>CM063514.1:26830312-27444479 GCA_032199755.1 Ambrosia artemisiifolia | reverse complement strand
CTTATCAAACCAAGCATTAGCAATCCTCCCATCACCTAACTTAGCCACACAGTGCTTCCTAATAAGATTCCTACAGCCCAAAAGTTGCTTTCAAGTCCAAGTATCAGCATTTGTTTCCCCCATCTCCCAAAAATTAGCCCCTTTAATCTTATAAAGGTACATCCAGTTGACCCATAAAGAGTCCTTTTTGTTAATTAAATTCCAAATATGCTTAGTCATCAAAGCCACATTCCTTTCCTTTAAACTTGACAAACCCAAACCACCCTGACACTTTTTGAGACATAACTCTTCCCACCCCACTTTAGCAGCTCCCTGCTTGAACTCCCCTTGGCACCATAAGAAGCCTCTACATAATCTAATAATATCATCATTAATATTTTCAGGAAGCAGAAAAAGAGAAGCCCAGTACACTGTCAAGGATGAGAGAACAGATTTTAGCAACTGCACCCTTCCTGCATAAGATAAGAATTGATTCCTCCAATCCCCTATCCTACTCTTCACCTTATCCAGCAAAACAGCACAATCTTTTTGAAATAATTTCCTTGAGGCAAGAGGAATACCCAAATATTTTAAAGGAAGGCTGCCAATTTTAAATGGCAGCAAATTCACAATCTCCCTTTGGACCTCCTCCCTCACATTACCAAAGATAACCTCACTCTTCCTCATATTAGGCCTAAGACCAGAGCACCCCCCAAACTCCTCAAGCACATCCCTAACAACTTGGATAGAACCATAATGAGCACTACAGAAAATGAACAGGTCATCAGCAAAACATAAATGGGTCAATTTTAATTTATCACACTTCCAATGATACTGAAAGTCTACACCTCCATTAACCTTTCTGAAAAACATAAGGTTCAGCACCTCCATAACCAAAGTAAACAAATAAGGAGACATAGGATCTCCTTGCCTCAGCCCCTTTTCCCCTCTAAAATATCCATAAAACTGTCCACTCAGGCTAACTGTATAAGAAACAGTGGTCATACACACCATAATCCAGTCTATAAATTTAGTAGGGAAATCAAAGTGAACCAAGCAATCCCTCAGAAACCCATGATCAACTAAGTCATAGGCCTTTTGTAAGTCAACCTTCAATGCAACTCTGGGACACCCTCTAACCCAATCATATCCCTTAACCAGCTCTTGAGCAAGTAAAATATTATCACTAATTAATCTACCCAGCACAAAAGCACTCTGAGATTTCCCAACCAAACTATCCAAAACCCCCTTCAACCTATTGCAAATCACTTTACTAATACATTTGTATAGGACATTGCAACAAGCTATAGGTCTGAACTCACTAACTACACTAGGGTCTTTGATCTTAGGAACCACAGAAATAGAAGTAGCATTCAATTCCTTCAACAATTTACCATTAGTAAAAAACTCAAGGACAACATCACAAACCTCATCACCTATAACACTCCAAGCAGCCTTGAAAAATTTTGCTGAATAGCCATCAGGCCCAGGAGCCTTGTTATAATCAATCTGAAACATAGCCTCTTTAATTTCCTCCTTAGACACAATTCTGACCAAGTCATTAGCAGCTTCAGAGGAAAGCTTATTAATGAACAGCTCACTAGCATCCTCAATCCCATCCACAATATCCTTCCTACCCATTAAACCCATATAAAATTTCACAAAAGCATTACCCACACTAGCATCCTTGTAAACTTCCCCTTCCATGTCCTCTATCATAGAAATCTTAGATCTAGCTTGTCTATGTTTCACAGAATGAAAAAAATACTTATTGTTCTTATCACCAACCTCCAGCCAATGAACCCTAGACTTCTGCTTTAGAAAACTCTCCTCATCTTTCAAAGCATCATTATAAGCACCAATATACACCTCCTCCTCCATTCTTAAGTCATCATTGTATGGATCAGCAGCCACTTCTATTTGTATTCTGCCAAGCTCATTCTTCAAGAACTCCACCTTCTTGCTAAAATTTCCTTGGGCAAAACATAACTTCCTCAAAGGTTTCTTCAGAAGCTTCATCTTAGAAGTAACCCTAAACATTTTACAACCCTCTATGTCACTGCTCCAGACTGAACTAACACAAGGAATAAACTCTTGTTTATCAGCCAACAAGTTCCAGAACCTGAAAGGCTTAGGACCCTGATGCTTCATACCAGAGCAAATAATGAGAATAGGAGAATGATCTGATGAGTAAAAAGGTAAGAATTTTGCTACAACATTAGAAAACATTTTCCCAAACATACCATTCCCCAGTTCCCTGTCCAACTTTTCCATAATCCCATCAGATTTCCCAGGCTTCTGGTTCCAGGTATAGAAAACCCCAGAACTAGGGATATCCTCAACCTGAATCTTAGAAACACAGTTGCAAAACTCCTCCATACCATACACAGAAGGCCCTAAAGGATAATTCTTCTCCCTAGGATCCAAAATGGAATTAAAATCCCCTACAGCCAGCCATGGGTTATTATCAATGGTCCCAGAATGATACACCATATTATCCCATAGATCCCTTCTCCCATTAACATTAGTCACCCCATACACAAAAGAGCAAAAAAACTTCTCTCCACCACCAGAAGGACAAATAATACAATGAATAACCTGTTCCCTAACTTGTAAAACAACCACATCAACCACCCTAGTATCCCATCCCATAGCAATTCTAACCCATCCAGAACACACCTCAGCATTAGAAACCCATTCCCAATTTTTCATAACCCCACTACAGGCACCCTTAATATTATTAGGGTTGACCCTGGTTTCAATAAGACCACCAACACAAACCTTATTCTCTACTAATATTCTATTAATCTGTCTTTGTTTAGAGATACTAGACATACCTCTAACATTCCATCCCATCAAATTAATCTTCATTAATAACATCAGAAACCTCCATAGGGCCCTCCAATCCAGAGGAACCCCCTTCCTTTTTAGCCTTCAAATTCTCAGCTTCCACTAATTTCTCAAACATGATTTTATCCCACTGTTCAAAAAATACTTTAACCTGCCCAATATTTCATTTCTTCATAACCTCATTAGATGGGCACTTTTTATTGATCACAAAATGAGCAACCTCATTAAACTGATCCTTACTCATCTTGAAGTACCCAGATTTAATATTCACCTTTGTTTGCACCTTTAAAGCATCCATAGAATACTCAGCATCAGCCTTTTTCAGCTCATGCTGTTTAGTCCCAGACCCAGATCCATTAACATTATTCACCCCTTTGCTCTCTCCATCCACTCCATTAATCACATTCCCAGAAGACCCTACATCAATTATACTCTTACCCTTAGTATCCTCTCCCTGATTACCCTTTCCCTTAGAACTCTCACCCTCATTACCCCCACCATTAAGATCATCCCTTAATACAGCAAAAGTATTTTTGATACTAATACTATTATTATCATTATTCTTTTTATTATCATTAGTAGTCCTTCCCTCATTTTTATTCACCCATTTTTTGCCAATAGACTGATTTCCCTGAGCCCTATTTCCCCCACTCTGACCACCCTGATTACCTTGACCCTTATTCCCAAAATTCCTGCTGCTAGGACCATTCCCCAAGTTTCTGTCATTCCCATTACCCTTAGAACCTCCAGCCCTATTTCCCTTATTATTAACCACCCTGTTATTCCTACCCACAGTTTGGTAACCCTCACTATCAATACCAGACACAGGATAATCAGCTTGGGTAGCCTGATATAATTCCTGCAATAGCTTCTCAGTCTTCCCAGCAACCTCCTCAGCTGATAATTCCCTAGCCTTACACCCCTCAAAGTCATGACCAAACACCTTACAAGCAGAACACTTCTTAACCTTAACTTGGTATTCAACCTTCACTTTTTGAATAAAAGCAGGTTTACCCACATCAGCAGGATAAAAAGCATTCACATAATCAGGCAACACTTTATCAGCCTTGACTTCAACCAAAATTCTAGCAAATCCAGCTCTACCTTCTTTCTTATTACATCTCATTGCTGTAACCCTATCCAGCATTAAAGTATCACCTACACAACTCATCATACTGCTCAAGCTTTCCCTGTTCCATAATTCCATAGGCATATTGAGAATTGTTACCCAAACAGGAATAGAACTAGGCTCAACTCTTTCCAGATTCAGCCCAATCTCCCACTTTCTCAAACACAAAGGGATATTGTTAATCAGCCAAGGCCCCTGATTAATAGTCTCCATCATGCCTAATTCATTCTTAAACTTAAAGAAAAAAATACCACTCCCATTAGAGGATATATCAATCAACCCAAACTTTTTCCACATCCTAAACAAATGGTATCTCATCATACCTATAGAGACACTCTGCCCAATACTGTAACCATAAAGATAAGTACTATAAGCAACCCTGGCTTCCATCAGGTTTTCAGGCTTCATAACAGCAACAGTTTCACCTGACTCAAGCACTTTAGGAGGAATGAAGGTCATTTTTGTCTCCAAAACTTCATTAGTATTGTCTCTAGTAATATCAGCAAAAGACATCTCATGCTTCTTAGACATACTACCACTATCCCCTTCCTTACCAGCATTAAACACCACCTCACCCTTCTCTATACCAGTATGCAAAATAGATCTAGCAGCAGGCTTCAGTTTACTAATAAAAGGAATATTATCCTTAGTAACCTTATAAGATCCCATACTATCTGACCTCTTCTTAATAAGTTTCTTCATAGAAGGGCTTTTAACAATACCCCTCCAAGGCAGCCTAACAGTGATGTCCCCTTTCTTAGACTTATTCTCTTTGTCAAGTTCCATCCCACTCTGCTCAACATCAACCTGTTCATCCTCTTGACCCTTCTTAACAGTCTCAGATTTCTCACCTACCTGTTTATCAGATCCCTCTTTCACAACCTCCTTCTTCTCACCATCCTGCTTAACAGACCCCTCTTTCACAACCCCCTTCTTCTCAGAGTCAACCTTCTTCTTATCCTCCACCTTCCCCCTATTATAATATTCCCCTCATCATCTACAACAACCCTGCTACCAGCCCCATAATTATAAGCAAATTGAGGATTAGGCATAGACAACCTAAGCCTCAACTCACTACCCTTACCCTCATCCAAACTCCTACTCTTCCTACACATTTTCAACTTCACAGGAGCCACAGAAGTGTTACCTTCCTCTACAACTGTTTGGATCTCTTTTGAGTTAATACCATCTAATAACACCTCCACCCCATTCACCATCCCAGGATTCTCCTCAATTCTAACATAAGATCTCTCATCCCATAAGACTTTCCTACTCTTAACAACTACCCCCTCATTTCTGATAGACCTCTTCTTCCTCTTATCCATAAACACAAATTTTGCATCCATCCCAACATCAAACACATTATCTTCAATAACCAACTGAGGAAACTTCACACCTCTCCCTTCAGCTTTAATCAACCCATCCTTACCAATTTCCCTATGCCCAACATACTCACCATATACTTTTTTACCCAGAAAATTAGCTATTACACTAAGTATATGCCCATACTGCCCAGCTAACTTCTCAACAAACAACAACCCCTTACCAGCAATCTGAACATCAACTAGAGAATTAACCAGATCAAATTCCCCTATTCCAGCCAACTTAATCAGTTCCAAATTCTCAGATATTAACCTAACCCTCCAGTTATCACCAAACACAGCCCTCAGAAACCCTACCACTAAAGGACTAAACACCAGAGAATCTCTCTTACCAGAGAGGAAACGATTCAGAATACCTGTTTGTCCTCCACAACAGCTTCCACCTCCGGACCTATCATAGCCTCATCCACAACACTATCGGAACTCAAATTAGCTTCGTCTGAACAATCCAACGATATATCAGATGGAACCTCCGGCGGAGGCTCAGGAGCTGGAACCATAGAGAAAGGCTCCATAGAACAAGCAAATCGTGTACTGTGAAGATTTCAATTAGTACAAACCAATTGAAACAGTAACCACGATGAAACAAAGAAAGAATAAGGAAGAATTAGGGTTGAGAAAGAGGCGGGAAAAGAGAAACAAAGAAGAAAAATACTGAATCGCCAAAATCGCCCAATTCAGAGCTTGGTATCCTTTATCTGAGTCTGTTGCATGATCAGATATTTTATGGCATTCCCGTTCCTCTACTCGGGTGCCCGAAAGTTCAAATGTACCGATAGTTACGTCTTTTAAAACTCGAGTCTTTTATTGTGTACGAATCTCTATGTCATTGTAGAATCGTGAGTCCGATTACCATCCGCTCAGCTTCGTATCCTTTATCTGAGTCTGTTGCATGATCAGATGTCTTATGTCCTTCCCGTTCCTCCATTCGGGTGCCCAAAACTTCAAATGTACCGTTAGTTACGTCCTTTAAAAGGCGAGTATTTTCTTCTGTACGAATCTCTATGTCATTGTCGCATCGTGAGTCCGATTACCATCCGGTCAGCTTCGTATCCTTTATCTAAGTCTGTTGCATGATCAGATATTTTATGGCCTTCCCGTTCCTCTATTCGGGTGCCTAAAACTTCAAATGTACCGATAGTTATGTCCTTTAAAACTCGAGTCTTTCCTTCTATACGAATCTCTATGTCATTGACGCATCGTGAGTCCGATTACCGTCCGGTCTGCTTTGTATCCTTTATCTGAGTCTGTAGCATGATTAGATATCTTATGGCCTTCACGTTCCTCCATTAGGGTGCCCGAAACTTCAAATGTACCGATAGTTACGTCCTTTAAAACTTGAGTCTTTTCTTGTGTACGAATCTCTATGTCATTGTCGCATCGTGTGTCCGATTACCATCCGGTCTGCTTCGTAAACTTTATCTGTGTCTGTTGCATGATCAGATATCTTATGGCCTTCCCGTTCCTCCATTCGGGTGCCCAAAACTTAAAATGTACAGATAGTTACGTTCTTTAAGACTTGAGTCTTTTCTTGTGTACGAATCTCTATGTCATTGTCGCATCGTGAGTCCAATTACCATCCGGTCTGCTTCGTAACCTTTATTTGAATCTGTTGCATGATCAGATATCTTATGGCCTTCCCGTTCCTCCATTCGGGTGCCCAAAACTTCAAATGTACAGATAGTTACGTCCTTTAAAACGCGAGTCTATTCTTCTGTACGAATCTCTATGTCATTGTCGCATCGTGAGTCCGATTACCATCCGGTCAGCTTGGTATCCTTTATCTGAGTCTGTTGCATGATCAGATATCTTATGGCCTTCCCGTTCCTCTATTCGGGTGCCCGAAACTTCAAATGTACGGATAGTTACGTCTTTTAAAACTCGAGTCTTTTATTGTGTACGAATCTCTATGTCATTGTAGCATCGTGAGTCCGATTACCATCTGCTCAGCTTCGTATCCTTTATCTGAGTCTGTTGCATGATTAGATATCTTATGGCCTTCCCGTTCTTCCATTCGGGTGCCCAAAACTTTAAATGTACCAATACTTACGTCCTACAAAACTTGAGTCTTTTCTTGTGTACAAATCTCTGTCATAGTCGCATCGTCAGTCCGATTACCGTCCGGTCTGCTTCGTAACCTTTATCTGAGTCTGTTGCATGATCAGATATCTTAGGGCCTTCCCGTTCCTCTATTCGGGTGCCCGAAACTTCAAATGTACCGACAGTTACGTCTTTTAAAACTCGAGTCTTTTATTGTGTACGAATCTCTATGTCATTGTAGCATCGTGAGTCCGATTACCATCCGGTCAGGTTCGTGTCCTTTATTCGAGTCTGTTGCATGATCAGATATTTTATAGCCTTCCCGTTCCTCCATTCTGGTGCCCAAAACTTTAAATGTACCGATAGTTATGTCCTTTAAAACTCGAGTATTTTCTTCTATACGAATCTCTATGTCATTGTCGCATCGTGAGTCCGATTACCATCCGGTCTACTTCGTATCCTTTATCTGAGTCTGTAGCATGATTAGATATCTTATGGCCTTCACGTTCCTCCATTAGGGTGCCCGAAACATCAAATGTACCGATAGTTACGTCCTTTAAAACTTGAGTCTTTTCTTGTGTACGAATCTCTATGTCATGGTCGCATCGTGTGTCCGATTACCATCCGGTCTGCTTCGTAAACTTTATCTGAGTCTGTTGCATGATCAGATATCTTATGGCCTTCCCGTTCCTCCATTCGGGTGCCCAAAACTTAAAATGTACAGATAGTTACGTTCTTTAAGACTTGAGTCTTTTCTTGTGTACGAATCTCTATGTCATTGTCGCATCGTGAGTCCAATTACCATCCGGTCTGCTTCGTAACCTTTATCTGAGTCTGTTGCATGATCAGATATCTTATGGCCTTCCCGTTCCTCCATTCGGGTGCCCAAATCTTCAAATGTATAGATAGTTACCTCCTTTAAAACGCGAGTCTTTTCTTGTGTACGAATCTCTATTACATTGTCGTATCGTGAGTCCGATTACCATCAGGTCTGCTTAGTAAACTTTATCTGAGTCTGTTGCATGATCAGATATTTTATGGCCTTCCCGTTCCTCCATTCGGGTGCCCAAAACATCAAATGTACCGACAGTTACGTCTTTTAAAACTCGAGTCTTTTATTATGTACGAATCTCTATGTCATTGTAGCATCGTGAGTCCGATTACCATCCGGTCAGCTTCGTGTCCTTTAACTGAGTCTGTTGCATGATCAGATATTTTATGGCCTTCCCGTTCCTCCATTCGGGTGCCCAAAACTTCAAATGTATCGATAGTTATGTCCTTTAAAACTCGAGTATTTTCTTCTATACGAATCTCTCTGTCATTGTCGCATCGTGAGTCCGATTACCATCCGGTTTGCTTCGCATCCTTTATCTGAGTCTGTAGCATGATTAGATATCTTATGGCCTTCACGTTCCTCCATTAGGGTGCCCGAAGCTTCAAATGTACCGATAGTTACGTCCTTTAAAACTTGAGTCTTTTCTTGTGTACGAATCTCTATGTCATTGTCGCATCGTGTGTCCGATTGCTATCCGGTCTGCTTCGTAAACTTTATCTGAGTCTGTTGCATGATCAGATATCTTATGGCCTTCCCGTTCCTCCATTCGGGTGCCCAAAACATCAAATGTACAGAAAGTTACGTTCTTTAAGACTTGAGTCTTTTCTTGTGTACGAATCTCTATGTCATTGTCGCATCGTGAGTCTGATTACCATCAGGTCTGCTTCGTAACCTTTATTTGAGTCTATTGCATGATTAGATATCTTATGGCCATCCCGTTCCTCCATTCGGGTGCCCAAAACTTCAAATGTACAGATAGTTACGTCCTTTAAAACGCGAGTCTTTTCTTGTGTACGAATCTCTATGTCATTGTCGCATCGTGAGTCCGATTACCATCAGGTCTGCTTCGTAACCTTTATCTGAGTCTGTTGCATGATCAGATATCTTATGGCCTTCACGTTCCACCATTCGTGTGCCCGAAACTTCAAATGTACCGATAGTTACGTCCTTTAAAACTTGAGTCTTTTCTTATGTACGAATCTCTAAGTCATTGTCCCATCGTGAGTCCGATTACCATCCGGTCAGCTTCATATCCTTTATCTGAGTCTGTAGCATAATTAGATATCTCATGGCCTTCACGTTCCTCCATTAGGGTGCCTGAAACTTCAAATGTACCGATAGTTACGTCCTTTAAAACTTGAGTCTTTTCTTGTGTACGAATCTCTATGTCATTGTCGCTTCGTGAGAACGATTACCATCCGGTATGCTTCGTAAACTTTATCCGAGTCTGCTGCATGATTAGATATCTTATGGCCTTCCCGTTCCTCCATTCGGGTGCCCAAAACTTCAAATGTACAGATAGTTACGTTCTTTAAGGCGCGAGTCTTTTCTTCTGTACGAATCTATATGTCATTGTCGCATCGTGAGTCCGATTACTAACCGGTCAGCTTGGTATTCTTTATCTGAGTCTGTTGCATGATCAGATATCTTATGGCCTTCCCGATCCTCTATTCGGGTGCCCGAAACATCAAATGTACCGATAGTTACGTCTTTTAAACCTCGAGTCTTTTATTGTGTATGAATCTCTATGTCATTGTAGCATCGTGAGTCCGATTACCATCCGCTCAGCTTCGTATCCTTTATCTGAGTCTGTTGCATGATCAGATATCTTATGGCCTTCCCGTTCTTCCATTCGGGTGCCCAAAACTATAAATGTACCAATACTTACGTCTTTTAAAACTTGAGTCTTTTCTTGCGTACAAATCTCTATGTCATTGTCGCATCGTGAGTCCTATTACCGTCCTTTCCGCTTCGTATCCTTAATTTGAGTCTGTAGCATGATCAGATATCATTTGGCCTTCACGTTCCTCCATTCGGGTGCCCAAAACTTCAATTGTACCGATAGTTACTTCATTTAAAACGCGAGTCTTTTCTTCTGTACTAATCTCTATGTCATTGTCGCACCGTGAGTCCAATTACCGTCCGGTCTGCTTCGTATCCTTTATCTGAGTCTGTTGCATGATCAGATATTTTATGAGCTTCCCGTTCCTCCATTCGGGTGCCCAAAACTTCAAATGTACCGATAGTTATGTCCTTTAAAATTCGAGTCTTTTCTTCTGTATGAATCTCTATGTTATTGTCGCATCGTGAGTCTGATTACCGCCGGGTTTGCTTCGTATCCTTTATCTGAGTCTGTAGCATGATTATATATCTTATGGCCTTCACGTTCCTCCATTCGGGTGCCCAAAACTTCAAATGTACCGATAGTTACGTCCTTTAAAACTTGAGTCTTTTCTTGTGTACGAATCTCTATGTCATTGTCGCATCGTGAGTCCGATTACCATCCGGTCTGCTTCGTAACCTTTATCTGAGTCTTTTGGATGATCAGATATCTTATGGCCTTCCCGTTCCACCATTCGGGTGCCCAAAACTTCAAATGTACAAACAGTTACGTCCTTAAAAACGCGAGTCTTTTTTTCTGTACGAATCTTTATGTCATTGTCGCATCCGGAGTCCGATTACCATCCGGTCAGTTTGGTATCCTTTATCTGAGTCTGTTTCATGATCAGATATCTTATGGCCTTCTCGTTCCTCCATTTGGGTGCCCCAAACTTCAAATGTACCGATAGTTACGTCTTTTAAAACTCGAGTCTTTTCTTGTGTACGAATCTCTTTGTCATTGTAGCATCGTGAGTCCGATTACCATCCGCTCAGCTTCGTATCCTTTATCTGAGTCTGTTGCATGATTAGATATCTTATGGCTTTCCCGTTCTTCCATTCGGGTGCCCAAAACTATAAATGTACCAATACTTACGTCTTTTAAAACTTGAGTCTTTTCTTGTGTACAAATCTCTATGTCATTGTCGCATCGTCAGTCCGATTACCGTCCGGTCTGCTTCGTAACCTTTATCTGAGTCTGTTGCATGATCAGATATCTTATGTCCTTCCCGTTCCTCCATTCGGGTGCCCAAAACTTCAAATGTACCGTTAGTTACGTCCTTTAAAACGCGAGTAGTTTCTTCTGTACGAATCTCTATGTCATTGTCGCATCGTGAGTCCGATTACCATCCGGTCAGCTTCGTATCCTTTATCTGAGTCTGTTGCATGATCAGATATTTTATGGCCTTCCCGTTCTTCCATTCGGGTGCCCAAAACTTCAAATGTACCGATTGTTATGTCCTTTAAAACTTGAGTCTTTTCTTCTATACGAATCTCTATATCATTGTCGCATCATGAGTCCGATTGCCATCCGGTCTGCTTCGTATCCTTTATCTGAGTCTGTAGCATGATTAGATATCTTATGGCCTTCACGTTCCTCCATTAGGGTGCCCGAAACTTCAAATGTACCGATAGTTACGTCCTTTAAAACCTGAGTCTTTTCTTGTGTACGAATCTCTATGTCATTTTCGCATCGTGTGTCCGATTACCATCCGGTCTTCTTCGTAAACTTTATCTTAGTCTGTTGCATGATTAGATATCTTATGGCCTTCCCGTTCATCCATACGGGTGCCCAAAATTTCAAATGTACCGATAGTTACGTCCTTTAAAACTTGAGTCTTTTCTTGTGTACGAATCTCTATGTCATTGTCGCATCGTGAGTCCGATTACAATCCGGTCTGCTTCGTAACCTTTATCTGAGTCTTTTGGATGATCAGATATCTTATGGCCTTCCCGTTCCTCCATTCGGGTGCCCAAAACTTCAAATGTACAAATAGTTACGTCCTTAAAAACGCGAGTCTGTTCTTCTGTACGAATCTCTATGTCATTGTCGCATCGTGAGTCCAATTACAATCTGGTCAGTTTGGTATCCTTTATCTGAGTCTGTTTCATGATCAGATATCTTATGGCCTTCCCGTTCCTCCATTTGGGTGCCCCAAGCTTCAAATGTACCGATAGTTACGTCTTTTAAAACTCGAGTCTTTTCTTGTGTACGAATCTCTATGTCATTGTAGCATCGTGAGTCCGATTACCATCCTCTCAGCTTCGTATCTTTTATCTGAGTCTGTTGCATGATCAGATATCTTATGGCCTTCCCGTTCTTCCATTCGGGTTCCCAAAACTTAAAATGTACCAACACTTACGTCCTTTTAAACTTGAGTCTTTTTTTGTGTACAAATCTCTATGTCATTGTCGCATCGTCTGTCCGATTACCATCTAGTCTGCTTCGTAACCTTTATCTGAGTCTGTTGCATGATCAAATATCTTATGTCCTTCTCGTTCCTCCATTCGGGTGCCCAAAACTTCAAATGTACCGTTAGTTACGTCCTTTAAAACGCGAGTATTTTCTTCTGTACGAATCTCTATGTCATTGTCGCATCGTGAGTGCGATTACCATCCGGTCAGCTTCGTATCCTTTATCTGAGTCTGTTGCATGATCAGATATTTTATGGCCTTCCCGTTCCTCCATTCGGGTGCCCAAACCTTCAAATGTACCGATAGTTATGTCCTTTAAAACTCGAGTCTTTTCTTCTATACGAATCTATATGTCATTGTCGCATCGTGAGTCCGATTACTAACCGGTCAGCTTGGTATTCTTTATCTGAGTCTGTTGCATGATCAGATATCTTATGGCCTTCCCGATCCTCTATTCGGGTGCCCGAAACATCAAATGTACCGATAGTTACGTCTTTTAAACCTCGAGTCTTTTATTGTGTATGAATCTCTATGTCATTGTAGCATCGTGAGTCCGATTACCATCCGCTCAGCTTCGTATCCTTTATCTGAGTCTGTTGCATGATCAGATATCTTATGGCCTTCCCGTTCTTCCATTCGGGTGCCCAAAACTATAAATGTACCAATACTTACGTCTTTTAAAACTTGAGTCTTTTCTTGCGTACAAATCTCTATGTCATTGTCGCATCGTGAGTCCTATTACCGTCCTTTCCGCTTCGTATCCTTAATTTGAGTCTGTAGCATGATCAGATATCATTTGGCCTTCACGTTCCTCCATTCGGGTGCCCAAAACTTCAATTGTACCGATAGTTACTTCATTTAAAACGCGAGTCTTTTCTTCTGTACTAATCTCTATGTCATTGTCGCACCGTGAGTCCAATTACCGTCCGGTCTGCTTCGTATCCTTTATCTGAGTCTGTTGCATGATCAGATATTTTATGAGCTTCCCGTTCCTCCATTCGGGTGCCCAAAACTTCAAATGTACCGATAGTTATGTCCTTTAAAATTCGAGTCTTTTCTTCTGTATGAATCTCTATGTTATTGTCGCATCGTGAGTCTGATTACCGCCGGGTTTGCTTCGTATCCTTTATCTGAGTCTGTAGCATGATTATATATCTTATGGCCTTCACGTTCCTCCATTCGGGTGCCCAAAACTTCAAATGTACCGATAGTTACGTCCTTTAAAACTTGAGTCTTTTCTTGTGTACGAATCTCTATGTCATTGTCGCATCGTGAGTCCGATTACCATCCGGTCTGCTTCGTAACCTTTATCTGAGTCTTTTGGATGATCAGATATCTTATGGCCTTCCCGTTCCACCATTCGGGTGCCCAAAACTTCAAATGTACAAACAGTTACGTCCTTAAAAACGCGAGTCTTTTTTTCTGTACGAATCTTTATGTCATTGTCGCATCCGGAGTCCGATTACCATCCGGTCAGTTTGGTATCCTTTATCTGAGTCTGTTTCATGATCAGATATCTTATGGCCTTCTCGTTCCTCCATTTGGGTGCCCCAAACTTCAAATGTACCGATAGTTACGTCTTTTAAAACTCGAGTCTTTTCTTGTGTACGAATCTCTTTGTCATTGTAGCATCGTGAGTCCGATTACCATCCGCTCAGCTTCGTATCCTTTATCTGAGTCTGTTGCATGATTAGATATCTTATGGCTTTCCCGTTCTTCCATTCGGGTGCCCAAAACTATAAATGTACCAATACTTACGTCTTTTAAAACTTGAGTCTTTTCTTGTGTACAAATCTCTATGTCATTGTCGCATCGTCAGTCCGATTACCGTCCGGTCTGCTTCGTAACCTTTATCTGAGTCTGTTGCATGATCAGATATCTTATGTCCTTCCCGTTCCTCCATTCGGGTGCCCAAAACTTCAAATGTACCGTTAGTTACGTCCTTTAAAACGCGAGTAGTTTCTTCTGTACGAATCTCTATGTCATTGTCGCATCGTGAGTCCGATTACCATCCGGTCAGCTTCGTATCCTTTATCTGAGTCTGTTGCATGATCAGATATTTTATGGCCTTCCCGTTCTTCCATTCGGGTGCCCAAAACTTCAAATGTACCGATTGTTATGTCCTTTAAAACTTGAGTCTTTTCTTCTATACGAATCTCTATATCATTGTCGCATCATGAGTCCGATTGCCATCCGGTCTGCTTCGTATCCTTTATCTGAGTCTGTAGCATGATTAGATATCTTATGGCCTTCACGTTCCTCCATTAGGGTGCCCGAAACTTCAAATGTACCGATAGTTACGTCCTTTAAAACCTGAGTCTTTTCTTGTGTACGAATCTCTATGTCATTTTCGCATCGTGTGTCCGATTACCATCCGGTCTTCTTCGTAAACTTTATCTTAGTCTGTTGCATGATTAGATATCTTATGGCCTTCCCGTTCATCCATACGGGTGCCCAAAATTTCAAATGTACCGATAGTTACGTCCTTTAAAACTTGAGTCTTTTCTTATGTACGAATCTCTATGTCATTGTCGCATCGTGAGTCCGATTACAATCCGGTCTGCTTCGTAACCTTTATCTGAGTCTTTTGGATGATCAGATATCTTATGGCCTTCCCGTTCCTCCATTCGGGTGCCCAAAACTTCAAATGTACAAATAGTTACGTCCTTAAAAACGCGAGTCTGTTCTTCTGTACGAATCTCTATGTCATTGTCGCATCGTGAGTCCAATTACAATCTGGTCAGTTTGGTATCCTTTATCTGAGTCTGTTTCATGATCAGATATCTTATGGCCTTCCCGTTCCTCCATTTGGGTGCCCCAAGCTTCAAATGTACCGATAGTTACGTCTTTTAAAACTCGAGTCTTTTCTTGTGTACGAATCTCTATGTCATTGTAGCATCGTGAGTCCGATTACCATCCTCTCAGCTTCGTATCTTTTATCTGAGTCTGTTGCATGATCAGATATCTTATGGCCTTCCCGTTCTTCCATTCGGGTTCCCAAAACTTAAAATGTACCAACACTTACGTCCTTTTAAACTTGAGTCTTTTTTTGTGTACAAATCTCTATGTCATTGTCGCATCGTCTGTCCGATTACCATCTAGTCTGCTTCGTAACCTTTATCTGAGTCTGTTGCATGATCAAATATCTTATGTCCTTCTCGTTCCTCCATTCGGGTGCCCAAAACTTCAAATGTACCGTTAGTTACGTCCTTTAAAACGCGAGTATTTTCTTCTGTACGAATCTCTATGTCATTGTCGCATCGTGAGTGCGATTACCATCCGGTCAGCTTCGTATCCTTTATCTGAGTCTGTTGCATGATCAGATATTTTATGGCCTTCCCGTTCCTCCATTCGGGTGCCCAAACCTTCAAATGTACCGATAGTTATGTCCTTTAAAACTCGAGTCTTTTCTTCTATACGAATCTCTATGTCATTGTCGCATCGTGAGTCCGATTACCGTCCGGTCTGCTTCGTATCCTTTATCTGAGTCTGTAGCATGATTAGATATCTTATGGCCTTCACGTTCCTCCATTAGGGTGCCCGAAACTTCAAATGTACCGATAGTTACGTCCTTTAAAACTTGAGTCTTTTCTTGTGTACGAATCTCTATGTCATTTTCGCATCGTGTGTCCGATTACCATCCGGTCTGCTTCGTAAACTTTATCTGAGTCTGTTGCATGATCAGATATCTTATGGCCTTCCCGTTCTTCCATTCGGGTGCCCAAAACTATAAATGTACCAATACTTACGTCTTTTAAAACTTGAGTCTTTTCTTGTGTACAAATCTCTATGTCATTGTCGCATCGTGAGTCCGATTACCGTCCTTTCCGCTTCGTATCCTTAATTTGAGTCTGTAGCATGATCAGATATCATTTGGCCTTCACGTTCCTCCATTCGGGTACCCAAAACTTCAAATGTACCGATATACTTCATTTAAAACGTGAGGCTTTTCTTCTGTACTAATCTCTATGTCATTGTCGCACCGTGAGTCCAATTACCGTCCGGTCAGCTTCGTATCCTTTATCTGAGTCTGTTGCATGATCAGATATTTTATGAGCTTCACGTTCCTCCATTCGGGTGCCCAAAACTTCAAATGTACCGATAGTTACGTCCTTTAAAACTTGAGTCTTTTCTTTTGTACGAATCTCTATGTCATTGTCGCATCGTGAGTCCGATTACCTTCCGGTCTGCTTCGTAACCTTTATCTGAGTCTTTTGGATGATCAGATATCTTATGGCCTTCCCGTTCCTCCATTCGGGTGCCCAAAACTTCAAATGTACAAACAGTTACGTCCTTAAAAACGCGAGTCTTTTTTTCTGTACGAATCTCTATGTCATTGTCGCATCCGGAGTCCGATTACCATCCGGTCAGTTTGGTATCCTTTATCTGAGTCTGTTTAATGATCAGATATCTTATGGCCTTCCCGTTCCTCCATTTGGGTGCCCCAAACTTCAAATGTACCGTTAGTTACGTCTTTTAAAACTCGAGTCTTTTCTTGTGTACGAATCTCTTTGTCATTGTAGCATCGTGAGTCCGATTACCATCCGCTCAGCTTCGTATCTTTTATCTGAGTCTGTTGCATGATTAGATATCTTATGGCCTTCCCGTTCTTCCCTTCGGGTGCCCAAAACTATAAATGTACCAATACTTACGTCTTTTAAAACTTGAGTCTTTTCTTGTGTACAAATCTCTATGTCATTGTCGCATCGTCAGTCCGATTACCGTCCGGTCTGCTTCATAACCTTTATCTTAGTCTGTTGCATGATCAGATATCTTATGTCCTTCCCGTTCCTCCATTCGGGTGCCCAAAACTTCAAATGTACCGATAGTTATGTCCTTTAAAACTTGAGTCTTTTCTTCTATACGAATCTCTATGTCATTGTCGCATCGTGTGTCCGATTACCATCCGGTCTTCTTCATAAACTTTATCTGAGTTTGTTGCATGATCAGATATCTTATGGCCTTCACGTTCCTCCATTAGGGTGCCCGAAAATTCAAATGTACCGATAGTTACGTCCTTTAAAACCTGAGTCTTTTCTTGTGTACGAATCTCTATGTCATTGTCGCATCGTGTGTCCGATTACCATCCGGTCTTCTTCATAAACTTTATCTGAGTTTGTTGCATGATCAGATATCTTATGGCCTTCCCGTTCCTCCATTCGGGTGTCCAAAACTTCAAATGTACCGATAGTTATGTCCTTTAAAACTTGAGTCTTTTCTTGTGTACGAATCTCTATGTCATTGTCGCATCGTGAGTCCGATTACCATCCGGTCTGCTTCGTAACCTTTATCTGAGTCTTTTGGATGATCAGATATCTTATGGCCTTCCCGTTCCTCCAATCGGGTGCCCAAAACTTCAAATGTACAAATAGTTACGTCCTTAAAAACGCGAGTCTGTTCTTCTGTCCGAATCTCTATGTCATTGTCGCATCGTGAGTCCAATTACCATCTGGTCAGTTTGGTATCCTTTATCTGAGTCTGTTTCATGATCAGATATCTTATGGCCTTCCCGTTCCTCCATTTGGGTGCCCCAAGCTTCAAATGTACCGATAGTTAAGTCTTTTAAAACTCGAGTCTTTTTTTGTGTACGAATCTCTATGTCATTGTAGCATCGTGAGTCCGATTACCATCCTCTCAGCTTCGTATCTTTTATCTGAGTCTGTTGCATGATCAGATATCTTATGGCCTTCTCGTTCTTCCATTCGGGTTCCCAAAACTTTAAATGTACCAACACTTACGTCCTTTAAAACTTGAGTCTTTTTTTGTGTACAAATCTCTATGTCATTGTCGCATCGTCAGTCCGATTACCATCCAGTCTGCTTCGTAACCTTTATTTGAGTCTGTTGCATGATCAAATATCTTATGTCCTTCTCGTTCCTCCATTCGGGTGCCCAAAACTACAAATGTACCATTAGTTACGTCCTTTAAAACGCGAGTATTTTCTTCTGTACGAATCTCTATGTCATTGTCGCATCGTGAGTCCGATTACCATTCGGTCAGCTTCGTATCCTTTATCTGAGTCTGTTGCATGATCAGATATTTTATGGCCTTCCCGTTCCTCCATTCGGGTGCCCAAAACTTCAAATGTACCGATAGTTATGTCCTTTAAAACTCGAGTCTTTTCTTCTATACGAATCTCTATGTCATTGTCGCATCGTGAGTCCGATTACCGTCCGGTCTGCTTCGTATCCTTTATCTGAGTCTGTAGCAAGATTAGATATCTTATGGCCTTCACGTTCCTCCATTAGGGTGCCCGAAACTTCAAATGTACCGATATTTTCGTCCTTTAAAACTTGAGTCTTTTCTTGTGTACGAATCACTATGTCATTGTCGCATCTTGTGTCCGATTACCATCCGGTCTGCTTCGTAAACTTTATCTGAGTCTGTTGCATGATCAGTTATCTTATGGACTCCCCGTTCCTCCATTCGGGTGCCCCAAACTTCAAATGTACAGATAGTTACGTTCTTTAAGACGCGAGTCTTTTCTTCTGTACTAATCTCTATGTCATTGTCGCATCGTGAGTCCGATTACGATCCGGTCAGCTTGGTATCCTTTATCTGAGTCTGTTGCAAGATCAGATATCTTATGGCCTTCCCGTTCCTCCATTCGGGTGCCCGAAAATTCAAATGTACCGATAGTTACGTCTTTTAAAACTCGAGTCTTTTCTTGTGTACGAATCTCTATGTCATTGTAGCTTCGTGAGTCCGATTACCATTCGCTTAGCTTCGTATCCTTTATCTGAGTCTGTTGCATGATCAGATATCTTATGGCTTTCCCATTCTTCCATTCGGGTGCCTGAAACTTCTAATGTACCGATACTTACGTCCTTTAAAACGCGAGTCTATTCTTCTGTACGAATCTCTATGTCTTTGTAGCATCGTGAGTCCGATAACCGTCCAGTCTGCTTCGTAACCTTTATCTGAGTCTGTTGCATGATCAGATATCTTATGGCCTTCCCGTTCCTCTATTCTGGTGCCCGAAACTTCAAATTTACCGATAGTTACCCCTTTTAAAATTCGAGTCTTTTATTGTGTACGAATCTCTATGTCATTGTAGCATCGTGAGTCCGATTACCATCCGCTCAGCTTTGTATCCTTTATCTGAGTCTGTTGCATGATCATATATCTTATGGCCTTCCCGTTCTTCCATTCGGGTGCTCAAAACTTTAAATGTACCAATGCTTACGTCCTTTAAAACTTGAGTCTTTTCTTGTGTACAAATCTCTATGTCATTGTCGTATCGTCAGTTCGATTACCGTCCGGTCTGCTTCGTAACCTTTATCTGAGTCTGTTGCATGATCAGATATCTTAGGGCCTTCCCGTTCCTCTATTCGGGTGCCCGAAACTTCAAATGTACCGACAGTTACGTCTTTTAAAACTCGAGCCTTTTATTGTGTACGAATCTCTATGTCATTGTCGCATCATGAGTCCGATTACCATCCGGTCTGCTTCGCATCCTTTATCTGAGTCTGTAGCATGATTAGATATCTTATGGCCTTCACGTTCCTCCATTAGGGTGCCCGAAACTTCAAATGTAGCGATAGTTACGTCCTTTAAAACTTGAGTCTTTTCTTGTGTACGAATCTCTATGTCATTGTCGCTTCGTGAGTCCGATTACCATCCGGTATGCTTCGTAAACTTTATCCGAGTCTGTTGCATGATTAGATATCTTATGGCCTTCCCATTCCTCCATTCGGGTGCCCAAAACTTCAAATGTACAGATAGTTACGTTCTTTAAGACTTGAGTCTTTTCTTGTGTACGAATCTCTATGTCATTGTCGCATCGTGAGTCCGATTACCATCCGGTCAGCTTCGTGTCCTTTATCTGAGTCTGTTGCATGATCAGATATCTTATGGCCTTCCGTTCCTCCATTCGGGTGCCCAAAACTTCAAATGTACCGATAGTTATGTCCTTTAAAACTCGAGTATTTTCTTCTATACGAATCTCTATGTCATTGTCGCATCGTGAGTCCGATTACCATCCGGTCTGCTTCGCATCCTTTATCTGAGTCTGTAGCATGATTAGATATCTTATGGCCTTCACGTTCCTCCATTAGGGTGCCCGAAGCTTCAAATGTACCGATAGTTACATCCTTTAATACTTGAGTCTTTTCTTCTGTACGAATTTCTATGTTATTGTCGCATCGTGTGTCCGATTGCTATCCGGTCTGCTTCGTAAACTTTATCTGAGTCTGTTGCATGATCAGATATCTTATGGCCTTCCCGTTCCTCCATTCGGGTGCCCAAAACTTCAAATGTACAGATAGTTACGTTCTTTAAGACTTGAGTCTTTTCTTGTGTACGAATCTCTATGTCATTGTCGCATCGTGAGTCCGATTACCATCCGGTCTGCTTCGTAACCTTTATTTGAGTCTGTTGCATGATCAGATATCTTATGGCCATCCCGTTCCTCCATTCGGGTGCCCAAAACTTCAAATGTACAGATAGTTACGTCCTTTAAAACGCGAGTCTTTTCTTGTGTACGAATCTCTATGTCATTGTAACTTCGTGAGTCCGATTACCATCCGGTATGCTTCGTAAACTTTATCCGAGTCTGTTGCATGATTAGATATCTTATGGCCTTCCCGTTCCTCCATTCGGGTGCCCGAAACTTCAATTGTACCGATAGTTACGTCCTTTAAAACTTGAGTCTTTTCTTCTGTACGAATCTCTAAGTCATTGTCCCATCGTGAGTCCGATTACCATCCGGTCAGCTTCATATCCTTTATCTGAGTCTGTAGCATGATTAGATATCTCATGGCCTTCGCGTTCCTCCATTAGGGTGCCCGAAACTTCAAATGTACCGATAGTTACGTCCTTTAAAACTTGAGTCTTTTCTTGTGTACGAATCTCTATATCATTGTCGCTTCGTGAGTCCGATTACCATCCGGTATGCTTCGTAAACTTTATCCGAGTCTGTTGCATGATTAGATATCTTATGGCCTTCCCGTTCGTCCATTCGGGTGCCCAAAACTTCAAATGTACATATAGTTACGTTCTTTAAGGCGCGAGTCTTTTCTTCTGTACGAATCTATATGTCATTGTTGCATCGTGAGTCCGATTACCATCCAGTCAGCTTGGTATCCTTTATCTGAGTCTGTTGCATGATCAGATATCTTATGGCCTTCCCGTTCCTCCATTCGGGTGCCCCAAACTTCAAATGTACAGATAGTTACGTTCTTTAAGACGCGAGTCTTTTCTTCTGTACGAATCTCTATGTCATTGTCGCATCGTGAGTCCGATTACCATCCGGTCTGCTTGGTATCCTTTATCTGAGTCTGTTGCAAGATCAGATATCTTATGGCCTTCCCGTTCCTCCATTCGGGTGCCCAAAACTTTAAATGTACCAATACTTACGTCCTTTAAAACTTGAGTCTTTTCTTGTGTACAAATCTCTATGTCATTGTCGCATCGTCAGTCCGATTACCGTCCGGTCTGCTTCGTAACCTTTATCTGAGTCTGTTGCATGATCAGATATTTTATGGCCTTCCCGTTCCTCCATTCGGGTGCCCAAAACTTCAAATGTACCGATAGTTATATCCTTTAAAACGCGAGTCTTTTCTTGTGTACGAATCTCTATGTCATTGTCGCATCGTGAGTCCGATTACCATCAGGTCTGCTTCATGTCCTTTATCTGAGTGTGTTGCATGATCAGATATCTTATGGCCTTCACGTTCCACCATTCGGATGCCCGAAACTTCAATTGTACCGATAGTTACGTCCTTTAAAACTTGAGTCTTTTCTTCTGTACGAATCTCTAAGTCATTGTCCCATCGTGAGTCCGATTACCATCCGGTCAGCTTCATGTCCTTTATCTGAGTCTGTAGCATGATTAGATATCTCATGGCCTTCGCGTTCCTCCATTAGGGTGCCTGAAACTTCAAATGTACTGATAGTTACGTCCTTTAAAACTTGAGTCTTTTCTTGTGTACGAATCTCTATGTCATTGTCGCTTCGTGAGTCCGATTACCATCCGGTATGCTTCGTAAACTTTATCTGAGTCTGTTGCATGATTAGATATCTTATGGCCTTCCCGTTCCTCCATTCGGGTGCCCAAAACTTCAAATGTACAGATAGTTACGTTCTTTAAGGCGCGAGTCTTTTCTTCTGTACGAATCTATATGTCATTGTCGCATCGTGAGTCCGATTACCATCCGGTGAGCTTGGTATCCTTTATCTGAGTCTGTTGCATAATCAGATATCTTATGGCCTTCCCATTCCTCTATTCGGGTGCCCGAAACTTCAAATGTACCTATAGTTACGTCTTTTAAACCTCGAGTCTTTTATTGTGTATGAATCTCTATGTCATTGTAGCATCGTGAGTCCGATTACCATCCGCTCAGCTTCGTATCCTTTATCTGAGTCTGTTGCATGATCAGATATCTTATGGCCTTCTTGTTCCTCCATTCGGGTGCCCCAAACTTCAAATGTACAGATAGTTACATTCTTTAAGACGCGAGTCTTTTCTTCTATACGAATCTCTATGTCATTGTCGCATCGTGAGTCCGATTACCATCCGGTCTGCTTGGTATCCTTTATCTGAGTCTGTTGCAAGATCAGATATCTTATGGCCTTCCCGTTCCTCCATTCGGGTGCCCGAAAATTCAAATGTACCGATAGTTACGTCTTTTAAAACTCAAGTCCTTTCTTGTGTACGAATCTCTATGTCATTGTAGCTTCGTGAGTCCGATTACCATCCGCTCAGCTTCGTATCCTTTATCTGAGTCTGTTGCATGATCAGATATCTTATGGCCTTCCCGTTCTTCCATTCGGGTGCCCAAAACTTTAAATGTACCAATACTTACGTCCTTTAAAACTTGAGTCTTTTCTTGTGTACAAATCTCTATGTCATTGTCGCATCGTCAGTCCGATTACCGTCCGGTCTACTTCGTAACCTTTATCTGAGTCTGTTGCATGATCAGATATCTTAGGGCCTTCACGTTCCTCTATTCGGGTGCCCGAAACTTCAAATGTACCGACAGTTACGTCTTTTAAAACTCGAGTCTTTTATTGTGTATGAATCTCTATGTCATTGTAGCATCGTGAGTCCGATTACCAGCTTCGTGTTCTTTATCTGAGTCTGTTGCATGATCAGATATTTTATGGCCTTCCCGTTCCTCCATTCGGGTGCCTAAAACATCAAATGTACCGATAGTTATATCCTTTAAAACGCGAGTCTTTTCTTGTGTACGAATCTCTATGTCATTGTCGCATCTTGAGTCCGATTACCATCAGGTCTGCTTCGTAACCTTTATCTGAGTCTGTTGCATGATCAGATATCTTATGGCCTTCCTGTTCTTCCATTCGGGTGCCCAAAACTTTAAATGTACCAATACTTACGTCCTTTAAAACTTGAGTCTTTTCTTGTGTACAAATCTTATGTCATTGTCGCATCGTCAGTCCGATTACCGTCCGGTCTGCTTCGTAACCTTTATCTGAGTCTGTTGCATGATCAGATATCTTAGGGCCTTCCCGTTCCTCTATTCGGGTGCCCGAAACTTCAAATGTACCGACAGTTACGTCTTATAAAACTCGAGTCTTTTATTGTGTATGAATCTCTATGTCATTGTAGCATCGTGAGTCAGATTACCAGCTTCGAGTCCTTTATCCGAGTCTGTTGCATGATCAGATATTTTATGGCCTTCCCGTTCCTCCATTCGGGTGCCCAAAACTTCAAATGTACCGATAGTTACATCCTTTAAAACACGAGTCTTTTCTTGTGTACAAATCTCTATGTCATTGTCGCATCGTGAGTCCGATTACCATCAGGTCTGCTTCGTAACCTTTATCTGAGTCTGTTGCATGATCAGATATCTTATGGCCTTCACGTTCCACCATTCGGGTGCCCGAAACTTCAATTGTACCGATAGTTACGTCCTTTAAAACTTGAGTCTTTTCTTCTGTACGAATCTCTAAGTCATTGTCCCATCGTGAGTCCGATTACCATCCGGTCAGCTTCATATCCTTTATCTGAGTCTGTAGCATGATTAGATATCTCATGGCCTTCGCGTTACTCCATTAGGGTGCCCGAAACTTCAAATGTACCGATAGTTACGTCCTTTAAAACTTGAGTCTTTTCTTGTGTACGAATCTCTATGTCATTGTCGCTTCGTGAGTCCGATTACCATCCGGTATTCTTCGTAAACTTTATCCGAGTCTGTTGCATGATTAGATATCTTATGGCCTTCCCGTTCCTCCATTCGGGTGCCCAAAACTTCAAATGTACAGATAGTTACGTTCTTTAAGGCGCGAGTCTTTTCTTCTGTACGAATCTATATGTCATTGTCGCATCGTGAGTCCGATTACCATCCGGTGAGCTTGGTATCCTTTATCTGAGTCTGTTGCATAATCAGATATCTTATGGCCTTCCCGTTCCTCTATTCGGGTGCCCGAAACTTCAAATGTACCTATAGTTACGTTTTTTAAACCTCGAGTCTTTTATTGTGTATGAATCTCTATGTCATTGTAGCATCGTGAGTCCGATTACCATCCGCTCAGCTTCGTATCCTTTATCTGAGTCTGTTGCATGATCAGATATCTTATGGCCTTCTTGTTCCTCCATTCGGGTGCCCCAAACTTCAAATGTACAGATAGTTACATTCTTTAAGACGCGAGTCTTTTCTTCTATACGAATCTCTATGTCATTGTCGCGTCGTGAGTCCGATTACCATCCGGTCTGCTTGGTATCCTTTATCTGAGTCTGTTGCAAGATCAGATATCTTATGGCCTTCCCGTTTCTCCATTCGGGTGCCCGAAAATTCAAATGTACCGATAGTTACGTCTTTTAAAACTCAAGTCTTTTCTTGTGTACGAATCTCTATGTCATTGTAGCTTCGTGAGTCCGATTACCATCCGGTATGCTTCGTAAACTTTATCCGAGTCTGTTGCATGATTAGATATCTTATGGCCTTCCCGTTCCTCCATTCGGGTGCCCAAAACTTCAAATGTACAGATAGTTACGTTCTTTAAGGCGCGAGTCTTTTCTTCTGTACGAATCTATATGTCATTGTCGCATCGTGAGTTCGATTACCATCCGGTCAGCTTGGTATCCTTTATCTGAGTCTGTTGCATGATCAGATATCTTATGGCCTTCCCGTTCCTCTATTCGGGTGCCCGAAACTTCAAATGTACCGATAGTTACGTCTTTTAAACCTCGAGTCTTTTATTGTGTATGAATCTCTATGTCATTGTAGCATCGTGAGTCCGATTACCATCCGCTCAGCTTCGTATCCTTTATCTGAGTCTGTTGCATGATCAGATATCTTATGGCCTTCCCGTTCTTCCATTCGGGTGCCCAAAACTATAAATGTACCAATACTTACGTCTTTTAAAACTTGCGTCTTTTCTTGTGTACAAATCTCTATGTCATTGTCGCATCGTGAGTCCGATTACCGTCCTTTCCTCATCGTATCCTTAATTTGAGTCTGTAGCATGATCAGATATCATTTGGCCTTCACGTTTCTCCATTCGGGTGCCCAAAACTTCAAATGTACCGATAGTTACTTCATTTAAAACGCAAGTCTTTTCTTCTGTACTAATCTCTATGTCATTGTCGCACCGTGAGTCCAATTACCGTCCGGTCAGCTTTGTATCCTTTATCTGAGTCTGTTGCATGATCAGATATTTTATGAGCTTCCCGTTCCTCCATTCGGGTGCCCAAAACTTCAAATGTACCGATAGTTATGTCCTTTAAAATTCGAGTCTTTTCTTCTGTATGAATCTCTATGTTATTGTCGCATCGTGAGTCCGATTACCGTCCGGTTTGCTTCGTATCCTTTATCTGAGTCTGTAGCATGATTATATATCTTATGGCCATCATGTTCCTCCATTCGGGTGCCCAAAACTTCAATTGTACCGATAGTTACGTCCTTTAAAACTTGAGTCTTTTCTTGTGTACGAATCTCTATGTCATTGTCGCATCGTGAGTCCGCTTACCATCCGGTCTGCATCGTAACCTTTATCTGAGTCTGTTGCATGATCAGATATCTTATGGCCTTCCCGTTCTTCCATTCGGGTGCCCAAAACTATAAATGTACCAATACTTACGTCTTTTAAAACTTGAGTCTTTTCTTGTGTACAAATCTCTATGTCATTGTCGTATCGTCAGTCCGATTACCGTCCGGTCTGCTTCGTAACCTTTATCTGAGTCTGTTGCATGATCAGTTATTTTAGGGCCTTCCCGTTCTTCCATTCGGGTGCCCAAAACTTCAAATGTACCATTACTTACGTCTTTTAAAACTTGAGTCTTTTCTTGTGTACAAATCTCTATGTCATTGTCGCATCGTGAGTCCGATTACCATCCGGTCAGCTTCGTATCCTTTATCTGAGTTTGTTGCATGATCAGATATTTTATGGCCTTCCCGTTCTTCAATTCGGGTGCCCAAAACTTCAAATGTACCGACAGTTATGTCCTTTAAAATTCGAGTCTTTTCTTCTGTATGAATCTCTATGTTATTGTCGCTTCGTGAGTCCGATTACCGTCCGGTTTGCTTCCTATCTTTTATCTGAGTCTGTAGCATGATTATATATCTTATGGCCTTCACGTTCCTCCATTCGGGTGCCCAAAACTTCAAATGTACCGATAGTTACGTCCTTTAAAACTTGAGTCTTTTCTTGTGTACGAATCTCTATGTCATTGTCGCATCGTGAGTCCGATTAATATCCGGTCCGCTTCGTAACCTTTATCTGAGTCTGTTGCATGATCAGATATCTTATGGCCTTCCCGTTCCTCCATTCGGGTGCCAAAAACTTCAAATGTACAGATAGTTACGTCCTTGAAAACGCGAGTCGTTTCTTCTGTACGAATCTCTATGTCATTGTCGCATCGTGAGTCCGATTACCATCCGGTCAGCTTAGTATCCTTTATCTGAGTCTGTTTCTTGATCAGATATCTGATGGCCTTCCCGTTCCTCCATTTGGGAGCCCCAAACTTCAAATGTACCGATAGTTACATCTTTTAAAACTCGAGTCTTTTCTTGTGTACGAATCTCTTTGTCATTGTAGCATCGTGAGTCCGATTACCATCCGCTCAGCTTCGTATCCTTTATCTAAGACTGTTGCATGATCAGATATCTTATGGCCTTCCCGTTCTTCCATTCGGGTGCCCAAAACTTTAAATGTACCAATACTTACGTCCTTTAAGACTTGAGTTTTTTCTTGTGTACAAATCTCTATGTCATTGTCGCATCGTCAGTCCGATTACCGTCCGGTCCGCTTCGTAACCTTTATCTGAGTCTGTTGCATGATCAGATATCTTATGTCCTTCCCGTTCCTCCATTCGGGAGCCCAAAACTTCAAATGTACCGTTAGTTACGTCCTTTAAAACGCTAGTATTTTCTTCTGTACGAATCTCTATGTCATTGTCGCATCGTGAGTCCGATTACCATCCGGTCAGCTTCGTATCCTTTATCCGAGTCTGTTGCATGATCAGATATTTTATGGCCTTCCCGTTCTTCCATTCGGGTGCCCAAACCTTCAAATGTACCGATAGTTATGTCCTTTAAAACTCGAGTCTTTTCTTCTATACGAATCTCTATTTCATTGTCGCATCGTGAGTCCGATTACCATCCGGTCTGCTTCGTATCCTTTATCTGAGTCTATAGCAGGATTAGATTTCTTATGGCCTTCACGTTCCTCCATTAGGGTGCCCGAAACTTCAAATGTACCGATAGTTACGTCCTTTAAAACCTGAGTCTTTTCTTGTGTACGAATCTCTATGTAATTGTCGCATCGTGTGTCCGATTACCATCCGGTCTTCTTCGTAAACTTTATCTGAGTCTGTTGCATGATCAGATATCTTATGTCCTTCCCGTTCCTCCATTCGGATGCCCAAAACTTCAAATGTACCGTTAGTTACGTCCTTTAAAACGCTAGTATTTACTTCTGTACGAATCTCTATGTCATTGTCGCATCGTGAGTCCGATTACCATCCGGTCAGCTTCGTATCCTTTATCTGAGTCTGTTGCATGATCAGATATTTTATGGCCTTCCCGTTCTTCCATTCGGGTGCCCAAAACTTCAAATGTACCGATAGTTATGTCCTTTAAAACTCGAGTCTTTTCTACTATACGAATCTCTATGTCATTGTCGCATCGTGAGTCCGATTACCATCCGGTCTGCTTCGTATCCTTTATCTGAGTCTGTAGCATGATTAGATATCTTATGGCCTTCACGTTCCTCCATTAGGGTGCCCGAAACTTCAAATGTACCGATAGTTACGTCCTTTAAAACCTGAGTCTTTTCTTGTGTACGAATCTCTATGTCATTGTCGCATCGTGTGTCCGATTACCATCCGGTCTGCTTCGTAAACTTTATCTGAGTCTGTTGCATGATCAGATATCTTATGGCCTTGCCCTTCCTACATTTGGGTGCCCCAAACTTCAAATGTACCGATAGTTACGTCTTTTAAAACTCGAGTCTTTTCTTGTGTACGAATCTCTTTGTCATTTTAGCATCGTGAGTCCGATTACCATCCGCTCAGCTTCGTATCCTTTATCTGAGTCTGTTGCATGATCAGATATCTTATGGCCTTCCCGTTCTTCCATTCGGGTGCCCAAAACTATAAATGTACCAATACTTACGTCTTTTAAAACTTGAGTCTTTTCTTGTGTACAAATCTCTATGTCATTGTCGCATCGTCAGTCCGATTACCGTCCGGTCTGCTTCGTAACCTTTATCTGAGTCTGTTGCATGATCAGATATCTTATGTCCTTTCCGTTCCTCCATTCGGGTGCCCAAAACTTCAAATGTACCGATAGTTACGTCCTTTAAAACTTGAGTCTTTTCTTGTGTACGAATCTCTAAGTCATTGTCGCATCGTGAGTCTGATTACCATCCGGTCTGCTTCGTAACCTTTATCTGAGTCTGTTGCATGATCAGATATCTTATGGCCTTCCCGTTCCTCCATTCGGGTGCCAAAAACTTCAAATGTACAGATAGTTACGTCCTTTAAAATGCGAGTCGTTTCTTCTATACGAATCTCTATGACATTGTCGCATCGTGAGTCCGATTACCATCCGGTCAGCTTGGAACCATTTTTTTTTTTTTTTGGTAAAAGGAGGCGGCACTCCTGGTAAATTTTATTAATCACAAAAAATATATACACCTAAGGGATCGGCATCCCGGGACATACCCCAAGGACCAAAACCCGATCCCAAGCCTATGGTCTAACAATGGGACTATCCAAACGTCCCGACCATAAGCTCAACTATACAATCAAAAACAAATAAAAAAAAAAAACCACATAGCTACTAGACCAAAATCACACCCGGCTTATGGTCAAAGTCTCAAACCAAACAAACATACTAACTAATAAAATCCAAACTAAAAACATAAACATCAAATACATCAAAACCCAATACAGCAGCAGCCTCCCAGCAATTCTTCTATCTTCAAGACTAGATCTTCTCAATCTGCCAAGACAGCTGCACACTCCATCAGCAACATAACCTTCTCTAATCTGCCCACCTTCAATATCCAGCTGCAAAAAACCCTCCTTTAAGTTATTAACAGCATCAGCACCTGCATACCTGTAATCCCATAACATAACATTCCTCAGCTGCCAAAGACCATCCATAACATAGTAAACAGCCCAAAAGACCTTCAGCCTTTCATTAGCATCATAAAGCACCATAAAGAACACTTGCACTATACCACCACCTGGGTCAAAAGGAATACAACCTATAGCCTTTTGACCCATTCTCCAAACATACCATATCTCAAACAACATCAGAACTGCTATCATTATTATTAGATTTCTGAACCTTTACATTCCAAGCAGCAATAGCCAAATCATCAACTTGATTGCTTTTAAACTCAATACCTTCTAACTTCCAAGAAACACTGCCCAAAATAGCCTTAAAAACCACATCAGCAGATCTCTTTTTACCACTAAAAATTCTATTATTTCTCTCCTGCCAAATAGTATAAACAGCAGCAGCTAACACAAGTTTTTTAATAGTACCCCATGCCTTATTATTATTCCTCATCCTTTCCACATAAAGAACAATCCTCTCCCATTCAGCTTGGAATCCTTTATCTGAGTCTGTTGCATGATCGGATATCTTATGGCCTTCCCGTTCCTCCATTTGGGTGCCCCAAACTTCAAATGTACCGATAGTTACATCTTTTAAAACTCGAGTCTTTTCTTGTGTACAAATCTCCTTGTCATTGTAGCATCGTGAGTCCGATTACCATCCGCTCAGCTTCGTATCCTTTATCTGAGTCTGTTGCATGATCAAATATCTTTTGACCTTCCCGTTCTTCCATTCGGGTGCCCGAAACTTTAAATGAGACGCGGGTCTTTTCTTCTGTACGAATCTATATGTCATTGTCGCATCGTGAGTCCGATTACCATCCAGTCAGATTGGTATCTTTATCTGAGTCTGTTGCATGATCAGATATCTTATGGCCTTACCGTTCCTCTATTCGGGTGCCCGAAACTTCAAATGTACCGATAGTTACGTCTTTTAAAACTCGAGGCTTTTATTGTGTACGAATCTCTATGTCATTGTAGCATCGTGAGTCCGATTACCATACGCTCAGCTTCGTATCCTTTATCTGTGTCTGTTGCTTGATCAAATATCTTATGGCCTTCCCGTTCTTCCATTCGGCTGCCCGAAACTTTAAATGAGACGCGGGTCTTTTCTTCTGTACGAATCTATATGTCATTGTCGCATCGTGAGCCCGATTACCATCCAGTCAGATTGGTATCTTTATCTGAGTCTGTTGCATGATCAGATATCTTATGGCCTTCCCGTTCCTCTATTCGGGTGCCCGAAACTTCAAATGTACCGATAGTTACGTCTTTTAAAACTCGAGGCTTTTATTGTGTACGAATCTCTATGTCATTGTAGCATCGTGAGTCCGATTACCATACGCTCAGCTTCGTATCCTTTATCTGTGTCTGTTGCTTGATCAGATATCTTATGGCCTTCCCGTTCTTCCATTCGGCTGCCCGAAACTTTAAATGTACCGACTATTATGTCCTTTAAAACTCGAGTCGTTTTCTGTGTTCGAATCTCTATGTAATTGTCGCATCGTGAGTCCGATTACCATCCTTTCCGCTTCGTATCCTTCATTTGACTCTGTAGCATGATCAGATATCTTATGGCCTTCACGTTCCTCCATTCGGGTGCCCAAAACTTCAAATGTACCGATAGTTACGTCATTTAAAACACGAGTCTTTTCTTCTGTACTAATCTCTTTGTCATTGTCGCACCGTGAGTCCAATTACCGTCCGGTCAGCTTCGTATCCTTTATCTAAGTCTGTTGCATGGTCAGATATTTTATGGCCTTCCCGTTCCTCCATTCAGGTGCCCAAAACTTCAAATGTTCCGATAGTTACGTCATTTAAAACGCGAGACTTTTCTTCTGTACTAATCTCTTTGTCATTGTCGCATCGTGAGTCCGATTACTATCCGGTCTGCTTCGTAACCTTTATCTGAGTCTGTTGCATGATCAGATATCTTATGGCCTTCCCGTTCCTCCATTCGGGTGCCAAAAACTTCAAATGTACAGATAGTTACGTCCTTTAAAACGCGAGTCGTTTCTTCTGTACGAATCTCTATGTCATTGTCGCATCGTGAGTCCGATAACCATCCGGTCAGCTTGGTATCCGTTATCTGAGTCTGTTGCATGATCAGATATCTTATGGCCTTCCCGTTCCTCCATTTGGGTGCCCCAAACTTCAAATGTACCGATAGTTACGTCTTTTAAAACTCGAGTCTTTTATTGTGTACGAATCTCTATGTCATTGTAGCATCGTGAGTCCGATTACCATACGCTCAGCTTCGTATCCTTTATTTGTGTCTGTTGCTTGATCAGATATCTTATGGCCTTCCCGTTCTTCCATTCGACTGCCCGAAACTTTAAATGTACCGACTATTATGTCCTTTAAAACTCGAGTTGTTTTCTGTGTACGAATCTCTATGTAATTGTCGAATCGTGAGTCCGATTACCATCCTTTCCGCTTCGTATCCTTAATTTGAGTCTGTAGCATGATCAGATATCTTATGGCCTTCACGTTCCTCCATTCGGGTGCCCAAAACTTCAAATGTACCGATAGTTACGTCATTTAAAACGCGAGTCTTTTCTTCTGTACTAATCTCTTTGTCATCGTCGCACCGTGAGTCCAATTACCGTCCGGTCAGCTTCGTATCCTTTATCTGAGTCTGTTGCATGGTCAGATATTTTATGGCCTTCCCGTTCCTCCATTCAGGTGCCCAAAACTTCAAATGTACCGATTGTTACGTCATTTAAAACGCGAGACTTTTCTTCTGTACTAATCTCTTTGTCATTGTCGCATCGTGAGTCCGATTACTATCCGGTCTGCTTCGTAACCTTTATCTGAGTCTGTTGCATGATCAGATATCTTATGGCCTTCCCGTTCCTCCATTCGGGTGCCAAAAACTTCAAATGTACAGATAGTTACGTCCTTTAAAACGCGAGTCGTTTCTTCTGTACGAATCTCTATGTCATTGTCGCATCGTGAGTCCGATAACCATCCGGTCAGCTTGGTATCCGTTATCTGAGTCTGTTGCATGATCAGATATCTTATGGCCTTCCCGTTCCTCCATTTGGGTGCCCCAAACTTCAAATGTACCGATAGTTACATCTTTTAAAACTCGAGTCTTTTCTTGTGTACGAATCTCTTTGTCATTGTAGCATCGTGAGTCCGATTACCATCCGCTCAGCTTCGTATCCTTTATCTATGTCTGTTGCATGATCAGATATCTTATGGTCTTCCCGTTCTTCCATTCGGGTGCCCAAAACTTTAAATGTACCAATACTTACGTCCTTTAAAACTTGAGTCTTTTCTTGTGTACAAATCTCTATGTCATTGTCGCATCGTCAGTCCGATTACCGTCCGGTCTGCTTCGTAACGTTTATCTGAGTCTGTTGCAGGATCATATATCTTATGTCCTTCCCATTCCTCCATTCGGGTGCCCAAAACTTCAAATGTACCTTTAGTTACGTCCTTTAAAACTCTAGTATTTACTTCTGTACGAATCTCTATGTCATTGTCGCATCGTGAGTCCGATTACCATCCGGTAAGCTTCGTATCCTTTATCTGAGTCTGTTGCATGATCAGATATTTTATGGCCTTCCCGTTCTTCCATTCGGGTGCCCAAAACTTCAAATGTACCGATAGTTATGTCCTTTAAAACTCGAGTCTTTTCTTCTATACGAATCTCCATGTCATTGTCGCATCATGAGTCCGATTACCATCCGGTCTGCTTCGTATACTTTATCTGAGTCTGTAGCATGATTAGATATCTTATGGCCTTCACGTTCCTCCATTAGGGTGCCCGAAACTTCAAATGTACCGATAGTTACGTCCTTTAAAACCTGAGTCTTTTCTTGTGTACGAATCTCTATGTCATTGTCGCATCGTGTGTCCGATTACCATCCGGTCTGCTTCGTAAATTTTATCTGAGTCTGTTGCATGATCAGATATCTTATGGCCTTCCCGTTCCTCCATTCGGTGGCCCAAAACTTCAAATGTACAGATAGTTACGTTCTTTAAGACGCGGGTCTTTTCTTCTGTACGAATCTATATGTCATTGTCGCTTCGTGAGTCCGATTACCATCCGGTCAGATTGGTATCCTTTATCTGAGTCTGTTGCATGATCAGATATCTTATGGCCTTCCCGTTCCTCTATTCGGGTGCCCGAAACTTCAAATGTACCTATAGTTACGTCTTTTAAAACTCGAGTCTTTTATTGTGTACGAATCTCTATGTCATTGTAGCATCGTGAGTCCGATTACCATCCGCTCAGCTTCGTATCCTTTATCTGTGTCTGTTGCTTGATCAGATATCTTATGGCCTTCCCGTTCTTCCATTCGGCTGCCCGAAACTTTAAATGAGACGCGGGTCTTTTCTTCTGTACGAATCTATATGTCATTGACGCATCGTGAGTCCGATTACCATCCAGTCAGATTTGTATCCTTTATCTGAGTCTGTTGCATGATCAGATATCTTATGGCCTTCCCGTTCCTCTATTCGGGTGCCCGAAACTTCAAATGTACCGATAGTTACGTCTTTTAAAACTCGAGTCTTTTATTGTGAACGAATCTCTATGTCATCGTAGCATCGTGAGTCCGATTACCATCCGCTCATCTTCGTATCCTTTATCTGTGTCTGTTGCTTGATCAGATATCTTATGGCCTTCCCGTTCTTCCATTCGGCTGCCCGAAACTTTAAATGTACCGACTGTTATGTCCTTTAAAACTCGAGTCGTTTTCTGTGTACGAATCTCTATGTCATTGTCGCATCGTGATTCCGATTACCATCCTTTCAGCTTCATATCCTTAATTTGAATCTGTAGCATGATCAGATATCTTATGGCCTTCACGTTCCTCCATTCGGGTGCCCAAAACTTCAAATGTACCGATAGTTACGTCATTTAAAACGCGAGTCTTTTCTTCTGTACTAATCTCTTTGTCATTGTCACACCGTGAGTCCAATTACCGTCCGGTCAGCTTCGTATCCTTTATCTGAGTCTGTTGCATGGTCAGATATTTTATGGCCTTCCCGTTCCTCCATTCGGGTGCCCAAAACTTCAAATGTATCGATAGTTATGTCCTTTAAAATTCGAGTCTTTTCTTTTGTATGAATCTCTATGTTATTGTCGCATCGTGAGTCCGATTACCGTCCGGTTTGCTTCGTATCTTTTATCTGAGTCTATAGCATGATTATATATCTTATGGCCTTCACGTTCCTCCATTCGGGTGCCCAAAACTTCAAATGTACCGACAGTTACGTCCTTTAAAACTTAAGACTTTTCTTGTGTACGAGTCTCTATGTCATTGTCGCATCGTGTGTCCGATTACCATCTGGTCTGCTTCGTAACCTTTATCTGAGTCTTTTGGATGTTCAGATATCTTATGGCCTTCCCGTTCCTCCATTCGGGTGCCCAAAACTTCAAATGTACAAATAGTTACGTCCTTAAAAACGCGAGTCTTTTCTTCTGTACGAATCTCTATGTCATTGTCGCATCGTGATTACGATTACCATCTGGTCAGTATGGTATCCTTTATCTGAGTCTGTTGCATGATCAGATATCTTATGTCCTTCCCGTTCCTCCATTCGAGTGCCCAAAACTACAAATTTACCGATAGTTACGTCTTTTAAAACTCGAGACTTTTCTTGTGTCCGAATCTCTATGTCATTGTAGCATCGTGAGTCCGATTACCATCCGCCCATCTTCGTATCCTTTATCTGAGTCTATTGCATGATCAGACATCTTATGGCCTTCCCGTTCTTCCATTCGGGTGCCCAAAACTTTAAATGTACCAATACTTACGTCCTTTTAAACTTGAGTCCTTTCTTGTGTACGAATCTCTATGTCATTGTCGCATCGTGTGTCCGATTACCATCCGGTCTGCTTCGTAAACTTTATCTGAGTCTGTTGCATGATCAGATATCTTATGGCCTTCCCGTTCCTCCATTCGGGTGCCCAAAACTTCAAATGTACAGATAGTTACGTTCTATAAGACGCGAGTCTTTTCTTCTGTACGAATCTCTATGTCAGTGTCGCATCGTGAGTCCGATTACCATCCGGTCAGCTTGGTATCCTTTATCTGAGTCTGTTGCAAGATCAGATATCTTATGGCCTTCCCCTTCCTACATTCGGGTGCCCGAAATTTCAAATGTACCGATAGTTACGTCTTTCAAAACTCGAGTCTTTTCTTGTGTACGAATCTCTATGTCATTGTAGCATCGTGAGTCCGATTACCATCCGCTCAGCTTCATATCCTTTATCTGAGTCTGTTGCATGATCAGATATCTTATGGCCTTCCCGTTCCTCCATTCGGGTGCCCAAAACTATAAATGTACCGATAGTTACGTCATCTAAAACGCGAGACTTTTCTTCTGTACTAATCTCTTTGTCATTGTCGCATCGTGAGTCCGATTACTATCCGGTCTGCTTCGTAACCTTTATCTGAGTCTGTTGCATGATCAGATATCTTATGGCCTTCCCGTTCCTCCATTCGGGTGCCAAAAACTTCAAATGTACAGATAGTTACGTCCTTTAAAACGCGAGTCGTTTCTTCTGTACGAATCTCTATGTCATTGTCGCATCGTGAGTCCGATAACCATCCGGTCAGCTTGGTATCCGTTATCTGAGTCTGTTGCATGATCAGATATCTTATGGCCTTCCCGTTCCTCCATTTGGGTGCCCCAAACTTCAAATGTACCGATAGTTACATCTTTTAAAACTCGAGTCTTTTCTTGTGTACGAATCTCTTTGTCATTGTAGCATCGTGAGTCCGATTACCATCCGCTCAGCTTCGTATCCTTTATCTATGTCTGTTGCATGATCAGATATCTTATGGTCTTCCTGTTCTTCCATTCGGGTGCCCAAAACTTTAAATGTACCAATACTTACGTCCTTTAAAACTTGAGTCTTTTCTTGTGTACAAATCTCTATGTCATTGTCGCAACATCAGTCCGATTACCGTCCGGTCTGCTTCGTAACGTTTATCTGAGTCTGTTGCATGATCAGATATCTTATGTCCTTCCCATTCCTCCATTCGGGTGCCCAAAACTTAAAATGTACCGTTAGTTACGTCCTTTAAAACTCTAGTATTTACTTCTGTACGAATCTCTATGTCATTGTCGCATCGTGAGTCCGATTACCATCCGGTCAGCTTCGTATCCTTTATCTGAGTCTGTTGCATGATCAGATATTTTATGGCTTTCCCGTTCTTCCATTCGGGTGCCCAAAACTTCAAATGTACCGATAGTTATGTCCTTTAAAACTCGAGTCTTTTCTTCTATACGAATCTCTATGTCATTGTCGCATCGTGAGTCCGATTACCATCCGATCTGCTTCGTATACCTTATCTGAGTCTGTAGCATGATTAGATATCTTAAGGCCTTCACGTTCCTCCATTAGGGTGCCCGAAACTTCAAATGTACCGATAGTTACGTCCTTTAAAACCTGAGTCTTTTCTTGTGTACGAATCTCTATGTCATTGTCGCATCGTGTGTCCGATTACCATCCGGTCTGCTTCGTAAACTTTATCTGAGTCTGTTGCATGATCAGATATTTTATGGCCTTCCCGTTCCTCCATTCGGTTGCCCAAAACTTCAAATGTACAGATAGTTACGTTCTTTAAGACGCGGGTCTTTTCTTCTGTACGAATCTATATGTCATTGTCGCATCGTGAGTCCGATTACCATCCGGTCAGATTGGTATCCTTTATCTGAGTCTATTGCATGATCAGATATCTTATGGCCTTCCCGTTCCTCTATTCGGGTGCCCGAAACTTCAAATGTACCTATAGTTACGTCTTTTAAAACTCGAGTCTTTTATTGTGTACGAATCTCTATGTCATTGTAGCATCGTGAGTCCGATTACCATCCGCTCAGCTTCGTATCCTTTATCTGTGTCTGTTGCTTGATCAGATATCTTATGGCCTTCCCGTTCTTCCATTCGGCTGCCCGAAACTTTAAATGAGACGCGGGTCTTTTCTTCTGTACGAATCTATATGTCATTGTCGCATCGTGAGTCCGATTACCATCCAGTCAGATTTGTATCCTTTATCTGAGTCTGTTGCATGGTCAGATATTTTATGGCCGTCCCGTTCCTCCATTCGGGTGCCCAAAACTTCAAATATACCGATAGTTATGTCCTTTAAAATTTGAGTCTTTTTTTCTGTATGAATCTCTATGTTATTGTCGCATCGTGAGTCCGATTACCGTCCGGTTTGCTTCGTATCTTTTATCTGAGTCTGTGGCATGATTATATATCTTATGGCCTTCACGTTCCTCCATTCGGGTGCCCAAAACTTCAAATGTACCGATAGTTACGTCCTTTAAAACTTGAGTCTTTTCTTGTGTACGAATCTCTATGTCATTGTCGCATCGTGTGTCCGATTACCATCCGGTCTGCTTCCGTAAACTTTATCTGAGTCTGTTGCATGATCAGATATCTTATGGCCTTCCCGTTCCTCCATTCGGGTGACCAAAACTTCAAATGTACAGATAGTTACGTTCTTTAAGACGCGAGTTTTTTCTTCTGTACGAATCTCCATGTCATTGTCGCATCGTGAGTCTGATTACCATCCGGTCAGCTTGGTATCCTTTATCTGAGTCTGTTGCAAGATCAGATATCTTATGGCCTTCCCGTTCCTCCATTCGGGTGCCCGAAACTTCAAATGTACCGATAGTTACGTCTTTTAAAACTCGAGTCTTTTCTTGTGTACGAATCTCTATGTCATTGTAGCATCGTGAGTCCGATTACCATCCACTCAGCTTCGTATTCTTTATCTGAGTCTGTTGCATGATCAGATATCTTATGGCTTTCCCATTCTTCCATTCGGGTGCCTGAAACTTCAAATGTACCGATACTTATGTCCTTTAAAACTCGATTCTTTTCTTGTTTACGAATCTCTATGTCTTTGTCGCATCGTGAGACCGATAACCGTCCAGTCTGCTTCGTAACCTTTATCTGAGTCTGTTGCATGATCAGATATCTTCTGTCCTTCCCGTTCCTCCATTCGGGTGCCCAAAACTTCAAATGTACAGATAGTTACGTTCTTTAAGACGCGAGTCTTTTCTTCTGTACGAATCTCTATGTCATTGACGCATCGTGAGTCCGATTACCATCCGGTCAGCTTGGTATCCTTTATTTGAGTCTGTTGCAAGATCAGATATCTATGGCCTTCCCACTCCTCCATTCGGGTGCCAAAACTTCAAATGTACAGATAGTTACGTCCTTTAAAACGCGAGTCTTTTCTTCTATACGAATCTTTATGTCATTGTCGCATCGTGATTCCGATTTCCATCCGGTCAGCTCGGTTTCCTTTATCTGAGTCTGTTGCATGATCAGATATCTTATGGCCTTCCCGTTCCTCCATTCGGGTGCCCAAAACTTCAAATGTACAGATAGTTATGTCCTTTAAAACGCGAGCCTTTTTTTATGTATGAATCTCTATGTCATTGTCGCATCGTGAGTCCGATTACCATCCGGTCAGCTTTGTATCCTTTATCTATATCTGTTGCATGATCAGATATCTTATGGCCTTCCCGTTCCTCCATTCGGGTGCCCGAAACTTCAAATGTACCGATAGTTACATCTTTTAAAACTCGAGTCTTTTCTTGTGTACGAATCTCTAAGTCATTGTAGCATCGTGAGTCCGGCTACCGTCCGGTCCGCTTCGTATCCTTTATCTGAGTTTGTTGCATGATCAGATATTTTATGGCCTTCCCGTTCCTCCATTCGGGTGCCCAAAACTTCAAATTTACCGATAGTTACGTCCTTTAAAACTTGAGTCTTTTCTTGTGTACGAATCTCGATGTCATTGTCACATCGTTAGTCCGTTAGCGTCCAGTTAGCCTCGTATCCTTTATCTGAGTCTGTTGCATTATCAGATACTTAATTGCCTTCCCATTCGTCCATTCGGGTGCCCGAAACTACAAATGTACCGATTGTTATGTCCTTTAAAACTCGAGTCATTTTTTGTGTACGTATCTCTATGTCATTTTCGCATCGTGAGTCCGATAACCGTTCTGTCTGCTTCGTATCCTTTATCTGAGTCTGTAGCATGATCAGATATCTTATGGCCTTTCCGTTCCTCCATTCGGGTGCCCAAAACTTCAAATGTACCGATAGATACGTCCTTTAAAACACGAGTCTTTTCTTCTGTACTAATCTCTATGTCATTGTCGCACCGTGAGTCCAATTACCGTCCAGTCAGCTTCGTATCCTTTATCTGAGTCTGTTGCAAGATCAGATATTTTATGGCCTTCTCGTTCCTCCATTCGGGTGCCCGAAACTTCAAATGTACAGGTAGTTACGTCCTTTAAAACGCGAGTCTTTTCTTCTGTATGAATCTCTATGTCATTGTCGCATTGTGAGTCCGATTACCATCCGGTCAGCTTGGTATCCTTTATCTGAGTCTGTTGCATGATCAGATATCATATGGCCTTCCCGTTCCTCCTTTCGGGTGCCCGAAACTTCAAATGTACCGATAGTTACATCTTTTAAAAGTCGAGTCTTTTCTTGTGTACGAATCTCTATGTCATTGTAGCATCGTGAGTCCGGCTACCGTCCGGTCCGCTTCGTATCCTTTATCTGAGTCTGTTGCATGATCAGATATTTGATGGCCTTCCCGTTCCTCCATTCGGGTGCCCAAAACTTCATATGTACCGATAGTTACGTCCTTTAAAACTTGAGTCTTTTCTTGTTTATGAATCTCTATGTCATTGTCGCATCGTGTGTCCGATTACCATCCGGTCAGCTTAGTATCCTTTATCTGAGTCTATTGCATGATCAGATATCTTATGTCCTTCCCGTTCCTCCATTCGGGTGCCCAAAACTACAAATTTACAGATAGTTACGTCCTTTAAAACGCGAGTCTTTTCTTCTGTACGAATCTCTATGTCATTGTCGCATCGTGAGTCCGATTAGCGTCCAGTTAGCCTCGTATCCTTTATCTAAGTCTGTTTCATTAACAGATACTAAATGGCCTTCCCGTTCGTCCATTCGGGTGCCCGAAATTACAAATGTACCGATTGTTATGTCCTTTAAAACTCGAGTCATTTTTTGTGTACGAATCTCTATGTCATTGTCGCATCGTGAGTCTGATTAACGTTCGGTCTTCTTCGTATCCTTTATCTGAGTCTGTAGCATGATCAGATATCTTTTTGCCTTTCCGTTCCTCCATTCGGGTGCCCAAAACTTCAAATGTACCGATAGTTACGTCCTTTAAAACACGAGTCTTTTCGTCTGTACTAATCTTTATGTCATTGTCGCACCGTGAGTCCAATTACTGTCCGGTCAGCTTCGTATCCTTTATCTGAGTCTTTTGCATGATGATATATTAAATGGACTTCCCGTTCCTCCATTCGGGTGCCCGAAACATCAAATGTACCGATAGTTATGTCTTTTAAAACTCGAGTCTTTTCTTCTGTACGAATCTCTATGTCATTGTCACATCGTGAGTCCGATTACCGTCCGATCTGCTTCGTATCCTTTATCTGAGTCTGTAGCATGATTAGATCTCTTATGGCCTTCACGTTCCTCCATTCGGGTGCCCGAAACTTCAAATGTACCGATAGTTACGTCCTTTAAAACTTGAGTATTTTCTTGTGTACGAATATTTATGTCGTTGTCGCATTGTGAGTCCGATTACCATCCGGTCTGCTTCGTAACCTTTATCTGAGTCTGTTTCATGATCAGATATCTTATGGCCTTCCCGTTCCTCCATTCGGGTGCCAAAACTTCAAATGTACAGATAGTTTTTTTTTTTTTAGAAAAAGGGGAAAACCCCGGCAAACAATTATTGATCAAAAAAGAGGTACAAGACAAAGACTAACCTAGACCCGGGACATAAACCCAAGATCTTAAGTTAGCCCAAAAAGAAACAAACAAAAACAAAAAATAAAAGCGGGCCAAATCTAACATCAAGCTCCTAAGCCCAAGTACAATATTAAAAGCCCAACAAAGCTTCTGAATGTAAAGTAAAAACCGTAACAGCCCACCCCAGGCCCAACCACAAACTATCATAATCCAATCAGCCAGGCCCATAATTCTTCGATTGTCATATATCAGCCCACACCTCCTATCCAGCCTTCGAAATAGTCTTCGACCAGAACACCAAACAAGGCCCATAACTCTTCGCTTATCCTGTTGCAGCCCATACCTTCCAAACCAACCATCTTTCAGCATTTTAAAAACAATCCAGCCCAGCAGAAAACAAATTCTATACTTATTAGCCCAATATACCACAAAATCCAGTTTCCACCCATTGTCATACCATATAACCAGCCCAATCCAGCACATAAAATTAATCCACCACAGAAACCCATAACCACTTTGGTCCTTAGTCACTCTATTACCCTCAAACCAATACACATAGCTCCTCGGCCCACCTCCATACCCAAACCTATAAACCAAGCATATCCTACTCCAATATCCTATCACCTCAGCAGTAAGTATACTCAAATAAAATCTATAAATCTTCCAGATAACCATAAACCACCATCCTTCAAGAAAAATCTTCTTTAACCAACTGCCAAAGAAGTTACCCAACCAAAGACAATATGTAACCTTCCAAACCCTCCAAACAACAGTTTGGAAGAGCAAATGAACTAGGCTTTCAAATGCTATCATAGAAATAGAGATCAATTTGATCATGCTTAGAACAAGCACCAGACAGACAAAAACATCAAATTGAACCATTCCTATAATGTCACATAAGTACCATAAAAAGACAGAGGGACCTTTGAATTTACTACAAAGTAATAAACACAAAGGCAGCTTGTAACAGGGCAAAGCTGCAACTAAAAAATGCAAAAACAGCCTGTAATCTTTTAAAACCTCCATCAGAGTAATGGCTTTACTAGGCTCTTTCACACCCTTAATTCCCCTCTTCAATCTAAACATCAGAAAACACACACCACAAATCACATACCTGAGCCACTTCTGTTGTTGAATCAACACAATAAAGCATACCTTTCTATACCAGAAAATCACCCATTGCTTCCTTTTATTCGTACCACTTCCTTCCATCACAAATCTGCTTATCTTAGAAACAAGATCAATCAGCCTCAACAGCCTATTGAACCATACCTCCCAGACCCATATAAGTATATAACACACCCATAATCTGTTTAACTTCACCAGCCACCAACTCTGCATACTTCCTTTAAAAAAGACTTTTCTACCCCTGCAGCCTAAATCATCTTGCCAACTCTTATTCCCACTGAAGACATACCCTGCACCCCTTCTGACAAGCTTCCTAAGAAATTTCAACCCCATAACAACTCCAGGCTCCCCTCTACTGAACATATCAACCCAACCCATAGTAACCAGCCCAAGACAAGTCCCAAGTGGGACTGACTCAAAAGACTCAAGACTCCAAAAGCAAGAAAAAAGGTATAGAAAGAATACCAAAGTAATGCATTGGGTTTCTATGCTGCTGTACAGATCTAGAAAATAAAAATAGAACCAGAGAAATAATGTCCTACTAACAGCAGCATAGTCCATCCTTATGTCTCCCGGTTGAACACACTCCCAGTGTTTGTACAAACCTAAAAACCTCTTATCAAACGCAGAGCTGAACCAGAGTGTCAAAAAAGGACCAAATTCTCGGGCCAGAGATCTTTCCCAAATATGAATTATGATCCCACCCTCCCTGACCCAAAGACAGACCACAACACAGGAATAGAATAAGAAATGAATCCAGATATCTACCCAACGTATTTTAAGTCTCCTCCAAACTCCTTGATCCCATAATGACCCTCCCCCCCTGGGCAAGTGCCCAAATAAAGACACACACAGGCTATATACACCAATAAACTCACACAAAAGTATATGGTTCCTATGCCACTTCCAGGTGCTATAAAATACAAAATTTGAGGGGGTGAGGAATAATGTCCTAAGGACAGTGGCATAGTTCCTCCTTATCTCTCCATGTTGAATGCAAACCTCCTGCATAATAAATCCTAAATACCACCAGGCTAAGGTAAAAGCAAACCATAAAGTAGATAAAGTACTAATATGGCTGCAATGACCTAAAATCCTATGGTTAAAACACAAAAGAAACCACACAGGTGTATGAAAGACACACCAATTCACCATATCAGGCAAGGGACTACTTCTAAGGTTAACTACCCAAGGCCATTTCCAGTTCCTCCAAACTCCATGGTACCCAAAATACCCCCCACCCCAACTCCAGAAGGAGTGGACAGACTCAAGACTCAAAAGCAAGAAAAGGTTTAGAATCAAAACAAACACAAGGTTTTCAGGGCCATATCTAGTGCTAGGAAAAGAGAAAAACACAAGAAAAAAGGAGAACCTAACAATATGACCCTGATCCATCCTTATAGCTCCCAGTTTAAGTCTTGTCCCAAGACACTCAACTCCTAACCCCAAATTCACAGAGAAAAGAGAGCACACAGGAAAAGAGTCCAGAACACAACTCAAAAGACCAGGACTAAGGTTAAAAAAGACTTTCAACATAGTAAATACCACAACACACACAGAGAAAGAGAAAGGAAGGCACAAAAGCCAGAAAACTACCCCAAGCTGAAAGAAACTCCATATCACTCCCAAATTCCCAAAATACCCCCCACCCCAGAACATGACAGACTTTAAACCCATGTTACCCACCCCACCATTACAGTACACCATATTACCTATCCAGACATTATTCCATTTCAATCCTTTAAACAGCCTAACAGAAACAGAACCCAACCCATAAAATAAACCACACCAGACAGACCAGGCAGAAGCCACACCCAGCCCAACTCCCACCCCACCCAACCAGAATAACCAAATAAAAATCACAAACCACATTGGTTAACCTGTTTAGCAGGGTCCCTCCATACCACCTTGAATCCCCAAATCTTACTCAGATGAATACTGCAAGGGGAAGCATAAATCTTAAGGCCCAAAAGCCTTAATCTAACAGTCCCCTCAATCAACTTACACAAATCCAAAACTGATCTAGACTTGCTTTGAAAAATCCTCAGGTTTCTTTCTTGCCAAATGAAGTACACCAAGGCAGCAAGCATCAGCCTCTGAATAATACCCTTGATGGACTTCCTACCAGGGATCAAAGACAGTTCAAGGATACATTCATCCAAACTATGAGGCATATTTTCTAATCCAGCAATAACTTTAAGCCCATCCCACACTGCAGCCGGGTAGTGGCACTCAAAGAAAAGATGACTATGACTATCACAGACCTCCCCACAGAAAGAACAGAGAAGCTGATCCTTAATCTCCCATCTCATAAGCCTGTCCTGGGTCACAAGTCTATGTTGACAGGCTAACCACAAGACAAAGGCATGCTTAGGAATAGCTTGGCTAAACCAGATACTCCTAGCCCAGGGGACCTCAGGTTTACCAACACTAAAGTCCTTGAAGGCTATACCAGTTTCAAATTGAACCAGAGTCTCCTCCTTAGTTTTCCAAAAAGTGATATCCCTCTTCCCCTCAGTCAACAAGGGAGGAGACATCTGAAACAAACAAGGGAACTTAGCTCTCCAAATCTCAGGCCAATTCCAACCCCCCCCCCCCCTCCCATCAATAACATCAGCAACAGTGGTAGTAAGAGAGAAACCCCCACCATGAATATCCCTAGGAGAGATAAACAAACTTAAGGGACTTAAAGGGCACCAGTTATCATACCAGACTGAGGTTGACCTGCCATCCCCAATACACTGCAAACAATGAGGCCAAATAACCTCTCTAAAATCAAGCATACTTTTCCAACTCCAACAAGCGTCCCTTTTATTGCTGAAACCCCAGAAACTTAACCCTTTTAGTTTATACGATTTAATCCACCTAGTCCAAATAGAGTCCTTTCCAGAGACCAAGTTCCAAACATGCCTGGATAGGAGAGCCTGGTTTCTAATTCTCAAAGACCTTATTCCTAATCCACCCTGACTCCTAGGCAAACACACTGACTCCCAAGAGACTCTAACTTTCCCTTTAGCAGAATCAGCCTGAGACCAAAGAAAACCACCCATAATCCTTTCTATATCATCAATGACACTACCAGGTAACCTAAAAACAGCAGCCCAGTAGACCTGAAGGGAAGACAGAACAGACTTAATAAGTTGCAGCCTTCCAGCAAAGGATAAAACCTTGTTCTTCCAGTCCTCTACCCTTTTCCTCACTTTATCTACAAGCACTTTACAGTCCTTGGTATATAATCTCTTAGATAAAAGGGGAACTCCAAGGTACCTCACAGGAAGAGTCCCTTCCTTAAAAGGTAATAAATTCTTCAACCTCACCTTAATCCTATCAGTGACATTCCCAAAAAACATAGTACTCTTACCTAAATTAGGAACCAGCCCAGAGACTGAACTAAACTCCTCCAAAACAGCTTTGACAACCCTAATGGATGCTGAATTAGCATAAGAAAAAACCAGCAAATCATCTGCAAAACACACATGAGTTAGATTAAGGCCCTCACAACCCCAATGATATTTAAACTGCCCACTTTCAGCAATTTTCCTATCAAAAATGAGCTTGAAGACCTGCATCACAATGGTAAACAGATAGGGTGACATAGGGTCACCCTGCCTCAAACCCCTTTTCCCCTGAAAATAACCAATCATTTCCCCATTGACATTGATAGAATAAGCAGCAGATCTTAAACAGGTCATAATCCAAGCAATCATACAAGGGTGAAACCCAAAGTTCACCAAGCAGGCTTCTAAAAAATCATGGTTAACAGTATCATAAGCCTTTTGCAGGTCTATCTTCAAAGCAACTCTAGGAGCCCTCACTTTCAAATGATAGTGCCTTAGTAACTCCTGAGACAATAAAATGTTATCACTAATTTGCCTCCCAGGGATAAAAGCACTTTGACAATCATTGACAATCAGATCCAAAGACCCCTTAATCCTTTCACATATGATTTTGGAGATGACTTTGTATAGAACATTGCAACAAGCAATTGGCCTATAGTCAGTCACACTTCTAGCATTGGCACACTTAGGAACCAAAGAAATAATAGTAGCATTAACTTCCTTCAGGAGCTTCCCATTATAAAAGAACTCCTTAATAGCACTACACACCTCATCCCCTATCACAGACCAAGAAGATTTAAAAAACTTAGAAGAGAAACCATCAGGCCCAGGAGCCTTATCCACATCAATATCAAACAAAGCAGACTTAATCTCTTCATCAGAGACCTCCCTTACCATAAGATCAGCCACATCCCTAGGCAATTTAGAAGGAAAAAGACCAGCAGGATCCCTAATCTGATCAACCCTACTATTACTACCCATAAAACCCTCAAAGTGTCTAACAAAAACAGCCCCCACATCCTGCCCTTCAAAGAAAGCCCCCTCCTTATCAAGCACAGAATTAATCCTTCCCCTACTCAATCTACCCTTAATGACTTTGTGAAAGTAGGCTGTATTCTGATCACCAGCTTTAAGCCAGTCCACCTTAGCCCTTTGTTTAAGAAAGGATTCCTCATCCAAAGCAGCCTGCTTAAGAGCACTCACAAGAATCACCTCCTCCTCCCTAATGGCAGGATTATGAGGATCATCCACCACAGCACTCTGAACTTTCCCCAATTCTTCAGAAATCTTTTTAACCTTCTCAGAAAGATCACCCTGCAATCTCCCTAACTTCCTAAGAGGCTTTTTAAGACTTTTTAATTTGGAAACCACAGAATACATGGCACAACCCTGGATATTCTTCTTCCAACAAGCCTCAACAGTAGGCAAAAACTGGGGTTTAGCCGCCAAGTAATTCATGAACTTAAAGGGTCTAGGCTTCCAAGAAGACTGCCCCTTAAGAGTTAACAAAGCAGGAGCATGATCAGAGTGGTAGAAAGGAAGAAAAGAAGCCACAAAACCTTTAAAAACATTCATAAAGGACAGATTACTCATCATTCTATCCAACTTCTTTAGCAGCCCAGAAGTCTTACCAGGGCATTTATTCCAGGTAAACTTCAAACCAGAGGAAGGAATGTAGAGACGTGATTTGACACGAAAACAGGATTATACGATCATACAAGTTACAAAACCAGGTGCGGAAACCCTAGCTTTGAACAAACTGAAGTAAACTCAAATCAAAACACAATCAAAGTCATTTTCAAAGCTTTTCATAGATTAACTCATTCAAAAACTTGATTACAATTCAATTACAGTTAATCTAGATCACACACACTCTATCTTAAACCTCTCTGGATCAACACCTGAAAACACACACACCTAATGACTCGCTTTCTCTCAAAAACTCACAAAATCTATTTATAGACTCTGCACGTTCGCCCAGTTGTGATGGTCGAATGTGGAACACTTTCCACATTCGCCCCTTTACTGTGGTCGAATGTGGAATCTTTCCACATTCGCCCAGTTGGTTCCACGTTCGCCCACTTTTTCTGTGTAATTTCCACGTTCGTCCACTTTTTCCACCTTCAACCCATCAGCATTCCACTTTCAACCCATCAGCACTTTTTAACACATGTTAACTTTGTAGATCCAATCACTAGTCGCAATACGTGCATCTACAAGGAATATCCTCAACATTAATATTCTGGCAGCATTCCCAAAGGTCCACCATAGCACTATTCATATTAGAAGAACCCATGGATCTTTCAGAAGGGTCCATAATAGCATTAAAATCTCCCTGAATCAGCCAAGGTTCATCATTCAGAGAGGCTGCAAAAAGCTGTAAATCATGCCATAACACCCTTCTCTGAACCTTATTGACTGAGCCATACACAAAAGAGCAGAAAAAAGAAGGGGAACCATCAAGAGGTTTAACCAAACAATGGATAACCTGGGAAGTCATTTCCACCACCATAACATCCACCAAATTTGGTTTCCAGGCCACAATAATTCTCACCCAACTAGGACAATAGACATTATTAGAGATCCATTGCCAGTTATTCAACACCCTGCCACAAACCTTATTAAGATTCTGACTCTTCACATGAGTTTCCAGTAAACCACATAAACCAATATCCTTTTCACTCAATAAGTTCAAGACCTGATTCTGATTAGCAAGCTTCATGAGACCTCTCACATTCCAGGACAAAATATTCAGATTCTGACCCATCATTAGTAACCAGAGTTAGCAATAGAAGAGGACAATACACGATCCTCCTCTGAATGACCACACTCATCAAGCTTCATAAATTCAGCAGTCTCATCACCTTCTGAGGACACCTCATTATTCTCATTCTCTAAAATAACATCCTCTACCCCATCATAGTCCAAACCACCAGCAAAATCATATTTGAAACACATTTTAATAAAGAATTGTGTCTGCTCAAAATCCCAAACCAGCACCTGATCCTTAGAAGGAGTAATTCTGTTATTAACATAGAACATCACATCATCCATTTGTTGCTGAGATAAAACAACAAGACTGTCCTCAATAACAGTGTTTCTAGAACCCAAATTAGCACCAGGAGTGTAGGGAGTAGCAGGAGTAGCCCTCCCTGCCTTAACAGGTTTCCCCACTGGCAAAGGCTCAGAAAGAGGGACAGGAGGTAAAGAGGAGGAACTACTGTTAAGAGGTCCTTGTTTTAAAGGAGAAGGACCACTAACAGGAACAAGCTTAGAACCAGCAGAAGAGTTCTTAGCAGAAACAGCACTAGCAGGATTAGAAACTGCTCTAGCCTTAACCTTAGCTGGAGAAGCATTTGACCCCAAAGCAGCAGAAGAATTGACTTCCATAGGATCCTCAACTTCCAATAGATCAAACCTATTCTTGACTTCCAATCCAGCTACTTCCTGAACTTGCTTCTTACCCTTATCAGTCTTCCTTCCCTTCTGCTGATTCTGAACTTTACTACTTCTAACATTATCCCTAACCTCCTGAGCATCAGCCTTCTTACTCCCTGAAGTAGAAGCACCCTCAGTACCAGCCTTCTTCTTTTCCTGTTCTAATTCATACTCAATAACAGCCTGTTTAGTTTTAAAAGCTTTAATTATTTCCTGCAATTTAACCTCCTTATTATTACTCTTATCCCCCATATTTCTTTGCCTAAGAGCTCCACCCCCAAGCACCCCATTACCACTTCTAGGCTGATTTTGGAATTTATTATTATTCCTAGAAGCCAAGCTCTTGTTCCATACAGTTTCAAAACCCTCCTCATCAACATTCCTATTAATAGAACCATCCTGAACCCCAGCCTTCACATCATCAATCTTCTTCTGCCTAGCTTCTCTCTCTTCTTCAGTCAATGCTCTAACATTACAATCTTCAAAAGAGTGCCCAAACACTTTGCAATGAGAACAATTAATAGGGACCTTCTGGAACTCAATAACAATCTCAGCAATCCTATCCTCCTTGCCCTCTTCTTTTGGATAAAAAGCTCTCACAACCTCAGGCCTATTATCACCAGCAGCAATCTCAACTAGAATTCTAGCAAAACCTGCCTGCACATCATTGTTCAAACATTTATCAACAGTTATATTATCAAATAAAAGGGGTTTACCAATACAACTGGCCACCTCACAAAGCCCCTGCACATTCCATAATTCAATAGGAACTTCCTTAAACAGGACCCAAACTGGAACTCTATCAGGCTCTTTCTTCACTATAGCAGCACCAACTTCCCACTGCTGAATAACCAAAGGAATCCCATTCACAACCCAAGGGCCAGCCTTCAAAGCATCCAACATCCCTTCTTCAGTAGAAAATTTAAAATAAAAGAGGCCCTTACCATTAGTAGAGATATCCTCCACACCATACTTCTTCCACATCTTAAATAGGTTAAACCTAACCAAAGCAATAGAGCAGAAAGATCCAACAAAGTAACCATAAAGATGTTTAGCAAAAGTCTGCCTAACCTTTTCAACCAGCTCATGTTTAATGATGACAACTTTCTCCCCACTCTCTAGGGTAGCAGGAGGACAATACACTATCTGCTTAATAAGATCAGCCATCTTCTCACCTTTAACAGCATTGGCATAGGAAACTTTATTGATAGACTCCTCCTTTTTAGAAGACTCAGAACCCAAAACTGGTGAAGCAGCATCAGCTGCACCCTTAGGGACACTGGAGGAAGCCTTAAACACAGGTTTAATCCCAGAATCAATACCACAAAAAGGAGCCTTTAGCAGGATCTCCTTGCCCTTATCATAAAGAATATCCTGCTTCTTAGCTAACAGCTCCTTAGCCTTACCCAATCCAACCACCAACTCCCTCATTCTAGCCTCTTTCTTTTTATTATTCTCCCTAATTTCCTTAGCAGAGAACTCTCCCCCTAAAAAGCCAAGGTTAGCCTTAGCATCAGAATCAACTTCCCAAGGATCAAAAATCAAACCTGAGGCAGTTTTATAACCCACAGGAGATTTAACCATACCCCCCAATTTCTTTAACTCACTAATCTCTTTCTCTATATCAGCAATAGACATTGATTCAATGGGAGTAGAACCAATATCATCATAACAAGGGCCCATTCTGAAAATAGGGATAACAGGGACAGCAGCATCTTTATCAAATACAAATCTTCTAGCTGTCTTTTTGTTTTTAGACAAGAGAAACTTCATAATTTTCCTCCCTTCACTATTGACAAAGACTTGCTTCTTAGGTTCTGCCTTCTTACCCTCAACCTCCTCTGCAGAGAACTTAAGCTTTTTCTCCACAGCAGTGACCCTCTCTTTGCTTCCAGCAATGTTACTAATGTCTGAAAGGCCACCAAAGGAGCACTCCTTCTCAAATACCTTCCTTTTAAGAAGAATTTTAAGAGACCTTTCAGACATCACATCATATAGAGATTCATCCCCAACATCTCTACACTTGTTATTGACCCATTTGGACAGAGCAATAACAATTTTAAAATCATACTCAAACACCTCCTCTATACAACAGCCTACTACCTCAACAAACTTCATATGGTAGTACTTATGAAAAGCAGTCAAACTATCAACAGAATCAGTAATTTTCAGTCTCTGTACCAGGTCATCACATAAGTCCCTGAATACCTGCAAGTCAAACTGCAACAGACAACCTTTTATTTCATAGACATTCCCATCAGCTTTACTCACCTTCTCAGAAGGTTCCAATCCAGCTCTACTACTATCCATATCCCTACACACAACTATCAGCATCCTATGCTCATTCTTATCACAAACATTCATAACAAAGTTCATAAACTCAACACACTTCCCACTAAATTGCACACAAGCACTCTCCTCAGGGATAGCCCCAGCATCAGCCTCAATAATCTTCATTAACAAATCCCCAAACCTCAACACAAAACTCTCATTCTTATAATTCATATTGATAAACCAGTTCATAGCAGACACAAAAGAATTATCAGTACAGGTTTTATCAATCAATATCTGCAAAGCTTCCCCAATAGTCAAGTCAGTAAACACCAACTGTTCAGAACCAAAAAACTGCCAGTAAGACACAGATGGAGCACTCTCTGACATTAGCTGATCCTGACCACTTCCTATCAAACCATTCTCCCTAGAGTGAAGAATATGTTTCCGCCAATCCATCATAAACGGAGCAGACATAGCATGAACACTCAAATCCAGAGCACTACCAAAAGGATTAGGGTTCAGAGGGGAATTAGGAGAAGCACGAGACTCGACAAAATCCTTAGGAACACCTATAGAAGGTGAATCACAAAAACTCTCTGACATAGTCAGATCTGAAGGCAAATCAGAGGGAATACTAGCATTAGGAACAGATGAGGCATTATCACTTGATAACAAGGACGAATTAAGAAGGAATGTAGAATCCGATTGAATTTTTAGTAACCAATCATCGCCCAACGTATCCTTCAGATAAACCAGATCTCCAGCAGATAACGAACAGGATTCAACCTTACCTCCAACCTCTCTACTCAGACAAAACCTCCCCTCACTAATCTCCTTCAGCTCAAACCCTTGATTACTCACCAGATCTGGAGGAATATCAGGAGGTATACCCCGATTAGGATCAGTGAACGACTGATCCATAACAAACGAAGAAGAATAGAAGAAAAATCAAGCAAAAACAATGAAACAGTACTCCGAAGAGAAGAAGAAAGACCGGGAAAAGGAAGAACAGAAACCAAAAAACTCAGATCGCCAAAATCGCCCAGAGAAAAAGTCCCAAATGTGTCGATAAATGTACAGATAGTTACGTCCTTTAAAACGCGAGTCTTTTCTTCTATACGAATCTCTATGTCATTGTCGCATCGTGATTCTGATTTCCATCCGGTCAGCTCGGTTTCCTTTATCTGAGTCTGTTGCATGATCAGATATCTTATGGCCTTCCCGTTCCTCCATTCGGGTGCCCAAAACTTCAAATGTACAGATAGTTACGTCCTTTAAAACGGGAGTCTTTTCTTCTGTATGAATCTCTATGTCATTGTCGCATCGTGAGTCCGATTACCATCCGGTCAGCTTTGTATCCTTTATCTATGTCTGTTGCATGATCAGATATCTTATGGCCTTCCCGTTCCTCCATTCGGGTGCCCGAAACTTCAAATGTACCGATAGTTACATCTTTTAAGACTCGAGTCTTTTCTTGTGTACGAATCTCTAAGTCATTGTAGCATCGTGAGTCCGGCTACCGTCCGGTCCGCTTCGTATCCTTTATCTGAGTCTGTTGCATGATTAGATATTTTATGGCCTTCCCGTTCCTTCATTCGGGTGCCCAAAACTTCAAATTTACCGATAGTTACGTCCTTTAAAACTTGAGTTTTTTCTTGTGTACGAATCTCTATGTTATTGTCGCATCGTGAGTCTGATTAGCGTCCAGTTAGCCTCGTATCCTTTATCTGAGTCTGTTGCATTATCAGATACTTAATTGCCTTCCTATTCGTCCATTCGGGTGCCCGAAACTACAAATGTACCGATTGTTATGTCCTTTAAAACTCGAGTCATTTTTTGTGTACGTATCTCTATGTCATTTTCACATCGTGAGTCTGATTACCGTTCTGTCTACTTCGTATCCTTTATCTGAGTCTGTAGCATGATCAGATATCTTATGGCCTTTCCGTTCCTCCATTCGGGTGCCCAAAACTTCAAATGTATCGATAGTTACGTCCTTTAAAACACGAGTCTTTTCTTCTGTACTAATCTCTATGTCATTGTCGCACCGTGAGTCAGATTACCATCCGGTCAGCTTGGTATCCTTTATCTGAGTCTGTTGCATGAACAGATATCTTATGGCCTTCCCGTTCCTCCATTCGGGTGCCCGAAACTTCAAATGTACCGATAGTTACATCTTTTAAAACTCGAGTCTTTTCTTGTGTACGAATCTCTATGTCATTGTAGCATCGTGAGTCCGGCTACCGTCCGGTCCGCTTCGTATCCTTTATCTGAGTCTGTTGCATGATCAGATATTTTATGGCCTTCCCGTTCCTCCATTCGGGTGCCCAAAACTTCAAATTTACCGATAGTTACGTCCTTTAAAACTTGAGTCTTTTCTTGTGTACGAATCTCTATATCATTGTCGCATCGTGATTCCGATTAGCGTCCAGTTAGCCTCGTATCCTTTATCTAAGTCTGTTGCATTATCAGATACTTAATGGCCTTCCCATTCGTCCATTCGGGTGCCCGAAACTACAAATGTACCGATTGTTATGTCCTTTAAAACTCGAGTCATTTTTTGTGTACGTTTCTCTATGTCATTTTCGCATCGTGAGTCCGTTTACCGTTCTGTCTGCTTCATATCCTTTATCTAAGTCTGTAGCATGATCAGATATCTTATGGCCTTTCCGTTCCTCCATTCGGGTGCCCAAAACTTCAAATGTACTGATAGTTACGTCCTTTAAAACACGAGTCTTTTCTTTTGTACTAATCTCTATGTAATTGTCGCACCGTGAGTCCAATTAGCGTCCAGTCAGCTTCGTATCCTTTATCTGAGTCTTTTGCATGATGATATATTAAATGGACTTCCCGTTCCTCCATTCGGGTGCCCGAAACATCAAATGTACCGATAGTTATGTCTTTTAAAACTCGAGTCTTTTCTTCTGTACGAATCTCTATGTCATTGTCACATCGTGAGTCCGATTACCGTCCGGTCTGCTTCGTATCCTTTATCTGAGTCTCTAGCATGATTAGATCTCTTATGGCCTTCACGTTCCTCCATTCGGGTGCCCGAAACTTCAAATGTACCGATAGTTACGTCCTTTAAAACTTGAGTCTTTTCTTGTGTACGAATATCTATGTCGTTGTGGCATTGTGAGTCCGATTACCATCCGGTCTGCTTCGTAACCTTTATCTGAGTCTGTTTCATGATCAGATATCTTATGGCCTTCCCGTTCCTCCATTCGGGTGCCAAAACTTCAAATGTACAGATAGTTACGTCCTTTAAAACGCGAGTCTTTTCTTCTATACGAATCTCTATGTCATTGTCGCATCGTGATTCCGATTTCCATCCGGTCAGCTCGGTTTCCTTTATCTGAGTCTGTTGCATGATCAGATATCTTATGGCCTTCCCGTTCCTCCATTCGGGTGCCCAAAACTTCAAATGTACAGATAGTTACGTCCTTTAAAACGGGAGTCTTTTCTTCTGTATGAATCTCTATGTCATTGTCGCATCGTGAGTCTGATTACCATCCGGTCAGCTTTGTATCCTTTATCTATGTCTGTTGCATGATCAGATATCTTATGGCCTTCCCGTTCCTCCATTCGGGTGCCCGAAACTTCAAATGTACCGATAGTTACATCTTTTAAGACTCGAGTCTTTTCTTGTGTACGAATCTCTAAGTCATTGTAGCATCGTGAGTCCGGCTACCGTCCGGTCCGCTTCGTATCCTTTATCTGAGTCTGTTGCATGATCAGATATTTTATGGCCTTCCCGTTCCTTCATTCGGGTGCCCAAAACTTCAAATTTACCGATAGTTACGTCCTTTAAAACTTGAGTTTTTTCTTGTGTACGAATCTCTATGTTATTGTCGCATCGTGAGTCCGATTAGCGTCCAGTTAGCCTCGTATCCTTTATCTGAGTCTGTTGCATTATCAGATACTTAATTGCCTTCCCATTCGTCCATTCGGGTGCCCGAAACTACAAATGTACTGATTGTTATGTCCTTTAAAACTCGAGTCATTTTTTGTGTACGTATCTCTATTTCATTTTCACATCGTGAGTCCGATTACCGTTCTGTCTACTTCGTATCCTTTTTTTTTTTTTTGATAAAGGAGACTATGCTCCGGTAAAGTTTATTAATAATAAAAATATTTACAATCAAAACCGGGCCAAGATCTTAACAATATATAGCAATCCAAACTAGATCAAGGCCCAAATACAAAAAAAACCTATACAAACAATCTGCCAAAAGGCCTAGACGCTCAATCACCTACTCATCACCCATAATCCTTAGGCCCAGCCCAAACAAAACCACTATTACAGCCCAATACCTTACAACCCAAATCACTCTTACACATTACAATAACCCAAGAAAACACAAACTGACTCAAAAAAATACATCTAACTTTTGGTCTTCCAGTCCCATTTGCGTCCTTGATTCCAGCCATTTGAGCCATTCTTGCAATACAAATCTTCTGATCAGCCTGGCTCTTCTCAAAACCTTCTATAGCAATCCAAAAATTCCAGCAGTAAACTTTAACATCCAAATCTGAAGACTCAATCCAACAGCAGCAGAAAATCCAACTCGAATAGTCTTCTATTATAGCATCCATCTTATACACTCTCTCATTCCAGCAGTTCCAATCCTTCTTATAAGCATGTATCAAATATAACAATAAAAATAGGTATCCATTATGAACACAAAACCACCCAGCCCATGTACATCCAGTCCCCACAGAAAGCAATACCCAAAGACTCAAACCTAAACTAAACACAAGAAAAAGGCTTAGAAAGAAATTCAAAATAGCATAGGTTTCCCATCTTTGCTTGGTACTAAAAAATTCAAAAAAATTGAGGGTGGAAACAAATGTCCTATTAGCAAAGATGGTGTCCATCCTTATCTCTCCAGGTGTAATGCTCCCCCTGAGCTCAACAAAACCTAACCACCAATCATTAAACGCAGAACTGGACTCAACTTCATAAAGAAAAGTAAAGCCCAGCAGATCAGACTCACCAATGCCAACAAAAGAACTAAACAGGAAACAAAGGGAAGGCTGGAAAGCCCAGATCTCTACCCAAACGCTTTTAGTACTCCTTATTACTGCATTTTCCCAAATATTAAACCCAGACCCACCCTTAGGCAAAAGCCTAAAAGACTCAAAAGACTCAAACATCAACTGAATCAGGCTCAACAAAGTCCAAAGACTGTAACAGGTTTCTAACGAGTGACAGGTGCTAAAAAATAAAAATTTAGGGGTGGAAAATAATGTCCTAATATCACTGATTAGATCCATCCTTATCACTCCAGGGTGTAAGCTTACTCCAAGCTTAATTAATCCTAAATCTCCATACCAAACCGCAGAACTGAACTTACCTTTAAAGAGCAAAGAGAAGTCCAGCAGAACATTTTCAAAACTAAAAAAATAAAAAAGAAAATAATCATAACAAAGAAACCAGTTTTGAAAATAAACAGGAAGCTTTAAAAGCCAGATCTCTACCCAAGCGCTGTTTGTACACCAGATTACTGCAAGTTCCCAATGGTAAAAGCCCACCCATCCCTTAGGCAAAGGCCTAAATAAACAGACAGACTCAGACACACAAAGAAACAGACTCAACAAAGGCTCAATCATTGATAAGGTTTCTGGCCAATGGTAAAGTCTACAAAAGAAAAAAATAGAACAGAAAACAGATATCCTAATACCATTAACCAGTTCCATCCTTTCAACTCCCAGGTGCAGGCTTACTCCAAGCCATCCCATTCCTAAATCCACCAGAAAAAATTCTGAGAAAAATCTCAAAATAAAGACCAGACAGGGACAGAACAGGAACTCAAAGAAAAGACCAAAGACAAAATAATCACAGAAAGGAACAGAAGGCTTAAAAAGCCAGAATACTACCCCAAAGCTACTCAAACCTCCAACACCATAGAAAGAAACATAAAGCCCCCCACCCCAAATATTGAACAGCACAACCAAGACCAGACTCAGAAGAGAGAATAGGCTCAACAATCTCCAAAAGAGGAGAGGGGTTTCTTCCCACAGTTTGGTTCTAAAAAACAGAAAAAAAACAGAGAGAAGGATCCTAGAAACTGTGAGTAAGTCCAACCAAGTAACACCAGGTTTAAGGCTGATCCCCAGCATAAGCATTCCTAAACTCCGATCATTCTTAGCAGGACTGAGCAAGCTCAGCAGGAAAAAAAGGAATTTTAAAAAACAAAGCCCCAGTTTTGAATAAAAAACAGAAGGTTCCAAGAACCAGATAACTACCCAAAGGACAAAAAGTCTCCAGATTACTGCAGATTCCCAGAATACCCCCCACCCCTCAGAAGTAAACTGCTTAACAGAAGCAGTCACTTTCATATTATTATTATTTTTTATTACTATCATATTATTAATATTTTTATTATCATTATCCATCTCAGCCATGAAATATCTATACCACATATTATAAGTTCCAAATAGCAGCAAACAAAGATCCCTTCACAGGCTGCTTAAAAGACAAAGTAAGCAGCCTAAGCCTAACAGCTTCTTGAATCATACTACAAATAGTATTAGAGTTACTATTCTGTTTGCCAAACACCCTCATATTTCTCTCTTGCCACACTACATACACAGTAGCAGCAACCACCAATCTCTGAGTAATTCCCCACACATTATTTGTAAACTTCTTGTTTTCCACATATTTAACAATATCTTCCCATTTCACAGGAGCATCATCCAATCTAGCCATAGTCTTCATTTTTTCCCAGATGCTACTTGTAAACTCACATTCAAAAAATAAGTGATTATGACTATCAGGCTCCCTCCCACAAAACACACATTTCAAATGATTTCTACTACTCCACAATAACATTCTATCTTGAGTAGGCAATCTAAACTTAAAAGCCAGCCAAACAATAAAAGCATGTCTTGGCACATTTTGGCTAAACCAAACAAAACTACTCCACTTCACCTTTTGCCCCTTCCTACACAATTTGTCATAAACAGCCTTAGAAGAAAAAGGCACCACTTTTTCATTACTATCTACCCACATTAACTTATCTTTGCTCCCAGAAACAAGTCTAATCCCATTATCCTCAAACAACCAAGGATACTTGGTTCTCCATTCCTCAGGGACTATCCACCTACTTTCCATATACAAGTCAGCCACCTTACAATCCCAACCCAACCCAGTATCCTTAATATCCCTTCTATGGATAAGATTAATCAATGGCCCCTTAGGATGCCAAGGATCATACCATGCATTTATCATTTTACCATCCCCTAACACTGCACTATAGTTGCTCAAAACAATCTTTCTGCAATCCAATAATTGCTTCCAAAACCAAGAATCCGAATTAGTACCATTAATAGCCCAAAAACTCTTCCCTTGCAGCTTATAACAATTAACCCATTTGACCCAAATAGAGTCCCTATTATTCAGAATACTCCATATATGTTTAACAATTAAAGCAGTATTCTTAACCTTAGAGGAAGAAATATTCAATCCTCCCTGACTTTTATCTAAACAGATATCATCCCAACATACCTTAGCAGCACCAGGCTTATACTCTCCACTGCTCCACAGAAAACTTCTAATAATTCTCTCCACATCATCATGAATACTACTAGGAAGGATGAACAAAGAAGCCCAGTATACTGATAAAGAAGATAACACAGATTGCACCAACTGCAACCTACCAGCATAGGATAAGAATTTATTTTTCCAATCACCAGTTCTCTTTTTGACTTTCTCCACAAGAGTACTGCAATCTTTTAAGAACAACTTTTTAGAACTCAGAGGAACTCCCAAGTATTTAACAGGGAACTCCCCTACTTTGAAAGGCAAAACTTCCAAAATTTCCTTTTTTAACTCATCCTCAACATTTCCCAGGAAAATTTCACTCTTACTCTGATTAAGAAACAATCCAGAACAAGCACTAAACTCATCTAAAGCACCTTTTAAAACCTTCAAAGAACCCACATCAGCAGCCCCAAACAAGAGAAGATCATCAGCAAAACAAAGATGTGTTAGTTTTACCCCTTCACACTTCCAATGATAATGAAACCTTTCAGCTTCACTGATCTTCCTGACAATCATCAAATTCAAAATTTCCATAACTATGGTAAATAAATAAGGGGACATAGGATCCCCTTGCCTTAACCCTCTCTCCCCTTTAAAAAAACCATGTGCTTCTCCATTCAGACTAATCGAATAAGACACAGATGTCAAACAAATCATAACCCAACTTATGAACTTTTCATGGAACCCAAAAAACTCCAAACATTGCTGCACAAACCCATGATCCACCGAATCATATGCTTTTTGAAGATCAATTTTAACAGCAACTCTAGGAATACCCCTAACCCACTTAAACCCTCTGATCAATTCTTGTGCCATCAAAATATTATCACTAATCAATCTTCCTGGAATGAAAGCACTCTGAGAATTGCTGACAATCATCCCTAAAGAGCCTTTAATTCTGTTACAGATCACCTTACTTATACATTTATAAATCACATTACAACAGGCAATGAGTCTGAACTCACTTACCATTACAGGATTCTTAACTTTCGGAATGACAGAAATAATAGTAGAATTAACCTCCTTGAGCAGCTTACCATTTTCAAAAAATTCTTTAACAGCTTCACAAATATCCTGTCCCACAATCTCCCAAGATTTTTTAAAAAACTTAGCTGTGTATCCATCAGGACCAGGTGCTTTGTTATCTTCAATATGAAACATAGCATCCTTAATTTCATCATCAGATACTCTTCTGACCATAAATTCAGCCACTCCCTCAGGGATTTTCACAGAAAACAGAGATTCAGGGTCCCTAATCTCCTTCACAGCCCTCTTTTTCCCCAATAAATCAGAGAAAAATTTCACAAAAGCAGCACCCAATTCTTCACCCTCATGAGATACACCTTCCATATCCTGAATCTGTCTCACTGAGTTGTAAACTTGCCTTTGTTTGACTGAATGGAAGAAGTACTTAGAATTCCTGTCACCCACTTTTAACCAATGAACTTTAGATTTTTGCCTAAGGAAAGATTCTTCCTCAAGCAAAACCTTATTATACAAATCAAGATAAACAGCCTCTTCCTCTCTAAGCTCACTATTATCAGGATCCTCCACAACCCCTTTTTGAATAGCTTCCAATTCACATTTCAACTTATCCACTTTATCATGAATATTCCCAGTATGAAAATGCATCTTCCTCAAAGGTTTCTTCAACTCCTTCAATTTAGACACCACTCTAAACATAGAATAACCCTTAACATCCTTTTCCCATTTCTCCTTAACAATATTAAAAAAATCTTCATTGTCAGTAAGGTAATTCCAGAATCTAAAAGACTTAGCTTTAAACTTCTTCCTAGAAGACCAATATAGCACAGCAGGAGAATGATCAGAATTGAAAAAGGGCAAAAACTTGACAGAAGCTTCCCCAAAAGAATTCAGGAATGGGAGATTCCCCATTACCCTATCAAGTTTTTCCAGAATACCCCCCACACACCCAGGTTTTTGGTTCCAAGTGAACTTGAAACCAGTCCAAGGAACATCCATCACAGCCAAGTTAGCAACACATTCCTGAAACTCAATCATACCATAGTTAACACATGAATTATGAATGTTCTTCTCACTAGACTCCAGAATGGCATTAAAGTCACCCATAACTGCCCATGGATTATCATTCAGAAGACCAGCATGAACCTGCAGAGCATTCCACAAAGATCTTCTTTCCACAACTCTAGTAAACCCATAAACAAAAGAGCAGAAAAACCTTCTATTCTCAGCAGCAGGACAAATGACACAATGGATAACCTGATCTAGTTTCCCAATAACCAAAACATCCACCACCTCAGGATCCCATCCAATCAAAATTCTAACCCAACCCTTACTTTCCAAAACATTAGAATCCCAAACCCAATCTTTCCTAATATTATTACACACACTAGTAATATTAAGAGGATTAACCCTTGTCTCAACTAAACAACAAATACTAATCTTATTATCAGCAATAACTCTACGAACTTGCCTTTGCTTGCTCTCCATAGACACCCCACGAACATTCCAAACTAAGATACCATCCATCATAAAGACTCATTCATAACCTGGGAGTCTTCCAATCCAGAAGAACTCTCATCACACTTCATGAACACAGCAGTCTCATCAGGTTCAGACAAAACCTCATTAGACTCCATAATCTTTTCAAACATCAATTTATCCCATTGCTCAAAAAACAATTTAAGCTGACCAACCTTCCATTTCCTCATTACTTCATTAGAAGGGCAGATTTTATTAATAATATAATGAGAAACCTCATTAAATTGAGCATCATTCAGCTTGAAATACCCAGATTTTGTATTAACATTAGTAACAAACTTAGGATTAAATCTAATATTACTTGAATCCAGATTCACCTCCACATTACTATTCTTCCCAGAAGATGAGGACTCACCCACTTCATTCTTATTATCAGCATTCTTCTGACCCACATTCTTACCCATATTCTTACCCTCATTCTTACCCAAACTCTCAACCCCATTATTCTGCCCAGACCATTCTGCTTGAATAGACTTTCCCTTAGGATCTTCTTTAGACACCCCAATATTTAACTCATTTTTTAAAGCATTAAAACTATTCTGCAAATTGATACTCCCATTATCCCCATTCTTCTTCAAACTATCCTTACTAACCCATTTCTGATTAATAACTCCCTGCCCATTGTTTTGGTTACCACTAACTCTATTCTGTCTAGCATTACCCTGATTTCTATACCCTCCCCCACTTCTTCCCTGACCACCATCTCCACCCCCAAATCTATCTGAATTACCATTATTCATCCTAGGGCCACCATTGTTCCTATTATTCCCATTTCTACCATTGTTCCTAACAGGTTTATTATTTCTACCCACAGTGATAAAACCATCTTCCCCAACCCCAGATACTGGATAATCTTCATCACTAGCTTTCCTCAAATCTTTCAAAAGTTGCTGAGTTTTCAAAGCCAGTTCATCTTCAGATAAAATTCTATTAGTACAAGATTCAAAATCATGACCAAAGACTTTACAAACAGAACACTTCTTCACCTTAAGTTGATATTCAACCTTTATATCCCTAGTAAATGCTGGTTTATCACCATCAGCAGGGTAATAAGCCTTCACAAATTCAGGCAACACTTTCTCAGCACTCACCTCAACTAATACTCTAGCAAACCCAGCTCTCCCTTCTTTTTTCTTACACCTTTCAGCAGTAATATTATCCAGCATTAAAGGATTCCCCACCACACTAAGCATACTGCAAATACTCTCCTTATTCCACAACTCCATCGGCATATTAGGGATAGTCACCCATAGTGGAATAGAAGTAGGCTCAACTTTATCTAGACTAATACCAATTTCCCATCTCTTAAGACAAAGAGGAATGTTATTTATCACCCAAGGTCCCTTATAGATAGCATCCAATAGCCCTTGCTCAGTTTTGAACTTGAAAAAATACACCCCCGCCCCATTAGAAGAGATATCAGCAAGACCAAAACTCTTCCACATTCTAAAAAGATGGTATCTAACCATACCAATAGAAAGATTCTGACCCACAAAGTAACCATATAAGTAAGAACTATAGGCCACTTTAGCTTCATTTAGCTTCTCTGGTTTGATTACAGCCACAACATCCCCATTTTCAAGAACTTTAGGGGGATAGTAAGTGACCTTAGTATCCAGAACTTCATTATCCTTCTCCTTAGCAATTTCAGCAAAAGACAAAACTCCCTTCTTCTTAATCTCAACCCTCTCCTCCTGATTTTTAGCTGAAAACACAACATTACCATCTAATGAAACAGAGCTCATAATAGATTTAGGCAAAGGCTTCAGCTTACTGATAGCAGGAATATCATCCTTCTTAAGCAAATAAGGACTCAACTCATCAGATTTCTTCTTAATTAACTTCTTCATAGAAGGACTCTTAAGAACTCCCCTCCATGGTAATCTCATCTTACCTTCTTCCTTTTTCTCAGGTGCCACCACCTCAGAATCACCTTCTTTATCTCTACTAACCGTATTCTCAATCTCCATACTATTATTATCATTAGTAACTTTATCAGAATCAATCTTCACAGCCTTACTCTTCTCCTCAGCAATAGCCTTAGCTTTAGCCTCAACTAGAGCCTTAGCTTTAGCTACTTCCTTCAAAATCAGATCACATTTTCCCCCAGGCAAAATAGACCCATCATCACCCACAGCAATGCCACTCCCAGTTCCAGGCTTGAAATCAAACTTCTGAGCCTTCACAGATAACTGCAACCTGATATCTTCTCCCTTACCATACTCACACTTTTCAGTATTCTTCCCAACCAGTAACTTAACATACTTATTACTAGTTTGAGCACCCTCCACCACTTTCAATAACTCCTTTGGGCTAACCATATCAGGAAGAACTTCCTCAGCATTATGGAGATCACCATCTAATCTAACCCTGACATGGCTATTATCATCCCAAACAGCTTTAACAGATTTCACTTTAGCACCCTCATTCATAACAGAGCGTTTCTTCCTCTTACTCATAAACACAAACTGAACATCCACACCATAGTCAAAAACATTAGAATTAATATCAGGCTGAGGAAAACTAACACCCTTGCTCTCCTTCAAAACCCTACCATCCTTACCAATAGATTTACCAGCAACAAAATCCCTATACACCCTTCTACCCAGAAAATTAGCAATAATCCCAAGGATCCTACCATACTGACCCTTCAATTTCTTAACAAACTCAAAATTCTTCCCCTCAACCTCCATATCTATCAGAGAATTAACCAGATCTACCTCACCAAACCCAGCCAGCTTAATTAACTCAAGCTGCTCAGTAATCAGTCTAACCCTCCAATTATCACCAAAAATAGCCTTCATAAAACTCACAATTTCCGTACTAAAAATAATAGAATCAGACCGCCCATTGAAATTACGAGACAAAATTACCTGAGGATCAATCATCTTCTTATTAGCATCAGAAATCAACTCATCTCTACCAGATCCATCACCAATCTCAGCATCCATATCAGAGCTCATAGTATCCAACTCAACCACCAATGAATCAGGTGGATCAGCCGGAGGAGGTTCCAGATCAGGAACCCTAACAACAGAAACCATAGAAACTAAGAATAAAAGAAAAAACCGTGCACTGTGAAGATTCCGACCTCAGCAATGATGTCGGAACAGTGAAACACGAAGAAGAGGAACAAACAGAGAAGGAAAATTAGGGTTAGAAGAGGCGGGAAAAGAGAAACAAAGAAGAAAACCCCTGAATCGCCAAAATCGCCCAATTCAGAGAGAAAACCACCTTCGTATCGTTTTTTAGTTTCATATACTTTTACTTCGTATCCTTTATCTGAGTCTGTAGCATGATCAGATATCTTATGGCCTTTCCGTTCCTCCATTCGGGTGCCCAAAACTTCAAATGTATCGATAGTTACGTCCTTTAAAACACGAGTCTTTTCTTCTGTACTAATCTCTATGTCATTGTCGCACCGTGAGTCAGATTACCATCCGGTCAGCTTGGTATCCTTTATCTGAGTCTGTTGCATGAACAGATATCTTATGGCCTTCCCGTTCCTCCATTCGGGTGCCCGAAACTTCAAATGTACTGATAGTTACATCTTTTAAAACTCGAGTCTTTTCTTGTGTACGAATCTCTATGTCATTGTAGCATCGTGAGTCCGGCTACCGTCCGGTCCGCTTCGTATCCTTTATCTGAGTCTGTTGCAAGATCAGATATTTTATGGCCTTCCCGTTCCTCCATTCGGGTGCCCAAAACTTCAAATTTACCGATAGTTACGTCCTTTAAAACTTGAGTCTTTTCTTGTGTACGAATCTCTATATCATTGTCGCATCGTGATTCCGATTAGCGTCCAGTTAGCCTCGTATCCTTTATCTAAGTCTGTTGCATTATCAGATACTTAATGGCCTTCCCATTCGTCCATTCAAGTGCCCGAAACTACAAATGTACCGATTGTTATGTCCTTTAAAACTCGAGTCATTTTTTGTGTACGTTTCTCTATGTCATTTTCGTATCGTGAGTCCGTTTACCGTTCTGTCTGCTTCATATCCTTTATCTAAGTCTGTAGCATGATCAGATATCTTATGGCCTTTCCGTTCCTCCATTCGGGTGCCCAAAACTTCAAATGTACTGATAGTTACGTCCTTTAAAACACGAGTCTTTTCTTTTGTACTAATCTCTATGTAATTGTCGCACCGTGAGTCCAATTACAGTCCAGTCAGCTTCGTATCCTTTATCTGAGTCTGTTGCATGATCAGATATTTTATGGCCTTCCCGTTCCTCCATTCGGGTGCCCGAAACTTCAAATGTACCGATAGTTACGTCCTTTAAAACACGAGTCTTTTCTTCTGTACTAATCTCTATGTCATTGTCGCACCGTGAGTCAGATTACCATCCGGTCAGCTTGGTATCCTTTATCTGAGTCTGTTGCATGATCAGATATTTTATGGCCTTCCCGTTCCTCCATTCGGGTGCCCAAAACTTCAAATTTACCGATAGTTACGTCCTTTAAAACTTGAGTCATTTCTTGTGTACGAATCTCTATGTCATTGTCGCATCGTGATTCCGATTAGCGTCCAGTTAGCCTCGTATCCTTTATCTAAGTCTGTTGCATTATCAGATACTTAATGGCCTTCCCGTTCGTCCATTCGGGTGCCCGAAACTACAAATGTACCGATTGTTATGTCCTTTAAAACTCGAGTCATTTTTTGTGTACGTTTCTCTATGTCATTTTCGCATCGTGAGTCCGTTTACCGTTCTGTCTGCTTCATATCCTTTATCTAAGTCTGTAGCATGATCAGATATCTTATGGCCTTTCCGTTCCTCCATTCGGGTGCCCAAAACTTCAAATGTACTGATAGTTACGTCCTTTAAAACACGAGTCTTTTCTTTTGTACTAATCTCTATGTCATTGTCGCACCGTGAGTCCAATTACCGTCCAGTCAGCTTCGTATCCTTTATCTGTGTCTGTTGCATGATCAGATATTTTATGGCCTTCCCGTTCCTCCATTCGGGTGCCCGAAACTTCAAATGTACAGGTAGTTACATCCTTTAAAACGCGAGTCTTTTCTTCTGTACGAATCTCTATGTCATTGTCGCATCGTGAGTCCGACTAGCGTCCAGTTAGCCTCGTATCCTTTATCTAAGTCTGTTTCATTATCAGATACTTAATGGCCTTCCCGTTCGTCCATTCGAGTGCCCGAAACTACAAATGTACCGATTGTTATGTCCTTTAAAACTCGAGTCATTTTTTGTGTACGAATCTCTATGTCATTGTCGCATCGTGAGTCCGATTAACGTTCGGTCTTCTTCGTATCCTTTATCTGAGTCTGTAGCATGATCAGATATCTTTTGGCCTTTCCGTTCCTCCATTCGGGTGCCCAAAACTTCAAATGTACCGATAGTTACGTTCTTTAAAACACGAGTCTTTTCTTCTGTACTAATCTCTATGTCATTGTCGCACCGTGAGTCCAATTACCGTCCGGTCAGCTTTGTATCCTTTATCTGAGTCTTTTGCATGATCAGTTATTTTATGGACTTCCCCTTCCTCCATTCGGTTGCCTGAAACATCAAATGTACCGATAGTTATGTCCTTTAAAACTCGAGTCTTTTCTTCTGTACGAATCTCTATGTCATTGTCACATCGTGAGTCTGATTACCGTCCGGTCTGCTTCGTATCCTTTATCTGAGTCTGTAGCATGATTAGATATCTTATGGCCTTCACGTTCCACCATTCGGGTGCCCGAAACTTCAAATGTACCGATAGTTACGTCCTTTAAAAGTTGAGTCTTTTCTTGTGTACGAATCTCTATGTCGTTGTCGCATTGTGAGTCCGATTACCATCCGGTCTGCTTCGTAACCTTTATCTGAGTCTGTCTCATGATCAGATATCTTATTGCCTTCCCGTTCCTCCATTCGAGTGCCAAAACTTCAAATGTACAGATAGTTACGTCTTTTAAAACGCGAGTCTTTTCTTCTATACGAATCTCTATGTCATTGTCGCATCGTGAATCCGATTTCCATCCGGTCAGCTCGGTTTCCTTTATCTGAGTCTGTTGCATGATCAGATATCTTATGGCCTTCCCGTTCATCCATTCGGGTGCCCAAAACTTCAAATGTACAGATAGTTACGTCCTTTAAAACGCGAGTCTTTTCTTCTGTATGAATCTGTATGTCATTGTCGCATCGTGAGTCCGATTACCATCCGGTCAGCTTTGTATCCTTTATCTATGTCTGTTGGATGATTAGATATCTTATGGCCTTCCCGTTCCTCCATTCGGGTGCCCGAAACTTCAAATGTACCGATAGTTACATCTTTTAAAACTCGAGTCTTTTCTTGTGTACGAATCTCTATGTCATTGTAGCATCGTGAGTCCGGCTACCATCCAGTCCGCTTCGTATCCTTTATCTGAGTCTGTTGCATGATCAGATATTTTATGGCCTTCCCGTTCCTCCATTCGGGTGCCCAAACCTTCAAATTTACCGATAGTTACGTCCTTTAAAACTTGAGTCTTTTCTTGTGTATGAATCTCTATGTCATTGTCGAATCGTGAGTTCGATTAGCGTCCAGTTAGCCTTGTATCCTTTATCTGAGTCTGTGGCATTATCAGATACTTAATTGCCTTCCCGTTCGCCCATTCGGGTGCCCGAAACTACAAATGTACCGATTGTTATCTTCTTTAAAACTCGAGTCATTTTTTGTGTACGTATCTCTATGTCATTTTCGCATCGTGAGTCCGATTACCATTCTGTCTGCTTCGTATCCTTTATCTGAGTCTGTTGCATGATCAGATATCTTATGGCCTTTCCGTTCCTCCATTCGGGTGCCCAAAACTTCAAATGTATTACGTCCTTTAAAACGCGAGTCTTTTCTTCTGTACGAATCTCAATGTCATTGTCGCATCGTGAGTCCGATTACCATCCGGTCAGCTTGGTATCCTTTATCTGAGTCCGTTGCATGATTAGATATCTTATGGCCTTCCCGTTCCTCCATTCGGGTGCCCGAAACATCAAATGTACCGATAGTTACAACTTTTAAAACTCGTGTCTTTTTCTTGTGTACGAATCTCTATGTCATTGTAGCATCGTGAGTCCGGCTACCGTCCGGTCCGCTTCGTATCCCTTATCTGAGTCTGTTGCATGATCAGATATTTTATGGCCTTCCCGTTCCTCCATTCGGGTGCCCAAAACTTCATATGTACCGATAGTTACGTCCTTTAAAACTGGAGTCTTTTCTTGTGTACGAATCTCTATGTCATTGTCGCATCATGAGTCCGATTAGCGTCCAGTTAGCCTCGTATCCTTTATCTAAGTCTGTTGCATTATCAGATACTTAATGGCCTTCCCGTTCGTCCATTCGGGTGCCCGAAACTACAAATGTACCGATTGTTATGTCCTTTAAAACTCGAGTCATTTTTTGTGTACGTATCTCTATGTCATTGTCGCATCGTGAGTCCGATTACCGTTCGGTCTACTTCGTATCCTTTATCTGAGTCTGTAGCATGATCCGATATCTTATGGGCTTTCCGTTCCTTCATTCGGGTGCCCAAAACTTCAAATGTACCGATAGTTACGTCCTTCAAAACACGAGTCTTTTCTTCTGTACTAATCTCTATGTCAATGTCGCACCGTGAGTCCGATTAGCGACCAGTTAGCCTCGTATCCTTTATCTGAGTCTGTTGTATGATTAGATACTTAATGGACTTCCCGTTCCTCCATTCGGGTGCCCGAAACTACAAATGTACCGATTGTTATGTCCTTTAAAACTCGAGTCATTTTTTGTGTACGAATCTCTATGTCATTGTCGCATCGTGAGTCCGATTACCGTACTGTTAGCTTTGTATCCTTTATCTGAGTCTGTAGCATAATCGGATATCATATTGCCTTTCCGTTACTCCATTCGGGTGCCCAAAACTTCAACTTTACCGATAGTTACGTCCTTTAAAACACGAGTCTTTTCTTCTGTACTAATCTCTATGTCATTGTCGCATCGTGAGTCCTATTACCATCCGGTCTGCTTTGTAACCTTTATCTGAGTGTGTTGCATGATCAGATATCTTATGGCCTTCCCGTTCCTCCATTCGGGTGCCCAAAACTTCAAGTGTATAGATAGTTACGTCCTTTAAAATGCGAGTCTTTTCTTCTGTACAAATCTCTATGTCATTGTCGCATCGTGAGTCCGATTACCATCCGGTCAGCTTGGTATCCTTTATCTGAGTCTGTTGCATGATCAGATATCTTTTGTCCTTCCCGTTCCTCCATTCGGGTGCCCAAAACTACAAATTTACCGATAGTTACGTCCTTTAAAACGCGAGTCTTTTCTTCTGTACGAATCTCTATGTCATTGTCGAATCGTGAGTCCGAGTACCATCCGAACAGCTTCGTATCCTTTATCTGAGTCTGTCGCATGATCAGATATTTTATGGCCTTCCCGTTCCTCCATTCGGGAGCCCAAAACTTCAAATGTACCGATAGTTATGTCCTTTAAAACTCGTGTCTTTTCTTCTGTACGAATCTCTATGTCATTGTCGCATCGTGAGTCTGATTACCGTCCTGTCTGCTTCGTATCCTTCATTCAGGTCTGTAGCATGGTTAGAAATCTTATGGCCTTCACGTTCCTCCATTCGGGTGCCCAAAACTTCAACTGTACCGATAGTTACGTACTTGAGTCTTTTCTTGTGTACGAATCTCTATGTCATTTTCGCATCGTGAGTCCGATTACCATCCGGTCTGCATCGTAACCTTTATCTGAGTCTGTTGCATGATCAGATATCTTATGGCCTTCCTGTTCCTCCATTCGGGTGCCAAAAACTTCAAATGTACAGATAGTTACGTCCTTTAAAACGCGAGTCATTTCCTCTGTACGAATCTCTATGTCATTGTCGCATCGTGAGTCCGATTACCATCCGGTCTGCTTCGTAACCATTATCTGAGTATGTTGCATGATCAGATATCTTATGGCCTTCCAGTTCCTCCATTCGGGTGCCCCAAACTTCAAATGTACAGATAGTTACGTCCTATAAAACGCGAGTCTTTTCTTCTGTATGAATCTCTATTTCATTGTCGCATCGTGAGTCCGATTACCATCCGATCAGCTTGGTATCCTTTATCTGAGTCTGTTGCATGATCAGATATTTTATGGCCTTCCCGTTCCTCCATTCGGGTGCCCAAAACTACAAATTTACCGATAGTTACGTCCTTTAAAACGCGAGACTTTTCTTCTGTACTAATCTCTATGTCATTGTCGAATCGTGAGTCCGAGTACCATCCGAACAGCTTCGTATCCCTTATCTGAGTCTGTCGCATGATCAAATATTTTATGGCCTTCCCGTTCCTCCATTCGGGTGCCCAAAACTTCAAATGTACCGATAGTTATGTCCTTTAAAACTCGTGTCTTTTCTTCTGTACGAATCTCTATGTCATTGTCGCATCGTGAGTCTGATTACCGTCCTGTCTGCTTCGTATCCTTCATTCAGGTATGTAGCATGGGTAGAAATCTTATGGCCTTCACGTTCCTCCATTCGGGTGCCCAAAACTTCAACTGTACCGATAGTTACGTACTTGAGTCTTTTCTTGTGTACGTATCTCTATGTCATTTTCGCATCGTGAGTCCGATTACCATCCGGTCTGCATCGTAACCTTTATCTGAGTCTGTTGCATGATCAGATATCTTATGGCCTTCCTGTTCCTCCATTCTGGTGCCAAAAACTTCAAATGTACAGATAGTTACGTCCTTTAAAACGCGAGTCATTTCCTCTGTACGAATCTCTATGTCATTGTCGCATCGTGAGTCCGATTACCATCCGGTCAGCTTGGTATCCTTTATCTGAGTCTGTTGCATGATCAGATATCTTATGGCCTTCCCGTTCCTCCATTCGGGTGCCCGAAACTTCAAATGTACTGATAGTTACGTCCTTTAAAACTTGATTCTTTTCTTCTGTACGAATCTCTATGTCATAGTCGCATCGTGACTCCGATTACCATCCTGTCTGCTTCGTAACCTTTATCTGAGTCTGTTGCATGATTAGATATCTTATGGCCTTCCTGTTCCTCCATTCGGGTGCCCCAAACTTCAAATGTACAGATAGTTACGTCCTTTAAAATGCGAGTCTTTTCTTCTGTACGAATCTCTATGTCATTGTCGCATCGTGAGTCCGATTACCATCTGGTCAGCTTGGTATCCTTTATCTGAGTCTGTTGCATGATCAGATATCTTATGTCCTTCCCGTTCCTCCATTCGGGTGCCCAAAACTACAAATTTACCGATAGTTACGTCCTTTAAAACGCGAGTCTTTTCTTCTGTACGAATCTCTATGTCATTGTCGCATCGTGAGTCCGAGTACCATCCGAACAGCTTCGTATCCTTTATCGGAGTCTGTTGCGTGATCAGATATTTTATGGCCTTCCCGTTCCTCCATTTGGGTGCCCGAAACTTCAAATGTACCGATAGTTATGTCCTTTAAAACTCGAGTCTTTTCTTCTGTACGAATCTCTATGTCATTGTCGAATCATGAGTCTGATTACTGTCCGGTCTGCTTCGTATCCTTTATCTGAGTCTGGAGCATGATTAGATATCTAATGGCGTTCACGTTCCTTCATTCGGGTGCCCGAAACTTCAAATGTACTGATAGTTACGTCCTTTAAAACTTGATTCTTTTCTTTTGTACGAATCTCTATGTCATAGTCGCATCGTGACTCCGATTACCATCCGGTATGCTTCGTAACCTTTATCTGAGTCTGCTGCATGATCAGATATCTTATGGCCTTCCTGTTCCGCCATTCGGGTGCCCCAAACTTCAAATGTACAGATAGTTACGTCCTTTAAAACGCGATTCTTTTCTTCTGTATGAATCCCTATGTCATTGTCGCATCGTGAGTCCGATTACCATCCGGTCAACTTGGTATCCTTTATCTGAGTCTGTTGCATGATCAGATATCTTATGTCCTTCCCGTTCCTCCATTCGGGTGCCCAAAACTAAAAATTTACCGATAGTTACGTCCTTTAAAACGCGAGACTTTTCTTCTGTACTAATCTCTATGTCATTGTAGCATCGTGAGTCCGAGTACCATCCGAACAGCTTCGTAACCTTTATCTGAGTTTGTTGCATGATCAGATATTTTATGGCCTTCTCGTTCCTCCATTCGGGTGCACAAAACTTCAAATGTACCGATAGTTATGTCATTTAAAACTCGTGTCTTTTCTTCTGTACGAATCTCTATGTAATTGCCGCATCGTGAGTCTGATTACCGTCCTGTCTACTTGGTATCCTTCATTTGAGTCTGTAGCATGGGTAGATATCTTATGGCCTTCACGTTCCTCCGTTCGGGTGCCCAAAACTTCAACTGTACCGATAGTTACGTACTTGAGTCTTTTCTTGTGTACGAATCTCTATGTCATTTTCGCATCGTGAGTCCGATTACCATCCGGTCTGCATCGTAACCTTTATCTGAGTCTGTTGCATGATCAGATATCTTATGGCCTTCCTGTTCCTCCATTCGGGTGCCAAAAACTTTAAATGTACAGATAGTTACGTCCTTTAAAACGCGAGTCATTTCCTCTGTACGAATCTCTATGTCATTGTCGCATCGTGAGTCCGATTACCATCCGGTCTGCTTCGTAACCTTTATCTGAGTATGTTGCATGATCAGATATCTTATGGCCTTCCTGTTCCTCCATTCGGGTGCCCCAAACTTCAAATGTACAGATAGTTACGTCCTTTAAAACGCGAGTCTTTTCTTCTGTATGAATCTCTATTTCATTGTCGCATCGTGAGTCCGATTACCATCCGATCAGCTTGGTATCCTTTATCTGAGTCTGTTGCATGATCAGATATTTTATGGCCTTCCCGTTCCTCCATTCGGGTGCCCAAAACTACAAATTTACCGATAGTTACGTCCTTTAAAACGCGAGACTTTTCTTCTGTACTAATCTCTATGTCATTGTCGAATCGTGAGTCCGAGTACCATCCGAACAGCTTCGTATCCCTTATCTGAGTCTGTCGCATGATCAAATATTTTATGGCCTTCCCGTTCCTCCATTCGGGTGCCCAAAACTTCAAATGTACCGATAGTTATGTCCTTTAAAACTCGTGTCTTTTCTTCTGTACGAATCTCTATGTCATTGTCGCATCGTGAGTCTGATTACCATCCTGTCTGCTTCGTATCCTTCATTCAGGTCTGTAGCATGGGTAGAAATCTTATGGCCTTCACGTTCCTCCATTCGGGTGCCCAAAACTTCAACTGTACCGATAGTTACGTACTTGAGTCTTTTCTTGTGTACGAATCTCTATGTCATTTTCGCATCGTGAGTCCGATTACCATCCGGTCTGCATCGTAACCTTTATCTGAGTCTGTTGCATGATCAGATATCTTATGGCCTTCCTGTTCCTCCATTCTGGTGCCAAAAACTTCAAATGTACAGATAGTTACGTCCTTTAAAACGCGAGTCATTTCCTCTGTACGAATCTCTATGTCATTGTCGCATCGTGAGTCCGATTACCATCCGGTCAGCTTGGTATCCTTTATCTGAGTCTGTTGCATGATCAGATATCTTATGGCCTTCCCGTTCCTCCATTCGGGTGCCCGAAACTTCAAATGTACTGATAGTTACGTCCTTTAAAACTTGATTCTTTTCTTCTGTACGAATCTCTATGTCATAGTCGCATCGTGACTCCGATTACCATCCTGTCTGCTTCGTAACCTTTATCTGAGTCTGTTGCATGATCAGATATCTTATGGCCTTCCTGTTCCTCCATTCGGGTGCCCCAAACTTCAAATGTACAGATAGTTACGTCCTTTAAAATGCGAGTCTTTTCTTCTGTACGAATCTCTATGTCATTGTCGCATCGTGAGTCCGATTACCATCTGGTCAGCTTGGTATCCTTTATCTGAGTCTGTTGCATGATCAGATATCTTATGTCCTTCCTGTTCCTCCATTCGGGTGCCCAAAACTACAAATTTACCGATAGTTACGTCCTTTAAAACGCGAGTCTTTTCTTCTGTACGAATCTCTATGTCATTGTCGCATCATGAGTCCGAGTACCATCCGAACAGCTTCGTATCCTTTATCTGAGTCTGTTGCGTGATCAGATATTTTATGGCCTTCCCGTTCCTCCATTCGGGTGCCCGAAACTTCAAATGTACCGATAGTTATGTCCTTTAAAACTCGAGTCTTTTCTTCTGTACGAATCTCTATGTCATTGTCGAATCATGAGTCTGATTACTGTCCGGTCTGCTTCGTATCCTTTATCTGAGTCTGGAGCATGATTAGATATCTAATGGCGTTCACGTTCCTTCATTCGGGTGCCCGAAACTTCAAATGTACTGATAGTTACGTCCTTTAAAACTTGATTCTTTTCTTTTGTACGAATCTCTATGTCATAGTCGCATCGTGACTCCGATTACCATCCGGTATGCTTCGTAACCTTTATCTGAGTCTGCTGCATGATCAGATATCTTATGGCCTTCCTGTTCCGCCATTCGGGTGCCCCAAACTTCAAATGTACAGATAGTTACGTCCTTTAAAACGCGATTCTTTTCTTCTGTATGAATCCCTGTGTCATTGTCGCATCGTGAGTCCGATTACCATCCGGTCAACTTGGTATCCTTTATCTGAGTCTGTTGCATGATCAGATATCTTATGTCCTTCCCGTTCCTCCATTCGGGTGCCCAAAACTAAAAATTTACCGATAGTTACGTCCTTTAAAACGCGAGTCTTTTCTTCTGTATGAATCTCTATTTCATTGTCGCATCGTGAGTCCGATTACCATCCGATCAGCTTGGTATCCTTTATCTGAGTCTGTTGCATGATCAGATATCTTATGGCCTTCCTGTTCCTCCATTCGGGTGCCCCAAACTTCAAATGTACAGATAGTTACGTCCTTTAAAACGCGAGTCTTTTCTTCTGTATGAATCTCTATTTCATTGTCGCATCGTGAGTCCGATTACCATCCGATCAGCTTGGTATCCTTTATCTGAGTCTGTTGCATGATCAGATATTTTATGGCCTTCCCGTTCCTCCATTCGGGTGCCCAAAACTACAAATTTACCGATAGTTACGTCCTTTAAAACGCGAGACTTTTCTTCTGTACTAATCTCTATGTCATTGTCGAATCATGAGTCCGAGTACCATCCGAACAGCTTCGTATCCCTTATCTGAGTCTGTCGCATGATCAAATATTTTATGGCCTTCCCGTTCCTCCATTCGGGTGCCCAAAACTTCAAATGTACCGATAGTTATGTCCTTTAAAACTCGTGTCTTTTCTTCTGTACGAATCTCTATGTCATTGTCGCATCGTGAGTCTGATTACCGTCCTGTCTGCTTCGTATCCTTCATTCAGGTCTGTAGCATGGGTAGAAATCTTATGGCCTTCACGTTCCTCCATTCGGGTGCCCAAAACTTCAACTGTACCGATAGTTACGTACTTGAGTCTTTTCTTGTGTACGAATCTCTATGTCATTTTCGCATCGTGAGTCCGATTACCATCCGGTCTGCATCGTAACCTTTATCTGAGTCTGTTGCATGATCAGATATCTTATGGCCTTCCCGTTCCTCCATTCTGGTGCCAAAAACTTCAAATGTACATATAGTTACGTCCTTTAAAACGCGAGTCATTTCCTCTGTACGAATCTCAATGTCATTGTCGCATCGTGAGTCCGATTACCATCCGGTCAGCTTGGTATCCTTTATCTGAGTCTGTTGCATGATCAGATATCTTATGGCCTTCCCGTTCCTCCATTCGGGTGCCCGAAACTTCAAATGTACTGATAGTTACGTCCTTTAAAACTTGATTCTTTTCTTCTGTACGAATCTCTATGTCATAGTCGCATCGTGACTCCGATTACCATCCTGTCTGCTTCGTAACCTTTATCTGAGTCTGTTGCATGATCAGATATCTTATGGCCTTCCTGTTCCTCCATTCGGGTGCCCCAAACTTCAAATGTACAGATAGTTACGTCCTTTAAAATGCGAGTCTTTTCTTCTGTACGAATCTCTATGTCATTGTCGCATCGTGAGTCCGATTACCATCTGGTCAGCTTGGTATCCTTTATCTGAGTCTGTTGCATGATCAGATATCTTATGTCCTTCCTGTTCCTCCATTCGGGTGCCCAAAACTACAAATTTACCGATAGTTACGTCCTTTAAAACGCGAGTCTTTTCTTCTGTACGAATCTCTATGTCATTGTCGCATCATGAGTCCGAGTACCATCCGAACAGCTTCGTATCCTTTATCTGAGTCTGTTGCGTGATCAGATATTTTATGGCCTTCCCGTTCCTCCATTCGGGTGCCCGAAACTTCAAATGTACCGATAGTTATGTCCTTTAAAACTCGAGTCTTTTCTTCTGTACGAATCTCTATGTCATTGTCGAATCATGAGTCTGATTACTGTCCGGTCTGCTTCGTATCCTTTATCTGAGTCTGGAGCATGATTAGATATCTAATGGCGTTCACGTTCCTTCATTCGGGTGCCCGAAACTTCAAATGTACTGATAGTTACGTCCTTTAAAACTTGATTCTTTTCTTTTGTACGAATCTCTATGTCATAGTCGCATCGTGACTCCGATTACCATCCGGTATGCTTCGTAACCTTTATCTGAGTCTGCTGCATGATCAGATATCTTATGGCCTTCCTGTTCCGCCATTCGGGTGCCCCAAACTTCATATGTACAGATAGTTACGTCCTTTAAAACGCGATTCTTTTCTTCTGTATGAATCCCTATGTCATTGTCGCATCGTGAGTCCGATTACCATCCGGTCAACTTGGTATCCTTTATCTGAGTCTGTTGCATGATCAGATATCTTATGTCCTTCCCGTTCCTCCATTCGGGTGCCCAAAACTAAAAATTTACCGATAGTTACGTCCTTTAAAACGCGAGACCTTTCTTCTGTACTAATCTCTATGTCATTGTAGCATCGTTTGTCCGAGTACCATCCGAACAGCTTCGTAACCTTTATCTGAGTTTGTTGCATGATCAGATATTTTATGGCCTTCTCGTTCCTCCATTCGGGTGCACAAAACTTCAAATGTACCGATAGTTATGTCCTTTAAAACTCGTGTCTTTTCTTCTGTACGAATCTCTATGTAATTGCCGCATCGTGAGTCTGATTACCGTCCTGTCTACTTCGTATCCTTCATTTGAGTCTGTAGCATGGGTAGATATCTTATGGCCTTCACGTTCCTCCGTTCGGGTGCCCAAAACTTCAACTGTACCGATAGTTACGTCCTTTAAAACTTGAGTCTTTTCTTGTGTACGAATCTCTATGTCGTCGCATCGTGAGTCCGATTACCATCCGGTCTGCTTCGTAACCTTTATTTGAGTCTGTTGCATGATCGGATATCTTATGGCCTTCCCGTTCCTCCATTCGGGTGCCCAAAACTTCAAATGTACAGATAGTTACGTCCTTTAAAATGCGAGTCGTTTCTTCTGTACGAATCTCTATGTCATTGTCGCATCGTGAGTCCGATTACCATCCGGTCAGCTTGGTATCCTTTATCTGAGTCTGTTGCATGACCAGATATCTTATGGCCTTCCCGTTCCTCCATTCGGGTGCCCGAAACTTCAAATGTACTGATAGTTACGTCCTTTAAAACTTGATTCTTTTCTTGTGTACGAATCTCTATGTTATAGTCGCATCGTGACTTCGATTACCATCCGGTCTGCTTCGTAACCTTTATCTGAGACTGGTGCATGATCAGATATCTTATGGCCTTCCTGTTCCTCCATTCGGGTGCCCCAAACTTCAAATGTACAGATAGTTACGTTCTTTAAAATGCGAGTCTTTTCTTCTGTACGAAGCTCTATGTCATTGTCGCATCGTGAGTCCGATTACCATCCGGTCAGCTTGGTATCCTTTATCTGAGTCTGTTGCATGATCAGATATCTTATGTCCTTCCCGTTCCTCCATTCGGGTGCCCAAAACTACAAATTTACCGATAGTTATGTCCTTTAAAACGCGAGTCTTTTCTTCTGTACGAATCTCTATGTCATTGTCGCATCATGAGTCCGATTACCATCCGGTCTGCTTCGTAACCTTTATCTGAGTCTGTTGCATGATCAGATATCTTATGGCCTTCCCGTTCCTCCATTCGGGTGCCCAATACTTCAAATGTACAGATAGTTACGTCCTTTAAAACGCGAGTCGTTTCTTCTGTACGAATCTCTATGTCATTGTCGCATCTTGAGTCCGATTACCATCCGGTCAGCTTGGTATCCTTTATCTGAGTCTGTTGCATGATCAGATATCTTATGGCCTTCCCATTCCTCCATTCGGGTGCCCGAAACTTCAAATGTACTGATAGTTACGTCTTTTAAAACTTGACTCTTTTCTTGTGTACGAATCTCTATGTCATTGTCGCATCGTGACTCCGATTACCATCCGGTCTGCTTCGTAACCTTTATCTTAGTCTGTTGCATGATCAGATATCTTATGGCCTTCCTGTTCCTCCATTCGGGTGCCCCAAACTTCAAATGTACAGATAGTTACGTCCTTTAAAACGCGAGTCTTTTCTTCTGTACGAATCTCTATGTCATTGTCGCATCGTGAGTCCGATTACCATCTAGTTAGCTTGGTATCCTTTATCTGAGTCTGTTGCATGATCAGATATCTTATGGCCTTCCCGTTCCTCCATTCGGGTGCCCCAAACTTCAAATGTACAGATAGTTACGTCTTTTAAAACTTGATTCTTTTCTTGTGTACGAATCTCTATGTCATTGTCGCATCGTGACTCCGATTACCATCCGGTCTGCTTCGTAACCTTTATCTTAGTCTGTTGCATGATCAGATATCTTATGGCCTTCCTGTTCCTCCATTCGGGTGCCCCAAACTTCAAATGTACAGATAGTTACGTCCTTTAAAACGCGAGTCTTTTCTTCTGTACGAATCTCTATGTCATTGTCGCATCGTGAGTCCGATTACCATCCGGTCAGCTTGGTATCCTTTATCTGTGTCTGTTGCATGATCAGATATCATATGTCCTTCCCGTTCCTTCATTCGGGTGCCCAAAACTAAAAATTTACCGATAGTTACGTCCTTTAAAACGCGAGACTTTTCGTCTGTACTAATCTCTATGTCATTGTCGCATCGTGAGTCCGAGTACCATCCGAACAGCTTCGTATCCTTTATCTGAGTCTGTTGCATGATCAGATATTTTATGGCCTTCCCGTTCCTCCATTCCGGTGCACAAAACATCAAATGTACCGATAGTTATGTCCTTTAAAACTCGTGTCTTTTCTTCTGTACGAATCTCTATGTCATTGTCGCATCGTGAGTCTGATCACCATCCGGTCTGCTTCGTAACCTTTATCTGAGTCTGTTGCATGATCAGATATCTTATGGCCTTCCTGTTCCTCCATTCGGGTGCCCCAAACTTCAAATGTACAGATAGTTACGTCCTTTAAAACGCGAGTCTTTTCTTCTGTACGAATCTCTATGTCATTGTCGCATCGTGAGTCCGATTACCATCTAGTCAACTTGGTATCCTTTATCTGAGTCTGTTGCATGATCAGATATCTTATGGCCTTCCCGTTCCTCCATTCGGGTGCCCCAAACTTCAAATGTACAGATAGTTACGTCCTTTAAAACTCGTGTCTTTTCTTCTGTACGAATCTCTATGTCATTGTCGCATCGTGAGTCTGATTACCGTCCTGTCTGCTTTGTATCCTTCATTTGAGTCTGTAGCATGGTTAGATATCTTATGGCCTTCACGTTCCTCCATTCGGGTGCCCAAAACTTCAACTGTACCGATAGTTACGTCCTTTAAAACTTGAGTCTTTTCTTGTGTACGAATCTCTATGTCATAGTCGCATCGTGACTCCGATTACCATCCGGTCTGCTTCATAACCTTTATCTGAGTCTTTTGCATGATCAGATATCTTATGGCCTTCCTGTTCCTCCATTCGGGTGCCCCAAACTTCAAATGTACAGATAGTTTTTTTTTTTTAGAAAAGGGGAAGAACCCCGGCAAACATTTATTGATTTAAAAGAACTTACAAAAAAAGGAACTAACCCGAGCCCGGGACATAAACCCAAAGGCCTAAAAAGTTAGCCCGAAAAATAAACAAAAACAAAACCTAAACGGGCCAGCCTATACAATAAACTAAGCCCAAAATCTGAAAATATTATAAGCCCAACAAAGGCTATCCAAATACAACCGAAACAGCCAAACTATCGAAACCCAGTTGTCTTCAGCCCAAAATTCTTCCATCCAGATCCTGAGCCCAACAGTTTCCTGCTTCCCTCCCTTCTTCCACAGCCCAATAATATCACTCTTCAAAATCTTAAATAAACCACGGCCCAGCAGACTCCCCAATACCCGAAGCCCATCAGAGGTCACTCCCAAGCCCACATTCCTAAAATTCTCAACCACACACATCCGGCTTTCCAGTATTCGAGCCCCAGCAGTAACATCCTGCCCAAAACCTCTCCTATACCTTTGATTCCCCCTTAGCCTTAACAACTCAAATCTCTTTTGCCAACTCATTCCAAAAGCCTGAGTATTTAAGAATATCTTCACACAACAAACCCAAGTTCTAGCATCCCACCTTATCCAACACACTAACCTATAACCAGACAAGAAGGTATCCCCTTCCAAATACTTTACAAGAATTCTAATATCCACTATAAAAGCTTCAACTAGATGCAAATAATTGAGGCTATCATCAGCAACCAAAAGAAATACAATCAACTCATGGTCTTTTAAAACCTCCATCAATGCAATGGCACCACTAAGCAAAAGTATCCTTTTAGCATTCTTGTAAAGCCAGTTTATGGCATTTAGAATTCCAGCCTTAATAGGAACTATCAAAGCCAGAAGCAGCTGCAAACAAACTGCAACTAACCCGACCAATCTGTACTTATAATCTTTACAAACCTCCATCAGAAAAATGGCATTATTAAGCACAGAAGGCCTGATAGTTTTCAAATAATGCCACAGGTTAATATAAAAGAACACCTTCCTAAAAAACCAGCCCTGCCCTTGTTGTAAGCACTCCTGAAGCTGTACATACCTTTTCCAGCCCATCATACCATATATCCTCAGCAACTCATAATCCTCATATCTCATCCTCCCTCCAATATCTTCAGCAAAGGACTTAGATAAACTGTTTATAGTACCTCTACCCCTGAAAGACCTCTCCATCCTGCAAACCAGCAACATCTGCAAGCCAAACTTATAGAACCTATACACCCATTCCCATTCAAAAACCTTAAAACTAAAAACCACCAGCACATTCCTCTGAATCAACTTCCTCCATAAAACACAGATATTCCTCATAACTGATTTGTACATAATGACTAAACTACCCCTATATACCCTGCTGCATATGCTATACCACAGTTGCCACCAGACAAATTCAAAACTAATCTTTGCACTACTGTTTGTTCCAGCCATATTCTCAACCATACAACTTGACAAAAGAGCACCCCAACCCATAATGACCCATCCCAGACTAATCCCAAATGGGAAAGACTCAACAGACTCAAAGACCAAAAGACAAGAAAAAAGGCTTTGAAAGATCACCAAAACAAATAAGAGGGTTCCCATACTGTTGGATAGTGCTAGAAATAAAAAATATAAAGAGAATGATGTCCTATAGCCAACAGTACAGTCCAGCCTTATAACTCCCTTGTTTAAACTCCCCATGAGCCTCAAAAATCCTAACCACCAATCATCAAACGCTGACCTGTGCCAGAGTGTCAATAATGGACCAAAATCTCTGCACAGGATAAAAACCCATAATTGTTTAAAGGACCCACCCCCTTTCCCAGGAAAGAAAATAAACAAACCAAACCAGAACAAGAAGGAAAAAGAGAAGATAAGAAATGAAACAAGATCTCTACCCAACGTATTATAAGTCTCCAGATGCCACCAAAACCCAATGTTAGCCCCCCTCCCCTGAGCAAGTGCTCAAGAAACACACACAGGTTAACACCAAAACACACATAGTTAATATAAAGGCTTATGTTCCTCTGCCAAGAACTAAAAAGCAATAAAAATAAAAGTAACAGGAAAGAAAGGGGAAATGATGCCCTAAGCACAGAGGAACAAATCTTCCTTATCTCTCCATGGTTAATGCAAACCTCCTGCATACACATTCCTAATCCCCACCAGGTTAAGGTAACAACAAACCATATTGTAAATGATATACATGTATGGATGCTAAATCCTAAATCCCTATATTTTAAACACAAAAACAACCACATAGGTGTATGAAAGGCACACCTTTCCATAACATCAGGGAGGGATCTACATCTAGGTTTAACTACCCAAGGTCTTTTCCAGTCCCTTATATCTCCTTGATTCCCATTGTACCCCCCACCCCAACTCCAAATGGAGTAAAAAGACTCAAGACTCAAAAACAAGAAAAGGCTAAAATAATACAAATAAACCAGGGTTCCAAGGCCATATCTGGTGCTAAAAAATGATAAAAACCAGAACAACAATATGAACCTAAAGACATGACCTTGATCCATCCTTATGTCTCCCATTGTTTGTCTTATCCCAAGACCACAACTGCCTAGCCCCTTACTAAGAATAGCAGAATTGATACCAGGTTTTTGAAGAAACCAAAGCATCAACAGATCAGACCCAAAAACGAGAAACACCAGAACCCAAACAACCCTCAACTCACAACCATTTTTATACCACTCATAACAACCAGAAAGAGTAAAAGGAAGCCTTAGAGGCCAGATCTCTACCCCAAGCTGAAACAAACACCTTATGACTCCCATAGGCCCAAAAATGCCCCCCTCCCCTGCATTAGCAGATTTCATATGTATATTACCCACACCTCCCCTGTACCACCCTAAGCCCACAATATTACCAAACCATTTAAATGTCATATTAATTCCCCTAATATCCCACTTTGAACCCCTCCAAAACCTCACCCAGCCAACCCAAAGAACAGTAAGAAGACAATAGATCAACATTGGTTAACCTGTTTTGTAGGATCCTTCCATACCACTTTAAAGCCCCATATCTTGCTAAGCCTGATGCTGCTACCAGTAGCATAGATCTTCAACCCCATAAGCTTTAATCTAACTGTTTCCCTGATGAGATTACAAACACCCTCCACACTCCTACTCTCATTTTGAAACAACCTTAAATTTCTCTCTTGCCATATAAAGTATACCATAGCAGCCACACACAGCCTCTTAATTATACTCCCCACAGATTTTCCTAAATGTTCACTGGCCATTTCATTAACACAATCAAAAATATTAGGGGAGTATAGAGATAATCCTCCCTCTTCCTTCAGAGTTTCCCAAACAGCTTTAGGATAGTCACCCTCAAAAAACAAATGATTATGACTATCCTTAACTTTTCCACAGAAAACTCATTCTAACACATTTTGCACATCCCAATTCAATAATCTATCCTGAGTTAACAGCCTATTTTGAACAGCCAACCAGAGTGTGAATGAGTGTCTAGGGATTGCCTGACTATACCAGATAATTCTAGCCCAGGCAACTCAGGCTTATCTTCACTCAGATCATTAAAAACAGTTCTAGTAGCAAAGCCCTCATAAGTTTCCTTCTTAGTTCTCCAGAATGTTATGTCTTTTTTGCCAGGAACAATAAAAGGAGGAGACATAGAGAATAAACAAGGAAACTTACTTCTCCACTCCTCCGGCCACATCCACCTACCATTGCCAATAACCTCAGCAACTGTAGTTTTGAGATTAAAACCAGCATTATGAATCTCCCTTGGTGTGATGAATAGACTAAGAGGACTCAGTGGACACCAGTTGTCATACCAGACAGAAGTGGAACACCCATCACCTATACTTTGCACACAATGCCTCCAAAGAGCATCCCTACTGTCTAATATACTCTTCCAACTCCAACATGGCCCCTCTTTCCTAACAAAGCCCCAAAAACTCAGACCTTTAAGTCTATAAATTTTGATCCACTTAGTCCATATAGTCTCCTTCCCAGAAATAAGGCTCCATATATGTCTAGCTATTAAAGCCTTATTCTGAATTCTCAAGGATTTTATCCCCAACCCCCCCTGCCATTTTGGATAGCAAACATTCTCCCAGGAAACTCTAACCCTTCCCCTGCTAGAATCAGTTTGACTCCAGAGAAACCTACACATTAGCCTCTCAATATCTTCAATGACACTAACAGGCAATAAAAACACAGAAGCCCAGTACACTTGCAAAGAACAAAGGACAGATTTGATAAGTTGTAACCTTCCAGCAAATGACAAAGCTTTATTCTTCCAATCTTCCAGTCTTTTCCTGACTTTATCAGTAAGAATACAGCAATCTTTAGAATATAATCTAGTAGACAAGAGGGGGACACCCAAATATCTAACTGGCAGGCTGCCAACCTTAAAAGGCAGCAACCTTTTGATTCTTTTCTGCATTATATTGGTCACATTAGACAAATACATTGTGCTCTTTCCCAGATTAGGGACTAAGCCAGAAACCCCACTAAATTCTTCCAAAGCATCCTTGATTAAGGAGACAGAAGCCACATCAGCATGGCAGAAAACCAAAAGATCATCAGCAAAGCAAACATGAATCAGTTTCATCTCAGCACACTTCCAATGATATCTAAATTGATCATTACCAGCAATCCTTCTATCCAAGATCAGCTTCAGAACTTGCATAACAATGGTAAACAGGTATGGGGACATAGGGTCCCCCTGCCTTAAACCCCTAAGCCCTTTAAAATACCCAAAACTCTCTCCATTAACATTTATAGAATATGCAGCAGATCTTATACATGTCATAATCCAATCAACCATACTAGGATGGAACCCAAAATTAACAAGACAGGCTTCAAGAAAATCATGATTGACAGTGTCATAAGCCTTTTGCAAGTCAATTTTCAGGGCCATTCTAGCCTCCCCTCCCTTTCTATGATAATTCCTCAGAAGTTCTTGTGTCAACAGAATATTATCACTTATTTGCCTTCCAGGAATAAAAGCACTTTGACAATTATCAACTATTTTATCAAGAGACCCCTTAATTCTTTCACAAATGATTTTGGTTATACATTTGTAAAGAACATTGCAACAAGCAATGGGTCTATACTCCACAACACTCTTCGGATTCAGACACTTTGGGACTAAAGAAATAATGGTGGCATTAACTTCTTTAAGGAGTTTGCCATTACTAAAAAATTCTTTGATAGCTTCACATACTTCATTACCAATTATAGCCCAAGAGGCTTTGAAAAATTTTGAAGAAAAGCCATCAGGCCCAGGAGCCTTATCCACATCAATGTCAAAGATAGCTTTTTTGATTTCCTCATTAGTGACTTCCCTAACCATATAATCAGCCTCACTCCTAGCCAATCTGGTATGAAAAAGAGAATCAGCCCCCCTAATCCAATTCACCTGCACATTACTCCCCATAAAACTCTCAAAGTGTTTGACAAACACATCACCCACACTCCTCCCCTCATGGTAATTCCCCTGAGCATCCATAACAGCATTGATCCTACTCTTACTAATTTTACCCTTAACAGCTTTATGAAAGTAAGCTGTATTTTGATCCCCAGCCTTCAACCACTCCACTTTGGCTCTTTGTTTGAGAAACAATTCCTCATCCAAAGCAGCCTGCTTCAAAGCACTAACAAAGATAGCTTCTTGATCTCTCAACTCAGCATTATGTGGATCTTGCACAACTTCCTCTTGAACTTTACCTAGCTCTTTAGTCAAAGTTTTAACCTTATCATGTAGGTCCCCTTGATCTCTACCCATCTTCCTCAAAGGCTTCTTTAACTTCTTTAATTTAGAGACCACAGAAAACATATAACACCCCTGAACTTTATCTTTCCATACAGAATCAACCAAAGGTAGAAACCCAGGCTTAGAAGCAATAAAATTCATAAACTTAAAAGGCCTGGGCTTCCAAATATGATGCCCCTTTAAAGAGATTAAAGCAGGAGAATGATCAGAAGATAAAAAAGGCAAAAAGTTAACAGCAGCTTCAGGATATACATTTAAAAAACCTCCATTACTCATAATCCTATCCAGCTTCTTAAGTAATCCCCCAGCTTTACCTGGAGGTTTGTTCCAGGTAAACTTCAAGCCCGAAGAAGGAATGTCTTCAACATTTATACTTTCACAACACTCCCTGAAATCCAGCATAGATGCATTAATGGAAGAGGAACCCATAGATTTTTCAGATGGATCCAGGATTGCATTAAAATCTCCCATTAATAGCCATGGCTCATCCTTGATGGTACCATTAAAAGTTTTCAGCTCATTTCACAAAAGCCTTCTGGAAGAATAAGTAACATTCCCATAAATAAAAGAACAGAAAAAAGCAGCACCCCCAGTAATAGGCTTAACAAAGCAGTGTATGACCTGAGAAGTGTGCTCAATCACCATAATATCCACAAGACTAGGATTCCAACCAACAATAATCCTAACCCAATTAGCACAGTAAGGCCTGTTAGAAACCCATTCCCAGTTCCTAAATACCCTATTGCAAACACTATCCAAATTCTTACCCTTGATATGAGATTCAATTAGACAACAAACTCCAATATTATTATCATTCATAACCTCCATAACCTCATTCTGCATGTGAACATTAGACATACCTCTAACATTCCATGCCATTATGTTCAGATTTTGTGTCATCATTGATAATCAGATTTTAGCTCAGACTCATGCCCTTCCTGCATGATCTGATCATCAATGCCATTATCCATCTTCATAAACTGCCCTGTTTCATTATTTTTAGAGCACACTTCATTACCATCAGATTCCACCTCAATATCTTCTATCTCATCATAATCCAATCCCTCAGGAAAATTATTCTTTTGACACAAAATAAAGAATAGCTTAGACTGCTCAATGGTCCATTCCACCACCTGCTCCTTAGAAGGAACAATCCTCTGATCAATATAAAACATTATATCATCTAATTGCCCAGGAGTAACATCACTAACACACTCCTGAATGACAGGATCAGAGCACAGCTCATTAGGAAAATAAGGAGAAGGGTTGTGAAGTTTAGCAGGTTTAACAAAAGAAGGCTTAGGAGCATTAACTGGATCAGGTAAAGGAGCTTTAGGTAAAGGTTTAGGAGTAGAGGATTTAGGAACAGATTTAGGCACAGGTTTAGGCTGAGGCTTGATACCAGGCTTAGAAACACTCTGCCTATCAGACTTGATACACTCACCCTCCTCCCCAACTACAGAGTCTTCACTTAACACACTAAAGCTATTTTTGACTTCTAAACCCTGAACTTCCTTACCAGACCTCCTGTCCCCATTATAATCCTTCTTTTTGACTATATATTCAGTTCTCCCTGTCTTCTTGCCCTTATTTTCAACCTGACTCACCAAAGCATTAGGTTTTGATGTAGATGCCCCACCAGAATCCTTTTTCCCAGTATTCTTAGCTTCCCTGTACTCCAGAACAGCCTGCTTCATCTTATGACTAGCAATCCTCTCTTGTAACTTCACTTCTTTATCTTCCTTTTTAAATCCCATGTTTCTTTGCCTCAATGCCCCTCCCCCATACACTCCATTCCCATTCCTAGCAGCTAAACTCTTATTCCACACAGTAGTATACCCTTCTTCATCAACACTTCCTCCCTTTGAACCATTCTGAACCTCAATAGCCTTATCTAAACTCTTCTGCAACCTAGCAGCCTTTTCCTCATCAGTCAAATCCCTCACAGTACAGTTCTCATAAGAATGCCCAAACACCTTGCAGAAAGTACAATGGACTGGAATTTTCTGGTACTCCACCAAAACCTCAGCAACTCTAGCCTCCCTGCCTTCCTCCACTGGATAAAAGGCTCTCACCACATTTGGATGACTATCAGCAGCAGCAATATCCACAAGAATTCTAGCAAAGCCAACCTGCACATCATTGTTAATACATTTATCCACAGTTATATTATCAAACAAAAGGGGTTTACCAATACAGCTAGCAAGTTCACACAATCCTTGCACATTCCACAGCTCTAGAGGAACTTCTTTGAATAAGACCCAAACAGGCACATTAACAGGGTCCTTCTTTACAATGGCTGCACCCACTTCCCACTGTTGAATAACCAGAGGAATGCCATTCACCACCCAGGGGCCAGCCTTCAGAGCATCCAACATCCCCTCTTCCTTAGAAAATTTGAAGTAGAATAGACCCTTGCCATTAGTTGAAATGTCTTCAAGACCATACTTCTTCCACATTCTGAACAGGTTGAACCTAACCCATGCTATAGAACAATATGCTCCCACAAAGTAACCATACAAATGTTTAGCAAAGGTCTTCTGAACTTTTTCAACCAGCTCCTGCTTAATCATAACAACCTTTTCACCATTGTCTAAAGTAGTAGGAGGACAATAGGCAATTTGTTTAACAATATCAGCCACTTTCTCTCCCTTAACAGCAGTAGCATAAGATGGCTTCCCTTTAACTTCACCAGATTCATTCTTGTCCAAATCTACATTCATCACTCCCTCATTAAAGATACCCTTTGGCCCTTTTGCAGTAGCTTTAAAAACATGGCTAGAGGTTTGTGAGAAACCTAGAATAGGAGACTTCTTAATTATATCCTCAGCCTCCTTCAACAGGTCATTCTGTTTCTTAACAACCAATTCCTTTGCCTTTGAAATTCCTGTAAAGAGCTCCTTTATCCTCTCCATTTTCTTCTTAAAAGCCACTCTAGCCTCTTTAGCAGAGTATTCACTACCCTGAAATCCCACCTTCATTTTAGCACACTGATCATCCTCCAAAGGGTCAAAAATCAACCCATTAGCAGTTTTAAAGCCACTAGTCTTCTCCCTAACACCCCGCAGCTTCTTAAGATCTAATATCTCTTTTTCCATCTGCTCAATAGACATACTTTCTATAGGAGTCTTCCCAATATCATCATAAGCACCTCCCATTCTAAACACAGGAATAACTGGAACAGCAGCATCCTTATCAAAAACAAATTCCCTTGATGCCTTCTTATTCCTAGATAACAAGATCTTCATAATCTTCCTACCTTCACTTGTGACATACATCTGCTTCTTTGGAGCAAACTGAACAGCAACCCCTTCTTCACTAGACACCTTAACCCTCTTGTTTTCCACATTAACAGTATCTACACTCATATCATTCTCATTACTATCCCTAATTAGAACTTTCCTTTTCAGTAAAATTCTAAGGGAATCATCAGACATAGCATCATATAGTGTAGCATCCTCCACCTTCCTACACTGATTGATAACCCATTTAGATAAAGCACTAACCACTTTGTAATCAAACTCAAAAATGTCTTCCACTGACCAGCCCACCATTTCCTGAAACCTCAAATGATAGAACCGATGGAAAGCCAACCACCTTTCTGAAGAGTCAGGCAAAAACAGTTTCACAGCTAAATCTGCACTTAAACTCTTGAACACTTGGACATCAATATTCAACAGACTTCCCTTAGTCACATATTTATCAACCTCCACATCATTAGCCATTTCAGTATCAATCAACCCATCATCAACACAACCTATTCTTAGCCTTCTATACTCATGATTATCACAGGTTTTCATAACAAAATCCACAAACCTAACACATTCCTCACTCAATTGCCCACCAGAACAAGCACAATTTGCCATCTCTATACTATCAGCCTCAATAACCCTCATAAGCATATCCCCACACTTATCCTGGAAACTGGTATTCATATAATTCATAGCAAAAAACCAATTCATAGCAGGCTCAAACAACTTATCAGTAGAGGATTTATCAATCAATACCTGGATAGCCTCCATAATAGCATAATCCTTCACCATACATGGCTCAGAACCATAAAATTTCCAGTCAGTCAACCTAGCCTGAGCCTCAATAAACCTCTCATCCTTCCTTCGATTAGCCGAATTGTTATCAAAGGAAAGAATCATATACTTACGCCATTCACACATATAAGCAACTGAACCAAAAACCTCTTGTAGCTTAGCAATAGACTTCACTAAACTAGGGTTTGATATGCCAGTAGGTAAAACAGAGGTAGGAACAGAATCCTTACTCAAATGAGAATCAGTAGCCTCACTGGACATACTTTGAATGGACGAGTTCAGAAGAAACGTTGTATCCGATTGAATCTTCTGAAGCCAATCCTCTCCCAAAGTTTCCTTCAAATAAACCAGATCACCCTCAGATAACGAGCATGACTCAACCCTTCCTCCAACCTCTCTACTCAAACAAAACATTCCCTCACTCACCTTCTTCAGCTCAAACCCTAGATTTCGCACCAGATCTGGTGGAATATCAGGAGGTAAACCCCCATTGGGATCAGCGAACAGCTGATCCATAGTAAACAAAGGATAAACAAAAGAATTCCGATCAAATTCAGATGAAACAGTAGCACAAAGAAGAAGAAAAAAGACCGGGAAATGAAGAACAGTGAACAAAAACTCAAATCGCCAAAATCGCCCAGAGAAAAAGTCAAAAAGTCAAAGCCAAAATCGGTACCATTGTCCAAATGTACAGATAGTTACGTCCTTTAAAACGCGAGCCTTTTCTTCTGTACGAATCTCTATGTCATTGTCGCATGGTGAGTCCGATTTCCATCCGGTCAGCTTGGTATCCTTTATCTGTGTCTGTTGCATGATCAGATATCATATGTCCTTCCCGTTCCTCCATTCGGGTGCCCAAAACTACAAATTTACCGATAGTTACGTCCTTTAAAACGCGAGACTTTTCGTCTGTACTAATCTCTATGTCATTGTCGCATCGTGAGTCCGAGTACCATCCGAACAGCATCGTATCCTCTATCTGAGTCTGTTGCATGATCAGATACTTTATGGCCTTCCCGTTCCTCCATTCCGGTGCACAAAACATCAAATGTACCGATAGTAGTGTCCTTTAAAACTCATGTCTTTTCTTCTATACGAATCTCTATGTCATTGTCGCATCGTGCGTCTGATTACCATCCTGCATGCTTCGTATCCTTCATTTGAGTCTGTAGCATGGTTAGATATCTTATGGCCTTCACGTTCCTCCATTCGGGTGCCCAAAACTTCAACTGTACCGATAGTTACGTCCTTTAAAACTTGAGTCTTTTCTTGTGTACGAATCTCTATGTCATTGTCGCATCGTGAGTCTGATTACCGTCCTGTCTGCTTTGTATCCTTCATTTGAGTCTGTAGCATGGTTAGATATCTTATGGCCTTCCCGTTCCTCCATTCCGGTGCACAAAACATCAAATGTACCGATAGTTATGTCCTTTAAAACTCGTGTCTTTTCTTCTGTACGAATCTCTATGTCATTGTCGCATCGTGAGTCTGATCACCATCCGGTCTGCTTCGTAACCTTTATCTGAGTCTGGTGCATGATCAGATATCTTATGGCCTTTCTGTTCCTCCATTCGGGTGCCCCAAACTTCAAATGTACAGATAGTTACGTCCTTTAAAACGCGAGTCTTTTCTTCTGTACGAATCTCTATGTCATTGTCGCATCGTGAGTCCGATTACCATCTGGTCAGCTTGGTATCCTTTATCTGAGTCTGTTGCATGATCAGATATCTTATGGTCTTCCTGTTCCTCTATTCGGGTGCCCGAAACTTCAAATGTACTGATAGTTACGTCCTTTAAAACTTGATTCTTTTCTTGTGTACGAATCTCTATGTCATAGTCGCATCGTGACTCCGATTACCATCCGGTCTGCTTCGTAACCTTTATCTGAGTCTGTTGCATGATCAGATATTTTATGGCCTTCCCGTTCCTCCATTCGGGTGCACAAAACTTCAAATGTACCGATAGTTATGTCCTTTAAAACTCGTGTCTTTTCTTTTGTACGAATCTCTATGTCATTGTCGCATCGTGAGTCTGATTACCGTCCTGTCTACTTTGTATCCTTCATTTGAGTCTGTAGCATGGTTAGATATCTTATGGCCTTCACGTTCCTGCATTCGGGTGCCCAAAACTTCAACTGTACCGATAGTTACGTCCTTTAAAACTTGAGTCTTTTCTTGTGGACGAATCTCTATGTCATAGTCGCATCATGACTCAGATTACCATCCGGTCTGCTTCGTAACCTTTATCTGAGTCTCTTGCATGATCAGATATCTTATGGCCTTCCTGTTCCTCCATTCGGGTGCCCCAAACTTCAAATGTACAGATAGTTACGTCCTTTAAAACGCGAGTCTTTTCTTCTGCACGAATCTCTATGTCATTGTCGCATCGTGAGTCCGATTACCATCCGGTCAGTTGGTATTCTTTATCTGTGTCTGTTGCATGATCAGATATCTTATCTCCTTCCCGTTCCTCCATTCGGGTGCCCAAAACTACAAATTTACCGATAGTTACGTCCTTTAAAACGCGAGACTTTTCTTCTGTACTAATCTCTATGTCATTGTCGCATCGTGAGTCCGATTACCATCCGAACAGCTTCGTATCCTTTATCTGAGTCTGTTGCATAATCAGATAAATTATGGCCTTCACGTTCCTCCATTCGGGTGCCCAAAACCTCAACTGTACCGATAGTTACGTCCTTTAAAACTTGAGTCTTTTCTTGTGTACGAATCTCTATGTCATTGTCGCATCGTGAGTCTGATTACCGTCCTGTCTGCTTTGTATCCTTCATTTGAGTCTGTAGCATGGTTAGATATCTTATGGCCTTCACGTTCCTCCATTCGGGTGCCCAAAACTTCCACTGTACCGATAGTTACGTCCTTTAAAACTTGAGTCTTTTCTTGTGTACGAATCTCTATGTCATAGTCGCATCGTGACTCCGATTACCATCCGGTCTGCTTCGTAACCTTTATCTGAGTCTTTTGCATGATCAGATATCTTATGGCCTTCCCGTTCCTCCATTCGGGTGCCCAAAACTTCAAATGTACAGATAGTTACGTCCTTTAAAACGCGAGTCGTTTCTTCTATACGAATCTCTATGTCATTGTCGCATCGTGAGTCCGATTACCATCCGGTCTGCTTCGTAACCTTTATCTGAGTCTGTTGCATGTTCAGATATCTTATGGCCTTCCCGTTCCTCCATTCGGGTGCCCAAAACTTCAAATGTACAGATAGTTACGTCCTTTAAAACGCGAGTCGTTTCTTCTGTACGAAACTCTATGTCATTGTCGCATCGTGAGTCCGATTACCATCCGGTCAGCTTGGTATCCTTTATCTGAGTCTGTTGCATGATCAGATATCTTATGGCCTTCCCGTTCCTAAATTCGGGTGCCCGAAACTTCAAATGTACTGATAGTTACGTCCTTTAAAACTTGATTCTTTTCTTGTGTATGAATCTCTATGTCATAGTCGAATCGTGACTCCGATTACCATCCGGTCTACTTCGTAACCTTTATCTGAGTCTGTTGCATGATCAGATATCTTATGGCCTTCCTGTTCCTCCATTCGGGTGCCCCAAACTTCAAATGTACAGATAGTTACGTCCTTTAAAACGCAAGTCTTTTCTTCTGTATGAATCTCTATGTCAATGTCGCATCGTGAGTCCGATTACCATCCGGTCAGCTTGGTATCCTTTATCTGTGTCTGTTGCATGATCAGATATCTAATGTCCTTCCCGTTCCTCCATTCGGGTGCCCAAAACTACAAATTTACCTATAGTTACGTCCTTTAAAACGCGAGACTTTTCTTCTGTACTAATCTCTATGTCATTGTCGCATCGTGAGTCTGATTAACGTCCTGTCTGCTTCGTATCCTTCATTTGAGTCTGTAGCATGGTTAGATATCTTATGGCCTTCACGTTCCTCCATTCGGGTGCCCAAAACTTCAACTGTACCGATAGTAACGTCCTTTAAAACTTGAGTCTTTTCTTGTGTACGAATCTCTATGTCATAGTCGCATCATGACTCCGATTACCATCCGGTCTGCTTCGTAACCTATATCTGAGTTTGTTGCATGATCATATATCTTATGGCCTTCCCGTTCCTCCATTCGGGTGCCCAAAACTTCAATTGTACCGATAGTTACGTCCTTTAAAACTTGAGTCTTTTCTTGTGTACGAATCTCAATGTCATTGTCGCATCGTGAGTCCGATTACCATCCGGTCTGCTTCGTAACCTTTATCTGAGTCTGTTGCATGATCAGATATCTTATGGCCTTCCCGTTCCTCCATTCGGGTGCCAAAAACGTCAAATGTACAGATAGTTACGTCCTTTAAAACGCGAGTCGTTTCTTCTATACGAATCTGTATGTCGTTGTCGCATCGTGAGTCCGATTACCATTCGGTCTGCTTCGTAACCTATATCTGAGTTTGTTGCATGATCAGATATCTTATGGCCTTCCCGTTCCTCCATTCGGGTGCCCAAAGCTTCAAATGTACAGATAGTTACGTCCTTTAAAATGCGAGTCGTTTCTTCTGTACGAATCTCTATGTCATTGTCGCATCGTGAGTCCGATTACCATCCGGTCAGCTTGGTATCCTTTATCTGAGTCTGTTGCATGATCAGATATCTTATGGCCTTCCCATTCTTCTATTCGGGTGCCCGAAACTTCAAATGTACTGATAGTTACGTCCTTTAAAACTTGATTCTTTTCTTGTGTACGAATCTCTATGTCATAGTCGCATCATGACTCCGATTACCATCCGGTCTGCTTCGTAACCTTTATCTGAGTCTGTTGCATGATCAGATATCTTATGGCCTTCCTGTTCCTCCATTCGGGTGCCCCAAACTTCAAATGTACACATAGTTACGTCCTTTAAAATGCGAGTCTTTTCTTCTGTACGAATCTCTATGTCATTGTCGCATCGTGAGTCCGATTACCATCCGGTCAGCTTGGTATCCTTTATCTGAGTCTGTTGCATGATCAGATATCTTATGGCCTTCCCGTTCCTCCATTCGGGTGCCCGAAACTTCAAATGTACTGATAGTTACGTCCTTTAAAACTTGATTCTTTTCTTGTGTATGAATCTCTATGTCATAGTCGCATCGTGACTCCGATTACCATCCGGTCTACTTCGTAACCTTTATCTGAGTCTGTTGCATGATCAGATATCTTATGGCCTTCCTGTTCCTCCATTCGGGTGCCCCAAACTTCAAATGTACAGATAGTTACGTCCTTTAAAACGCAAGTCTTTTCTTCTGTATGAATCTCTATGTCAATGTCGCATCGTGAGTCCGATTACCATCCGGTCAGCTTGGTATCCTTTATCTGTGTCTGTTGCATGATCAGATATCTAATGTCCTTCCCGTTCCTCCATTCGGGTGCCCAAAACTACAAATTTACCGATAGTTACGTCCTTTAAAACGCGAGACTTTTCTTCTGTACTAATCTCTATGTCATTGTCGCATCGTGAGTCTGATTAACGTCCTGTCTGCTTCGTATCCTTCAATTGAGTCTGTAGCATGGTTAGATATCATATGGCCTTCACGTTCCTCCATTCGGGTGCCCAAAACTTCAACTGTACCGATAGTAACTTCCTTTAAAACTTGAGTCTTTTCTTGTGTACGAATCTCTATGTCATAGTCGCATCATGACTCCGATTACCATCCGGTCTGCTTCGTAACCTATATCTGAGTTTGTTGCATGATCATATATCTTATGGCCTTCCCGTTCCTCCATTCGGGTGCCCAAAACTTCAACTGTACCGATAGTTACGTCCTTTAAAACTTGAGTCTTTTCTTGTGTACGAATCTCTATGTCATTGTCGCATCGTGAGTCCGATTATCATTCGGTCTGCTTCGTAACCTTTATCTGAGTCTGTTGCATGATCAGATATCTTATGGCCTTCCCGTTCCTCCATTCGGGTGCCCAAAACTTCAAATGTACAGATAGTTACGTCCTTTAAAACGCGAGTCGTTTCTTCTATACGAATCTGTATGTCGTTGTCGCATCGTGAGTCCGATTACCATCCGGTCTGCTTCGTAACCTATATCTGAGTTTGTTGCATGATCAGATATCTTATGGCCTTCCCGTTCCTCCATTCGGGTGCCCAAAGCTTCAAATGTACAGATAGTTACGTCCTTTAAAACGCGAGTCGTTTCTTCTGTACGAATCTCTATGTCATTGTCGCATCGTGAGTCCGATTACCATCCGGTCAGCTTGGTATCCTTTATCTGAGTCTTTTGCATGATCAGATATCTTATGGCCTTCCCATTCCTTTATTCGGGTGCCCGAAACTTCAAATGTACTGATAGTTACGTCCTTTAAAACTTGATTCTTTTCTTGTGTACGAATCTCTATGTCATAGTCGCATCATGACTCCGATTACCATCCGGTCTGCTTCGTAACCTTTATCTGAGTCTGTTGCATGATCAGATATCTTATGGCCTTCCTGTTCCTCCATTCGGGTGCCCCAAACTTCAAATGTACACATAGTTACGTCCTTTAAAACGCGAGTCTTTTCTTCTGTACGAATCTCTATGTCGTTGTCGCATCGCGAGTCCGATTACCATCCGGTCAGCTTGGTATCCTTTATCTGTGTCTGTTGCATGATCAGATATCTTATGTCCTTCCCGTTCCTCCATTCGGGTGCCCAAAACTACAAATTTACTGATAGTTACGTCCTTTAAAACGTGAGACTTTTCTTCTGTACTAACCTCTATGTCATTGTCGCATCATGAGTCCGAGTACCATCCGAACAGCTTCGTATCCTTTATCTGAGTCTGTTGCATGATCAGATATTTTATGGCCTTCCCGTTCCTCCATTCGGGTTTACAAAACTTCAAATGTACCGATAGTTATGTCCTTTAAAACTCGTGTGTTTTCTTCTGTACGAATCTCTATGTCATTGTCGCATCGTGAGTCTGATTACCGTCATGTCTGCTTTGTATCCTTCATTTGAGTCCGTAGCATGGTTAGATATCTTATGGCCTTCACGTTCCTCCATTCGGGTGCCCAAAACTTCAACTGTACCGATAGTTACGTCCATTAAAACTTGAGTCTTTTCTTGTGTACGAATCTCTATGTCATTGTCGCATCGTGAGTCCGATTACCATCCGGTCTGCTTCGTAACCTTTATCTGAGTCTGTTGCATGATCAGATATCTTATGGCCTTCCCGTTCCTCCATTCGGGTGCCCAAAACTTCAAATGTACAGATAGTTACGTCCTTTAAAACGCGAGTCGTTTCTTCTGCACGAATCTCTATGTCATTGTCGCATCATGAGTCCGATTACCATCCGGTCAGCTTGTAACCTTTATCTAACTCTGTTGCATGATCAGATATCTTATGGCCTTCCCGTTCCTCCATTCGGGTGCCCGAAACTTAAAATGTACTGATAGTTACGTCTTTTAAAACTTGATTCTTTTCTTGTGTACGAATCTCGATGTCATAGTCGCATCGTGACTCCGATTACCATCCGGTGTGCTTCGTAACCTTTATCTTAGTCTGTTGCATGATCAGATATCTTATGGCCTTCCTGTTCCTCCATTCGGGTGCCCCAAACTTCAAATGTACAGATAGTTACGTCCTTTAAAACGCGAGTCTTTTCTTCTGTACGAATCTCTATGTCATTGTCGCATCGTGAGTCCGATTACCATCCGGTCAGCTTGGTATCCTTTATCTGTGTCTGTTGCATGATCAGATATCTTATGTCCTTCCCGTTCCTCCATTCGGGTGCCCAAAACTACAAATTTACCGATAGTTACGTCCTTTAAAACGCGAGACTTTTCTTCTGTACTAATCTCTATGTCATTGTCGCATCGTGAGTCCGAGTACCATCCGAACAGCTTGGTATCCTTTATCTGAGTCTGTTGCATGATTAGATATTTTATGTCCTTCCCGTTCCTCCATTCGGGTGCACAAAACTTCAAATGTACCGATAGTTATGTCCTTTAAAACTCGTGTCTTTTCTTCTGTACGAATCTCTATGTCATTGTCGCATCGTGAGTCTGATTACCATCCTGTCTGCTTCGTATCCTTCATTTGAGTCTGTAGCATGGTTAGATATCTTATGGCCTTCACGTTCCTCAATTCGGGTGCCCAAAACTTCAACTGTACCGATAGTTACGTCCTTTAAAACTTGAGTCTTTTCTTGTGTACGAATCTCTATGTCATAGTCGCATCGTGACTCCGATTACCATCCGGTCTGCTTCGTAACCTTTATCTGAGTCTGTTGCATGATCAGATATCTTATGGCCTTCCTGTTCCTCCATTCGGGTGACCCAAACTTCAAATGTACAGATAGTTACGTCCTTTAAAACGCGAGTCTTTTCTTCTGTGCGAATCTCTATGTCATTGTCGCATCGTGAGTCCGATTACCATTTGGTCAGCTTGGTATCCTTTATTTGAGTCTGTTGCATGATTAGATATCCTATGGCCTTCCCGTTCCTCTATTCGGGTGCCCAAAACTTCAAATGTACTGATAGTTACGTCCTTTAAAACTTGATTCTTTTCTTGTGTACGAATCTCTATGTCATAGTCGCATCGTGACTCCAATTACCATCCGATCTGCTTTGTAACCTTTATCTGAGTCTGTTGCATGATCAGATATTTTATAGCCTTTCCGTTCCTCCATTCGGTTGCACAAAACTTCAAATGTACAGATAGTTATGTCCTTTAAAACTCGTGTCTTTTCTTCTGTACGAATCTCTATGTCATTGTCGCATCGTGAGTCTGATTACCGTCCTGTCTGCTTTGTATCCTTAATTTGAGTCTGTAGCATAGTTAGATATCTTATGGCCTTCACGTTCCTGCATTCGGGTGCCCAAAACTTCAAGTGTAACGATAGTTACGTCCTTTAAAACTTGAGTCTTTTCTTGTGTACGAATCTCTATGTCATTGTCGCATCGTGAGTCCGATTACCATCCGGTCTGCTTCGTAACCTTTATCTGAGTCTGTTGCATGATCAGATATCTTATGGCCTTCCCGTTCCTCCATTCGGGTGCCCAAAACTTCAAATGTACAGATAGTTACGTCCTTTAAAACGCGAGTCATTTCTTCTGTACGAATCTCTATGTCATTGTCGCATCGTGAGTCCGAGTACCATCCGAACAGCTTCGTATCCTTTATCTGAGTCTGTTGCATGATCAGATATTTTATGGCCTTCCCGTTCCTCCATTCGGGTGCACAAAACTTCAAATGTACCGATAGTTATGTCCTTTAAAACTCTTGTCTTTTCTTCTGTACGAATCTCTATGTCATTGTCGAATCGTGAGTCTGATTAACGTCCTGTCTGCTTCGTATCCTTCATTTGAGTCTGTAGCATGGTTAGATATCTTATGGCCTTCACGTTCCTCCATTCGGGTGCCCAAAACTTCAACTGTACCGATAGTTACGTCCTTTAAAACTTGAGTCTTTTCTTGTGTACGAATCTCTATGTCATAGTCGCATCATGACTCCAATTACCATCCGGTCTGCTTCGTAACCTTTATCTGAGTCTGTTGCATGATCAGATATCTTATGGCCTTCCTGTTCCTCCATTCGGGTGCCCCAAACTTCAAATGTACAGATAGTTACGTCCTTTAAAACGCGAGTCTTTTCTTCTGTACGAATCTCTATGTCATTGTCGCATCGTGAGTCCGATTACCATCCGGTCAGCTTGGTATCCTTTATCTGTGTCTGTTGCATGATCAGATATCTTATCTCCTTCCCGTTCCTCCATTCGGGTGCCCAAAATTACAAATTTACTGCTAGTTACGTCCTTTAAAACGCGAGACTTTTCTTCTGTACTAATCTCTATGTCATTGTCGCATCGTGAGCTCGAGTACCATCCGAACAGCTTCGTATCCTTTATCTGATTCTGTTGCATGATCAGATATCTTATGGCCTTCCCGTTCCTCCATTCGGGTGCCCAAAACTACAAATTTACTGCTAGTTACGTCCTTTAAAACGCGAGACTTTTCTTCTGTACTAATCTCTATGTCATTGTCGCATCGTGAGCTCGAGTACCATCCGAACAGCTTCGTATCCTTTATCTGATTCTGTTGCATGATCAGATATTTTATGGCCTTCCCGTTCCTCCATTCGGGTGCACAAAACTTCAAATGTACTCATAGTTATGTCCTTTAAAACTCGTGTCTTTTCTTCTGTACGAATCTCTATGTCATTGTCGCATCGTGAGTCTGATTACCGTCCTGTCTGCTTTGTATCCTTCATTTGAGTCTGTAGCATGGTTAGATATCTTATGGCCTTCACGTTCCTCCATTCGGGTGCCCAAAACTTCAACTGTACCGATAGTTACGTCCTTTAAAACTTGAGTCTTTTCTTGTGTACGAATCTCTATGTCATAGTCGAATCGTGACGGCGATTACCATCCGGTCTGCTTCGTAACCTTTATCTGAGTCTTTTGCATGATCAGATATCTTATGGCCTTCCTGTTCCTCTATTCGGGTGCCCCAAACTTCAAATGTACAGATAGTTACGTCCTTTAAAACGCGAGTCTTTTCTTCTGTACGAATCTCTATGTCATTGTCGCATCGTGAGTCCGATTTCCATCCGATCAGCTTGGTATCCTTTATCTGTGTCTGTTGTATGATCAGATATCTTATGTCCTTCCCGTTCCTCCATTCGGGTGCCCAAAATTACAAATTTACCGATAGTTATGTCCTTTAAAACTCGTGTCTTTTCTTCTGTACGAATCTCTCTCTCATTGTCGCATCGTGAGTCTGATTACCGTCCTGTCTGCTTCGTATCCTTCATTTAAGTCTGTAGCATGGTTAGATATCTTATGGCCTTCACGTTCCTCCATTCGGGTGCCCAAAACTTCAACTGTACCGATAGTTACGTCCTTTAAAACTTGAGTCTTTTCTTCTGTACGAATCTCTCTCTCATTGTCGCATCGTGAGTCTGATTACCGTCCTGTCTGCTTCGTATCCTTCATTTAAGTCTGTAGCATGGTTAGATATCTTATGGCCTTCACGTTCCTCCATTCGGGTGCCCAAAACTTCAACTGTACCGATAGTTACGTCCTTTAAAACTTGAGTCTTTTCTTGTGTACGAATCTCTATGTCATTGTCGCATCGTGAGTCCGATTACAATCTGGTCTGCTTCGTAACCTTTATCTGAGTCTGTTGCATGTTCAGATATCTTATGGCCTTCCCGTTCCTCCATTCGGGTGACCAAAACTTCAAATGTACAGATAGTTACGTCCTTTAAAACGCGAGTCGTTTCTTCTGTACGAATCTCTATGTCATTGTCGCATCGTGAGTCCGATTACCATCCGGTCAGCTTGGTATCTTTTATCTGAGTCTGTTGCATGATCAGATATCTTATGGCCTTCCCGTTCCTCCATTCGAGTGCCCGAAACTTCAAATGTACTGATAGTTACGTCCTTTAAAACTTGATTCTTTTCATGTGTATGAATCTCTATGTCATAGTCGCACCGTGACTCCGATTACCATCCGGTCTGCTTCGTAACCTTTATCTGACTCTGTTGCATGATCAGATATCTTATGGCCTTCATGTTCCTCCATTCGGGTGCCCCAAACTTCAAATGTACAGATAGTTACGTCCTTTAAAACGCGAGTCTTTTCTTCTGTACGAATCTCTATGTCGTTGTCGCATCGTGAGTCCGATTACCATCCGGTCAACTTGGTATCCTTTATCTGAGTCTGTTGCATGATCAGATAGATATCTTATGGCCTTCCCGTTCCTCCATTCGGGTGCCCGAGACTTCAAATGTACTGATAGTTACGTCCTTTAAAACTTGATTCTTTTCTATGTCATAGTCGCACCGTGACTCCGATTACCATCCGGTCTGCTTCGTAACCTTTATCTGACTCTGTTGCATGATCAGATATCTTATGGCCTTCCTGTTCCTCCATTCGGGTGCCTGAAACTTCAAATTTGCAGATTGTTATGTCCTTTAAAACTCGAGTCGTGTTTTGTTTACAAATCTCTATGTCATTGTCGCATCGTGAGTCCGATTGCCGCCCGGTCTGCTTCGTATCCTTTATTTGAGTCTGTAGCATGATTAGATATCTTATGGCCTTCACGTTCCTCCATTTGGGTGCCTGAAACTTCAAATGTACCGATAGTTACGTCCTTTAAAACTTGAGTCTTTTCTTGTATACGAATCTCTATGTCATTGTCGCATCGTGAGTCCGACTACCGTCCGGTCTGCTTCGTATCCTATATTTGAGTCTGTAGCATGATCAGATATCTTATGGCCTTCCCGTTCTTCCATTCGAGTGCCCGAAACTTCAAATGTACCGATACTTATGTCCTTTAAAACTCCATTCTTTTCTTGTGTACGAATCTCTATGTCATTGTCGCATCGTGAGTCCAATTAGCGTACAGTTAGCCTTGTATCCTTTATCTAAGTCTATTGCATGATCAGATACTTAATGGCCTTCCCGTTCGTCCATTTGGGTGCCCGAAACTACAAATGTACCGATTGTTATGTCCTTTAAAACTTGAGTCTTTTCTTCTGTACGAATCTCTCTCTCATTATCGCATCGTGAGTCCGATTACCGTCTGGTCTACTTCGTATCCTTTATTTGAGTCCGTAGCATGATCAAATATCTTATTGCCTTCACGTTCCTCCATTCGGGTGCCTGAAACTTCAAATGTACCGGTAGTTACGTCCTTTAAAACTTGAGTCTTTTCTTGTGTACGAATCTCTATGTCACTATGGCATCATGAGTCCGATTACCATACGGTCAGCTTCGTATCCTTTATCTTAGTTTGTTGCATGATCAGATATCTTATGGCCTTCCCGTTCCTCCATTCGGGTGCCCAAAACTTCAAATGTACTGATAGTTACGTCCTTTAAAACGCGAGTCTTTTCTTCTGTGCGAATCTCTATGTCATTGTCGCATCGTGAGTCCGATTACCATCCGGTCAGCTTGGTATCCTTTATCTGAGTCTGTTGCATGATCAAATATCTTATGGCCTTCCCGTTCCTCCATTCGGGTGCCCGAATCTTCAAATGTACCGATAGTTACGTCTTTTAAAACTCTAGTCTTTGCTTGTGTACGAATCTCTATGTCATTATCGCACCGTGAGTCCAATTACTGTCCGGTCAGCTTCAAATCCTTTATCTGAGTCTGTTGCATGATCAGATACTTAATGGCCTTCCCGTTCGTCCATTCGGGTGCCCGAAACTACAAATGTTCCGATTGTTATGTCCTTTAAAACTCGAGTCATTTTTTGTGTACGAATCTCTATGTCATTGTCGCATCGTGAGTCCGATTACCGTTCGGTCTGCTTCGTATCCTTTATCTGAGTCTGTAGCATGATCAGATATCTTATGGCCTTCATGTTCCTCCATTCTGGTGCCCGAAACTTCAAATGTACCGATAGTTACGTCCTTTAAAACGCGAGTCTTTTCATCTGTACTAATCTCTATGTCATTGTCGCACCGTGAGTCCAATTACCGTCCAGTCAGCTTCGTATCCTTTATTTGAGTCTGTTGCATGATCAGATATTTTATGGCCATCCCGTTCCTCCATTCGGGTGCCCGAAACTTCAAATGTACCGATAGTTATGTCCTTTAAAACTCGAGTCTTTTCTTCTGTACGAATCTCTATGTCATTCTCGCATCGTGAGTTCGATTACCGTCCGGTGTGCTTCGTAACCTTTATCTGAGTCTGTTGCATGATCAGATATCTTATGTCCTTCCCGATCCTCCATTCGGGTGCCCAAAACTACAAATTTACCGATATACGTCCTTTAAAGCTCGAGTCTTTTCTTCTGTACGAATCTCTATGTCAATGTCGCATCGTGAATCCGAGTACCATCCGAACAGCTTCTTATCCTTTATCTGAGTCTGTTGCGTGTTCAGATATTTTATGGCCTTCTCGTTCCTCCATTCGGGAGCACGAAACTTCAAATGTACCGATAGTTATGTCCTTTAAAACTCGGGTCTTTTCTTGTGTACGAATCTCTATGTCATTGTAGCATCGTGAGTCCGTTTACCATCCGGTCTGCTTCGTAACCTTTATCTGAGTCGGTTGCATGATCAGATATCTTATGGCCTACCCGTTGCTCCATTCGGGTGCCCAAAACTTCAAATGTACAGATAGTTACGTCTTTTAAAACGCGAGTCTTTTCTTCTGTACGAATCTCTATGTCATTGTCGCATCGTGAGTCTGATTACCATCCGGTCAGCTTGGTATCCATTATCTGAGTCTCTTGCATGATCAGATATCTTATGTCCTTCCCGTTCCTCCATTCGGGTGCCCAAAACTACAAATTTACCGATATACGTCCTTTAAAACGCGAGTCTTTTCTTCTGTACGAATCTCTATATCATTGTCGCATCGTGAATCCGAGTACCATCCAAACAGCTTCGTATCCTTTATCTGAGTCTGTTGCATGTTCAGATATTTTATGGCCATCCCGTTCCTCCATTCGGGTGCCCGAAACTTCAAATGTACTCATAGTTACGTCTTTTAAAACTCGAGTCATTTCTTGTGTACGAATCTCTATGTCGTTGTAGCATCGTGAGTCCGATTACCATCCGCTCAGCTCCGTATCCTTTATCTGCGTCTGTTGCATGATCAGATATCTTATGGCCTTCCCGTTCTTCCATTCGGGTGCCCGAAACTTCAAATGTACCGATAGTTATGCCCATTAAAACTTGATTCTTTTCTTGTGTATGAATCTCTATGTCATTGTCGCATCGTGAGTCTGATTAGCGTCCAGTTAGCCTCGTATCCTTTATCTGAGTCTGTTGCATGATCAGATACTTAATGGCCTTCCCGTTTGTCCATTTGGGTGCCCAAAACTTCAAATGTACCGATAGTTACGTCCTTTAAAACGTGAGTGTTTTCTTCTGTACGAATCTCTATGTCATTGTCGCATCGTGAGTTCGATTACCATCCGGTCAGCTTGGTATCCTTTACCGATAGTTACGTCTTTTAAAACTCTAGTCTTTGCTTGTGTACGAATCTCTATGTCATTGTTGCATCGTGAGTCCGATTACCATCTGCTCAGCTTCGTATCCTTTATTTGAGTCTGTTACAGTAGGAGATATCTTATGGCCTTCCCGTTCTTCCATTCGAGTGCCCAAACTTCAAATGTACCGATAGTTACGTCCTTTAAAACGCGAGTCTTTTCTTCTGTACTAATCTCTATGTCATTGTCGCACCGTGAGTCCAATTACAGTCCGGTCAGCTTCAAATCCTTTATCTGAGTCTGTTGCATGATCAGATACTTAATGGCCTTCCCGTTCGTCCATTCGGGTGCCCGAAACTACAAATGTTCCGATTGTTATGTCCTTTAAAACTCGAGTCATTTTTTGTGTACGAATCTCTTTGTCCTTGTCGCATCGTAAGTCCGATTACCGTCCGGTCTGCTTTGTATCCTTTATACGAATCTCTATGTCATTCTGGTGCCCGAAACTTAAAATGTACCGATAGTTACGTCCTTTAAAACGCGAGTCTTTTCTTCTAAACTAATCTCTATGTCATTGTCGCACCGTGAGTCCAAATACCGTCCAGTCAGCTTCGTATCCTTTATTTGAGTCTGTTGCATGATCAGATATTTTATGGCCTTCCCAGTCCTCCATTCGGGTGCCCGAAACTTCAAATGTACCGATAGTTATGTCCTTTAAAACTCGAGTCTTTTCTTCTGTACGAATCTCTATGTCATTGTCTCATCGTGAGTTCGATTACCGACCGGTCTGCTTCGTATCCTTTATCTAAGTCTATAGCATGATTAGATATCTTATAGCCTTCATGTTCCTCCATTCGGGTGCCCGAAACTTCAGATGTACCGATAGTTACGTCCTTTAAAGCTTGAGTCTTTTTTTTTGTGTACGAATCTCTATGTCATTGTCGCATCGTGAGTCCGGTTACCATCCGGTGTGCTTTGTAACCTTTATCTGAGTCTGTTGCATGATCAGATATCTTATGCCTTCCCGTTCCTCCATTCGGGTGCCCAAAACTTCAAGTGTACAGATAGTTACGTCCTTTAAAACGCGAGTATTTACTTCTGTACGAATCTCTATGTCATTGTCGCATCGTGAGTCCGATTTCCATCCGGTCAGCTTGGTATCCTTTATCTGAGTCTGTTGCATGATCAGATATCTTATGGCCTTCACCTTCCTCCATTCGGGTGCCCGAAACTTCAAATGTAGCGATAGTTACGTCCTTTAAAACTTGAGTCTTTTCTTGTGTACGAATCTCTATGTCATTGTAGCATCGTGAGTCCGATTACCATCCGGTATGCTTCGTAACCTTTTTCTGAGTCTGTTGCATGATCAGATATGTTATGGCCTACCCGTTGCTCCATTCGGGTGCCCAAAACTTCAAATGTACAGATAGTTACGTCCTTTAAAATGCGAGTCTTTTCTTCTGTACGAATCTCTATGTCATTGTCGCATCGTGAGTCCGATTACCATCCGGTCAGCTTGATATCCTTTAACTGAGTCTGTTGCATGATCAGATATCTTATGGCCATCCCGTTCCTCCATTCGAGTGCCCGAAACATCAAATGTACTGATAGTTACGTCCTTTAAAACATGATTCTTTTCTTGTGTACGAATCTCTATATCATAGTCGCATCGTGACTCCGATTACCATCCGGTCTGCTTCGTAACCTTTATCTGAGTCTGTTGCATGATCAGATATCTAATGGCCATCCCGTTCCTCCATTCGGGTGCCCGAAACTTCAAATGTACCGATAGTTACGTCTTTTAAAACTCGAGTCTTTTCTTGTGTACGAATCTCTATGTCATTGTAGCATCGTAAGTCCGATTACCATCCACTCAGCTTCGTATCCTTTATCTGAGTCTGTTGCATTATCATATATCTTATGGCCTTCCCGTTCTTCCATTCGGGTGCCCGAAACTTCAAATGTACCGATAGTTATGCCCATTAAAACTCGATTCTTTTCTTGTGTACGAATCTCTATGTCATTGTCGCATCGTGAGTCCGATTAGCGTCCAGTTAGCCTCGTATCCTTTATCTGAGTCTGTTGTATGATCAGATACTTAATGGCCTTCCCTTTTGTCCATTCGGGTGCCCAAAACTTCAAATGTACCGATAGTTACGTCCTTTAAAATGCGAGTCTTTTCTTCTGTACGAATCTCTATGTCATTTTCGCATCGTGAGTCCGATTCCCATCCGGTCAGCTTGGTATCCTTTATCTGAGTCTGTTGCATGATCAGATATCTTATGGCCATCCTGTTCCTCCATTCGGGTGCCCGAAACTTCAAATGTACCGATAGTTACGTCTTTTAAAACTCGAGTCTTTTCTTGTGTACGAATCTCTATGTCATTGTAGCATCGTGAGTCCGATTACCATCCGCTCAGCTTCGTATCCTTTTTTTGTGTAAAGGAGTCGGTACTCCGGTAAATATTATAAACCACAAATAATATGTCCAAACAAACCGGCTTCATGGACTTTACAAAAATAATACCTATAAACTATAGTCCATAAAGCCAAGACCACAAATCCACTAAACACCACTCTCATAACCCACTAACCATAGTCTAAACAAACAAAAGCCCAAACCCAAAGCCGGCTACCTCTAAGAACCCATACAATCATAGCCCACAAAACAACTAAAACAAACTCTTTACTTAAGTCTTCATGCTGCACTCTAAATTTTGACCATTCAGACTTTAACTCATTGCTGCTATCTTTGTCAATCCTTAAACTTCCCATACAGCCATCCATCTCAGCTTTAATCCATAATCTTTTAATCTCCTGCTGGTCCAACAAAGCCTTGAACATAGCCCATCTATCCACATTATTCTTTGACCCATATTCTGCAAAACCAGCCGTTGCTTTCCATCTTTTCTCTATAAACACTTGATTCCAAACAGCTACATTTGAATCTTTCAAATCCATGCAAAACTTCAGCTTTCCTTTGGAGCACCAGCATACACTCCACACATATAAGCTAACTAGAACAATCCAGCAGCCTTTAACCAACCCAAACCCATTCACCATCATAACCATCTCAACACAAATCATAGAATAAACTACACCACCCAACCCATTGATAACCAAATCCCATAAATGACCAAAAAACACAGACTCAAAACCTAAGCTAAAATCAAGAAACAAATTAAGAAAAGAAAAGAAAACATAATATCATAGGTTTTGCATCTTTGCTTGGTACTAGAAAGTATAAAAAAATTTGGGGAGGAGGTCAATGTCCTAATAGCAAAGATGGAGTCCATCCTTATCTCTCCAAGTGTAATGCTCCCCTTGAGCTCAAAACAACCTAACCACCAATTATTCAACGCAAAACTGGGCTCAATTTCATAAATGGAAACAAAACCCAGCAGAAACAACTCAAGCAAGACCATATCATGAAATGAACAGAAACAAAAGGAAGGCTTAAAAGCCCAGATCTCTACCCAAACGTTTTTAGTACTCCTTATTCCTGCAAGTTCCCATATATATGACCCAATCCCTCCCATAGGCAAGTGCCTAGACAGACTGACAGACTCAAACTTCAAATGAAATAGGCTCAACAAAAACCATTTACAGGTATAGGTTCCTGACCAGTGATTGGTGCTAAAAAATAAAAAATTTATGAAAGAGAATAATGTCCTAAAACCACTGATCAGTGCCATCCTTATCTCTCCATGGTGTATGCTTTCTCCAAGCCTCAACAATCCTAAAATCCCCTTTAACCAGGTAGAACTGAATTCAATTTCAATAAGAAACATGAAATCCAGCAGAACATTTTTTAATAAAACATAAACACAAAACCACTTTTGAGATAAAAAAGGAAGCTTTAACAGCTAGATTTCTACCCACACGCTTATAGTTCTCCAGATTACTGCAAGTTCCCATTAATATAATCCCTCCCCCCCACTAGGCAAAAGCCTATAAACACAGACCCTTGACAACTCAGAAATGAAAAGGCTCAACGAAGACACATGAACTTCAAGGTTTTCCAGTCAGTGGAGGGTGCTAAAAATACAAAATTTAAGGTGGAAAATAATGTCCTAAACCCACTGGCTAGATCCATCATTATAACTCCCAGTGTGTGGCTTACTCCAAGCCCAAAAATTCCTAAATCTCCATATATACCCGCAGAACTGATACCTTCCTTAAACAAAAGAAAATATATCAGCAGAATATTTAAATCAAAATCAAAATCAAAACAATGCACTTTTTTGACAAGTTCAGAGTAAAAAATAGGAAGCTTTAAAAGCCAGATCTCTACCCTTTCGCTTTTTGTACACCTTATTACCGCAAGTTCCCAAAGATATAACACCTCCCACCCCATAGGCCAAAGCCCAAAAAAGGAGACAGACTCATACCAGCAAAGAAACAGGCTCAACAAATGTTCATAACAAACAAGGGTTCTTGACCAGTGGTGGGAACTATAAAATAAAACTAAAAACAGAAAGAACATGACCCTAAAACCACTGGTCAAATCCAACCATATGCCTCCCAGTTTAAGGCTGACTCCCAACCATCTCAATCCTAAACCTCCAATAAGCTCAGCAGAGATGCTTACCAAGAAAAGCACCAGAACAGTTTTAAAAACAAAAAAAATAAAATTTTGAATAAACACAGGAAGGTTCAAAGAACCAGAGCACTACCCAAACGGACTTTAGTCTCCAGATTACTGCAAATTTCCCATAACAACCCCCCCCCCCCCATTCCCAATAAAGATAATATACCCCAGCCCATTTTTCCAACCTAGGCCACCATAACCCCTTACATCCTTCTCCATACCTCTAACACACTTCAGTAACCCCACCCTTTGAACAACTCTATACCACATACTCCCTACTCTCATTATCAAAGGAACCATCCTCATACTTAACATTCTAGACTGAACTCACTAAAGGATCCCTCTGAGATGCCTTAAACTTCATACCAGCCAGCTTAAGTTGGACTGTATCCTGCACCTGTATACATATGACCCTCGCAGATCTCTTTTTGCCATTAAACATCCTATTGTTTCATTCCTGCCATACAGCATAAACATTTGCAGCTAGAACCAATCTTTTTATCATATCCCACATAGATTTTCCAACATTCATTTTACTAATATATCCTACTATCCCTTCCCAATCATCAGGCATCTTCTCCATTTTGGCCAACACCTTCATTCTCCACCATACCAATCTAGAGAACTCACATAAGAAAAACAAATGGTTATGACTGTCTATACATTTCCCACATAAACTGCACTTAAACACCTGTTTCATATTCCACCTTTCCATCCTATCCTGAGTAGGAAGCTTGAATTTAAAAGCCAGCCATGTAATAAAAGAATGTCTAGGTATATTATTACTAAACCAGACAAACTTATGCCAATTAACAACATCCCCCCTCCTAACAAGATCATCATACACCACCTTGGAAGAAAAAGGCACAAATTTATCCTTTTTATTCACCCATCCAAATTTATCACTTCTATCAACATGCAGCACAAGCATAACCTCTTCAAACAACCAAGGATATTTAATCCTCCACTCCTCAGGAACCATCCACCCATTATCTCCAATTAACCCAGCAACCTTTAACTTCATATCAAACCCAGCAGCCCTTATATCCCTCATATTGATCAAATTAATAAGAGGACCTTTGGAATGCTATTTATCAAACCAAGCATTAATCAACTTCCCATCCCCTATCCTAGCAACACACTTATCTCTAAACATACCCCTACACCCCAAAATCTGTTTCCAAGTCCAAGAATCAACATTAGCTTCCTCAACCTCCCAAAAACTACACCCTCTCAACTTATATTCATTGATCCACTGAACCCATAAAGATCCTTTATTGTTCAAGATATTCCAAATATGCTTAGCCATCAAAGCACAGTTTCTCTCTTTCAACCTAGCAATACCCAAACCCCCTTAACTCTTTTTTAAACAAAGTTCATCCCAACCCACTTTAGCACATCCTTGCCTAAACTCCCCTTGACACCATAAAAACCCTCTACAAATCCTATTTACATCTTCCAGAATATTATCAGGAAGCATAAACATGGATGACCAATAAACAGTTAAAGAGGATAGAACATATTTTAATAATTGTACTCTACTAGCATAAGAAAGAAATTGATTCTTCCAATCTGTAATTCTCCTCTTAACCTTGTCCAATAACACACCACAATCCTTTTGATAAAGCCTTTTAGAAGCCAAAGGGATACCTAGATATTTCATAGGTAGACCTCCCACTCTAAAGTGCAATATATCCAGAATATTCTTTTGAACCTCACTATCCACATTTCCAAACACAATTTCACTCTTCCCCATATTAGGTTTAAGTCCAGAACACCCTCCAAATTCCTCAAGAGCCTCCTTCATCACCTGTATGGACTTAACATCTGCATTACAAAAAATAAACAGATCATCAGCAAAACATAAATGAGTTAAATTTAATTTTTCGCACTTCCAATGATACTTGAAGTCCTCATTATTCATGATTCTCCTTATCATCATCAAATTCAAAACCTCCATTACTAAAGTAAACAGATAAGGCGACATAGGATCCCCTTGTCTCAATCCCTTCTCCCCCTGAAATAGCCATACAGATTCCCATTCTGGTTGATAGAGTAGGACACTGTTCTGATACAAGTCATAACCCAGCCCACAAATTTGACAGGGAACCCAAAGAGAATCAAACACCTTTCCAAAAATCCATGATCCACAGAATCATAGGCCTTCTTCAAATCCACTTTTATAGCCACTCTAGGGTATCCTCTCTTCCAATCATAACCCTTAACCAATTCCTGAGCTAACAAAATGTTATCACTAATCAACCTGCCAGGTACAAATGCACTCTGAGCTTTATCAACCAAAGAATCTAAAACCCTCATCAATCTGTTACAAATAACTTTACTAATGCACTTATAGATAACATTACAGCATGAAATTGGTCTGAATTCAGTCACCACACTAGGAGAAATCACCTTAGGCACCAGAGAGATAGTAGTAGCATTTATCTGTTTTAAAATTTTCCCAGTTTCAAAAAACTCTCTAACAGCCCCACAGATGTCACCCCCCAATAATCCCCCAGGAAGCCTAAAAAAAATTAGCTGGAAACCCATCAGGGCCAGGTGCCTTATTGTCATCTATCTGGAATAAAGCATTCTTAACTTCATCATTAGAAACCTTAGCCACAAGCCCATCAACATAACTGGAACCCAATTTATTAAAAAACAAAGAATCCTCCTCAATCATACCATCCACCCTATCCTTTTTCCCCATCAGCCCCATAAAGAATTTAACAAAAGCATCCCCAATATTACGATCCCTATATTCATTACCTTCACTATCATAAATCTGATCCAACTTACCCCTGGCCTGCCTCTGTTTTACAGAGTGAAAAAAATACTTATTATTTTGATCACCCACCTTCAACCAATGCATTTTAGATTTTTGCTTAAGCATACTTTCCTCATCTCTCAATGCCTCATTAAACGCATCCAAATAAACTAACTCCTCCTGCCTTAAGTCTTCATTCTCAGGGTTCACAGAAACCTCCTCCTGTACTCTCTCCAATTCCACCTTGATCCTCTCCACTTTTCTAGCTAAATTCCCTTGCTGAAAATTAAGTTTCCTCAAAGGTTTCTTCAACACCTTTAACTTACTAACCACCCCAAACATCTTACATCCCTGCACCTCCTTATTCCACACATCCCTCACAATAGGTAGAAACTCCTTCTTATCAACTAAAAAATTCCAAAATTTAAATGGCTTAGGACTATTATCCTGAGAATCCACAAAAGATACCACCACAGGAGAATGATCAGAAGAGTAGTAAGGCAGGAATTTCACTCCCACATTACAAAACACCTCCCTAAACTTATCATTTCCCATAGCCCTATCTAACTTTTCCATAATGCCATCAGATTTCCCTGGCTTCTGGTTCCAAGTATAAAACAACCCAGAACTAGGAAGATCACAAACATTTATAGTATCAACACATGTCTTAAACTCCTCCATCCCATAAATAGAAGGCCCCACAACAGTACTCTTCTCACTAGGGTCCAAAATAGCATTATAATCTCCCATAACAACCCATGGGTTATTCACAATAACACTAGAATGCCCAATCAAATCAGCCCACAACTCCCTTCTACCAATAACATTAGTAACCCCATAGATGAAAGAACAAAAAAATCTATCTCCACCACCTAAAGGACACACTAAGCAATGGATAACCTGTTCCCTCTTTTGCAAAATCACCACATCCATAACCCTTTTATCCCATCCTACCACAATTCTAACCCAGCTAGAGCATTGATCAGCATTAGAACACCAATCCCAATTCCTCATAATTCCCTTACACACCCTCTCAATCCCATTCTTATTAACTCTGGTTTCAACCAACCCACACAACTTAATACCATTTTCAGTAATCAATCTAGAAATCTGCCTTTGTTTAGAAGCACTTAACATACCCCTAACATTCCAAGCAAGAAAACCAGTCTTCATTTAAACAGGAATAGCAGCATCAGAATTCTTCATTCCAGAAGAACCCTCAACATCATTATCACCCTTCTCAGTACCCTGCACCACAAAATCCACAGAAACACTACTGCTTCTATTGGCCTCAACCAGTTTAGAAAACATAATTTTATCCCATTGTTCACAAAACACTTTAACTTGACCTATATTCCATTTTTCATAATTTCATTTGATGGACAAGTTTTAGTAAGAACATAATGGGCAACCTCATTAAACTGAGCATCATTCATCTTGAAATACGCAGATTTGACATTAACATTAGTTTCAATTTTATTCCTAATATCAGAATCCACATCCATATTCAAAACCTCACTAGCACTACCCACATGACCAACACCAGACCCCTTCCCAGAATCCTTAACCAAATTCTCTCTATCATTACCAACCACAGACCCCTTCCCAGAATCATTTTCAACATTCTCCATATTACCAACCCCAGACCCTCTAACGGACTTCTTAACAGGTTCCTTCTTAACAATATTCACCCCCTTACCATTCCCAGAAGTTTGCCCAACATTATCAACCAAAATCGCCTTCCCCTTATCACTACCATTTTCACTATTACCCTCCCCCAACTCATCCCTTAAGACTGCAAAAGTATTCTTAACATTGATATTATTATTATCATTACTCCTTTTATTCTCAAAACTCTTTTTCAAATCATTCTTATTCACCCATTGTCTCCCACCATTAACATTCCCTTGACCCTTATTCCCCCCATTAAAACCCCCCTGATTCCCCTGACCTCTATTCCCATTATTCCTCCCATTAAAATTCCCTCCCTGGTTTCTCTCATGTCCATTACCCTGAAAACCCCCACCCCTATTACCAACATTATTCACCACCCTATTCCTCCTACCCACATTTTGATACCCCTCAGTATCAATCCCAGACACAGGAAATTCAGCTTAACTTGCCTGATACAACTCTTTAAGAAGCTGCTCAGTTTTCCCAGCCACCTCTTCAGCAGTCAAAACTCTATTCTTGCACCCTTCATAATCATGGCCAAACACTTTACCGGCAGAACACTTCTTTATCTTAACCTGATATTCCACTCTAACCTTCTGAATAAAAGCAGCCTTACCAACATCAGGGGGTAGTATGCATTAACAAACTCAGGCAACACCTTATCAGCTTTAACCTCTACCAAAACTCTAGCAAAACCAGCCATACCCTCCTTTTTGTTGCACCTCAATGCTGTCACTTTATCAAGCATTATAGGGTCACCAATACAACTCAACATACTACTTAAGCTCTCACTATTCTACAATTCCATAGGCATGTTAGGAACAGTAACCCAGATAGGAATGGAACTTGGCTCAACCCTCTCCAAATTAACTCCCACCTCCCACTTCCTAATACACAGAGGAACATCATTAATCAACCAAGGACCCTTATTAATAGTCTCCAATATACCCACTTCAGTCTTAAACCTAAAGAAAAATATACCACTCCCATTAGAAGATACCTCAACCAACCCATACTTCTTCCACATTCTAAACAAATGGTATCTAACCATACCAATAGAAAGAAATTGCCCAACACTATAACCATAAAGATAGGTACTATAAGCAACTCTAGCCTCCATCAATTTCTCAGGTTTAATCACTGCCACCACTTCTCCTGATTCAAGTACTTTGGGAGGGACAAAGGCCATTTTAGTTTCCAACACATCCAATGATTTATCTCTTGCAATATCAGCAAAAGATGCTTCTGACTTTCCTTTATCACTCCCAACCTCACCCTCCCTAACAGCATTAAACACCACATCTCCTGTCCCTAATCCTGTACTCATAATAGATCTAGGAGTAGGTTTTAATTTGCTAATAAAAGGCATATCCTCCTAGTGACTTTATAAGGACCCATTATAGCAGATATCTTACTGATCAACTTCTTCATAGAAGGAGTCTTCAATATTCCCCTCCAAGGCAACCTGGTAGTAATATCTCCCTTTTTAACAACCTCCTCACCACCCTCCTCCATAGTCTCTCTCTCCTCACTACCATTACCCTTCACATGATCCACATTCTCTTCCTTCTCCTCTTTATCCTCCTCTTTTTTACCCTTAGCATTATTGCTGCCACCACCCAAAGTAACATTTCCCTCATCATCAATAATAACTTTACTTCCTACCCCTGGACTATAAGACAACTGTGGGTTAGAAGCAGACAGCTGCAACCTCAACTCATTAGCTTTCCCCTCATCAACACCATTATTCTTCCTACCAACTTTCATCTTAACAGGAGCCACATTAGAGTTACCTTCATTAACCACTTTAAGTACTTCCTGAGCAGACACAACATCAGGTAGCATCTCTTCACTATTACCCAAACCATAATCACTTTCAATCCTCACATAAGTTCCTTCACCCCAAAGCACCTTCCTAGACTTCATATAAGAATTCTCATTCCTAATAGATCTCTTTTTCCTTTTCTCCATGAATACAAAATTAACCCCCAAACCAGCATCAAAAACATTAGAATTAACATCAGACTGAGCAAACAAAACTCCTTTACTCTCATCCTTCATCAAAACATCATTATCAGCAGAACAATTAGACAGGGAGCTACCATATCCCAACCTACTCATAAACCCTGCAACTACTTGCATAATAAGCCCATAACGCCCTGATAGCTTACTAGCAAAAGACAAATCCCTACCAGCAATTTCATCTTCAACCATACGATTAACAGTCTCCAATTTACCCAACCCAGCTAACTTGATAATTGGTAACGTTTTCATTCATCAACCGATGTTTCCAATTATCACCAAACAGAGTTAAGAACAAATTCACCACATCAGGAGTGAAAATAAGTGAATCCTTCTTACCTGAGATAATACGATTCAGGATAACCTGCTCCGAGATCATCTTCCCCTCTGATTCAGAAGACTTAGACCCTTCCATATCATTACTACCCAAAATATCAGGAGGACCCTTTGGAGGGGGCTCCGTAATCGGAACCCTAGCTACCGGATCCATGAGCAAACAACAACAGCAGATGAACAAAGAACAAAAACGGAGAAGAAGAGAGGGTTAGTAGAAGGCGGGAAAAGAGACACACGAAGAAAAACCTCTGAATCGCCCAACTCAGAGAGAAAACCCTAAAGCTAGCTCCGCTTCGTATCCTTTAGCTTCGTATCCTTTATCTGAGTCTGTTGCATGATCAGATATCTTATGGCCTTCCTGTTCTTCCATTCGGGTGCCCGAAACTTCAAATGTACCGATAGTTATGCCCATTAAAACTCGATTCTTTTCTTGTGTACGAATCTCTATGTCATTGTCGCATCGTGAGTCCGATTAGCGTCCAGTTAGCCTCGTATCCTTTATCTGAGTCTGTTGCATGATCAGATACTTAATGGCCTTCCCGTTTGTCCATTCGGGTGCCCAAAACTTCAAATGTACCGATAGTTACGTCCTTTAAAATGCGAGTCTTTTCTTCTGTACTAATCTCTATGTCATTGTCGCACCGTGAGTCCAATTACAGTCCGGTCAGCTTCGTATCCTTTATCTGAGTCTGTTGCATGATCAGATATTTTATGGCCTTCCCGTTCCTCCATTCGGGTGCCCGAAACATCAAATGTACCGATAGTTATTTCCTTTAAAACTCGAGTCTTTTCTTCTGTACGAATCTCTATGTCATTGTCGCATCGTGAGTCCGATTACCGTTCGGTTGCATGATCAGATATCTTATGGCCTTCCCGTTCCTCCATTCGGGTGCCCGGAACTTCAAATGTATCGATAGTTATGTCCTTTAAAACTCGATTCTTTTCTTGTGCACGAATCTCTATGTCATTGTAGCATCGTGAGTCCGACTAACGTCCAGTCCGCTTCGTATCCTTTATTTGAGACTGTAGCATGATCAGATATCTTATGGCCTTCACGTTCCTCCATTTGGGTGCCCGAAACTTCAAATGTACCGACAGTTACGTCCTTTAAAACTTGAGTCTTTTCTTGTGTACGAATCTCTATGTCATTGTTGCATCGGGAGTCCGATTACCGTCCGGTTCGCTTCGTATCCTTTATTTGAGTTTGTAGCATGATCAGATATCTTATTGTCTTCACGTTCCTCCATTCGGGTGCCTGAAACTTCAAATGTACCAATAGTTACGTCCTTTAAAACTTGAATCATTTCTTGTGTACGAATCTCTATGTCATTGTCGCATCGTGTGTCCGATTACCGTCCGATCAGCTTCGTATCCTTTATCTGAGTCTGTTGCATAATCAGATATCTTATGGCCTTAATGTTCCTCCATTCGGGTGCCCAAAACTACAAATGTACCGATAGTTACGTCATTTAAAACGCGAGTCTTTTCTTCTGTATGAATCTCTATGTCATTGTTGCATCGGGAGTCCGATTACCGTCCGGTTCGCTTCGTATCCTTTATTTGAGTCCGTAGCATGATCAGATATCTTTTTGCCTTCACGTTCCTCCATTCGAGTCACCGAAACTTTAAATGTACCGATATTTACGTCCTTTAAAACTTGAGTCTTTTCTTGTGTACGAATCTCTATGTCATTGTCGCATCGTGAGTCTGATTACCATCCAGTCTGCTTCGTAACCTTTTATCTGAGTCAGTTGCATGATCAGATATCTTATGGCCTTCCTGTTCCTCCATTCGGGAGCCCAAAACTTCAAATGTACCGATAGTTATGTCCTTTAAAACTCGATTCTTTTCTTGTGTACGAATCTCTATGTCACTGTCGCATCGTGAGTCCGATTAGCGTCCAGTTTGCCTCGTATCCTTTATCTGGGTCCGTTGCATGATCATATACTTAATGGCCTTCGTGTTCGTCCATTCGGGTACCCGAAACTAGAAATGTACCGATTGTTATGTTCTTTAAAACTCGAGTCGTTTTTTGTGTACGAATCTCTATGTGATTGTCGCATCGTGAGTCTGATTACTGTCTGGTCTGCTTCGTATCCTTTATTTGAGTCTGTAGCATGATCACATATCTTATGGCCTTCACGTTCCTCCATTCGGGTGCCTGAAACTTCAAATGTACCGATAGTTACGTCCTTTAAAACTTGAGAGTTTTCTTGTGTACGAATCTCTGCGTCATTGTCGCATCGTGAGTCCGATTACCATCCGGTCAGCTTCGTAGCCTTTATCTGGGTCTGTTGCATGATCAGATATCTTATAGCCTTCATGTTCCTCCATTCTGGTGCCCAAAACTTCAAATGTACCGGTAGTTACGTCCTTTAAAACTTGAGTCTTTTCTTGTGTACGAATCTCTATGTCATTGTCGCATCGTGAGTCTGATTACCATCCGGTCTGTTTCGTAACCTTTTATCTGGGTCTGTAGCATGATCAGATATCTTATGGCCTTCCCGTCCCTTCATTCAGGTGCCCGAAACTTCAAATGTACCGATAGGTATGTCCTTTAAAACTCGAGTCGTTTTTTGTTTATGAATCTCTATGTCATTTTCGCATCGTGAGTCCGATTACCGTCCTGTCCGCTTCGTATCCTATATTTGAGTCTGTAGCATGATCAGATATCTTATGGCCTTCACGTTCCTCCATTCGGGTGCCCAAAACTTCAAATATACCGATAGTTACGTCCTTTAAAACATGAGTCTTTTCTTCTGTACGAATCTCTATGTCATTGTCGCATCGTGAGTTCGATTACCATCCGGTCAGCTTCATGTCCTTTATCTGAGTCTGTAGCATGATTAGATATCTTATGGCCTTGATGTTCCCCCATTAGGGTGCCCGAAACTTCAAATGTGCCGATAGTTACGTCCTTTAAAACTTGCGTTTTTTCTTGTGTACGAATCTCTATGTCATTGTCGCATCGTGAGTCCGATTACCGTCCGGTCTGCTTCGTATCCTTTATCTGAGTCTGTAGCATGATTGGATATATTATCGCCTTCATGTTCTGTGACATCCGGTAACCAAGCATACAATTTTACACTGGCTTCACTGTTTACTTGCTGAATTTCGGGACGAAATTCTTTTCAACTTGGGGATGATGTGACACCCTGCATTTTCAGGATATTACCTTTACTGAACTCTAGTTAATTTTCCATGAGTATACGTGGTTAAACACTTAGTTAGGGTTAGTTGAACAAGTCTTTCTGAATGTTAGGTAACATTAACATACGTTAAGTGGCATTAACATACGTATAATTAGGAAAACGGTTGTCTTGAGACACACACGAATCCTATAACCCGAACGTTGGTGATTTGTTGGACATGCATGATTATGTGAACAATTGAGTGTTGATGTATGTGGATTAACACGTGTATGTAAGTTGCATGCTTATGTGAATTATCGCGTATTAATTAACTTGTACGTAAACGTTATGAGATACGTGCACTTATGATAAACATAATATATATTGATAAAACAGTAGTTTTATATATGCTAGTATGACTATTATTGTCGGGATTGATCTCGAGAGTTAGTTAGGGCTAATGGGCTCACTTATCAGACAAAAACTACCAAAGCCCGAAAGACTTGGCCCATGAGCTTAACCCTAGCTTATTATTTAAAAAAAAAATAAAAGAAACCCTACACACTCTCTTTTGCGCCGTGTGGTTTAGAGCACACACACACACACTTTTCAACTTCAATCTTCATCAATTCTCACTAGTTCAAGTCGATTCGGGTGATATCTTGGAGTTTTAAGGAGCCTAGCATTGCAAGGTATACCATTCATGTGTTATATGATTGATTATGATGCTTGAAAAGTTGTAAAAACCCTAAGAATGTTATGTATAAAAATCGCAAATGATGATATGTTTAGATATCTTGATCGTTTGATTGAGATTGTTGATGAATATGGTTAATAGAAATCATATCTAGGGTGTATGGTATGTAAAAACCTGAGATTGAACATGTTAATATGAATGTTATTGTGCTAGTATGAGGTTATTGGATGATTATGGGTTAATAAGAATGATTAGGGTTCATGAGAAGCATGTTATTAGAATTCTGATTTTCTGACAGATTCATTGTGACGAATTGTAGGGGCTGTAATGGGTTGGTAAATTGATAGTTTTGATGATTTCTTTGCATGATTGTGATGTACATAGTCTTAGATTTTCATAATGGGCAAAACCATCAGATTTGGACATCGATTGAGTCGTTTTTGGAATTTTAATTGATTAGGGGTCATATCAGATTTTCGGAATTGAAAATTTGGTCAACTTTAAATGGTCATAACTGGAGATTTACAAAGAATTAAGTTATGAAATTTTTACAGTAGGTCAACATTGGAAAAACTCGGCTTTTCCAAGTGGATTCATCCCGTTTGGATGAATACACAATGTTTGGGAAGTTTTCTACTAAACTGACCTGTTGTGGAAATTTTCTGGACATAGCTGTGTTGTACGAATTTTTATAATTTTTGTGTTTGGTTTTGAGACAAAATACAAATAGGGATTTGCAACTGAATCCCCATGAATACTCAGTAAAAATTTGGGATTTTAATTCATTCGTTAAGTGGGTTAAATGACTCGTTTTTCACAGCGCACAATCTGTCCCAAAAACGCAGATTGTGTACGAGGTATTCATGTGACTATTTGAAGTTGTATGTGGTATGTAATTGACATGTACTTGTGTGGAAACTTGCATGAGATGTATTTGATGTGTTAAACTTATAATAATCACCATGATCACCAACGGGATACGTAGGACATACTTGTGCATGTAGAGTCACTAGGTGTCACTACACGGTTTTGAACTTTTAAAAGTATCGAATAAACGTACTATGTGGTATATTGGTTATGCACGTGTACTCACATAGTGACACATATAATAGGGAGTCGGTAGCGATTCTCTATTACGTTGGAGTTTGGATATTTTTGCTTGCAACCTAAGGTGAGTTTCACTACTCTTTTCTCAAAAGCATGCGTCTCGGGTTGAGACAACTTACTTAACATTTTCTAGTCCGGTTTGGGACTACTATTTTCTAGTCCGGTTTGGGACTACTTACACATCCCGGGTTGGGATGCTATGGATCCTTGTGTGGGTCGGTTTTTGACTCCTTGTGTGAGTCGGGTTTTACTAGTTCGCAAACTGTGTCCTTGATAAACTAAACCAACTCTATCATCTGTAAGTCCTCACGTACCGAATGAGTTGCCGGGTTATGGCAAGCGGGTTATTAGTTGATAGCGCTATTAGGTCTTACAAACCTCACACCGGCTCGGGGAGCGCGGGCGTGAACTATAACTTAACGAACTTTATCATTGTGGATAGACAATGATGTCAGGCATGCGGCTCACATTTGTGGCTACACGTACATAGCAGTTTGGTATATTCGGTGTTAGTTATCATGAATGGGTTAGCTACCCTTGACATGCGATGAACTAGTGTTTACACGGTTCTTGGAACCAACTCAATTACTTGTTTACATGGTTTTGGAAACCAGCGCAGTTACATACTCATTTACTTTACTTAGTGAACTCACCAGCATTGTTTGTTGACCCACGATTTACATGCTTTTGCAGGTAGTTAGCTTCCGGTGCCAGGATTAGAAAGCACTGCACACTTCACTGCATTTGGGGTCTCGGGCATACACCTAAATTACATATTATGCTTTTACATTTTCTTTCATATGGTTTTAATCTGGGCGCGTTGTTTTGCGCATGGCTTTTAAAAGGTTTTAAATTGGTTTACGCTTCCGCAGCTTAACTAAACCTGATTTTTGAAAACGAACTAAATGGTTGGGCATTTAGAGTTCGTTCATATGACTTATGGCTATGGGATCCTGGTGTGTCACGCGCCTCGCGGTAAAACCCCGCAGTGGAAATTTGAGGGTGTGACATGTTCCTCCATTCGGGTGCCCGAAACTTCAAATGCACCGATAGTTACGTCCTTTAAAACTTGAGTCTTTTCTTGTGTACGAATCTCAATGTCATTGTCGCATCGTGAGTCCGATTACCATCCGGTCTGCTTCGTAACCTTTTTTTTTTTTTTTTTTTTTTTTTTTTGGTAAAGGAGACGGCACTCCGGTAAATATTATTAACCACAAAAAATATGTACAATCAAACCGGCTATATGGACTTTACAAAATAAAACCTATAAACTATAGTCCATAAAGCCAATACAAACCAAAACAAACCACTAAACACCACTATCACAACCCACTAGCCATAATCGAAACATACAAAAACCCAACCCCAAAGCCCACTATCTCTAAAAGCCCATACAATCATAACCCACACCCTAACAAGCCCAAAATCTATACTGAAGTCTTCATACAGCATCCAAATCTTTGACCCATCATACTTCATCTCTTTGTCTCTATCTTTGCCTGTATTCAATTTTTAATACAACATTCCAGCTCAGTTTGAATCCATCCTCTATAAAATTCCCGCTGATCCACCAGACCCTTAAAAACTTCATTCCCAACCACTGCACTTGAATCTTTAACAATCATGCAGAAATCAAACATATCTTCCCAGCAGCAGCAAACACGCCATCCATTAAAACTGATAAGAACAATCCAGCATCCATTAAACAAACCCAACCCAGTCCCCTTCACAACCATTACAACACAACACAAATGATAACCCAAATCACCCAACCCATTTAAAACCACATCCCATAACTGACCAACAGAAACAGACTCAAAATCTAACCTAAAATCAAGAAACAGGTTAAGAAACGAAATCATAATATCATAGGTTCCCCATCTTTGCATGGTACTAGAAAATATAAAACACTTTGGGGTAGAAGTCAATGTCCTAATAGCAAAGATGGTGTCCATCCTTATCTCTCCAAGTGTAATGCTCCCCTTGAGCTCAATATATCCTAACCACCGATTATAAAACGCAGAACCAGACTTATTTCCATAAATAGAAACAGAACCCAGCAGAATAGACTCACACAACACCATACCAAGAACTGAAAAGAGACAAAAGGAAGGCTTAAAGGCCCAGATCTCTACCCAAACGCTTTTAGTACTCCTTATTACTGCATTTTCCCAGATATTAAACCCAGACCCACCCTTAGGCAAAAGCCTAAAAGACTCAAAAGACTCAAACATCAACTGAATCAGGCTCAACAAAGTCCGAAGACTGTAACAGGCTTCTAACCAGTGACAGGTACTAAAAAATAAAAATTTAGGGGTGGAAAATAATGTCCTAACATCACTGGTTAGATCCATCCTTATCACTCCAGGGTGCAAGCTTACTCCAAGCTTAAATAATCCTAATCCTCCATACAAATCCGCAGAACTGAACTTACCTTTAAAGAGCAAAGAGAAGTCCAGCAGAATATTTTCGAAACTAAAAAAATAAAAATAAAAATAAACAGAACAAAGAAACCAGTTTTGAAAATAAACAGGAAGCTTCAAAAGCCAGATCTCTACCCAAGCGCTGTTTGTACACCAGATTACTGCAAGTTCCCAATGGTAAAAGCCCACCCATCCCTTAGGCAAAAGCCTAAAAAAACAGACAGACTCTGACACACAAAGAAACAGACTTACCCACAAGCAGAATTCCCAGACAGACCCAGACTCAAACTCACCCAAAATGACCCAGACAGACCAAGGCACTAACTTACCCATTCTGACCCATCCAGACCAAGACACTACCAGACCCAAGATGACCCATACAGAATAAGACTTACACACAAGCAGAATTCTCATCCTTTGATGACATCTAAGGAATAAAAGACTTAAAAAACACTGACCAGATCCTAAACCAAAGGATGAGACCAACCTTATCACTCCATGAACCAGGCTTCCTCCCAGCCTTGACACTCCTATCCTCCGATCAAAATGCGCAAGGCTAAGTCCATTCTTCCAAAAGGAAGGGGAGCTCAGCAGATGACAAAAAGGACACCACCAAAACACACACCAGGAATCAAAAATCAGAAGCCAAAAAGGCCAAGAAACTACCCCATAATTACACAGACTCCAGAGAACAGCAAGTTCCCCCAACCCCAAATAAAGACCCACCCCATAGTAATATTTAGTAATATTATTATCATTATTGAAAATATTATTATCATTATATATATTATTATTATACTTACTATTATTACTATATATAAATGAGATAAAAAACACCCCTCCACCTCCAATAACACTAGCAGTAACATACCATCCCATCTCACCCATCCACACATTCTTCCACTCCTCCTTATAACTACCACAAGAGTCATTAACAATCATCATTTGGACATGTAAAACCCCAGGCAGCAGCAGCCAACTGCACCTGCACAGAATTCTTCAAATTCAAACTTGCCATTCTCATCTTAACAACATCCTGAATCTGCTGCCCAAGGATCTTAGCACTCCTTCTAGAATTGCTAAACAGTCTATTGTTTCTCTCCTGCCAAATTAAATAAACAGCAGCAGCCAGACAAAGTCTTTGAATAATGTTCCACACAGACTTATTCACCACCCTTCCCTCTATAAACTGCACAATTGTATCCCACTGATCAGGAATATCACCAAATTTTGCCAACACCTTTAATCTCCTCCATATGGCATGAGAAAACTCAAACCTAAAAAACAGGTGCTCATGACTATCAGGACAAGTCCCACACAAACTGCACTTCAAAACACCATTATATCCCCATTGTAACATCCTATCTTGTGTTGGAAGTCTATACTTAAAAGCTAACCAAGTAATAAATGCATGTCTTGGAATTGATTGACTAAACCACACAGATCTACACCACTTAACCTCACTACCCCCTTTAACCAAATCCTCATAAGCCACCTTTGTAGAAAATGGCACCTTCACACCATCATCTCTTTTCCACCAATACCTATCCCTAGTCATAGGACACAAAAAGGGCACCTCAGTCTGAATCAGCCAAGGATACTTACTACCCCACTCCTCAGGAAAACACCAACTCCCATTACTTACCAAATCAGCCAACTTTCCCCTCAGATTAAACCCAGCATTCCTAATATCTCTTCTATCTATGACATTGATCAAAGGACCTTTACTATGCCAGCTATCAAACCATGCACTAATTAATCTACCATTCCCTACCCTTGCAACACAATGAGGCCTAATAATACCCCTACACCCCAGAATTTGCTTCCAACTCCAAGAATCAGAATTAGTTTCTCCCACATCCCAAAAATTACATCCCTGCAATCTATGTAACCTAATCCATTCAACCCAAACAGAATCTTTATTATTTAACACATTCCAAATATGTTTAGACATTAAAGCAACATTTCTTTCCTTAAGAGAAGCAATTCCCAACCCACCTTGAGATTTCTTAAGACACAAATCATCCCAACTAACCCTAGCATATCCCTTCTTTAAATCCCCTTGACTCCACAGAAAACCTCTACAAATCCTTTCCACATCATCATTTAAATTAACAGGCAAGATAAACAATGATGACCAATACACAGTAAGAGAGGATAATACAGATTTAATCAACTGCAGTCTCCCAGCAAAAGAGAGGAACTTATTCCTCCAGTCATTGACCCTGCTCTTAACCTTGTCAAGGAGAATAGAACAGTCCTTCTGATATAACCTCCTAGAAGCAAGAGGAATACCCAAGTATTTCAAAGGAAAGCTTCCCACTTTAAAAGGCACAATGCTCAAAATATTCTCCTGAATTTCAGGCTTCACATTCCCAAAAATAATCTCACTTTTCTGCATATTAGGCTTTAACCCAGACATGTTCCCAAACTCATCCAAAGCAGCCTTCAAAATACTAATAGACTCACAATCCTGACTACTAAAAACTATCAAATCATCAGCAAAACATAAATGGGTCAATTTCATCTTTTCACACTTCCAATGATACACAAAACTATCAGCCTCCCTAATCCTTCTTATGAATACTAAATTAAGAACCTCCATAACTAAAGTGAATAAGTAAGGAGACATAGGATCCCCTTGCCTTAACCCTTTCTCCCCCTTGAAAAAACCATAAAGATCCCCATTTAGACTGATAGAATAAGATACAGAAGTAACACATTCCATCACCCACCCAATAAACTTCTCATGAAAACCAAAACCAACTAAACATTGATGGAGAAAAGCATGATCAACAGAATCATAAGCCTTCTGCAAGTCTATTTTCATAGCAACTCTAGAATGACCCCTCACCCAATCATACCCTTTAACTAACTCTTGAGATAACAAAATATTATCACTAATAAGCCTCCCAGGAACAAAAGCACTCTGTGACTTATCAACAACCTGCTCTAAATACCCCATCATCCTATTACAGATCACTTTACTAATGCACTTGTAAAGGACATTACAACATGCAATAGGTCTAAATTCACTAACAAGGTTAGGAACCTTAACTTTAGGGATTAAAGAAAGGACAGTAGCATTAAGTTGCTTTAACAGCCTTCCATTATGAAAAAATTCTTGAACAGCAAGACAAACTTCATCCCCCACAACATTCCAAGCAGCTTTAAAAAATTTTGCAGAATAGCCATCAGGCCCAGGAGCCTTATTGTCATCAATTTGAAACATAGCAGCCTTGATCTCCTCCTTAGAAACATCTCTAACCATATAATCAGCATCATACACATTTATCTTCTTTAAAAATAAACTATCAACATCACCAATAGGATCCACAGGATCCTTTTTCCCCATCATACTCATATAGTAACTGACAAAAGCACTACCCAGAGAATTCTCATCATAACAGGTACCATCCAACCCACTAATTTGAACCACCCTATTCTTAGCCTGCCTCTGCTTGACAGAATGATAAAAGTATTTGTTATTTTGATCTCCCACACATAACCAGTGGACCTTTGACTTCTGTTTAAGAAAAGCCTCCTCATCAGCACAAGCTTCATTGTAAGCTTTAATATAAGCTGCTTCTTCCTCTCTCAAAGACACATTCCCAGAATCCTCAACCACTTTCTTCTGAATTTTCTCAAGTTCAGACTTCAAAAACTCAACCTTTTCAAAGTAATTACCCATACTATAGTTAAGTTTCCTGAATGGTTTCTTCAAACTTTTCAGCTTAGTCACCACCTGAAACATTCTACAACCCCTTACATTAATCCCCCAACCATTCTTAACAATACCTTCAAATTCTGGCTTATCAGCCAAATGATTCCAGAACTTAAAAGGTTTGGGATCTCTATACCCATCCTCTAGAGGACAAGTAACAAGGACAGGAGAATGATCAGAACTATAGAAAGGAAGAAATTTAGCAAACAAACCAGGAAACAGTACACCCATTTTCTCATTAACCATAGCCCTATCTAACTTTTCAAGAATGCCATCAGTTTTCCCAGGCTTTTGGTTCCAAGTAAAATGAAATCCAGTACTAGCAAGATCAGAAACCTTTAAACAATCAACACAGTTTTTAAACTCATCCATCCCATAAACAGGAACAGAACCCCCTATATTCTTATCCCCTGGCTCCAAAATTATATTGAAATCTCCCAAAACCACCCAAGGATTGTTCCTAATAAACCTAGAATGATTCTTTAGGCTTCCCCATAACTCCCTTCTACCTGGAACATTAGTAACACCATATACAAAAGAACAAAAGAACCTCTCCCCCTCCTTAAAAGGACAAACTAAACAGTGCACCACTTGAGAGGTCATGGATAAAACAAAAACATCCATAACCTTTGGGTCCCAACCAACTAAAATTCTAGCCCAACTAGGACAAAATTCTATATTAGAAACCCATTCCCACCTACTCATAACCCCTTTACCAGCATCAAGAATTCCACCAGGACTAACTCTTGTCTCCAAAAAACCCCCAACTTAATACCATTATCAACAACAATTCTCCCTATCTGTCTTTGCTTAGAGGTAGTTGACATACCCCTAACATTCCAAGCAAGAAGATTAATCTTCATTTATAACAGTAGAACAACCCACAGGGCCCTGCAGACCAGAGGAACCCTCACCTACACCACTACTAGAACCCCCATCACACTTCATAAATTCAGCATTCTCCTCAATATCAGAATGGACTTCAGCATCCTTCATTAATTTATCAAACATAAGAATATCCCATTGTTCAAAAAATAACTTAACTTGACCAATGTTCCATTTCCTCATAATATCATTAGAAGGACAGATTTTATTAAGAATATAATGAGATACTTCATTAAACTGATCATCAGACATCCTAAAATACCCAGACTTAGTATTAACCTTAGTATCTATTTTAAAATCCCCACCATTCCCTCCACTATTCTTACTACTAGATTCTCCTACACCAGAAGACCCTGCACCAACTGAATTCCTCTCCACATTAATCACCCCTTCAATCTCCTTACCTTTCCTACTACCCCCACCATTCTTCACCTCAGAAGTCTTCTTCACCTCATTCTCACCCTCCACTTCTTTAATCACCACACCATTAGCCCTCCTAACAGAACCACTAACTCCCTCCTTTTTTTCACTCTGCTTCCTATCAATAGACCCCTCTCCTATCCTAACCTCCACATTATCCCCCTCTAAATCACCCAAAACTTCAAACCTATTAGCTTGCTCACCCTTCTTTCTTCCATCTTCCCCATTCTGCTTCTTCCCTAGCACCTGCCTATACACTTGAGTATTTCTACCCTGAAAACCACCTCTACCATTAAAACCACCCCTTCCCTGCCCATTTCTCCTAAACCCATTAAACCTAACACCATCATTCCTAGCCTCACCATTCCTCAAACCCCTACCTTGATCACCTCCATTAGATCCACCTCCTTGACCATTAACAGTCCTACCCTCAGACCCTTCCCCTTTTTCCCCTTTCTTATTTCTACCCACATTAATAAAACCATCAGACCTTACCCCAGAAACAGGATAATCCTGATTAGTACCCAGATTAATATCCTTTACCAACAAATGAGCCCTCTCCTCCATTTCTTTCACTGTCAGAACTCTGGACCTACAACCTTCAAAGTCATGCCCAAACACCCTACACACAAAACATTTCTTTATAAAAATCTCATAAGTAACCCTTACATCACTAAAGAACCCAGGTTTACCATCATCAGGAGGATACCAAGCCTTCACAAACTCAGGTAAAATCTTCTCAGCTTTTACCTCAACAAGGACTCTAGCAAAGCAAGCAGGCCCTTCCTTCTTTTGGCATCTCTCACTAGTAATTCTATCAAACATTAAAGGATTACCTACACAACTCATCATACTACAAATACTCTCATTATTCCACAATTCCTTAGGAAGATTAGGAATAGTAACCCACATAGGAATAACATTAGGCTCAACTTTCTCCAGACAAATACCCACCTCCCATTTCTTCAGACATAAAGGAACATTGCTAACTAACCATGGACCTTTCTCCATAGCATTCCACATACCCTCATCATTCTTAAACTTAAAAAAGAAAATACCATTATTATTTGAAGAAATCTCCACTAAACCAAACCTCTTCCACATCCTTAACAGGTGGAATCTCACCATACCAATAGCCAAATCCTTCCCAATGAAATACCCATACAAATACTTGCTATACACTTTCTTAGCCTCAGCAATCTTCTCAGGATTAATAACTGCAACCTCCTCTCCATTTTCTAAGACTTTTGGTGGATAAAATTGAACTTTCTCCACCAAAACATCACTACTTTCACCAACAGTAGCAGCAGCATAAGACTTATCTTTAACAGGACCCTCTCCCTTAGCCACAGGTTTGCCTAACACAGCCCCATTACCCCTCTTTGCATTAAACACCACATTATCCTTAACAACCACAGAACCCAACACAGACTTTTTAGGAAGAGGTGGAAGCTTTTGAATGGCAACCACATCATCCTTAGTGATACAATAAGAGCTCATATTTCTAGACTTTTCAACTATTAACTTCCTCATAGGAACCCTCCTAATGCCTTTAACACCCTTACCTATCTTACCTCCACCCCCTTTAACATCCTGTCCCTCTTGTTTATCCACAACCACTTCCATTTCAGCACTCTCCTCCACCCTGTTAATCTTCATATCACCTGAGCTCATACCCTCCCCCTTCTTGATCACACTAACTTCAACCTTCTTCTTAACATCAGTTTTGGGCAAAGGAAATCCAGGACAAAAATCCATCTTCTCAATAGGCTTCTCATAATTAAACTTAATCATCTCTAGTCCATTCAAGAAAGTATCACACCCTTTCTTTTTAACCACAATAACAGGCTTAGTCCCACACTTCTTATCCCCCCTAATATCTTTAACATTAACAGATTCCATACCCTGACCACTACCCATAACCTCATCAGCATTCATAGAAACATCACTCTTAATAGCCTTCCTTGGAGGAACTAACACCATAGGCTTTTTAGCCAAAACAGCTAACAAATCAGCAGCAGAACAGTTATCAGGTAACACTTCCAGCTCATCCCCCTTCACACAATAACCCTCATACTTCGAACCCCCAACATCAGTCTTGCCAATCTTCACTTTCACTCCCTCATTTCTAACAGAATGCTTCTTCCTCTTACTTAACAATACCAGATTCTCACTGCCCATAGCATTAAAAACATTAACATTAGGAGAAACTTGAGGAAAGCTCACCTTCCTAACTCTTACAGCATCACATACTTCCCTTTTACTAGCTAAAAACCTAGCCAAAGTTTCCAACATAGACTTGTTCTGACCCTCAATCTCCATCTTAGTCTCACCAACACAACCACTCTTCTGTCCATCCACACAAACCCCCCCTGACACCTTCAAAGGCTTACCAGCAGCATCACACTTTTGAGCTAATAAAAACAACTCATTCATATCTTCATTCAATAACCTAGACCTCCAATTCTCCCCTAACAAATTACGAAGGTAATTAACATGAACCTCAGATAGTTCAGGAGCATCAAACATACCCTTAACCCAGTTTAGCGAATCAGAAGATTGGCTATTATCCTCCACCTCCATAGCCGTCTTCTGAAACCAGGAAGAGTCTGAACCAACCTCCTTCATCCAATTATCCCCAAACATACCCTTCAAATACTCCAAATCACCCCCAGTTAGCTCACACGACTCAACCTTATCCCCAATCATCCTACTCAAGCAAAACTTACCTTCACTCACCTGCTTCAGATCCATATTATACCCCATAACCACAGATAAATCTGGAGGAACCGCCGGAGGAGGCTCCGGCAACCCAACCCTAGCTAGAGAACCCATACTCGCGCACTGTGAAGATTCCACCACCTTCGAAGATGATGGAACAGTGAAACACGAATGAAGAAGGAAGAACAGAGAAGAAAATAGGGTTAGAAAAGAAGCGGGAAAAGAAAACTGGAGAAGAAACCCCTGAATCGCCTAAATCACCCAACTCAGAGAGAAAACCCAAAAACCTACTTCGTAACCTTTTATCTGAGTCTGTTGCATGATCAGATATCTTATGGCCTTCCCGTTCCTCCATTCGGGAGCCCAAAACTTCAAATGTACCGATAGTTACGTCCTTTAAAACTCGAGTCTTTTCTATTGTACGAATCTCTATGTCATTGGTGCATCGTGAGTCCGATTACCATCCGGTCAGCTTAGTATCCTTTATCTGAGTCTGTTTCATGATTAGATATCTTATGGCCTTCACGTTCCTCCATTAGGGTGCCCGAAACTTCAAATGTACCGATAGTTACGTCCTTTAATACTTGAGTCTTTTCTTGTGTACGAATCTCTATGTCATTGCCGCATCGTGAGTCCGATTCCTGTCCGGTCTGCTTGATATCCTTTATCTGAGTCTGTAGTATGATTGGATATCTTATGGCCTTCACGTTTCTCCATTCGGGTGCCCGAAACTTCAAATGTACCGATAGTTACGTCCTTTCAAACATGAGTCTTTTCTTGTGTACGAATCTCTATGTCATTGTCGCATCGTGAGTCCGATTACCGTCCGGTCTGCTTCGTAACCTTTTATCTGAGTCTGTTGCATGATCAGATAACTTATGGCCTTCCCGTTCCTCCATTCGGGTGCACAAAACTTCAAATGTATCGATAGTTATGTCCTTTAAAACTCGATTCTTTTCTTGTGCACGAATCTCTATGTCATTGTAGCATCGTGAGTCCGACTAACGTCCAGTCCGCTTCGTATCCTTTATTTGAGACTGTAGCATGATCAGATATCTTATGGCCTTCACGTTCCTCCATTTGGGTGCCCGAAACTTCAAATGCACCGACAGTTACGTCCTTTAAAACTTGAGTCTTTTCTTGTGTACGAATCTCTATGTCATTGTTGCATCGGGAGTCCGATTACCGTCCGGTTCGCTTCGTATCCTTTATTTGAGTTTGTAGCATGATCAGATATCTTATTGTCTTCACGTTCCTCCATTCGGGTGCCTGAAACTTCAAATGTACCAATAGTTACGTCCTTTAAAACTTGAATCATTTCTTGTGTACGAATCTCTATGTCATTGTCGCATCGTGTGTCCGATTACCGTCCGATCAGCTTCGTATCCTTTATTTGAGTCTGTTGCATAATCAGATATCTTATGGCCTTAATGTTCCTCCATTCGGGTGCCCAAAACTACAAATGTACCGATAGTTACGTCATTTAAAACGCGAGTCTTTTCTTCTGTATGAATCTCTATGTCATTGTTGCATCGGGAGTCCGATTACCGTCCGGTTCGCTTCGTATCCTTTATTTGAGTTCGTAGCATGATCAGATATCTTTTTGCCTTCACGTTCCTCCATTCGGGTGCCTGAAACTTCAAATGTACCGATAGTTACGTCCTTTAAAACTTGAGTCTTTTCTTGTGTACGAATATCTATGTCATTGTTGCATCGTGAGTCCGATTACCATCAAGTCTGCTTCGTAACATTTTATCTGAGTCTGTTGCATGATGAGATATCTTATGGCCTTCCCGTTCTTCCATTCGGGTGCCCGAAACTTCAAATGTACCGGTAGTTATGTCCTTTAAAACTTGATTCTTTTCTTGTGTACGAATCTCTATGTCACTGTCGCATCGTGAGTCCGATTACCATCCGGTCAGCTTGGTATCCTTTATCAGAGTCTGTTGCATGATCAAATATCTCATGGCCTTCTCGTTCTTCCATTCGGGTGCCCGAAACTTCAAATGTACCGATAGTTATGTCCTTTAAAACTCGAGTCGTTTTTTGTGTACGAATCTCTATGTCATTGTCGCATCATGAGTCCGATTACCGTCGGTCTGCTTCGTATCCTTTATCTGAGTCTGTAGCATGATCAGATATCTTATGGACTTCCCATCCCTCCATTCAGGTGCCCGAAACTTCAAATGTACCGATAGTTTTGTCCTTTAAAACTTGAGTATTTTCTTGTGTACAAATCTCTATGTCATTGTCGCATCGTGAGTCCGATTGTCGTCCGGTCTGCTTCGTATCCTTTATCTGAGTCTATAGCATGATCAGATATCTTATGGCCTTCCCATCCCTCCATTCAGGTGCCCGAAACTTCAAATGTACCGATAGTTATGTCCTTTAAAACTTGAGTCGTTTTTTGTGTATGAATCTCTATGTCATTGTCGCATCGTGAGTCCGATTACTGTCAGGTCTGATTCGTATCCTTTATCTGAGTCTGTAGCATGATTAGATATTTTATGGCCTTCACGTTCCTCCATTCGGGTGCCCGAAACTTCAAATGTACCGATAGTTACGTCCTTTAAAACTTGAGTCTTTTCTTGTGTACGAATCTCTATGTCATTTTCGAATCGTGAGTCCGATTACCATCCGGTCTGCTTTGTAACCTTTATCTGAGTCTGCTGCATGATCAGATATCTTATGGCCTTCCCGTTTCTCCATGCGGCTGCCCGAAACTTCAAATGTACCGATAGTTATGTCCTTTAAAACTCGAGTCGTTTTTTGTGTATGAATCTCTATGTCATTGTCGCATCGTGAGTCCGATTAACGTCCGGTCTGCTTCGTATCATTAATCTGAGTCTGTAGCATGATTAGATATCTTATGGCCTTCACGTTCCTCCATTCGGGTGCCCGAAACTTCAAATGTACTGATAGTTACGTCCTTTAAAACTTGAGTCTTTTCTTGTGTACGAATCTCTATGTCACTGTCGCATCGTGAGTCCGATTACCATCCGGTCTGCTTCGTAACCTTTTATCTGAGTCTGTTGCATGATCAAATATCTTATGGCCTTCCCGTTACTCCATTCGGGTGCCCAAAACTTCAAATGTACCGATAGTTACGTCCTTTAAAACAAGAGTCTTTTCTTCTGTTCAAATCTCTATGTCATTGTCGCATCGTGAGTCCGATTACCATCCGATCAGCTTAGTATCCTTTATCTTAGTCTGTTGCATGATCAGATATCTTATGGCCTTCCCCTTCCTCCATTTCGGGTGCCCTAAACTTCAAATGTACCGGTAGTTATGTTCTTTAAAACTTGATTCTTTTCTTGTGTACGAATCTCTGTGTCACTGTCGCATCGTGAGTTCGATTAGCATCCAGTTTGCCTCGTATCCTTTATCTGAGACTGTTGCATGAGTAGATACTTAATGGCCTTCCTTTTAGTCCATTCGGGTGCTCGAAACTACAAATGTACCGACTGTTATGTCCTTTAAAACTTGAGTCATTTTTTGTGTATGAATCTCCATATCATTATCGCATCGTGAGTCTGATTACCTTCCGGTCTGCTTCGTATCCTTTATTTGAGTCTGTAGCATGATCAGATATCTTATGGCCTTCACGTTCCTCCATTCGGGTGCCTGAAACTTCAAATGTACCGATAGTTACGTCCTTTAAAACTTGAGACTTTTCTTGTGTATGAATCTCTATAACATTGTCGCATCGTGAGTCCGATTACCGTCCGGTCAGCTTCGTATCCTTTATCTGAGTCTGTTGCATGATCAGATATTTTATGGCCTTCCCGTTCCTCCATTCGGGTGCCCAAAACATCAAATGTACTGATAGTTACGTCCTCCAAAACGCGAGTCTTTTCTTCTGTACGAATCTCTATGTCATTGTCGCATCGTGAGTCTGATTACCATCCGGTCAGCTTGGTACCCTTTATCTGAGTCTGTTGCATGATCAGATATCTTATGGCCTTCCCGTTCCTCAATTCGGGTGCCCGAAACTTCAAATGTACCGATAGTTATGTCCTTTAAAACTCGAGTCATTTTTTGTGTACGAATCTCTATGTCATTGTCGCATCATGAGTCCGATTACATTCCGGTCTGCTTCGTATCCTTTATCTGAGTCTGTAGCATGATTAGATATATTATGGCCTTCACGTTCCTCCATTCGGGTGCCTGAAACTTCAAATGTACCGATAGTTACGTCCTTTAAAACTTGAGTCTTTTCTTGTGTACGAATCTCTATGTCACTGTCGCATCGTGAGTCCGATTGTTGTCCGGTCTGCTTCGTATCCTTTATCTGAGTCTATAGAATGATCAGATATCTTATGGCCTTCCCATCACTCCATTCAGGTGCCCGAAACTTCAAATGTACCGATAGTTATGTCCTTTAAAACTCGAGTCGTTTTTTGTGTATGAATCTCTATGTCAATGTCGCATCCTGAGTCCGATTACCGTCAAGTCTGCTTCGTATCCTTTATCTGAGTCTGTAGCATGATTAGATATCTTATGGCCTTCACGTTCCTCCATTCGGGTGCCCGAAACTTCAAATGTACCGATAGTTACGTCCTTTAAAACTTGAGTCTTTTCTTGTGTACGAATCTCTATGTTATTGTCGCATCGTGAGTCCGATTACCATCCGGTCTGCTTTGTAACCTTTTTCTGAGTCTGTTGCATGATCAGATATCTTATGGCCTTCCCGTTTCTCCATGCGGCTGCCCAAAACTTAAAATATACCGATAGTTATGTCCTTTAAAACTCGAGTCGTTTTTTGTGTATGAATCTCTTTGTCATTGTCGCATCCTGAGTCCGATTACCGTCAAGTCTGCTTCGTATCCTTTATCTGAGTCTGTAGCATGATTAGATATCTTATGGCCTTCACGTTCCTCCATTCGGGTGCCCGAAACTTCAAATGTACCGATAGTTACGTCCTTTAAAACTTGAGTCTTTTCTTGTGTACGAATCTCTATGTCACTGTCGCATCGTGAGTCCGATTACCATCCGTTCTGCTTCGTAACCTTTTATCTGAGTCTGTAGCATGATCAGATATCTTATGGCCTTCACGTTCCTCCATTTGGGTGCCCGAAACTTCAAATGCACCGACAGTTACGTCCTTTAAAACTTGAGTCTTTTCTTGTGTACGAATCTCTATGTCATTGTTGCATCGGGAGTCCGATTACCGTCCGGTTCGCTTCGTATCCTTTATTTGAGTTTGTAGCATGATCAGATATCTTATTGTCTTCACGTTCCTCCATTCGGGTGCCTGAAACTTCAAATGTACCAATAGTTACGTCCTTTAAAACTTGAATCATTTCTTGTGTACGAATCTCTATGTCATTGTCGCATCGTGTGTCCGATTACCGTCCGATCAGCTTCGTATCCTTTATTTGAGTCTGTTGCATAATCAGATATCTTATGGCCTTAATGTTCCTCCATTCGGGTGCCCAAAACTACAAATGTACCGATAGTTACGTCATTTAAAACGCGAGTCTTTTCTTCTGTATGAATCTCTATGTCATTGTTGCATCGGGAGTCCGATTACCGTCCGGTTCGCTTCGTATCCTTTATTTGAGTTCGTAGCATGATCAGATATCTTTTTGCCTTCACGTTCCTCCATTCGGGTGCCTGAAACTTCAAATGTACCGATAGTTACGTCCTTTAAAACTTGAGTCTTTTCTTGTGTACGAATATCTATGTCATTGTTGCATCGTGAGTCCGATTACCATCAAGTCTGCTTCGTAACATTTTATCTGAGTCTGTTGCATGATGAGATATCTTATGGCCTTCCCGTTCTTCCATTCGGGTGCCCGAAACTTCAAATGTACCGGTAGTTATGTCCTTTAAAACTTGATTCTTTTCTTGTGTACGAATCTCTATGTCACTGTCGCATCGTGAGTCCGATTACCATCCGGTCAGCTTGGTATCCTTTATCAGAGTCTGTTGCATGATCAAATATCTCATGGCCTTCTCGTTCTTCCATTCGGGTGCCCGAAACTTCAAATGTACCGATAGTTATGTCCTTTAAAACTCGAGTCGTTTTTTGTGTACGAATCTCTATGTCATTGTCGCATCATGAGTCCGATTACCGTCGGTCTGCTTCGTATCCTTTATCTGAGTCTGTAGCATGATCAGATATCTTATGGACTTCCCATCCCTCCATTCAGGTGCCCGAAACTTCAAATGTACCGATAGTTTTGTCCTTTAAAACTTGAGTATTTTCTTGTGTACAAATCTCTATGTCATTGTCGCATCGTGAGTCCGATTGTCGTCCGGTCTGCTTCGTATCCTTTATCTGAGTCTATAGCATGATCAGATATCTTATGGCCTTCCCATCCCTCCATTCAGGTGCCCGAAACTTCAAATGTACCGATAGTTATGTCCTTTAAAACTTGAGTCGTTTTTTGTGTATGAATCTCTATGTCATTGTCGCATCGTGAGTCCGATTACTGTCAGGTCTGATTCGTATCCTTTATCTGAGTCTGTAGCATGATTAGATATTTTATGGCCTTCACGTTCCTCCATTCGGGTGCCCGAAACTTCAAATGTACCGATAGTTACGTCCTTTAAAACTTGAGTCTTTTCTTGTGTACGAATCTCTATGTCATTTTCGAATCGTGAGTCCGATTACCATCCGGTCTGCTTTGTAACCTTTATCTGAGTCTGCTGCATGATCAGATATCTTATGGCCTTCCCGTTTCTCCATGCGGCTGCCCGAAACTTCAAATGTACCGATAGTTATGTCCTTTAAAACTCGAGTCGTTTTTTGTGTATGAATCTCTATGTCATTGTCGCATCGTGAGTCCGATTAACGTCCGGTCTGCTTCGTATCATTAATCTGAGTCTGTAGCATGATTAGATATCTTATGGCCTTCACGTTCCTCCATTCGGGTGCCCGAAACTTCAAATGTACTGATAGTTACGTCCTTTAAAACTTGAGTCTTTTCTTGTGTACGAATCTCTATGTCACTGTCGCATCGTGAGTCCGATTACCATCCGGTCTGCTTCGTAACCTTTTATCTGAGTCTGTTGCATGATCAAATATCTTATGGCCTTCCCGTTACTCCATTCGGGTGCCCAAAACTTCAAATGTACCGATAGTTACGTCCTTTAAAACAAGAGTCTTTTCTTCTGTTCAAATCTCTATGTCATTGTCGCATCGTGAGTCCGATTACCATCCGATCAGCTTAGTATCCTTTATCTTAGTCTGTTGCATGATCAGATATCTTATGGCCTTCCCCTTCCTCCATTTCGGGTGCCCTAAACTTCAAATGTACCGGTAGTTATGTTCTTTAAAACTTGATTCTTTTCTTGTGTACGAATCTCTGTGTCACTGTCGCATCGTGAGTTCGATTAGCATCCAGTTTGCCTCGTATCCTTTATCTGAGACTGTTGCATGAGTAGATACTTAATGGCCTTCCTTTTAGTCCATTCGGGTGCTCGAAACTACAAATGTACCGACTGTTATGTCCTTTAAAACTTGAGTCATTTTTTGTGTATGAATCTCCATATCATTATCGCATCGTGAGTCTGATTACCTTCCGGTCTGCTTCGTATCCTTTATTTGAGTCTGTAGCATGATCAGATATCTTATGGCCTTCACGTTCCTCCATTCGGGTGCCTGAAACTTCAAATGTACCGATAGTTACGTCCTTTAAAACTTGAGACTTTTCTTGTGTATGAATCTCTATAACATTGTCGCATCGTGAGTCCGATTACCGTCCGGTCAGCTTCGTATCCTTTATCTGAGTCTGTTGCATGATCAGATATTTTATGGCCTTCCCGTTCCTCCATTCGGGTGCCCAAAACATCAAATGTACTGATAGTTACGTCCTCCAAAACGCGAGTCTTTTCTTCTGTACGAATCTCTATGTCATTGTCGCATCGTGAGTCTGATTACCATCCGGTCAGCTTGGTACCCTTTATCTGAGTCTGTTGCATGATCAGATATCTTATGGCCTTCCCGTTCCTCAATTCGGGTGCCCGAAACTTCAAATGTACCGATAGTTATGTCCTTTAAAACTCGAGTCATTTTTTGTGTACGAATCTCTATGTCATTGTCGCATCATGAGTCCGATTACATTCCGGTCTGCTTCGTATCCTTTATCTGAGTCTGTAGCATGATTAGATATATTATGGCCTTCACGTTCCTCCATTCGGGTGCCTGAAACTTCAAATGTACCGATAGTTACGTCCTTTAAAACTTGAGTCTTTTCTTGTGTACGAATCTCTATGTCACTGTCGCATCGTGAGTCCGATTGTTGTCCGGTCTGCTTCGTATCCTTTATCTGAGTCTATAGAATGATCAGATATCTTATGGCCTTCCCATCACTCCATTCAGGTGCCCGAAACTTCAAATGTACCGATAGTTATGTCCTTTAAAACTCGAGTCGTTTTTTGTGTATGAATCTCTATGTCAATGTCGCATCCTGAGTCCGATTACCGTCAAGTCTGCTTCGTATCCTTTATCTGAGTCTGTAGCATGATTAGATATCTTATGGCCTTCACGTTCCTCCATTCGGGTGCCCGAAACTTCAAATGTACCGATAGTTACGTCCTTTAAAACTTGAGTCTTTTCTTGTGTACGAATCTCTATGTTATTGTCGCATCGTGAGTCCGATTACCATCCGGTCTGCTTTGTAACCTTTTTCTGAGTCTGTTGCATGATCAGATATCTTATGGCCTTCCCGTTTCTCCATGCGGCTGCCCAAAACTTAAAATATACCGATAGTTATGTCCTTTAAAACTCGAGTCGTTTTTTGTGTATGAATCTCTTTGTCATTGTCGCATCCTGAGTCCGATTACCGTCAAGTCTGCTTCGTATCCTTTATCTGAGTCTGTAGCATGATTAGATATCTTATGGCCTTCACGTTCCTCCATTCGGGTGCCCGAAACTTCAAATGTACCGATAGTTACGTCCTTTAAAACTTGAGTCTTTTCTTGTGTACGAATCTCTATGTCACTGTCGCATCGTGAGTCCGATTACCATCCGTTCTGCTTCGTAACCTTTTATCTGAGTCTGTTGCATGATCAAATATCTTATGGCCTTCCCGTTCCTCCATTCGGGTGCCCAAAACTTCAAATGTACCGATAGTTATGTCTTTTAAAACAGGAGTCTTTTCTTTTGTTCGAATCTCTATGTCATTGTCGCATCGTGAGTCCGATTACCATCCGATCAGCTTAGTATCCTTTATCTTAGTCTGTTGCATGATCAGATATCTTATGGCCTTCCCGTTCTTCCATTCGGGTGCCCGAAACTTCAAATGTACCGGTAGTTATGTTCTTTAAAACTTGATTCTTTTCTTGTGTACGAATCTCTGTGTCACTGTCGCATCGTGAGTCCGATTAGCATCCAGTTTGCCTCGTATCCTTTATCTGAGACTGTTGCATGAGTAGATACTTAATGGCCTTCCTTTTAGTCCATTCGGGTGCCCGAAACTACAAATGTACCGATTGTTATGTCCTTTAAAACTCGAGTCATTTTCTTGTGTACGAATCTCCATATCATTGTCGCATCCTGAGTCTGATTACCTTCCAGTCTGCTTCGTATCCTTTATTTGAGTCTGTAGCATGATCAGATATCTTATGGCCTTCACGTTCCTCCATTCGGGTGCCTGAAACTTCAAATGTACCGATAGTTACGTCCTTTAAAACTTGAGACTTTTCTTTTGTACGAATCTCTATGTCATTGTCGCATTGTGAGTCCGATTACCGTCCGGTCAGCTTCGTATCCTATATCTGAGTCTGTTGCATGATCAGATATTTTATGGCCTTCCCGTTCCTCCATTCGGGTTCCCAAAACTTCAAATGTACTGATAGTTACGTCCTATAAAACGCGAGTCTTTTCTTCTGTACGAATCTCTATGTCATTGTCGCATCGTGAGTCTGATTACCATCCGGTCAGCTTGGTACCCTTTATCTGAGTCTGTTGCATGATCAGATATCTTATGGCCTTCCCGTTCCTCCATTCGGGTGCACGAAACTTCAAATGTACCGATAGTTATGTCCTTTAAAACTCGAGTCGTTTTTTGTGTACGAATCTCTATGTCATTGTCGCATCGTGAGTCCTATTACCGTCCGGTCTGCTTCGTATCCTTTATCTGAGTCTTTAGCATGATTAGATATATTATGGCCTTCACGTTCCTTCATTTGGGTGCCCGAAACTTCAAATGTACCGATAGTTACGTCCTTTAAAACTTGAGTCTTTTCTTGTGTACGAATCTCTATGTCGTTGTCGCATCGTGTAGATGCACGAAGTGCGACTAGTGATTGGATCTACAAGTTAACATGTGTTAAAAGTTGCTGATGGGTTGAATGTAGAATATGTGGGCGAATGTAGAGCAGAATGGGCGAAGGAAGAGACTAACTGGGCGAAGGTAGAATGGACCTGATCAGAAGAACACATTCGTATCCTAGAGTGGGCGAATGTGGAAGAAGTCCACATTCGACCATCCCTAGTGGGCGAATGTGCAGACTGTATATATAGAAGTTGTGTATTTTTGAGATAGAGAGAGTTTTAGTTGAAGTGTGTGTTTGTGTCAGGTTCTAGGTGTAATTGAGAAAGTGTTTAAGTGGTCTAGATTAATGTGTGTGTGATTGTAATTGAATATTTGAGAAAGTTAATCTATGAAAAAGCTTTGAAAATGATGTTAATTGTGTTTTGATTAGAGTTTTATCAGTTTGTTCAGAGCTAGGGTTTCCGCACCTGGTTTTGTTACTTGTATGATCAATTAATCCTGTTTCATCTAAAATCTTTCGTTTACAAAGTGGTATCAGAGCTATACGGATCATACAACAACAAATTTGATAAACTCAGAGCTGATTTGGACCTAATTTTGATCAAAATACATCTGTTTTTGAATGAAAATGGTTTTAGAGTGTTTTTGATTGATTTAGAGTTGAATTTGTGGATAAAATCTAAAATTCCAAGAATTAAAGTTGTTCCAAATCAATTCCGAATCAAAACCTGATAAAGATCATTCAAATCCATAAACTTTTGAAAATCAGAGATCAAAATAACCGTTTTTCAAAGTGTAACCGTTTTTCAAACCTGAAATGGGCGAACTTGCAAGGTAAGGGGCGAACCTGACACAGAGTGGGCGAAAGTGAGTTGTTTTTGGTCGAACCTAGCACTTTTCTGGGCGAACCTAGAAATTTTAGTTTGAATTTTTCACTTTCGGGTAACATTTTCCACATTCGATTCGTCGGGCGGGCGAACGTGGAAATTTACTGGTCGAACCTGAAGCATTTTGGGCGAAAGTGGAAAGGGTGTTTTCTGATTCTACATTCTGTTGAAAATCTACATTCGGGTGTTCTTATTTTGGACGAAAGTAGGATAAAAGGGGCGAACGTAGAATCTTTTGGGCTTACCTAGAACACTGTTTTTGGAAAATTTTCTAAGTGTTGAATTTTTCGAAGTTCGTGAACATCATGTGGAATTTTCCGACTACCCCGAGACCAGCAACGACACAACCACAACAGCAAGTGATGGACCCATGGACAGTGGCAGCACAAAAGACGAGCACACAGTCTTCGCAACCGATCAACTATATCGCGATGACTAGCTCGATGCCTCAAAGTGTGGCACCTCCAGCACCACAACCTGACTACTGGGGAGTAGCAGCAGCGGTGGTATATACTCAAACTACAAATGCTATTTCCACACTGATTAATGACTTATCTTCAGGTAGCGGGAATCGGCCACCGAAGCTCATGGAGATGCAAGAATACAATCAGTGGCAGAAAAAGTTCAAGATTCACTTGGAAGGCATGGGAGTGGAGGGTGCAGAGGCATGGAGTATGATTGCTAGAGGTTACACACCACCGGTTTTGGAGAACACAGGTGAACCAGTACCATTGGAGAGTATGTCTGAGGAGGAGAAAAAGAAGTTTGCTGTGGAGAAGAAAGCCTATTCCCAGTTGACACAGGCTATCACAAATGATCTACTGCATCAGTTTGGGACATGTACTACATCTAAGCAACTGTGGGATGTGCTTAAGATTAGGCATGATGGGAATGAGAAGACTAGAAGATTGAGGATGGAAGAGTTACGAAAGGAGTTTGAGAATTTTACTTATATTGGCAATGAAACTTTAAAAGAGTTAACTCCTAGATATTGTCATTTGCTAACTGAATTGTCTAGTTATGGTATACAGATTCCTATGACAGATTTGGTGGACAAGTTTGCAGATGCTCTACCACCATACTGGGATCAGCATGTGGAAGTTCTCAAGGAGAAGGATGCATATAAATTCTGGACTATTAATGAGTTTGTGCAGAAACTGGAGAACAAAGAGCTTGAAGAGAAGAGGAAAGCTAAAAGATCACAGATTCCTCAGAATCCGAGCTTATATTTTGGAGGCACTTCAGTTCCAGTCAGTAACTCAAGTTCAGGGGGATTAGTGGCACCACATGTTGCTTGCATTTCCAATGTTATGGAATCACCAAAACCTACCATCAACTACATTGCACAAACCTCATCCTACTCACAACCATCATACCCACAACCTCCACCACAACAACAATACAACAATTCCTACATTTCACCATTCTCACCAATGCAGCAGGCAGCTTTTTATACTGCTAGCCAATCTCAACAACCACCTCAACAAACACAATACATGAACCCAATGAACCAAATTACTCAACCTAATCAACAACCAGTGGTTTTGGAGACTTCTAACTTGGGAAATGTTACTGTTGAAGTTGCACAGCAACACATTGCACTAGTCTCTGCAATGGTTTCATCTTACAATGGATTGGTTGCTAGTCAAATCGGGAATAATAACCTGACCAATGAAGACTATGCACAGATTGATAAAGAAGAGATGGAATTGATTGATATCCAGTGGGCTTTTGCGAGCATTATGAGAAGAGCAACGGAGTTTATTGAGAAGACAGGTAGAACAGATTTGGGAACTTCTCCTAACACAACCTACGGGTTCAACAAGGAGAAAGTTACTTGTTTTAACTGTGGAGGGAAAGGTCACTTCAAAAGGGAATGCACCCAGCCACCAAAACAAGGTAACAGAAACCCTTTCAATGCAAGCTACCAGAACCGTCAACAACAAAACCAAAATCAAGTTTCATACCAAAATAACAACAACTATCAAAACCGACAAAACAACTCTAACAACAACCAAAACAGACAATCAAACACACCAAACCAGACTCAAAACCAATCACCTAACAACACTAACCGAACAGTCATACCGATTACCACACCTAATGAGACACAACAGAACACCAATCAGAATCAAGCATTGGTGATTCAACAAGATGAACGGTTTGATTGGTCGGGATTGCAAATAGGTGTTGAGTGTCACACCACGACTACGGCGGAAACACGTGGCGCGACGGTTCAATTGGATAAAGCCAAGATTAATGCAAATCACAAGTAATTAAAGAAACGGGTCATTTATTAAAACGTCGAAAAATCATGTCAAATTATTCATACATAACGTAAAATTGTTTTTAATTCAAATAAGGAGGCTTCTCATGTATATCCCGATTCCTTGGGATAAAGAGATGAAGCCTCTTCATAACACCCGACGTCCCGTTAAGAGATTCCCCCGACCCAGCTCGCCATGTTTTCCATCATTCATCAATTACCTGAAAGATATGTTTAAAATCGTCAATATATAAATATTGGTGAGTTCACAGGTTTTAGTTATCAAAACATTAACTTTTGGGAATTTTCCATGTTATGACAATTTATAGGAGTTGCAAGTTCCTACAATTCTACTTGAGCCTATAATCAAACCAAGACAATAATAATGCCCCGCTCCAAGTCGTTACTCGGTATTCTTACGACTTAATTTCAGAATACGTGCACCCCAGGCATACGCCGATGCATAATCGACGCTATCGATTAGGGGTGGGCCTTGTCAGGCACCAATAGTACTATTCAAATATTCCTTCGGTTTCACTTTCCTGAATTAATGATTATAGTAGTGAGGTCTCAACCCCGAGTGGCGATCATAACTCAAGTACCAACCCGTCAAACATTTCCCTAACATATCTTTCCCCCGAAAACGTTAAAATAGTTTAAAGATGGGGCCGTGAAACTCACCTGAAACTGTGCTCGGCTCAAGAAGTAAATAGCAAATTTGGTGGTCTCGCACCTACAAATGTTTCTAGGCGTATAAGTCACTACACCTATAGTGCATGTGCCTTGGCAAGTTGTACACCCAACTCCCCGACCACGTGTTACCCCCAATTCCCGTTTAATTAGACGCGCATCCTAGGTCCATTGGCGATGGATTACCCTTTACTTTATATATTAATCTTGTTAATATTATTTGTAACATGTATACTATTATTCTCGATACAACTCTACCTAACGTATAATTATTTTCCCATTTAAATAGTTATACTTAGGATCGTATCGTTCAATATAATGTATTCTTATCTCCCGACCCGACTCACTTTGCCACATATTTATTCTCCCATTTAAATAAATATGCTAAGTTCTTGTCGTTCGATATTATATTTTAACGCCCGACTCAACTCACCATGCCGTACGTTTATTTTCCCATTTAAATAAATGTACTAGGATTTCGTTGGTATCTTACACGTTCGTAGATATACTTTACCTACTTGTCTCGGTTTTCCTTCTCGCGAATCTATTTTCCCATTTAAATAGATATACTAGAATTTCGTCGAGACAAGTATGTATCCATATATCAATGTGTGCGTTTTCTTTGTTAAGTCCATACGTTGTCTAACGTTTTCAATTCATTAGACTTTCTCCCTCGAATATTTGTTCCAACACTTAGGAAAGTGTTACATAAGTTTCACCCATGTTATATATATTTTACTTCCTAAAATATATATATTTTTACGTTTTGCCGCTATGGCATTTTTCTCTAGTTTGTCCGTTTATACGTCATCGTTAGTTTATGTTACTAAGTCCAATAGTTAACTTTTCCACATTTTCTTCTAATATCCGTTCTATGGTATGTTATCCATACTTCCAATTCCGAACGTATATTACTTGGAAAAATATACTTTTTATATTTTTAGTACAACTCGTTACTTGTATTCCAAAAATGTTTCCGATACTTTTATATTCCCATTTATATAAAAGTACCCCTTTTTGTACAAGTTTTCCTCAAGTCCTTACTCTTGTCCAATATTTTATGAAACCTTTATTTTTGTAAAATCCTTATGTCAACATAACCACTTATTTTTATAAAACTCCTATTTTTATAAAAATACATTTTCCAAAATATATTAAGTAGTTTGCTCAAGTTTTACAAAACTATACTTGGAAAAACTATTCTTTATGTTTTTGACACTAAACTTCCATAAACACATTTTTGGACCCAAGTTTCTAAAATGCTTATTTTAGTCCATCAACTTTCAAAGCTTCCATATTAGTCCTTAAACTTATACTTGTTGTATTTCTCATTCTAACTTCCAAAGTTAGTATTTTTCTTCCATTTTAGTAGTCTTTGAAGAATCATATTTCACATGTTTGGTTCTTTTTACATTTTTCCACTTCCATTAGTCTTCTATTCCATTAATAATGCTACTAACATGTGTGTATTATGTTTTTATCCAACATATTCCATTTTCACTCATCTAAGTAAGTAGACTTTAATCATGAAACTTTTACATGCAAGTTCATCCAACATACTTTCCTACATTTTTGACATTAGCTAGTCATCTTATGATGATCAAAACCATATTTTATCACTTTTAAATCTTTTTCAAAAATAATGTTTGGATCATCATCCTCTTTACATGCATGTCCATATTTTCACATTTCATGAGACATTTTATCACCACATCAACTCTAATATTCATCCATGTTATTATTCTTTCATCTTGTTCTTGTATGACATATATTAAACTTTTATATTTCAAAACCATATTAACCCATCAATGTACAACTTGCTCAAAAGAACACAATATATGAACATTATAATCAAAACAAGGTGAATACTTACAACTAGCTCAAGGCTAGGGAAGATGACAACCTTGGATTGGATGGGGTTTAGTGTGTTTTTCCAAAGGGGTTAAGCTCCAAGCTCTTGAACACACAAAGGGGTTTTGGATGGATGATGATTTAGAGATGAATTGTTAGTATAAAATTTGAAAGAAAAGTGTATGTGGGTGGGGGTATGTGCGACGGCACAAAGGAAGGAGAAGAAGAAGTTTTGTGATTTTTGTTTCAAGTATTCTCTAGTGTTTATAATATCCTTCCTCCAAATCTTGTATCTTGCTTGGATTGATGGATAATCTTTATGGAAGATTATGGAAGATTATGTAGATTAGTTAAAAAATAAAAATGATTAGGCAAGTGGGTGTTTGGCCGTGAGTTTTAGAGAGAGAAATGAGGAGATTTGGTGATTTTTGGCCAATACAATTACATGCATTCTCATGATTAGTATTAATCTTAGTGGGTTAATGAGATTACACAAGATATTAACCATTTGGGAGGGCCCTAGGCCGGCCCCCTTGGGGTGTTTGGGTGGGGTCCACTTTGCTAAATATTACCCATTATTATTATGTTTAATCTCTTCTCGTTCGGGTCCCGTCCGGGTATTTTTTCGAGCTTTTATCGCGCGTCCACCGGATATTAAAAATATCTTTAATAATCTTTAATTATGGTCCGGGTTAAGCGTTGATAAATTATTCGGGCTCTTGTCGGGTGAAATTATTAGTTAGGCGCGTATCGGGTGCGGTACGCGCGCTTTATTCGTTACCGGGAGATTTGTATAACAAGTTTTCACGTATGGGTTTGGAGTTCCAAAACTCATCATATTTTGTGAAATTACGTTTTATTTTATATTCCGGCTGTCCGGGATTCGTTTCGCTTATTTAATTTTTACCGGGTAATCGCCAGTGTCCATACCGGATAGATTTATTCGCACATGATTCCGTCATGTTTTGTCATTAAACATATGCATTCCTATGCATTATTTGGGAATTGCTATTATTCTAAGGCCTCAATTAAATAATCAACACATAATTATATTTAATTACGTTAATTACGTTAATTAATTAGTACGGAATTACCTTATTTTTGCCGGTTGTTACATTCTCCCCCCGTTAAGAGAATTCCGTCCCGGAATTCACTTCGAGTCCTCTGGTATAGGGGTCTTCTCGAATAGGGCGGGATATTTTTGCTTCATCTGGTCCAGCCTCTCCCACGTGAACTCCGGTCCACGCTTGGCGTTCCAGCGCACTTTGACCAACCTGATCTTACTGCGCCTTAGTTTTTGGACCTTCCAATCTGTCACTTCGATTGGTTCTTCGACAAAATGTAACTTATCGTCGACGTGGATTTCGTCTGCAGGGATGATGAGAGTTTCGTCGGATAGGCACTTCTTCAAATTTGACACGTGGAACGTGTCGTGTACACCGTTCATTTCTTGAGGTAATTTGAGCTTGTATGCTACGGGGCCTACTCTGGACAAGATTTCGAACGGTCCAACATACCGTGGGTTCAGCTTTCCGCGCTTCCCAAAGCGCGCGACACCTTTCCAAGGTGACACCTTTAGTAGGACCCGGTCTCCGACTTGAAATTCCAAAGGCTTTCGCCTCATGTCAGCATAGCTTTTCTGTCGGTCACGAGCCGCTTTGAGGCGTTCCTTTATCAAGAAGATCTTGTCCGTTGTTTCTTGAACAATTTCGGGCCCGGTAAGTTGCTTTTCTCCAACTTCAGCCCAACATAGTGGAGATCTACACTTACGTCCATATAGAGCTTCAAAAGGTGCAGCTTGAATGCTCGTATGGTAACTGTTGTTATATGAGAATTCCACCAGTGGTAAGTGTGTATCCCAACTACCGCTGAAATCGATTGCACATGCTCGTAACATATCTTCTAAAGTCTGGATGGTTCGTTCACTCTGCCCGTCGGTTTGGGGATGATATGCGGTACTCATGTCAAGGCGAGTACCGAGGGCATCGTTCAAACTTCCCCAAAACCTTGAGGTGAAGCGACCATCTCGATCGGAGATGATAGATGTAAGTACACCATGCTTAGATACTATTTCCTTGATATACAAACGGGTCAACTTTTCCAGTCCATCCGTTTCGCGGATCGGAAGGAAGTGTGCGGATTTTGTCAATCGATCAACAATTACCCAAATCTTATTATGGCCGCTCGTCGTCCTGGGCAACTCAGAAATGAAATCCATGGTAATTCGTTCCCATTTTCATTCAGGTATTTCCGGTTGCTGGAGCAAGCCGGATGGTCTCTGATGCTCGGCTTTGACCTTTGCACAAGTCAAACACCGCGCAACATAAGCTGCTATATCTCTCTTGAAGTTTGGCCACCAATAAAATCCTTTCAAATCGTGGAACATCTTGTCTGCACCAGGGTGAACCGAATATCGAGAACTGTGAGCTTCAGCCAGTACTAGTTCTCGTAATCCACCATACACTGGAACCCAAATCCTATTCATGAAGTACAAAGTTTGGTCCGCCTTTGGTTCCAGTTAATCAACCATTTTCCGCAGTCTTTCACCCTTGACGTTCTCGGGCTTAAGAGCGTTAATCTGAGCTTCGCGAATTCGGTCAGTCAGATTCGTCTGAATAGTTAGACCTAAAGCTCGGACACGTAACGGCTTAATCCGTTCCTTGCGACTTAAGGCGTCGGCCACAACGTTCGCCTTACCGGGATGGTACTTTATCTCACAATCGTAATCGTTTAATAATTCAACCCATCGCCGTTGTCGCATGTTCAGTTCTTTCTGATGGAAAATGTGTCGCAAACTCTTATGATCCGTGAAGACTGTGCACTTGGTTCCATACAAATAATGCCTCCATATCTTGAGTGCGAACACTACGGCACCCAATTCCAAATCGTGTGTAGTGTAGTTCTTCTCGTGGATTTTCAGTTGTCTGGAAGCATATGCTATCACTTTCTCTCGTTGCATCAGTACGCAACCCAATCCTTGGTGAGAGGCGTCACAGTAAACTACGAAGTCTTCCGTACCATCGGGGAGTGATAGTATCGGAGCGCCACATAACTTGTCTTTTAGCAGTTGAAATGCCTCTTCTTGCTTTTCCGTCCATTCGAACTTCCTATCCTTTTGGGTTAGCATGGTTAAAGACTGTGCTATCTTTGAAAAGTTCTTGATGAACCTTCTGTAGTAACCCGCAAGGCCAAGAAACTGTCGCACTTCAGTAGGAGTTCTAGGGGCATCCCAATTCTTAATTGCCTCGATCTTGGCGGGATCGACATGTATTCCCTTTTCATTCACTACGTGGCCTAGGAAGTGAACTTCTCGAATCCAAAAGTCACACTTTGAAAACTTTGCATAGAGCTTCTCTTTGCGTAGTACTTCTAGGATTAACCGAAGGTGATTCTCATGGTCTTCTTTAGTGCGCGAATAGATCAAAATGTCGTCAATACAAACAATGACGAATTTGTCCAAGTACGGCTTACACACGCGATTCATCAAGTCCATGAAAACTGCTGGTGCGTTGGTTAAACCGAACGGCATTACCAAAAATTCGTAGTGTCCATAACGAGTTCTGAACGCCGTTTTTGGTACATCTTCTTCTTGGATACGCAACTGGTGATAGCCGGACCTTAGATCAATCTTGGAGTAGAAACTGGATCCTTGAAGTTGATCGAATAAATCGTCGATCCTGGGAAGAGGATAGCGATTTTTGATGGTCAACTTGTTTAGTTCCCGATAGTCAATGCACATTCGAAAAGTGCCATCCTTCTTCTTTACGAATAGGACGGGAGCTCCCAGGGTGAGAAGCTTGGTCTTATGAAGCCTTTGTCTAACAACTCCTGCAGTTGACCGGATAGTTCCTGCATCTCGGATGGAGCTAAGCGATATGGCGATCGCGCTACGGGTGCAGCTCCAGGAACAAGGTCGATGCGGAACTCGACTTGTCGAGGTGGTGGCAACCCCGGCAAATCTTCTGGGAATACGTCTGGAAAATCCCTAGCTACCGGAATGTCTTCTAACTTTCGCTCGTCGGCCTTCTTATCTACCACGTGCGCCAAGAATGCAACAAGCCCTTTTCTCAAACACTTTCGGGCCTTCATGCTGGTAATAATTCTTAATGGCGTCCCACGCCTTTCCCCTTGAATCGACAGAGTCTCACCGCTTGCGAGGGGAACTTGAATTATTTTATCGTTGCAAACAACGATAGCACGTTGCGCAGATAACCAATCCATGCCAACGACTATGTCAAAACTACCCAGTACTACCGGTAAAAGATCAATATCAAATTCGTGACCACAGAGATCCAATTTACAACCTTTCGCTACTTCTCGGGTTTCTATAGTTTTACCATTAGCCAGTTCTATAGAATACGGTGTGTCTAGTTTACTAGTTTTTAGCCCAAGTAATCTTTTAAACTCGACAGACACGAAGCTAAAATCGGCGCCAGTATCAAATAATACAGAAGCATAATGACCATTAAGAGGGAACGTACCAGTGACCACATTGGGGTCCTGTCGTGCATCACCGGCACCAATCACAAACGCCCGCCCACGGGCTTGGTTGTTGAGCTTGGGGCAATCCCTCTTCCAATGGTCAAGCGACCCACACGAGAAGCAGGGTCTCGCTCCTCCGTTCTTTGGTGCTCCTGACCTGCACTCTTCGGTTTTGTGCCCCGTGCGTTGGCACTTTCCGCAGATTATCCCATTCTTTCCTTGATAACCCGGCTTTCCGCCATTTCCACGTCCTGTGGCTACATACCCTTTTCCCTTCTTATTCGTTCCACCCGACGACCCATCCTTTTTCCCGTCATTGCGCTTACGTTTCCCGAACCTTGGCTTATTTCCCTGATCACTAAACCCAACCGTTGAACTTGTACCCACATTCTTACCCTCTACACTGCTGGACTCAGTAAGCTTCAATCCCGACACTTTCCGGATTAGTGTGCCCATTCGGATGGCGTCTTCAGTGAGGCTCAGAGCGAGGTCGATAGCCTCGCGCATGGTCGTGGGTTTGGAAGCAGTGACCATGCCGCGAATCTGTGGCGCCAGCCCGAATAGGTACCGTTCCACTTTCTTGCTTTCCGGAGTAATCAAACGAGGTACCAGTCGAGATAGGTCATGGAATCTGGACGTGTACCCAGCTACGTCCGATCCAACCATAGTGTGGTTCCAGATTTCAGTCTCTAATTTTTGCACTTCGCTTGCGGGGCAGTACTCGGCGATCATAAGCTCTTTTAACTCCAACCAGGACAAGGAGTAGGCAGCATCGTCTCCTTGGGTTTGTACTTGGTCGTTCCACCAAGTTAGTGCCTGGTCTAGGAACAGGTTAGTGGCATACCTAACTGCTTGTCGTGGAGTACAGCTACTGATGCGGATCACCGCCTCGGTCTTCTCGAACCATTTGATCAGTCCGACAGATCCCTCAGTGCCACCGAAGTTGAGTGGCTTGCAGTCCAGAAAGGCTTTGAATGTGCAGCCACGCTCTCGCGAGGCCATTTCTGCAATAATAAGGTAGCATGTTATTATGGGTTAGGAGTTTCATGTAAATCTCCCATTGCATTTATTCATAACCCTCTTACCAGTAGGGGAGGTTTCACGTCGGTCGCTCCCAGATCTATCCCGCGATCGTTCAGTGCGGGCGGCATTGTGTGCTGCGAGGGCTTGAGCTATGCGCTCCGAGACCAGTGCCTCAAGCTCCTCGGGTGTTGCGGGTAGTCCTCCATTTCCGCTGTTGCTACGAGTGGCTGGTGCCATTTTTCTTCAATAATAATTATCAAAGGTTAATTTGACGATCATGCATACAACATCGTCATACATATAGCACAAACAACAACTCAAAACATAAACACAATAGTCAACACAACATCACCATACCATCACAAATCACAATATATACAAGGTAAGTAATAATAATCGTAGATAATCATAACAACATATTTCACCATAACAAAATTTTCATTAATTTCAATTACCACGAGTACAATGATTGTTTGTAATAACAAAAATAGGGGATACATCCCTCATACATCGTTACTTGAAATACCATAGAAATATAATGTCATATACCGGCATAACCCGCACGGCTAGGCAAAAATGCAGACGAGTGCTGTAACTCGTGCTATGCTATCATACTACTACTACTACCATGTCTGCAGATGATTCTTCGAGTGTCTCTGAGATATCTCTATTGTGGTGGTGGTGGTGGCGGGTACTGGTACTGGGGGGCGTACATGCCGATGGACATGCTGATCGCCATAATGCGATCATACAAGAACTGGCGATGAGCGAAATGCGCGTCGCCTGTAATCCCACAATGCGCGTCCATGCGCAGTAACTCCTCGGCGTAATATGCCAGTGCATCTCTGGAGTCAATGATCCTGGCCCACATCAGTCGTGTCTGCTGCTCCATCTGGTTCACAGTGCGCTGCACTGTGTCTGTGAGGGTCTGGAAGTCCCTCTCCAAAGAGATCACAGTGGACCATGCCGGTCCGGACAGTGGGGTCATCACATGGGGCTGTGACGGCCCGGGTATGTCAGGGTAAGTCGGCCGGGATGGGCCGACAATGTCTGGTATCGGTAGAGGTGGGAAGGGTTGGGCAAAGCCCGGTGGTCCAGTGGTGAAGTGGGGTGGCATCTGGTATGGGTCTCCTGCACCCAAAGGGTACGGTGCAGGCGGTGTCATCATGAAGGGGGTCCCTGCACCCAAGGTGAATGGTGCGGGTGGGGGTACTGTAAGTATCTCAGTGAGGGGTGGCAGCATGGGAAAGGTGGTAACGGGTAACGTCATGGTGGCTGAGGAAGGTGATATAAGCTCGGCCATCGAGACCATGAGAGGCTGTGTCACAGTGGTCCACTCCGGGGTGGATGCCACGACGGTGGGGGTAGGGGGGCTCGCAGTAGCGTATGCCGTCATACCGGCTCGGTGCAACTCAGAGCTACGGGCTGAGCTACCCTCTAGTATGTGCGCTGCGGAGACTGGCCCATCCTGTGGTACGGGCTCTGGTAGGGCGAGTAAGGCTGTCGAGGCAGAGGGGGCGTGCTCTATCACTGGAGCAATGGGCTCCTCCTGAACAGCTGGGGGTATGGGCAGAGCTATGTGGTCCACAGACGCCACTGACTCATCGTCAGAGTCGTCCGATATCCACCCGTTCCGTCCTCGGGAGATAGGCACAAGCATCATGCCTGGGGGAACGGGAATGTGAGGGGTGGGTAGTGGCTCACGCTCGGCGTGGGTACGTCGTCTGAATGGAGACTCCACGGTCTCTGATCGGGTGGGGGCTGGTCTCGACGGACCTGCGCAGCCTACAGGGAAATCCCTGACGGCTCGGATAGGGCGTACCGGCAGTGGTGCGGTCGGTAGTGGCACAAGTGGCAAGTCGGCCTGTGGTGCCTCCACCATCGGTAGGTCTGCCGCTGCGACCACGTCGTCTCCAGCGGGGGCCCAATTCGGGTCCTCGCTGGGGTCAGTCTCGTCATCTACGCCTCCAATGGCGACGTCTACCTCCATGTCGTCATCCTCTAAGTCAAGCACTACCACCTCGATCGGTGGGGGCGACAAGATCTGAATGCTGCTATCAAAGCTCGGTGCGCCACTCTCAGCGTTCGACATCCCTGGCAAAAGAACCGTACTATTATTTATATATTCTTTATTAGAAGGTTAAGGAGTACGTTTTCAGTAATCTTCCTACTTCTAACACTAAAGTAATATGTATCAATACCCATGGCTAGCTTGGTCGGAATCTCTTCATACCCAATGTTCCTTGAAAATATACTTAATTGCATTTTGCATTTATATTTTGAAAGCCTTATCTTTTTGAACCAAATCCGGTTATAGTTTAGATTTTTAAAATGCTAATTCGCTATAACCTTGGCTCTGATACCACTTTCTGTCACACCACGACTACGGCGGAAACACGTGGCGCGACGGTTCAATTGGATAAAGCCAAGATTAATGCAAATCACAAGTAATTAAAGAAACGGGTCATTTATTAAGACGTCGAAAAATCATGTCAAATTATTCATACATAACGTAAAATTGTTTTTAATTCAAATAAGGAGGCTTCTCATGTATATCCCGATTCCTTGGGATAAAGAGATGAAGCCTCTTCATAACACCCGGCGTCCCGTTAAGAGATTCCCCCGACCCAGCTCGCCATGTTTTCCATCATTCATCAATTACCTGAAAGATATGTTTAAAATCGTCAATATATAAATATTGGTGAGTTCACAGGTTTTAGTTATCAAAACATTAACTTTTGGGAATTTTCCATGTTATGACAATTTATAGGAGTTGCAAGTTCCTACAATTCTACTTGAGCCTATAATCAAACCAAGACAATAATAATGCCCCGCTCCAAGTCGTTACTCGGTATTCTTACGACTTAATTTCAGAATACGTGCACCCCAGGCATACGCCGATGCATAATCGACGCTATCGATTAGGGGTGGGCCTTGTCAGGCACCAATAGTACTATTCAAATATTCCTTCGGTTTCACTTTCCTGAATTAATGATTATAGTAGTGAGGTCTCAACCCCGAGTGGCGATCATAACTCAAGTACCAACCCGTCAAACATTTCCCTAACATATCTTTCCCCCGAAAACGTTAAAATAGTTTAAAGATGGGGCCGTGAAACTCACCTGAAACTGTGCTCGGCTCAAGAAGTAAATAGCAAATTTGGTGGTCTCGCACCTACAAATGTTTCTAGGCGTATAAGTCACTACACCTATAGTGCATGTGCCTTGGCAAGTTGTACACCCAACTCCCCGACCACGTGTTACCCCAATTCCCGTTTAATTAGACGCGCATCCTAGGTCCATTGGCGATGGATTACCCTTTACTTTATATTAATCTTGTTAATATTATTTGTAACATGTATACTATTATTCTCGATACAACTCTACCTAACGTATAATTATTTTCCCATTTAAATAGTTATACTTAGGATCGTATCGTTCAATATAATGTATTCTTATCTCCCGACCCGACTCACTTTGCCACATATTTATTCTCCCATTTAAATAAATATGCTAAGTTCTTGTCGTTCGATATTATATTTTAACGCCCGACTCAACTCACCATGCCGTACGTTTATTTTCCCATTTAAATAAATGTACTAGGATTTCGTTGGTATCTTACACGTTCGTAGATATACTTTACCTACTTATCTCGGTTTTCCTTCTCGCGAATCTATTTTCCCATTTAAATAGATATACTAGAATTTCGTCGAGACAAGTATGTATCCATATATCAATGTGTGCGTTTTCTTTGTTAAGTCCATACGTTGTCTAACGTTTTCAATTCATTAGACTTTCTCCCTCGAATATTTGTTCCAACACTTAGGAAAGTGTTACATAAGTTTCACCCATGTTATATATATTTTACTTCCTAATATATATATATTTTTACGTTTTGCCGCTATGGCATTTTTCTCTAGTTTGTCCGTTTATACGTCATCGTTAGTTTATGTTACTAAGTCCAATAGTTAACTTTTCCACATTTTCTTCTAATATCCGTTCTATGGTATGTTATCCATACTTCCAATTCCGAACGTATATTACTTGGAAAAATATACTTTTTATATTTTTAGTACAACTCGTTACTTGTATTCCAAAAATGTTTCTGATACTTTTATATTCCCATTTATATAAAAGTATCCCTTTTTGTACAAGTTTTCCTCAAGTCCTTACTCTTGTCCAATATTTTATGAAACCTTTATTTTTGTAAAATCCTTATGTCAACATAACCACTTATTTTTATAAAACTCCTGTTTTTATAAAAATACATTTTCCAAATTATATTAAGTAGTTTGCTCAAGTTTTACAAAACTATACTTGGAAAAACTATTCTTTATGTTTTTGACACTAAACTTCCATAAACACATTTTTGGACCCAAGTTTCTAAAATGCTTATTTTAGTCCATCAACTTTCAAAGCTTCCATATTAGTCCTTAAACTTATACTTGTTGTATTTCTCATTCTAACTTCCAAAGTTAGTATTTTTCTTCCATTTTAGTAGTCTTTGAAGAATCATATTTCACATGTTTGGTTCTTTTTACATTTTTCCACTTCCATTAGTCTTCTATTCCATTAATAATGCTACTAACATGTGTGTATTATGTTTTTATCCAACATATTCCATTTTCACTCATCTAAGTAAGTAGACTTTAATCATGAAATTTTTACATGCAAGTTCATCCAACATACTTTCCTACATTTTTGACATTAGCTAGTCATCTTATGATGATCAAAATCAAAACCATATTTTATCACTTTTAAATCTTTTTCAAAAATAATGTTTGGATCATCATCCTCTTTACATGCATGTCCATATTTTCACATTTCATGAGACATTTTATCACCACATCAACTCTAATATTCATCCATGTTATTATTCTTTCATCTTGTTCTTGTATGACATATATTAAACTTTTATATTTCAAAACCATATTAACCCATCAATGTACAACTTGCTCAAAAGAACACAATATATGAACATTATAATCAAAACAAGGTGAATACTTACAACTAGCTCAAGGCTAGGGAAGATGACAACCTTGGATTGGATGGGGTTTAGTGTGTTTTTCCAAAGGGGTTAAGCTCCAAGCTCTTGAACACACAAAGGGGTTTTGGATGGATGATGATTTAGAGATGAATTGTTAGTATACAATTTGAAAGAAAAGTGTATGTGGGTGGGGGTATGTGCGACGGCACAAAGGAAGGAGAAGAAGAAGTTTTGTGATTTTTGTTTCAAGTATTCTCTAGTGTTTATAATATCCTTCCTCCAAATCTTGTATCTTGCTTGGATTGGTGGATAATCTTTATGGAAGATTATGGAAGATTATGTAGATTAGTTAAAAAATAAAAATGATTAGGCAAGTGGGTGTTTGGCCGTGAGTTTTAGAGAGAGAAATGAAGAGATTGGTGATTTTTGGCCAATACAATTACATGCATTCTCATGATTAGTATTAATCTTAGTGGGTTAATGAGATTACACAAGATATTAACCATTTGGGAGGGCCCTAGGCCGGCCCCCTTGGGGTGTTTGGGTGGGGTCCACTTTGCTAAATATTACCCATTATTATTATGTTTAATCTCTTCTCGTTCGGGTCCCGTCCGGGTATTTTTTCGAGCTTTTATCGCGCGTCCACCGGATATTAAAAATATCTTTAATAATCTTTAATTATGGTCCGGGTTAAGCGTTGATAAATTATTCGGGCTCTTGTCGGGTGAAATTATTAGTTAGGCGCGTATCGGGTGCGGTAAGCGCGCTTTATTCGTTACCGGGAGATTTGTATAACAAGTTTTCACGTATGGGTTTGGAGTTCCAAAACTCATCATATTTTGTGAAATTACGTTTTATTTTATATTCCGGCTGTCCGGGATTCGTTTCGCTTATTTAATTTTTACCGGGTAATCGCCAGTGTCCATACCGGATAGATTTATTCGCACATGATTCCGTCATGTTTTGTCATTAAACATATGCATTCCTATGCATTATTTGGGAATTGCTATTATTCTAAGGCCTCAATTAAATAATCAACACATAATTATATTTAATTACGTTAATTACGTTAATTAATTAGTACGGAATTACCTTATTTTTGCCGGTTGTTACATTGAGGAGATTACAACTGGTGGCAATGTGGCTTGTGTTGCTCGAAAGGTTGATTTTGAGGAGTCGGTGATAGTTAATGAGAAGGAAGAAACTGAGGTTGAAGTTGATGTGTCTGAGGCTGAAATGGAAGTGGTGAATGAACCTGTTGAGGTTAAGGCTGAGGAAGCTAATCCTGGAATGGTAATTGACACTGTTTCTGATGTTCCTGAGGAGTGTGAATCGGTTTATTCAGATTCAGACAGTGAATCGGATACAGAAGTAAGTGTTACATCTCTGGATGATGACATTGATCAGTTGCTAGCGGAAGCTGATTTTCTTATGACGAGGAAGTCGTGCATTGCTGATGATGCTTTCACCAAGATTGACTATTCCAAGTTTTTCGCTGGAAAGGAAGCTCATTTCGCTTTGATGGCCATGACTGATCCGCCAAAACCTGTAAGTTCTGAGTGTAGCACTGATATAACTAGTGATAAATATTGTGGTACTTGTGATAGATTGACAGAGGAGAACAAACAACTCTGTGTTCAACGTGATAGTGCTATCATGAACTGTCAATCTACTCGCAAAGAGTTGCATGCTTTTAACAAAGTACTAGATGGCTATAAAAAGGACATTTCTGACTTGAAAAATACTCTTTCATTAAAACAACTTGCAATTAATAACTATATAAATGATGTAGAGACGTGATTTGACACGAAAACAGGATTATACGATCATACAAGTTACAAAACCAGGTGCGGAAACCCTAGCTTTGAACAAACTGAAGTAAACTCAAATCAAAACACAATCAAAGTCATTTTCAATGCTTTTCATAGATTAACTCATTCAAAAACTTGATTACAATTCAATTACAGTTAATCTAGATCACACACACTCTATCTTAAACCTCTCTGGATCAACACCTGAAAACACACACACCTAATGACTCGCTTTCTCTCAAAAACTCACAAAATCTATTTATAGACTCTGCACGTTCGCCCAGTTGTGATGGTCGAATGTGGAACACTTTCCACATTCGCCCCTTTACTGTGGTCGAATGTGGAAGTTGGTTCCACGTTCGCCCACTTTTTCTGTGTAATTTCCACGTTCGTCCACTTTTTCCACCTTCAACCCATCAGCATTCCACTTTCAACCCATCAGCACTTTTTAACACATGTTAACTTTGTAGATCCAATCACTAGTCGCAATACGTGCATCTACAAACTCCCCCTCGACTATTGATTGGATTGTCTTTGGGTTTAAGACTTTGTCGTTCTCTGATTATCTGAACCTTCGACATTCTATACCGGATCACTAGCTAGGGACATACATGAATAATGCACTAACAAATGAAATTGAAAACACCAAGTTGGAAATGGCTGCCATTGAGTGCTTTGCTGAAAAAGTAAACAAAAAATTGGAAAGTTATAAGCACATTGCTTACGTGGTAGACCACATCATTGATGATCAAACCACTAATTACAAGTCTGTGCCATCTCCGGTGCTTTTTGAAAACCATAATTGTCATCAAGTGACACCGGAGAGCTCAGTAAAATCTGACTCAGCATCGGAAAATGAATCTAATACCTCGAGTATTGGTGATCCACATTCCGATGTGAGGCCGATTTTAGGTTTTAATGATGAGGGTGTTACTGCTGAGAGCGTTGATTCAGACTCTGAGAGTGATGATACTGGTTGTAATCAAACTGCTAATGCATGTGAAATTCCAAAAGAAAATCACATCATTACCAATGAACCAGTTTCACCATCTCAGCTTGTGCATCCGATGGCAAATGCTCATCGTGAGAAAAAGTCTGAAAAGAATGTGGTTAAGAAAGATCTTGAGAAGAATGTTAAAAATGAACCATGTGACAAACCAGTCAAAGTGTTTTATCGGATGGAAGGATCCGATAAGATCATCTCTGATGAGGAATTTCCAATCAAAAATGCTAACTATGCTAAAATTGATAAAATCTGGCAAGAAAGCACCATTTGGTTCCCAAAACATGAGAGAACAAATGAAATCCCACCTGCCATTTTAAAGAAATTATATTTGGATGTTCCTCAAGAACCAAAGGTTCATGTCACAGAGTTCATTAGACCCAAAAACAGAGCTAACGGTTTTCATGAGCCTGCTTACTCAAAAGGGCCACTCCCTGAGAGTTTGAGGAATCAACAGTATAATGATCAATATCCTGTTTGATCATTTGCTCAACAGAATGCTCCAAATGTTTTTGAGGAGTACCGTGCATGTTTTAAATGCGGGGAGAGAGGGCATTTGCTTGCTCAATGCCCGTATGTAAGACATAAAAGGCACGAAGTTGAAGTGAGGAATTCCATGAGGAAACCGATTGATCATTATGTTCCACCACACAGACGTGTTGTTCCTCAACAACAACAGTTTTATAACCAAAACACTTTTTATCAAATGAGGAACAATCGTCCAATTCAATATGATCGCAGAAATCGGATTGCTATGGAACAATCATGGAGAAAACCAGTGGTGAACACAACAAATGATAGGCAAAAGGTTCCACCAAAACCAATTGTCAAGTCAAATGTTGGACCTAAGTCTGTTAAATCAAATAAGGTATCCAAGAAAGTTTCTTTTGCAAATAATGTTCAGAAACCGACTAAGAACCCAAAGTCTCAGATTCGGATCCTAAAAAGAACTGAACAATCTTGGACACCCAATGGTTCTCCAGGTGCCTCAACTTCAAAATCTGATGTGAAAAAGGAAACTGTTTTGAATAATCCTAACAAGATTGATTCAAAACAAAGTGTTAATGAGAATGTTTCTTTGAATACTGATGTTCAAAGACCCAAGACTCAGGCTTGGGTCCCCCGAAAGAACTAAATGATTTACTTTTTGTGTGCAGGGAGCTTCAGCTGGCCCTATTAGCAGTCTTTGGATTGTTGATAGTGGAGCTTCAGGCCACATGACAGGGGATCTTGCATTGTTGTTCGACGTGAAGAATATCAATGGAGGATATGTCGCATTCGCAGGAAATAAAGGTGGATATATTACTATGGAGGGGAGCGTGAGTAATGGGATAGTGAGCTTTGAGAGGATATCTTATGTGAAGCAGATCGACTATAATCTGTTGAGCGTCAGTCAAATTTGTGATAAACAATTCACTGTGCATTTTGATGACAAATCCTGCTATATTCTCAAACCGGGCTTCAAAATTCCAAAGGAGTGGATAATGTTGAAGGCACCTCGCGTCAACAATCTCTATATTCTTGATATGTCCAAGGCGATGACATCACAGGGGCAAATAACATGTTTTCTATCCAAGGCGACCGAGAAGGAATCGATAATGTGGCACCGAAGAATGGGGCACATTCATCTAAGAAAAATGAATCAACTTGTGAGGAATGGACTTGTCGATGGAGTAAACGTGAAACATTTCCATCTGAATGACAAGTGTGTAAGTTGTAAGAAGGGGAAGCAACACAGACAGTCCCACAAAGTGAAGAAAGTTAACTCTGTTGAGATGCCACTTGAGCGATTGCACATGGATCTATTCGGACCAGTCAAGCGCAAAAGTCATCTTGGGGAGCTTTATTGTTTAGTTGTCACTGACGACTACTCAAGAGTTTCATGGGTGATGTGTTTGCAGAATAAAAGTGACACCTTTAACAACCTAAAAGTTCTGTTCACTCGACTGGAGAATCTCTACAACTTGAAGATAAAGAGGATTCGGAGTGATAATGGGACGGAGTTAAAAAATGCCAAGATGGATGAACTTTGTGAAAACAAAGGGATACATCATGAATATTCGGCTCCGTACACCCCACAACAGAACGGTGTTGCTGAACGAAAGAATAGGACTCTAATTGAAGCGGCTAGAACAATGCTTGCTGACTCAAATCTTCCAGTAATGTTCTGGAACGAGGCGATTTATGCAGCAAATTATACACTTAATCGGGTTCTAACAGTGAAGAAGTTTGGTAAAACATCTTATGAACTGTTACACCGACGAAAGCCGAACTTAGAGTATCTAGAACCTTTTGGGGCCCCATGCACGATGTTGAATCCAAGCGAGAAGTTTAGTCCTAAAGCTGAAGAGGGATACTTTGTTGGATTTGCAACCCCGCTCAAAAGGGTATACAACAAGCAAACTCGTCGGGTGGAGGATTGGGCTAACGTGGAGGTTCAACGATATACTCAAAATTTGCAAGGCACGGGTCCTGATTGGATGTTTGATTACAAAGATTTCTTTGAATCATTCAATCTAGATAGCTTGGTTGAAGAAGCTGTTATCAGATTACTTTACGAGTGTGAAAACGCGGCGACTTCACCGTTGGTGCGTCCAATCACCGTGAACCCCCTACCAGCTTCTAATGATACCAATGCTCTTATACAAGAGGAAGAAGTGTTTCAAGAGGCTTCAACTTCATTAGACTCTTCAGAATCTGAAGATGAACAATTTGAAGAAGTCATTCTTGAGCATGCAGAAGAACCAGAGGCACCGCCAGTGAACCCAACTCCAACTCCAGATGTTGCTTCATCATCTAACACGGGTCATGATCTGGATGCTGTAGAGAACTTGACTACTCAGACGGGAGTTACTGTACCTGAATATCCGGAATCTCGGATTCATCGTATTCACCCGCTGGAGCAAGTTATTGGTGATCCTGGAAGCAGTGTGATGACCAGAGGGCAGCTGCGAAGTGTTAACTCGCTAGAAAGTTTTGGTGCTTTAGCGTTATATGCCAAATACAAAAATCTGGTAGTCAAAATGATTGGTCGTTTGCGTGTTATGTGTCGCAGGTAGAGCCAAGGACATACAAGGACGCTTTGAAGGAGGATGCCTGGGTTGAGGCAATGCAGGAGGAGTTATTACAATTCCAGAAATTGGGAGTTTGGACGCTCACGGATTTGCCATCTGGAAGAAAGAAGATTGGCACTAAATGGGTGTTTAAGTGCAAGAAGGATGATCGTGGGGTTATAGTTCGTAACAAAGCCAGATTGGTCGTGCAGGGATTCCATCAAATCGAAGGGATTGATTATAACGAAATCTATGCTCCTGTAGCACGCATTGAAGCTATTCGGATGTTTCTTGCGTTTGCTTCCTATAAGAAGTTCAAAGTCTATCAAATGGACGTCAAGAGCGCATTTCTGTACGGGAAAGTCAAAGAAGAGGTTTATGTCGGGCAGCCACCAGGCTTTGAGGACCCAATCCACCGGGATAAGGTCTACGTGCTAAACAAAGCTTTATATGGCTTGCACCAGGCTCCGAGACAGTGGTACGAGGAGCTAAGTACATACCTCATCACAAAAGGATTTAAGCGCGGACTCGTCGACTGCACCCTATTCACGAAGAAATCAGGGGATGATTTGTTTCTGGTGCAGATTTACGTTGATGATATAATATTTGGTTCAACTAACGAGCTTTTATGCAGGGAGTTCGAAACTGTCATGCAGGAAAAGTTCGAAATGAGCGCAATGGGGGAGATGCAGTTTTTCCTAGGCTTGCAGGTGGACCAAAGACCCACGGGGATCTTCATTCACCAGACGAAATACGTATCCGATATCTTGAGCCGGTTCCAGATGGAGGATTCCAAGCCGATGGATACCCCGATTCAACCCAATCACGGGATTGGAGTGGACGCTAAGGGGGAGCTGACGGACCCATTTACATACAGAGCAATCATCGGATCTCTGATGTATTTGACGGCGTCTCGACCAGATATTATGTACGCAACGTGTCTCTGTGCCCGCTATCAATCGAAGCCGAAACAAAGTCATCTGACGGCGGTCAAGCGTATCCTTAGATATCTGAAGGGTTGTCCCTCAAAAGGACTTTGGTACCCTAATGATGATGATTTTGATTTTATTGCTTTTAGTGATGCAGATTGGGGCGGCTGTGATAAGGATAGCAAATCCACTACAGCTGGTTGCCAGTTTTTAGGGAGCAGGTTAGTCACCTGGCAATGTAAGAAGCAGACTTCCGTGGCGCTGTCTACCTGTGAAGCCGAGTACATTGCAGCCTCGAGTTGCTGTTCGCAAGTGCTCTGGATCCAACAGCAGATGGTGGATTACGGTTTGCAGTTTCTTAAAACCCCTATACACTGCGACAACGAAGCCGCTATCGCATTAACTAAAAATACTGAAAATCATTCTAAAGCGAAACATATCCGGATCAAATACCATTTTATCCGTGATTGTTACGCTAAAGAATTGATAGATATGGTCAAAATCCATACTGACTACCAACGTGCAGATTTGTTTACAAATGCTTTTGACTGATCCCGCTTTGAATATCTTTTAAAAGTAAATAACATAACGGAAAAACAGGACTAATCGGCACCTCGGTTTATCGCTTTTTAGTTTTAGTTTTTAATATTTTGCTAATTGGGAATTTCTCTTTGCTAATTGGGAATTTCTCTTTACTATCGTAATCCTCAAAGAAGTTGATGCTTTCGAGGGGATTGTTTAATCCTCAAAGAAGTTGATGCTTTCGAGTGGATTGTTTCTTTCAAATTTTCGTTTTTATTGTTTTTCAGAAAAATTAAAAACCCAAAAATATGTTCTTTATTTTAGGGGGAGCCATTTTATCAGAAAAACCAAAAACATTGAAAAATTCAAAAAGACCTAAAAATTAGAAAATCAAAAATGATTTCCTGGATAAAAAGAGGAAATGATAGTACATCAGTGGGGATCTGACACATGCTAAAGAATTGTATAGTATAATGAGGCGTGTGTTGATTACGTGTGATATGCTGATAGGCTTCGTAGACTAAAAATTGCGTGCATTAGTGATACAAACATAACGAACTACGCGTTCGTGGCTGAACACCTCATGGGCATATGGTCTTAGTACCGTAATTTCGTTTGATAGGATTGCCAAAATCTGAGGTTTCGGGTCGTTATGTTATGGTTATCCGGGATATTCTGATTAAACTTTTGTCGTATTGATTTACGGACCTAGTTTCATCAGAATATTTGCTAAAAGAGCTTAAATGCCAAAACCGAAAGTTACCGAATTGAGGAACTTTATGTTTTAATTGATCAAAGATCATTATTACATCGTATTGACTTACTGATGCAAATCAGTGGTTGATATCAGCCTCAACCTAGTGTATATGCACATGTTACTCTGCTGCATTCATTTGCTGACCTGTACACCTCTGTGCTATATACTTTGTAACTTTTACGGATAACTCTGGCATAATCACGCGTTACGACGAAGCTTTGTGCAATTACTTGATACGGGAGTATGTCGTGTGTGTGGGCACCACATCGTGATACACCTAACTCGTATCATTTAAAGCATTGCGTAATAGTCTGCATGTGAGCTTAAAGTGGACCAATATATCAGCAATTGCCGTGTCACATACTCGTATCACTTTTTGCCAATTAATCAAAAAGATCAACGCTGTGATCAGATTTCTCAGAAAACTGATATGATCCTCTTACCGGACATCACAAAATGTTTACTGCTTTCATTTACTTTATTGCATTTTACTTTTATTGTCAAAAAGATACAAAATCCAAAAAGATTTTAGGTGTGTTTTGCTAACATTTCAGAAAAACCAAACTTTTTGCATTTCTGTTTTATTTTTGATAACCGAGGATGCTTGATGGTCAATTTCTGAGATTTGATAACACCATCTGGGCTTTGTATCATTCAAAAAGTGAAAATATGAGTTTTTGAAGTTTAACAGATTGAAAAATGTTGAACGGGATTCGAATTCGTGATTTGGCAAAATTTTCAGATTTTTCCATTTCACATTCGCCCCTTAATTGGGTCGAATGTGGAAAAATCCTCACCTTCGGTTGTTAATTCTGGGCGAATGTGGGATTGTTTAACCAAATTTCACTTTCGGGTAAATAGTATTTACATTCGGCCAATTCTCTTTGGGCGAATGTAGATATCTTCTACATTCGACCAGGAAAAGGGGCGAAGGTGGATTCTCTATATAAGCCATTGCCACCTTCGAACCTTCATTCTACAGTTTTCAAAATTTTTTCTTCGATCCAAGAACTTGTTGCTGGATTTCTTTTGACTTGTGTTTTTTCTTCCCTATCTATTACTGATCCTTTTGAGACTAATTTCACAGGTAATGGAGCTATAACACGACCAGAATCGTCGTTTTTGTGATCCGACCTAGGGTTCTAGAATTAAGAGTTCTAGGATGATTAATATTGATTGTTTGTGATTGTTTTTCAATCTATATCAGTTTTAGGGGGAGAAGGATTAACGAATTAGGGTTATAACATCGTTTAAAGGGTTAATCGATTGATTGGGATAATCAAACCCTAATTTTCTTTAAAACTGATATAAATTGAAGACTGGAACCAATTGGATATGCACGAGTGTTAATCGGCCCATTTAGGATACATTGCAATCAAAATTACATGTTAAAAACAAAGATGAGAAATTTTTGAATTTTGGGTTTTTGATGTTTCACCTTCGGGTCATCAAAAAGGGCGAAGGTGGTAAATAATGGACGAAGGTGACAAATTATGGGCGAATGAAGTTTTTAATAAACACATGTTCACATTCGACCAGAATATTGCACATTCGTACCAAAACTCTACATTCGACCTGATTAAAAAGGGGCGAATGTGGAACTTGAAAATCTTAAAATTTTTAAATTTTTGTCGTTTTCATATTTTGACGTGTTTTTCTGATTTTGATGTGCAGATGGCTGAGCAACAAGAAAATATTGAGACTCAAGTGGAGAATGTCGTTCCAGATCCAGTTCAGGAGGCTGAAGCGTCTGTTCCGATAAGTTGGCCATTCGAAAGATCTCACAACTGCTGTGCATATCTTGGTGATGTAGAAAAGAACACAGAGTTCACTGGGATCATTGAGTTCTTGAAGAGGAGCAGGATTGTGCATGCCTTGGCCACACCAACAATCATCTACAAAGACATTATTGAAGACTTTTACAAGAATGCGAAGTATGATTTCTGGGAGAATCAGACGATAATCAGGAGCAAGATACAGGGGATGGAGATATTTTTGACTGAGTCTGATATAAGAGAAGCACTTCAGATTAAGTTTGAAGTAAGTGAAGATCCCAGATAATTATCGTGGACTGAACAGAAAGCTTGTTTCTTAAGGATGAAGTACAAAGGACCGATTACTGATGGTTCTATGCACAAAGGAAAGCTGAGTGTGTAGTTCAAATACTTTGCACATGTCATTATTCACGTGTTTGGATGTGTAAGCGGGGGATATGACGTTATGAGGAGAAGTTTAAGCTCATTGATGGTTGCGTTGACTCTCAACAAACCATTCAATGTTTCTGGGATGATACTGGATCATATGCTGGAAATGCTTAAGGGTTTGAAGAAGAAATATTTCATGTTATACCCAAGATTTCTGATGATGATCTTTGACCACAAATATCCTAATTTGAGGAAGGATCCAACCCAGGTTATAGGTCAAGATCACATGAACATCCGTACTTTGGTAAGGATGAAAGGATACAAGGGTGTGCCTGATGAAGATAAGCCACCATACAGAAGATTGTTTGGAGCTCTAGCTAAACAGGATTATACTGATCCTGGAAAGAACAAAGCTAGACATACTGAAAGTGATTCAGACAATGACGATCCTTTAGTGTATGCAGATGCAAACACTAAGAGAAAAAGGCAGGTTGTCAATCCTGGAGCCAAAGGGAAGGGCAAGGGAAAGATGGACCAGGGAAGTTCCAAGCAACAAGTGGTGAGAAAGAAAACGACTGCTAAGAAGGGTACAAGTTTAGTGGATGAAGAATCTGTTGACTCGGAGGAGACTGAGGTAGATGAGCAATGGGATTCTGATGAAGAAGGAGTTAAGACAACCAAACGTAAGGCCACTATGGTTGGTGAGTCTGAATCTCTTAACAAGACGATTGAAGAAGTAGAACAGGGTAAGAAGCCTGTTGATGTTGAAGATGAAGGTTTAGGTGTTGATATGGATGAACTGAATGCTGGAGAGACTGTTGTAGTGAATTTGCCAAAACCAAAACACAAAACAATGGCAAAGAAGTCAAGCACTAAACAGTTGAGGGAGAAAGAGATTGCCCAGCTGATGAAAGGAAAAAGATTACCCGATGCTGGTACATCATCAAAGCTGTCTTCACCAGTTACTAAGAAGCAGAAAAAGACAAAAGAGGCTGAGACATTACCAGTTGATCAGTTTAATGTTGCACTGGATAATGTTTTGGATATGTTCAGGAAGCCTCAGAAAGAGAAAGCTAAAGAAGTTGAGCCATCCAAATCTAAGAAAGTCACTGTTTCTGATGATGTGATGAAGCAGGTGAATAAGAAGATGGATGATATGATGAAGATGATTGTAGCTCAACAAGCAGAGATTGCTAAGTTTAAGCAGAATGAGGAGAAAATGCTTCAGATAGTGGTTGCTTCAAAGTCTAATCAAGATGAGATTGAGGAGAAAGTAAAGAAACTTGAAGCTAAAAATAAGAAGCTTGAGGGTAAATGTTCAAGGAACAAGAGTATGATTAAGGTGATCAAAGAGGATAACAAAGAACTAAAGGCTGAAAACAAACGCCTTAGTGATTTGTTAGACAGTTTGTATAATCAAGCACCCAAGTTGAAAGATGGTAAAATCAAACTTAACACATGTTGGGGCTTTGACTTTTTGACTTTTTCTCTGGGCGATTTTGGCGATTTGTGTTTTTGGTTTCTGTTCTTCATTTTCCCGGTCTTTCTTCTTCTCTTCGGAGTACTGTTTCATTGTTTTTGCTTGATTTTTCTTCTGTTCTTCTTCGTTTGTTATGGATCAGTCGTTCACTGATCCTAATCGGGGTATACCACCTGATATTCTGCCAGATCTGGTGAATAATCAAGGGTTTGAGATGAAGGAGATTAGTGAGGGGAGGTTTTGTCTGAGTAGAGAAATTGGGGGAAAGGTTGAATCCTGTTCGTTATCTGCTGGCGATCTGGTGTATCTGAAGGATACGTTGGGTGATGATTGGTTACTGAAAATTCAATCGGATACTACATTCCTTCTTAATTCGTCCTTGTTATCCAGTGATAATGCCTCGTCTGTTCCTAATGCTAGTATTCCCTCTGATTTGCCTTCAGATCTGACTATGTCTGAGAGTTTTTGTGATTCACCTTCTATAGGTGTTCCTGAGGATTTTGTTGAGTCTCGTGCCTCTCCTAATTCTCCTCTGAACCCTAATCCTTTTGGTAGTGCTCTGGAATTGAGTGTTCATGCTATGTCTGCTCCTTATATGATGGATTGGCGAAAACATCTCCTTCACTCTAGGGAGAATGGTTTGATAGGAAGTGGTCAGGATCAGCTGATGTTAGAGAGTGCTCCATGTGTGACTTACTGGCAGTTTTTTGGCTCTGAACAGTTGGTAGTTACTGATTTGACTATTGGGGAAGCTTTGCAGGTATTGATTGATAAAACCTGTACTGATAATTCTTTTGTGTCTGCTATGAACTGGTTTATCAATATGAATTATAAGAATGAGGGCTTTGTGTTGAGGTTTGGGGATTTGTTAATGAAGATTATTGAGGCTGATGCTGGGGCTATCCCTGATGAGAGTGCTTGTGTGCAATTTAGTGGGAAGTGTGTTGAGTTTATGAACTTTGTTATGAATGTATGTGATAAGAATGAGCATAGGATGCTGATAGTTGTGTGTAGGGATATGGATAGTAGTAGAGTTGGGTTGGAACTTTCTGAGAAGGTGAGTGATACTGATGGGAATAATTATGAGACAAAAGGTTGTCTGTTGCAGTTTGACTTGCAGGTATTCAGAGATTTATGTGATGACCTGGTGCAGAGGCTGAAAATTACTGATTCTGTTGATAGTTTGACTGCTTTTCATAAGTACTACCATATGAAGTTTGTTGAGGTAGTAGGCTGTTGTATTGAGGAGGTGTTTGAGTATGATTTTAAAATTGTTATTGCTCTGTCTAAATGGGTCAATAACAAGTGTAGAGATGTTGGGGATGAATCTCTGTATGATGTGATGTCTGAGAGGTCCCTTAAAATTCTTCTTAAAAGGAAGGTATTTGATAAGGAGTTCTCCATTGGTGGCCTTTCAGATATTAGTATCATTGCTGGAAGTAAAGAGAGGGTTACTGTTGTGGAGAAAAAGCTTAAGTTCTCTGCAGAGGAGGTTGAGGGTAAGAAGGCAGAACCTAAGAAGCAAGTCTTTGTCAATAGTGAAGGGAGGAAAATTATGAAGATTCTCTTGTCTAAAAACAAAAAGACAGCTAGAAGATTTGTATTTGATAAAGATGCTGCTGTCCCTGTTATTCCTATTTTCAGAATGGGCCCTTGTTATGATGATATTGGTTCTACTCCCATTGAATCAATGTCTATTGCTGATATAGAGAAAGAGATTAGTGAGTTAAAGAAATTGGGGGGTATGGTTAATTCTCCTGTGGGTTATAAAACTGCCTCAGGTTTGATTTTTGATCCTTGGGAAGTTGATTCTGATGCTAAGGCTAACCTTGGCTTTTTAGGGGGAGAGTTCTCTGCTAAGGAAATTAGGGAGAATAATAAAAAGAAAGAGGCTAGAATGAGGGAGTTGGTGGGTGGATTGGGTAAGGCTAAGGAGCTGTTAGCTAAGAAGCAGGATATTCTTTATGATAAGGGCAAGGAGATCCTGCTAAAGGCTCCTTTTTGTGGTATTGATTCTGGGATTAAACCTGTGTTTAAGGCTTCCTCCAGTGTCCCTAAGGGTGCAGCTGATGCTGCTTCACCAGTTTTGGGTTCTGAGTCTCCTAAAAAGGAGGAGTCTATCAATAAAGTTTCCTATGCCAATGCTGTTAAAGGTGAGAAGATGGCTGATCTTATTAAGCAGATAGTGTATTGTCCTCCTGCTACCCTAGAGAGTGGGGAGAAAGTTGTCATCATTAAACAGGAGCTGGTTGAAAAGGTTAGGCAGACTTTTGCTAAACATCTTTATGGTTACTTTGTTGGATCTTTCTGCTCTATTGCTTGGGTTAGGTTTAACCTATTTAAGATGTGGAAGAAGTATGGTGTGGAGGATATCTCTACTAATGGTAAGGGCCTCTTCTATTTTAAATTTTCTACTGAAGAAGGGATGTTGGATGCATTGAAGGCTGGCCCTTGGGTTGTGAATGGGATTCCTTTGGTTATTCAGCAGTGGGAAGTTGGTGCTGCTATAGTGAAGAAAGAGCCTGATAGAGTTCCAGTTTGGGTCCTGTTTAAGGAAGTTCCTATTGAATTATGGAATGTGCAGGGGCTTTGTGAGGTGGCCAGTTGTATTGGTAAACCCCTTTTATTTGATAATATAACTGTTGATAAATGTTTGAACAATGATGTGCAGGCAGGTTTTGCTAGAATTCTAGTTGAGATTGCTGCTGGTGATAATAGGCCTGAGGTTGTGAGAGCTTTTTATCCAAAAGAAGAGGGCAAGGAGGATAGGATTGCTGAGATTGTTATTGAGTTCCAGAAGGTCCCTATTAATTGTTCTCATTGTAAAGTGTTTGGGCACTCTTTTGAAGATTGTAATGTTAGAGCATTGACTGAAGAAGAGAGAGAAGCTAGGCAGAAGAAGATTGATGATGTGAAGGCTGGGGTTCAGGATGGTTCTATTAATAGGAATGTTGATGAGGAGGGTTTTGAAACTGTATGGAACAAGAGCTTGGCTGCTAGGAATAATAATAAATTCCAAAATCAGCCTAGAAGTGGTAATGGGGTGTTTGGGGGTGGAGCTCTTAGGCAAAGAAATATGGGGGATAAGAGTAATAATAAGGAGGTTAAATTGCAGGAAAGAATTAAAGCTTTTAAAACTAAACAGGCTGTTATTGAGTATGGATTAGAACAGGAAAAGAAGAAGGCTGGTACTGAGGGTGCTTCTACTTCAGGGAGTAAGAAGGTTGATGCTCAGGAGGTTAGGGATAATGTTAGAAGTGGTAAAGTTCAGAATCAGCAGAAGGGAAGGAAGACTGGTAAGGGTGAGAAGCAAGTTCAGGAAGTAGCTGGATTGGAAGTCAAGAATAGGTTTGCTCTATTGGAAGTTGAGGATCCTATGGAAGTCAATTTTTCTGCTGCTTTGGGGTCAAATGCTTCTCCAGCTAAGGTTAAGGCAAGAGCAGTTTCTAATCCTGCTAGTGCTGGTTCTGCTAAGAACTCCTCTGCTGGTTCTAAGCCTGTTCCTGCTAGTGGTCCTTCTCCTTTAAAACAAGGACCTCTTAACAGTAGTTCCTCCTCTTTACCTCCTGTCCCTCTTTCTGAGCCTTTGCCAGTGGGGAAACCTGTTAAGGCAGGGAGGGCTACTCCTGCTACTCCCTACTCTCCTGGTGCTAATTTGGGTTCTAGAAACACTGTTATTGAGGACAGTCTTGTTGTTTTATCTCAGCAACAAATGGATGATGTGATGTTCTATGTTAATAACAGAATTACTCCTTCTAAGGATCAGGTGCTGGTTTGGGATTTTGAGCAGACACAATTCTTTATTAAAATGTGTTTCAAATATGATTTTGCTGCTGGTTTGGACTATGATGGGGTAGAGGATGTTATTTTAGAGAATGAAAATAATGAGGTGTCCTCAGAAGGTGATGAGACTGCTGAATTTATGAAGCTTGATGAGTGTGGTCATTCAGAGGAGGATCGTGTATTGTCCTCTTCTATTGCTAACTCTGGTTACTAATGATGGGTCAGAATCTAAATATTTTGTCCTGGAATGTGAGAGGTCTCATGAAGCTTGCTAATCAGAATCAGGTCTTGAACTTATTGAGTGAAAAGGATATTGGTTTATGTGGTTTACTGGAAACTCATGTGAAGAGTCAGAATCTTAATAAGGTTTGTGGCAGGGTGTTGAATAACTGGCAATGGATCTCTAATAATGTCTATTGTCCTAGTTGGGTGAGAATTATTGTGGCCTGGAAACCAAATTTGGTGGATGTTATGGTGGTGGAAATGACTTCCCAGGTTATCCATTGTTTGGTTAAACCTCTTGATGGTTCCCCTTCTTTTTTCTGCTCTTTTGTGTATGGGTCAGTCAATAAGGTTCAGAGAAGGGTGTTATGGCATGATTTACAGCTTTTTGCAGCCTCTCTGAATGATGAACCTTGGCTGATTCAGGGAGATTTTAATGCTATTATGGACCCTTCTGAAAGATCCATGGGTTCTTATGATATGAATAGTGCTATGGTGGACCTTTGGGAATGCTGCCAGAATATTAATGTTGAGGATATTCCTTCCTCTGGTTTGAAGTTTACCTGGAATAAATGCCCTGGTAAGACTTCTGGGCTGCTAAAGAAGTTGGATAGAATGATGAGTAATCTGTCCTTTATGAATGTTTTTAAAGGTTTTGTGGCTTCTTTTCTTCCTTTCTACCACTCTGATCATGCTCCTGCTTTGTTAACTCTTAAGGGGCAGTCTTCTTGGAAGCCTAGACCCTTTAAGTTCATGAATTTCTTGGCGGCTAAACCCCAGTTTTTGCCTACTGTTGAGGCTTGTTGGAAGAAGAATATCCAGGGTTGTGCCATGTATTCTGTGGTTTCCAAATTAAAAAGTCTTAAAAAGCCTCTTAGGAAGTTAGGGAGATTGCAGGGTGATCTTTCTGAGAAGGTTAAAAAGATTTCTGAAGAATTGGGGAAAGTTCAGAGTGCTGTGGTGGATGATCCTCATAATCCTGCCATTAGGGAGGAGGAGGTGATTCTTGTGAGTGCTCTTAAACAGGCTGCTTTGGATGAGGAATCCTTTCTTAAACAAAGGGCTAAGGTGGACTGGCTTAAAGCTGGTGATCAGAATACAGCCTACTTTCACAAAGTCATTAAGGGTATATTGAGTAGGGGAAGGATTAATTCTGTGCTTGATAAGGAGGGGGCTTTCTTTGAAGGGCAGGATGTGGGGGCTGTTTTTGTTAGACACTTTGAGGGTTTTATGGGTAGTAATAGTAGGGTTGATCAGATTAGGGATCCTGCTGGTCTTTTTCCTTCTAAATTGCCTAGGGATGTGGCTGATCTTATGGTAAGGGAGGTCTCTGATGAAGAGATTAAGTCTGCTTTGTTTGATATTGATGTGGATAAGGCTCCTGGGCCTGATGGGTTCTCTTCTAAGTTTTTTAAATCTTCTTGGTCTGTGATAGGGGATGAGGTGTGTAGTGCTATTAAGGAGTTCTTTTATAATGGGAAGCTCCTGAAGGAAGTTAATGCTACTATTATTTCTTTGGTTCCTAAGTGTGCCAATGCTAGAAGTGTGACTGACTATAGGCCAATTGCTTGTTGCAATGTTCTATACAAAGTCATCTCCAAAATCATATGTGAAAGGATTAAGGGGTCTTTGGATCTGATTGTCAATGATTGTCAAAGTGCTTTTATCCCTGGGAGGCAAATTAGTGATAACATTTTATTGTCTCAGGAGTTATTAAGGCACTATCATTTGAAAGTGAGGGCTCCTAGAGTTGCTTTGAAGATAGACCTGCAAAAGGCTTATGATACTGTTAACCATGATTTTTTAGAAGCCTGCTTGGTGAACTTTGGGTTTCACCCTTGTATGATTGCTTGGATTATGACCTGTTTAAGATCTGCTGCTTATTCTATCAATGTCAATGGGGAAATGATTGGTTATTTCCAGGGGAAAAGGGGTTTGAGGCAGGGTGACCCTATGTCACCCTATCTGTTTACCATTGTGATGCAGGTCTTCAAGCTCATTTTTGATAGGAATATTGCTGAAAGTGGGCAGTTTAAATATCATTGGGGTTGTGAGGGCCTTAATCTAACTCATGTGTGTTTTGCAGATGATTTGCTGGTTTTCTCTTATGCTAATTCAGCATCCATTAGGGTTGTCAAAGCTGTTTTGGAGGAGTTTAGTTCAGTCTCTGGGCTGGTTCCTAATTTAGGTAAGAGTACTATGTTTTTTGGGAATGTCACTGATAGGATTAAGGTGAGGTTGAAGAATTTATTACCTTTTAAGGAAGGGACTCTTCCTGTGAGGTACCTTGGAGTTCCCCTTTTATCTAAGAGATTACATACCAAGGACTGTAAAGTGCTTGTAGATAAAGTGAGGAAAAGGGTAGAGGACTGGAAGAACAAGGTTTTATCCTTTGCTGGAAGGCTGCAACTTATTAAGTCTGTTCTGTCTTCCCTTCAGGTCTACTGGGCTGCTGTTTTTAGGTTACCTGGTAGTGTCATTGATGATATAGAAAGGATTATGGGTGGTTTTCTTTGGTCTCAGGCTGATTCTGCTAAAGGGAAAGTTAGAGTCTCTTGGGAGTCAGTGTGTTTGCCTAGGAGTCAGGGTGGATTAGGAATAAGGTCTTTGAGAATTAGAAACCAGGCTCTCCTATCCAGGCATGTTTGGAACTTGGTCTCTGGAAAGGACTCTATTTGGACTAGGTGGATTAAATTGTATAAATTAAAAGGGTTAAGTTTCTGGGGTTTCAGCAATAAAAGGGATGCTTGTTGGAGTTGGAAAAGTATGCTTGATTTTAGAGAGGTTATTTGGCCTCATTGTTTGCAGTGTATTGGGGATGGCAGGTCAACCTCAGTCTGGTATGATAACTGGTGCCCTTTAAGTCCCTTAAGTTTGTTTATCTCTCCTAGGGATATTCATGGTGGGGGTTTTTCTCTTACTACCACTGTTGCTGATGTTATTGATGGGAGGGGGGGTTGGAATTGGCCTGAGATCTGGAGAGCTAAGTTCCCTTGTTTGTTTCAGATGTCTCCTCCCTTGTTGACTGAGGGGAAGAGGGATATCACTTTTTGGAAAACTAAGGAGGAGACTCTGGTTCAATTTGAAACTGGTATAGCCTTCAAGGACTTTAGTGTTGGTAAACCTGAGGTCCCCTGGGCTAGGAGTATCTGGTTTAGCCAAGCTATTCCTAAGCATGCCTTTGTCTTGTGGTTAGCCTGTCAACATAGACTTGTGACCCAGGACAGGCTTATGAGATGGGAGATTAAGGATCAGCTTCTCTGTTCTTTCTGTGGGGAGGTCTGTGATAGTCATAGTCATCTTTTCTTTGAGTGCCACTACCCGGCTGCAGTGTGGGATGGGCTTAAAGTTATTGCTGGATTAGAAAGTATGCCTCATAGTTTGGATGAATGTATCCTTGAACTGTCTTTGATCCCTGGTAGGAAGTCCATCAAGGGTATTATTCAGAAGCTGATGCTTGCTGCCTTGGTGTACTTCATTTGGCAAGAAAGAAACCTGAGGATTTTTCAAAGCAAGTCTAGATCAGTTTTGGATTTATGTAAGTTGATTGAGGGGACTGTTAGATTAAGGCTTTTGGGCCTTAAGATTTATGCTTCCCCTTGCAGTATTCATCTGAGTAAGATTTGGGGATTCAAAGTGGTATGGAGGGACCCTGCTAAACAGGTTAACCAATGTGGTTTGTGATTTTTATTTGGTTATTCTGGTTGGGTGGGGTGGGAGTTGGGCTGGGTGTGGCTTCTGCCTGGTCTGTCTGGTGTGGTTTATTTTATGGGTTGGGTTCTGTTTCTGTTAGGATGTTTAAAGGATTGAAATGGAATAATGTCTGGATAGGTAATATGGTGTACTGTAATGGTGGGGTGGGTAACATGGGTTTAAAGTCTGTCATGTTCTGGGGTGGGGGGTATTTTGGGAATTTGGGAGTGATATGGAGTTTCTTTCAGCTTGGGGTAGTATTCTGGCTTTTGTGCCTTCCTTTCTCTTTCTCTGTGTGTGTTGTGGTATTTACTATGTTGAAAGTCTTTTTTAACCTTAGTCCTGGTCTTTTGAGTTGTGTTCTGGACTCTTTTCCTGTGTGCTCTCTTTTCTCTGTGAATATGGGGTTAGGAGTTGAGTGTTTTGGGACAAGACTTAAACTGGGAGCTATAAGGATGGATCAGGGTCATATTGTTAGGTTCTCCTTTTTTCTTGTGTTCTTCTCTTTTCTTAGTACTAGATATGGCCCTGAAAACCTTGTGTTTGTTTTGATTCTAAACCTTTTCTTGCTTTTGAGTCTTGAGTCTGTCCACTCCTTCTGGAGTTGGGGTGGGGGGTATTTTGGGTACCATGGAGTTTGGAGGAACTGGAAATGGCCTTGGGTAGTTAACCTTAGAAGTAGTCCCTTGACTGATATGGTGAATTGGTGTGTCTTTCATACACCTGTGTGGTTTCTTTTGTGTTTTAACCATAGGATTTTAGGACATTGCAGCCATATTAGTACTTTATCTACTTTATGGTCTGCCTTTACCTTAGCCTGGTGGTATTTAGGATTTATTATGCAGGAGGTTTGCATTCAACATGGAGAGATAAGGAGGAACTATGCCACTGTCCTTAGGACATTATTCCTCACCCCCTCAAATTTTGTATTTTATAGCACCTGGAAGTGGCATAGGAACCATATACTTTTGTGTGAGTTTATTGGTGTATATAGCCTGTGTGTGTCTTTATTTGGGCACTTGCCCAGGGGGGGAGGGTCATTATGGGAACAAGGAGTTTGGAGGAGACTTAAAATACGTTGGGTAGATATCTGGATTCATTTCTTATTCTATTCCTGTGTTGTGATCTGTCTTTGGGTCAGGGAGGGTGGGATCATAATTCATATTTGGGAAAGATCTCTGGCCAGAGAATTTGGTCCTTTTTTGACACTCTGGTTCAGCTCTGCGTTTGATAAGGGGTTTTTAGGTTTGTACAAACACTGGGAGTGTGTTCAGCCGGGAGACATAAGGATGGACTATGCTGCTGTTAGTAGGACATTATTTCTCTGGTTCTATTTTTATTTTCTAGATCTGTACAGCAGCATAGAAACCCAATGCATTACTTTGGTATTCTTTCTATACCTTTTTTCTTGCTTTTGGAGTCTTGAGTCTTTTGAGTCAGTCCCACTTGGGACTTGTCTTGGGCTGGTTACTATGGGTTGGGTTGATATGTTTAGTAGAGGGGAGCCTGGAGTTGTTATGGGGTTGAAATTTCTTAGGAAGCTTGTCAGAAGGGGTGCAGGGTATGTCTTCAGTGGGAATAAGAGTTGGCAAGATGTTTTAGGCTGCAGGGGTAGAAAAGTCTTTTTTAAAGGAAGTATGCAGAGTTGGTGGCTGGTGAAGTTAAACAGATTATGGGTGTGTTATATACTTATATGGGTCTGGGAGGTATGGTTCAATAGGCTGTTGAGGCTGATTGATCTTGTTTCTAAGATAAGCAGATTTGTGATGGAAGGAAGTGGTACGAATAAAAGGAAGCAATGGGTGATTTTCTGGTATAGAAGGGTATGCTTTATTGTGTTGATTCAGCAACAAAAGTGGCTCAGGTATGTGATTTGTGGTGTGTGTTTTCTGATGTTTAGATTGAAGAGGGGAATTAAGGATGTGAAAGAGCCTAGTAAAGCCATTACTCTGATGGAGGTTTTAAAAGATTACAGGTTGTTTTTGCATTTTTTAGTTGCAGCTTTGCCCTGTTACAAGCTGCCTTTGTGTTTATTACTTTGTAGTAAATTCAAAGGTCCCTCTGTTTTTTTATGGTACTTATGTAACATTATAGGAATGGTTCAATTTGATTTTTTTGTCTGTCTGATGCTTGTTCTAAGCATGATCAAATTGATCTCTATTTCTATGATAGCATTTGAAAGCCTAGTTCATTTGCTCTTCCAAACTGTTGTTTGGAGGGTTTGGAAGGTTACATATTGCCTTTGGTTGGGTAACTTCTTTGGCAGTTGGTTAAAGAAGATTTTTCTTGAAGGATGGTGGTTTATGGTTATCTGGAAGATTTATAGATTTTATTTGAGTATACTTACTGCTGAGGTGATAGGATATTGGAGTAGGATATGCTTGGTTTATAGGTTTGGGTATGGAGGTGGGCCGAGGAGCTATGTGTATTGGTTTGAGGGTAATAGAGTGACTAAGGACCAAAGTGGTTATGGGTTTCTGTGGTGGATTAATTTTATGTGCTGGATTGGGCTGGTTATATGGTATGACAATGGGTGGAAACTGGATTTTGTGGTATATTGGGCTAATAAGTATAGAATTTGTTTTCTGCTGGGCTGGATTGTTTTTAAAATGCTGAAAGATGGTTGGTTTGGAAGGTATGGGCTGCAACAGGATAAGCGAAGAGTTATGGGCCTTGTTTGGTGTTCTGGTCGAAGACTATTACGAAGGCTGGATAGGAGGTGCGGGCTGATATATGACAATCGAAGAATTATGGGCCTGGCCGATTGGATTAAGATAGTTTGTGGTTGGGCCTGGGGTGGGCTGTTACGGTTTTTACTTTACATTCAGAAGCTATGTTGGGCTTTTAATATTGTACTTGGGCTTAGGAGCTTGATGTTAGATTTGGCCCACTTTTATTTTTTGTTTTTGTTTGTTTCTTTTTGGGCTAACTTAAGATCTTGGGTTTATGTCCCGGGTCTAGGTTAGTCTTTGTCTTGTACCTCTTTTTTGATCAATAAATTTTTGCCGGGGTTTTCCCCTTTTTCTAAAAAAAGTTGAAAGATGGTGAAGAAGATAAAGAAAAAGAGGAAGAACAAGTAGACTTTGAACCTTCTGATTCTGAGAAAGAAAAAGATGATGATGAGGAAGATGAGGAGTCTGAGAAAAGTGATGATGAGGAGAGTAAGAAAAGCGATAAAGATGATGATGATGATGCAGAAGGGTCTGGGAGTAAGAATGATGATGATAGTAGTGATAGTGATGATGATGAAGGAGGAGATGACACAAGCAAATTCACATTTGAGAAGAGAACACCAAAGAAGAAAGATGCTGGAGAATCACGTTCCAAAAAGAAGAAAGGAGAGAATGTAGATTCAGATGAAAGTATCTTTTGGAACGAAAAGGTGAGATCTTTGAATGATGATGCGAAGAAAGTTTACAGAGATATGTTAGAGAAAAGAGAATGGACGATAGAGTTCACAGGTCGTTTTGCTGAGATATTCCAGACTGATGACATGAGATATGAACTGGAGTATAACGATCCTGATCTAGAAGAAGGTGAAGTACCTGCTACTGTGGCTAAAGAGATTCTTGATGGTCTTGCACAGAGAGTAGGGAAATCATTTGAGGAGTTTGTAATGGATGAGTCGATTCCAAATATTCCTGAAAAGGATATTGGAAATCACTCAGATGATAAGAATACTCCAGAAATGGATGAAGTGGAGATTGAAGATATAACACATGAAGAATATCCACAATACTTCAGACAAAATGATGAAAATGTGATATTTCCTGACTTCACTGAGATTCCAAACACTTCAGCGAAGAAGAAAGCAAAGAAAAGGAGTGAAGAATTTGTTGAGAAGGTGTTTGGAGCTGATAAGCAACAATCTTCAAGTCAATCTGATGAATTGAAGAATTACTTGAAGAAGTTGAGGGAAATGGATGAAAACTGACCAAAGCCTGAAGCTCAAGGAAGTTTCTATAGATTCCATAATGCTAAGTTCAAAGGCAGAGCTCTCGGGTGGACTTATTTGAGTAGACTGAAGTGTTTAGCTGCCAAATGGGAATCAGGAATTCTGTATTTCTACAGATTCATTGATTTGCTAACTCTACCGTATTGGGCGGTCAGAGATCTTTGCAGATTCCCAATGTTTGGAGCTTCAGTGAATAATACACATGTCGGTTGGTGTGCAGATAAGTTAGTTTGGGAGAGTAGAACAAAGTGGAATAGGTTCAAGCCTCAATATCCAAGAAGAAAAGTTCACAGGGATATTGATCCTAAAACCAAGTTGAAGAGGGTAACTTTGATCTACAAAGCACCTGAAGTGATGAGAAAGATACCTTTGATGCCTATGCCGCAACATTTCAGTGCTGACTTTATATTTTGGTACTATGATTGGAGAAAGGCTGAAGCCGTGATTGTTTTGAGAGATGGGAAGGACAAATACAAGCATGTTCATGTATTTGATCCTATGTGGTTGATTAACTGTACCTTCGAAGACATCATCATGCTTTTCTACAATCCGATTCATCATGAGCCTAACGATGCTGAACAAGCAAAGAAGTATACTCAAGTTGTAGGAGTTTGTTTTGCGTACGATATAAACTCGGGGAGTAACTTGGATGCTAAGCTTGGTAAAATGGTGAAGATGGCTAATGTGTCGAAACCAGTGAAAAGAAAGTTGGAGCCGGAAATGACTAAAGAGCAAAAGAAACAGCTCAGAATTTATTTGTTGAACAAAGCAATGGACGAAGACAGAAAACGATCCAATCAATAGTCGAGGGGGAGTTTGTAGATGCACGAAGTGCGACTAGTGATTGGATCTACAAGTTAACATGTGTTAAAAGTTGCTGATGGGTTGAATGTAGAATATGTGGGCGAATGTAGAGCAGAATGGGCGAAGGAAGAGACTAACTGGGCGAAGGTAGAATGGACCTGATCAGAAGAACACATTCGTATCCTAGAGTGGGCGAATGTGGAAGAAGTCCACATTCGACCATCCCTAGTGGGCGAATGTGCAGACTGTATATATAGAAGTTGTGTATTTTTGAGATAGAGAGAGTTTTAGTTGAAGTGTGTGTTTGTGTCAGGTTCTAGGTGCAATTGAGAAAGTGTTTAAGTGGTCTAGATTAATGTGTGTGTGATTGTAATTGAATATTTGAGAAAGTTAATCTATGAAAAAGCTTTGAAAATGATGTTAATTGTGTTTTGATTAGAGTTTTATCAGTTTGTTCAAAGCTAGGGTTTCCGCACCTGGTTTTGTTACTTGTATGATCAATTAATCCTGTTTCATCTAAAATCTTTCGTTTACACATCGTGAGTCCGAGTATCGTCCGGTCTGCTTCGTATCCTTTATCTGAGTCTGTAGCATGATCAGATATCTTATGGCCTTCCCGTCCCTCCATTCGGGTGCCCGAAACTTCAAATGTACCGATTGTTATGTCCTTTAAAACTCGAGTCGTTTTTTTGTGTACGAATCTCTATGTCATTGTCGCATCGTGAGTCCGATTACCATCCGGTCAGCTTGGTATCCTTTATCTAAATCTGTTGCATGATCAGATATCGTATGGCCTTCCCGTTTCTCCATTCGGGTGCCCGAAACTTCAAATGTACCGATAGTTACATCTTTTAAAATTCGAGTCTTTTCTTATGTACGAATCTCTATGTCATTGTAGCATCGTGAGTCCGATTACCATCCGCTCAGCTTCGTATCCTTTATCTGAGTCTGTTGCATGATCAAATATCTTATGGCCTTCTCGTTCTTCCATTCGGGTGCCCGAAACTTCAAATGTACCAATAGTTATGTCCTTTAAAACTCGAGTCGTTTTTTGTGTACGAATCTCTATGTCATTGTCGCATCATGAGTCCGATTACCGTCCGGTCTGCTTCGTATCCTTTATCTGAGTCTGTAGAATGATTAGATATATTATGGCCTTCACGTTCCTCCATTCGGGTGCCTGAAACTTCAAATGTACCAATAGTTACGTCCTTTAAAACTTGAGTCGTTTTTTGTGTATGAATCTCTATGTCATTGTCGCATCGTGAGTCCGATTACCGTCCGGTCTGCTTCGTATCATTAATCTGAGTCTGTAGCATGATTAGATATCTTATGGCCTTCACGTTCCTCCATTCGGGTGCCCGAAACTTCAAATGTACCGATAGTTATGTCCTTTAAAACTCGAGTCGATTTTTGTGTATGAATCTCTATGTCTTGTCGCATCGTGAGTCCGATTACTGTCAGGTCTGCTTCGTATCCTTTATCTGAGTCCGTAGCATGATCAGATATCTTATGGCCTTCCCGTTTCTCCATTCGGGTGCCCGAAACTTCAAATGTACCGATAGTTACATCTTTTAAAATTCGAGTCTTTTCTTAGGTACGAATCTCTATGTCATTGTAGCATCGTGAGTCCGATTACCATCCGCTCAGCTTCGTATCCTTTATTTGAGTCTGTTGCATGATCAAATATCTTATGGCCTTCTCGTTTTTCCATTCGGGTGCCCGAAACTTCAAATGTACCGATAGTTATGTCCTTTAAAACTCGAGTCGTTTTTTGTGTACGAATCTCTATGTCATTGTCGCATCGTGAGTCCGATTACCGTCCGGTCTGCTTCGTATCATTAATCTGAGTCTGTAGCATGATTAGATATCTTATGGCCTTCACGTTCCTCCATTCGGGTGCCCGAAACTTCAAATGTACCGATAGTTACGTCCTTTAAAACTTGAGTCTTTTCTTGTGTACGAATCTCTATGTCACTGTCGCATCGTGAGTCCGATTACCATCCAGTCTGCTTCGTAACCTTTTATCTGAGTTTGTTGCATGATCAAATATCTTATGGCCTTCCCGTTACTCCATTCGGGTGCCCAAAACTTCAAATGTACCGATAGTTACGTCCTTTAAAACAAGAGTCTTTTCTTCTGTTCGAATCTCTATGTCATTGTCGCATCATGAGTCCGATTACCATCCGATCAGCTCAGTATCCTTTATCTTAGTCTGTTGCATGATCAGATATCTTATGGCCTTCCCGTTCTTCCATTTCGGGTGCCCGAAACTTCAAATGTACCGGTAGTTATGTTCTTTAAAACTTGATTCTTTTCTTGTGTACGAATCTCTGTGTCACTGTCGCATCGTTAGTCCGATTAGCATCCAGTTTGCCTCGTATCCATTATCTGAGACTGTTGCATGAGTAGACACTTAATGGCCTTCCTTTTAGTCCATTCGGGTGCCCGAAACTACCAATGTACCGATTGTTATGTCCTTTAAAACTCGAGTCATTTTTTGTGTACGAATCTCCATATCATTGTCGCATCGTGAGTCTGATTACCTTCCGGTCTGCTTCGTATCCTTTATTTGAGTCTGTAGCATGATCAGATATCTTATGGCCTTCACGTTCCTCCATTCGGGTGCCTGAAACTTCAAATGTACCGATAGTTACGTCCTTTAAAACTTGAGACTTTTCTTTTGTATGAATCTCTATAACATTGTCGCATCGTGAGTCCGAGTACCGCCCGGTCAGCTTCATATCCTTTATCTGAGTTTGTTGCATGATCAGATATTTTATGGCCTTCCCGTTCCTCCATTCGGGTGCCCAAAACTTCAAATGTACTGATAGTTTTTTTTGGAAAAAGGGGAAAACCCCGGCAAACATTTATTGATTAATAAGAAGTACAAGACAAAGACTAACCCAGACCCGGGACATGGACCCAAGATCTTAAGTTAGCCCAAAAAGAAATGAACAAGAACAAAAATAAAACTAACTCTAAACAACTGGGCCAACCTAAACAGAAAGATCTAAGCCCAACAAAAATATTAAAAGTCCAACAAAGGCTATCCACATAGACCAAAAATAAGCAGGCATATTCCACGGCCCAACCATTAGTCCACCATCGACCTATGCTCCAGCCCACTTCATCCGCTTTACCCCAGTCTTCAAAACTGTAGCCCTTCTCGTAACCATAAAGCCTTAGGCCCAAGGACAAGCCCAGTAATATACCCATACACCCCTCAAGCCCACTTCTTATAAACTTCCAGCCCATCCCGGTAAAAAATCCATGACCAGTAACCCCATTTTGCACCAGCCCAATCCACCCCTCACTCCCTTTCCTTAAAACCCATCCTGCCCAGTAAATAAGAATAATCCAGCCCAAAAAAACATAACACCCTTGATCCATAAACATTCTAACATCCTTAAGCTTACGTTTGAAACCAGTCAGCCCACAATCATTTCCCATCATAAAAAACAAACATTCCCTACTCCACTTACACATTATTTCAACAGCAAACCCCTCCTCAAAAAACCCATAAACCTCCCAAATAAACCTCCATCCTATAGGGATTAAAACCCCTGTCCATCCATAACTGAGATTATCCATCCAAATGCTATATGAGACCTTCCAAAACCTCCACAAACTGTTTTGAAAGAGCAAATGAGAAAGGCTCTCAACTGCTATCATAGGAATAAAATTCAACTTGAGCAATCTAAAAGCAAACACCATACTAACAAAAAGCTCAAATTGAACCATTCCTATAAAGTCACATATAAACCATAGTAATTCAGAAGGGCCTTTGAGTTTAGTAGAAAGTAATAAACACAAAGACAGCTTGTTGAGAAACAAAGTTGAAACTAGATGGTGCCAAAAGAGCCTGCAAACTTTAAACACTTCCATCAGAGTAATGGCATTACTAGACTCTTCCACACCACTAATTCCCTTCTTAACTATAAAACTCAGACCTCCCGAAACACAGAGCACATACCTGAGCCACTTCTGTTCCTGAATAAACACTATGAAGCATAACCTTCTATACCAGAATAAAACCCATTCCTTCCTTTTGTTCATACCAATACCTTCCATAACAGACCTGCACATCTTGGAAGTAAGATCAACCAATTTCTCACACTCATAGAACCATTCTTCCCAGGCCCATAGAAACATATAAAACAACCATAATCTGATCAACTTTTCCAGCCACCCACTCAGCCTCCTCTTTTTAATAAAGATATCTCTACCCCTGCTGCCTAACCCTTTATACCAACCATTGTTACCTTTCCTAGCAAATCCAGCACCCCTTCTGACTGGTTTCTTAACAAATATCAATCCCATAACAGCTCCAGCCACCACTCTACTTATCACATCAACCCAACCCATAGTAACCAGCCCAAGACAGGTCCCAAGTGGGACTGACTCAATAGACTCAAGACTCCAAAAGCAAGAAAAAAGGTTTAGAAAGAATACCAAAGTAATGCATTGGGTTTCTATGCTGCTGTACAGATCTAGAAAATAAAAATAGAACCAGAGAAATAATGTCCTACTAACAGCAGCATAGTCCATCCTTATGTCTCCCAGTTGAACACACTCCCAGTGTTTGAACAATCCTAAGAACCCCTTATCAAACGCAGAACTGAACCAGAGTGTCAAAAATGGACCAAATTCTCTGGCCAGAGATCTTTCCCATATGTGTATGATAATCCCACCCTCCCTGACCCAATGACAGACAACAACACAGGAATAGAATAAGAAATGAATCCAGATATCTACCCAACGTATTTTAAGTCTCCTCCAAACTCCTTGTTCCCATAATGACCGACCCCCCATGGGCAAGTGCCCAAATAAAGACACACACAGGCTATAAACACCAATAAACTCACACAAAAGAATATGGTTCCTATGCCACTTCCAGGTGCTATAAAATACAAAATTTGAGGGGGTGAGGAATAATGTCCTAAGGACAATGGCATAGTTCCTCCTTATCTCTCCATGTTGAATGCAAACCTCCTGCATAATAAATCCTAAATTCCACCAGGCTAAGGTAAAAGCAAACCATAAAGTAGATAAAGTACTAATATGGCTGCAATGTCTTAAAATCCTATGGTTAAAACACAAAAGAATCCACACAGGTGTATGAAAGACACACCAATACACCATTTCAGGCAGGGAACTACTTCTAAGGTTAACTACCCAAGGCCATTTCCAGTCCCTCAAAACTCCATGGTACCCAAAATACCCCCCACCCCAACTCCAAAAGGAGTGGACTGACTCAAGACTCAAAAGCAAGAAAAGGTTTAGAATCAAAACAGACAACAGGTTTTCAGGGCCATATCTAGTGCTAAGAAAAGAGAAAAACACAAGAAACAAGGAGAACCTAACAATATGACCCTGATCCATCCTTATAGCTCCCAGTTTAAGTCTTGTCCCAAGACACTCAATTCCTAACCCCATATTCTCAGAGAATAAAAAGCACACAGGAAACGAATCCGGAACACAACTCACAAAACCAGGACAAAGGTTGAAATAGACTCTTACCATAATAAAAACCACAACACACACAGAGAAGGAAAAATGAAGGCACAAAAGCCAGAACACTACCCCAAGCTGAAAGAAACTCCATATAACTCCCAAATTCCCATAATACCCCCCACCCCAGTACTTGACAGACTCTAATCCCATGTTACCCACCCCTCCATTACAGTACACCATATTACCTATCCGGACATTATTCCATTTCAACCCTTTAGACATCCTATCAGAAAAAGAACCCAGCCCATACAATAAACCATACCAGACAGACCAGACAGAAGCCATACCCAGCCCAACTCCCACCCCACCCAACCAGAATAACCAAATAAAAATCACATACCACATTGGTTAACCTGTTTAGCAGGGTCCCTCCATACCACCTTAAATCCCCAAATCTTACTCAGATGAATACTGCTAGGGGAAGCATTAATCTTAAGACCCAAAAGCCTTAATCTGACAGTCCCCTCAATCAACTTACACAAATCCACAACTGATCTAGACTTTTCTTGAAAAATCCTCAGGTTTCTTTCTTGCCAGATGAAGTATACCATGGCAGCCAGCATCAGCCTCTGAATAATACCCTTGATGGACTTCCTACCAGGGATCAAGGACAGTTCAAGAATACATTCATCCAAACTGTGGGGTAAACTTTCTAATCCAGCAATAACTTTAAGCCCATCCCATACTGCAGCCGGGTAGTGGCACTCAAAGAAAAGATGATTATGACTATCACAGACCTCCCCACAGAAAGAACAAAGAAGTTGATCCTTAACCTCCCATCTCATAAGCCTGTCCTGGGTCACAAGTCTATGTTGACAGGCTAACCACAAGACAAAAGCATGCTTAGGAATAGCTTGGCTAAACCAGATACTCCTAGCCCAGGGGACCACAGGTTTACCAATACTAAAATCCTTGAAAGCTATACCAGTTTCAAATTGGACCAGAGTCTCCTCCTTGGTTTTCCAAAAAGTGATATCCCTCCTCCCCTCAGTCAACAAGGGAGGAGACATCTGAAACAGACAGGGGAACTTAGTTCTCCAGAACTCAGGCCAATTCCATCCCCCCCTCCCATCAATAACATCAGCAACAGTGGTAGTAAGAGAAAAACCACCACCATGGATATCCCTGGGAGAAATAAATAAACTTAAAGGACTTAAAGGGCACCAGTTGTCATACCAGACTGAGGTTGATCTGCCATCCCCAATACACTGCAAACAATGAGGCCAAATAACCTCTCTAAAATCAAGCATACTTTTCCAACTCCAACAAGCATCCCTTTTATTGCTAAAACCCCAAAAACTTAACCCTTTTAACTTATACAATTTAATCCACCTAGTCCATATAGAGTCCTTCCCAGAGACCAGGTTCCAAACATGTCTGGAAAGAAGAGCCTGGTTTCTAACTCTCAAAGACCTTATCCCTAAACCACCCTGACTCCTAGGCATACACACTGACTCCCAAGAGACCCTAACTTTCCCTTTAGCAGAATCAGCCTGAGACCAAAGAAAACCACCCATAATTCTCTCTATATCATCAATGACACTACCAGGCAACCTAAAAACAGCAGCCCAGTAGACCTGAAGGGAAGACAGAACAGATTTAATAAGTTGCAGCCTTCCAGCAAAGGACAAAACCTTGTTCTTCCAATCCTCAACTTTTTTCCTCACTTTATCCACAAGCACTTTACAGTCCTTAGTATATAATCTCTTAGATAAGAGGGGAACTCCAAGGTACCTCACAGGAAGAGTCCCTTCCTTAAAAGGTAATAAGTTCTTCAACCTCACCTTAATCCTATCAGTAACATTCCCAAAAAACATAGTACTCTTACCTAAATTAGGAACCAGCCCAGAGACTGAACTAAACTCCTCCAAAACAGCTTTGACAATCCTTATGGAAGCAGAATTAGCATAAGAAAAAACCAGCAAATCATCTGCAAAACACACATGAGTTAGATTAAGACCCTCACAACCCCAATGATATTTAAATTGCCCACTGTCAGCAATTCTCCTATCAAAAATGAGTTTGAAGACCTGCATCACAATGGTAAACAGATATGGAGACATAGGGTCACCCTGCCTCAAACCCCTTTTCCCCTGAAAGTAACCAATCATCTCCCCATTAACATTGATAGAATAAGCTGCAGACCTTAAACAGGTCATAATCCAAGCAATCATACAGGGGTGAAAACCAAAGTTCACCAAGCAGGCTTCTAAAAAATCATGGTTAACAGTATCATAGGCCTTTTGAAGGTCTATCTTCAAAGCAACTCTAGGAGCCCTAACTTTCAAATGATAATGCCTTAATAACTCCTGAGACAATAGAATGTTGTCACTAATTTGCCTCCCAGGTATAAAAGCACTTTGACAATCACTGACAATCAAATCCAAAGACCCCTTAATCCTTTCACAAATGATTTTGGAGATGACTTTATACAAAACATTGCAACAAGCAATAGGTCTATAGTCAGTCACATTCCTAGCATTGGCACACTTAGGAACCAAAGAAATAATAGTAGCATTGACTTCCTTCAGGAGCTTTCCATTATAAAAGAACTCCTTAATAGCACTACACACCTCATCACCTATCACAGACCAAGAAGATTTGAAAAACTTAGAAGAGAACCCATCAGGCCCAGGAGCCTTATCCACATCAATACCAAACAGAGCAGACTTAATCTCTTCATCAGAAACCTCCCTCACCATAAGATCAGCAACATCCCTGGGCAATTTAGAAGAAAAAAGGCCAGCAGGATCCCTAATCTGATCAACCCTACTATTACTACCCATAAAACCCTCAAAATGTCTAACAAAAGCAGCCCCCACATCCTGCCCTTCAAAGAAAACCCCCTCCTTGTCAAGAACAGAATTAATCCTTCCCCTACTCACTCTACCCTTGATGACCTTGTGAAAATAGGCTGTATTTTGATCACCAGCTTTAAGCCAGTCCACCTTAGCCCTCTGCTTAAGAAAAGATTCCTCATCCAAAGCAGCCTGCTTAAGAGCATTCACAAGAATCACCTCCTCTTCCCTAACAGCAGGATTATGAGGATCATCCACCACAGCACTCTGAACTTTCCCCAATTCTTCAGAAATCTTTTTAACCTTCTCAGAGAGATCACCCTGCAATCTCCCTAACTTCCTAAGAGGCTTTTTAAGACTTTTTAATTTGGAAACCACAGAATACATGGTACAGCCCTGGACATTCTTTCTCCAAACAGCCTCAACAGTAGGCAAAAACTGGGGTTTAGCTGCCAAGTAATTCATGAACTTAAAGGGTCTAGGCTTCCAAGAAGTCTGCCCCTTAAGTGTCAACAGAGCAGGAGCATGATCAGAATGGTAGAAAGGAAGAAAAGAAGCCACAAAACCTTTAAAAACATTCATAAAGGACAGATTACTCATCATTCTATCCAACTTTTTTAGCAGCCCAGAAGTCTTACCAGGGCATTTATTCCAGGTAAACTTCAAACCAGAAGAAGGAATATCCTCAACATTAATATTCTGACAACATTCCCACAAATCCACCATAGCACTATTCATATCAGAAGAACCCATAGATCTTTCAGAAGGGTCCATAATAGCATTAAAATCTCCCTGAATCAGCCAAGGCTCATCATTCAGAGAGGCTGCAAAAAGCTGTAAATCATGCCATAACACCCTCCTCTGAACCTTATTGACTGACCCATACACAAAAGAGCAGAAGAAAGAAGGGGAACCATCAAGAGGTTTGACCAAACAATGGATAACCTGGGAGGTCATTTCCACCACCATAACATCCACCAAATTTGGTTTCCAAGCCACAATAATTCTCACCCAACTAGGACAATAGACATTATTAGAGATCCATTGCCAGTTATTCAACACCCTGCCACAAACCTTATTAAGGTTCTGACTCTTCACATGAGTTTCCAGTAAACCACATAAACCAATATCCTTTTCACTCAATAAATTCAAGACCTGATTTTGATTAGCAAGCTTCATAAGACCTCTCACATTCCAGGTCAAAATATTCAGATTCTGACCCACCATTAATAACCAGCTTTATCAATAGAAGAGGACAATACACGATCCTCCTCTGAATGACCACACTCATCAAGCTTCATAAACTCAGCAGTCTCATCACCTTCTGAGGACACTTCATTATTCTCATTCTCTAAAATAATATCCTCCACCCCATCATAGTCCAAACCAGCAGCAAAATCATATTTGAAACACATTTTAATAAAGAATTGTGTCTGCTCAAAATCCCAAACCAGCACCTGATCCTTAGAAGGAGTAATTCTGTTATTAACATAGAACATCACATCATCCATTTGTTGCTGAGATAAAACAACAGGACTGTCCTCAATAACAGTGTTCCTAGAACCCAGGTTAGCACCAGGAGAGTAGGGAGTAGCAGAAGTAGCCTTCCCTGCTTTAACAGGTTTCCCCACTGACAAAGGCTCAGAAAAAGGGACAGGAGGTAAAGAGGAACTGCTGATAAGAGGTCCTTGTTTTACAGGAGGAGGACCTTTAACAGGAACATGCTTAGAACCAGCAGAAGAGTTCTTAGCAGAAGCAGCAATAGCAGGATTAGAGACTGCTCTAGTCTTCACCTTGGCTGGAGAAGCATTAGACCCCAAAGCAGCAGAAGAATTGACTTCCATAGGAACCTCAACTTCCAATAGATCAAACCTATTCTTGACTTCCAATCCAGCTACTTCCTGAACAATCTTCTTACCCTTACCAGTCTTCCTCTCCTTCTGAAGATTCTGAACCTTATCACTTCTAATATTACCCCTTACCTCCTGAGCATCGGCCTTCTTACTCCCTGAGGTAGAAGCACCCTCAGAACCAACCTTCTTCTTTTCCTGCTCCAATTCATACTCAATAATTGCCTGTTTAGTTTTAAAAGCTTTAATTCTTTCCTGCAATTTAACCTCCTTATTAATACTCTTATCCCCCATATTTCTTTGCCTAAGAGCTCCACCCCCATACACCCCATTACCACTTCTAGGCTGATTTTGGAATTTATTATTATTCCTAGCAGCCAAGCTCTTGTTCCAAACAGTTTCAAAACCCTCCTCATCTACATTCCTATTAATAGAACCATCCTGAATCCCAGCCTTCACATCATCAATCTTCTTCTGCCTAGCTTCTCTCTCTTCTTCAGTCAGCACTCTATCATTACAATCTTCAAAAGAGTGCCCAAATACTTTGCAGTGAGAACAATTAATAGGAACCTTCTGGAACTCAATAACAATCTCAGCAACCCTATCCTCCATACCCTCTTCTTTTGGATAAAAAGCTCTCACCACCTCAGGCCTATTCTCACCAGCAGCAATCTCAACTAAAATTCTGGCAAAACCTGCCTGCACATCATTGTTCAAACATTTATCAACAGTTATATTATCAAATAAAAGGGGTTTACCAATACAACTGGCCACTTCACAAAGACCCTGCACATTCCATAACTCAATAGGAACTTCCTTAAACAGGACCCAAACTGGGACTCTATCAGGCTCTTTCTTCACTATAGCAGCACCAACTTCCCATTGTTGAATAACCAAAGGAATCCCATTCACGACCCAAGGGCCAGCCTTCAAAGCAGCCAACATCCCCTCTTCAGTAGAAAACTTAAAATAAAAGAGGCCCTTGCCATTAGTAGAGATATCCTCCACACCATACTTCTTCCACATCTTAAATAGGTTAAACCTGACCCAGGCAATAGAGCAGAAAGATCCAACAAAATAACCATAAAGATGTTTAGCAAAAGTCTGCCTAACCTTTTCAACCAGCTCCTGTTTAATGATGACAACTTTCTCCCCACTTTCTAGGGTAGCAGGAGGACAATACACTATCTGCTTAATAAGATCAGCCATCTTCTCACCTTTAACAGCATTGGCATAAGAAATTTTATTGTTAGACTCCTCCTTTTTAGAAGGCTCAGACCCCAAAGCTGGTGAAGAAGTATCAGCAGCTCCCTTAGGGACACTGGAGGAAGCCTTAAACACAGGTTTAACCCCAGTATCAATACCACAAAAAGGAGCCTTCAAGAGTATCTCCTTGCCTTTATCATAAAGAATATCCTGCTTCTTAGCTAATAGCTCCTTAGCCTTACCCAATCCAACCACCAACTCCCTCATTCTGGCCTCTTTCTTTTTATTATTCTCCCTAATTTCCTTAGCAGAGAACTCTCCCCCTAAAAAGCCAAGATTAGCCTTAGCATCAAACTCAACCTCCCAAGGATCAAAAATCAAACCTGAGGCAGTTTTATAACCAACAGGAGATTTAACAATACCCCCCAATTTCTTTAACTCACTAATCTCTTTCTCTATATCAGCAATAGACATTGATTCTATAGGAGTAGAACCAATATCATCATAACAAGGGCCCATTCTGAAAATAGGAATAACAGGGACAGCAGCATCTTTATCAAATACAAATCTTCTAGCTGTCTTTTTGTTTTTAGACAGGAGAATCTTCATAATTTTCCTCCCTTCACTATTAACAAAGACTTGCTTCTTAGGTTCTGCCTTCTTACCCTCAACCTCCTCTGCAGAGAACTTAAGCTTTTTCTCCACAGCAGTTATCCTCTCTTTACTTCCAGCAATGTTACTAATATCTGAAAAGCCACCAAAGGAGCACTCCTTCTCAAATACCTTCCTTTTAAGAAGAATTTTAAGTGACCTTTCAGACATCACATCATACAGAGTTTCATCCCCAACATCTCTACACTTATTATTGACCCATTTAGACATAGCATTAACAATTTTAAAATCATACTCAAACACTTCCTCAATACAACAGCCTACTACCTCAACAAATTTCATATGGTAGTACTTATGAAAAGCAGTCAAACTATCCACAGAATCAGTAATTTTCAACCTCTGTACCAGGTCATCACATAAGTCCCTGAAAATCTGCAGGTCAAACTGCAACAGACAACCTTTTATCTCACAGACATTCCCATCAGCAACATTCACCTTCTCAGAAATTTCCAGTCCAGCTCTACTACTATCCAAATCCCTACACCCAACTATCAGCATCCTATGTTCATTCTTATCACAAACATTCATAACAAAGTTCATAAACTCAACACACTTCCCAGAAAATTGCACACAAGTACTCTTCTCAGGGATAGCCCCAGTATCAGCCTCAATAATCTTCATTAACAAATCCCCAAACCTCAACACAAAACCCTCATTCTTATAATTCATATTGATAAACCAGTTCATAGCAGACACAAAAGAACTATCAGTACAGGTTTTATCAATCAATACCTGCAAAGCTTCCCCAATAGTCAAGTCAGAAAACACCAACTGTTCAGAGCCAAAAAACTGCCAGTAAGACACACAAGGAGCACTCTCTGACATCAGCTGATCCTGACCACTTCCTATCAAACCAATCTCCCTAGACTGAAGAATATGTTTTCGCCAATCTATCATAAAAGGAGCAGACATAGCATGGACACTCAAATCCAGAGCACTACCAAAAGGATTAGGGTTCAGAGGAGAATTAGGAGAGGCGCGAGATTCAACAAAATCCTCAGGAACACCTATAGCCGGTGAATCACAAAAACTCTCTGACATAGTCAGATCTGAAGGCATATCAGAGGGAATACTAGCATTAGGAACAGATGAGGCATTGTCACTGGATAATAAGGACGAATTAAGAAGAAATGTGGAATCCGATTGAATTTTCAGTAACCAATCATCACCCAACGTCTCCTTCAGATAAACCAGATCTCCAGCAGATAACGAACAGGATTCAACCTTTCCACCAATCTCTCTACTCAGACAAAACCTCCCCTCACTAATCTCCTTCAGCCCAAACCCTTGATTACACACCAGATCTGGTGGAATATCAGGAGGTATACCCCGATTAGGATCAGTGAACGACTGATCCATAACAAACGAAGAAGAACAGAAGAAAAATCAAGCAAAAACAATGAAACAGTTCTCCGAAGAGAAGAAGAAAGCCCGGGAAAAGGAAGAACAGAAACCAAAAAACTCAGATCGCCAAGATCGCCCAGAGAAAAAGTCAACAAGTCAAAGCCCCCCCTACAAATGTACTGATAGTTACGTCCTTTAAAACGCGAGTCTTTTCTTCTGTACGAATCTCTATGTCATTGTCGCATCGTGAGTCTGATTACCATCCGGTCAGCTTGGTACCCTTTATCTGAGTCTGTTGCATGATCAGATATCTTATGGCCTTCCCGTTCCTTCATTCGGGTGCCCGAAACTTCAAATGTACCGATAGTTATGTCCTTTAAAACTCGAGTCGTTTTTTGTGTACGAATCTCTATGTCATTGTCGCATCATGAGTCCGATTACCGTCCGGTCTGCTTTGTATCCTTTATCTGAGTCTGTAGCATGATTAGATATATTATGTCCTTCACGGTCCTCCATTCGGGTGCCTGAAACTTCAAATGTACCGACAGTTACGTCCTTTAAAACTTGAGTCTTTTCTTGTGTACGAATCTCTATGTCATTGTCGCATCGTGAGTCCGATTGTCGTCCGGTCTGCTTCGTATCCTTTATCTGAGTCTATAGCATGATCAGATATTCTATGGCCTTCCCGTTCTTCCATTCGGGTGCCCAAAACATCAAATGTACTGATAGTTACGCCTTATAAAACGCAAGTCTTTTCTTCTGTACGAATCTCTATGTCATTGTCGCATCGTGAGTCTGATTACCATCCGATCAGCTTGGTACCCTTTATCTAAGTCTGTTGCATGATCAGATATCTTATGGCCTTCCCGTTCCTCCATTCGGGGGCCTGAAACTTCAAATGTACCGATAGTTATATCCTCGAAAACTCGAGTCGTTTTTTGTGTACGAATCTCTATGTCATTGTCGCATCGTGAGTCCGATTACCGTCCGGTCTGCTTCGTATCCTTTATCTGAGTCTGTAGCATGATTAGATATATTATGGCCTTCACATTCCTCCATTCGAGTGCCTGAAACTTCAAATGTACCGATATTTACGTCCTTTAAAACTTGAGTCTTTTCTTGTGTACGAATCTCTATGTCATTGTCGCATCGTGAGTCCGATTGTCGTCCGGTCTGCTTCGTATCCTTTATCTGAGTCTATAGCATGATCAGATATCTTATGGCCTTCCCATCCCTCCATTCAGGTGCCCGAAACTTCAAATGTACCGATAGTTATGTCCTTTAAAACTCGAGTCGTTTTTTGTGTATGAATCTCTATGTCATTGTCTCATCGTGAGTCCGATTACCGTCCGGTCTACTTCGTATCGTTTATCTGAGTCTGTAGCATGATTAGATATCTTATGGACTTCACGTTCCTCCATTCGGGTGCCCGAAATATCAAATGTACCGATAGTGACGTCCTTTAAAACTTGAGTCTTTTCTTGTGTACGAATCTCTATGTCATTGTTGCATCGTGAGTACGATTACCATCTGGTCTACTTCGTAACCTTTATCTGAGCCTGTTGCATGATGAGATATCTTATGGCCTTCCCGTTTCTCCATTCGGTTGCCCAAAACTTCAAATGTACTGATAGTTACGTCCTATAAAACGTGAGTCTTTTCTTCTGTACGAGTCTCTATGTCATTGTTGCATCGTGAGTCCGATTACCATCCGGTCAGCTTGGTATCCTTTATCTGAGTCTGTTGCATGATCAGATATCTTATGGCCTTCCCGTTTCTCCATTCGGGTGCCCGAAACTTCAAATGTACCGATAGTTACATATTTTAAAATTCGAGTCTTTTCTTGTGTACGAATCTCTATGTCATTGTAGCATCGTGAGTCCGATTACCATCCGCTCAGCTTCGTATCCTTTATCTGAGTCTGTTGCATGATTAAATATCTTATGGCCTTCTCGTTCTTCCATTCGGGTGCCCGAAACTTCAAATGTACTGATAGTTATGTCCTTTAAAACTCAAGTCGTTTTTTGTGTACGAATCTCTATGTCATTGTCGCAACGTGAGTCCGATTACCATCCGGTCTGCTTCGTATCCTTTATCTGAGTCTGTAGCATGATTAGATATATTATGGCCTTCACGTTCCTCCATTCGGGTGCCTGAAACTTCAAATGTACCGATAGTTACGTCCTTTAAAACTTGAGTCTTTTCTTGTGTACGAATCTCTATGTCATTGTCGCATCGTGAGTCCGATTGTCGTCCGGTCTGCTTCGTATCCTTTATCTGAGTTTGTAGCATGATCAGATATCTTTTTGCCTTCCCATCCCTCCATTTAGGTGCACGAAACATCAAATGTACCGATAGATATGTCCTTTAAAACTCGAGTCGTTTTTTTGTGTATGAATCTCAATGTCATTGTCGCATCGTGAGTCCGATTACTGTCAGGTCTGCTTCGTATCCTTTATCTGAGTCTGTAGCATGATTAGATATCTTATGGCCTTCACGTTCCTCCATTCGGGTGGCCGAAACTTCAAATGTACCGATAGTTACGTCCTTTAAAACTTGAGTCTTTTCTTGTGTACGAATCTCTATGTCATTGTCGCATTGTGAGTCCGATTACCATCCGGTCTGCTTTGTAACCTTTATCTGAGTCTGTTGCATGATCAAATATCTTATGGCCTTCCCGTTTCTCCATGCGGCTGCCCGAAACTTCAAATGTACCGATAGTTATGTCCTTTAAAACTTGAGTCGTTTTTTGTGTATTAATCTCTATGTCATTGTTGCATCATGAGTCCGATTACCGTCCGGTCTGCTTCGTATCATTTATCTGAGTCTGTAGCATGAATAGATATCTTATGGCCTTCACGTTCCTCCATTCGGGTGCCCGAAACTTCAAATGTACCGATAGTTACGTCCTTTAAAACTTGAGTGTTTTCTTGTGTACGAATCTCTATGTCACTGTCGCATCGTGAGTCCCATTACCATCCGGTTTGCTTTGTAACCTTTATCTGAATCTGTTGCATGATTAGATATCTTATGGCCTTCCCGTTCTTCCATTCGGGTGCCCGAAACTTCAAATGTACCGATAGTTATGTCCTTTAAAACTCGAGTCGTTTTTTGTGTATGAATCTCTATGTCATTGTCGCATCGTGAGTCCGATTACCGTCCGGTCTGCTTCGTATCCTTTATCTGAGTCTGTAGCATGATTAGATATCTTATGGCCTTCACGTTCCTCCATTCGGGTGTCCGAAACATCAAATGTACCGATAGTTACGTCCTTTAAAACTTGAGTCTTTTCTTGTGTACGAATATCTATGTCTTTGTCGCATCAGGAGTCCGATTACCATCCGGTCTGCTTCGTATCCTTTATCTGAGTCTGTTGCATGATCAGATATCCTATGGCCTTCCCGTTCTTCCATTCGGGTGCCCGAAACCTCAAATGTACCGATAGTTATGTCCTTTAAAACTCGATTCTTTTCTTCTGTACGAATCTCTATGTCATTGTCGCATCGTGAGTCTGATTAGCGTCCAGTTAGCCTCGTATCCTTTATCTAAGTCTGTTGCATGATCAGATACTTAATGGCCTTCCCGTTCGTCCATTCGGGTGCCCGAAACTACAAATGTACCGATTGTTATGTCCTTTAAAACTCGAGTCGTTTTTTGTGTATGAATCTCTATGTCATTGTCGCATCGTGAGTCCGATTACCGTCCGGTCTGCTTCGTATCCTTTATCTTAGTCTTTAGCATGATTAGATATATTATGGCCTTCATGTTCCTTCATTTGGGTGCCTGAAACTTCAAATGTACCGATAGTTACGTCCTTTAAAACTTGAGACTTTTCTTGTGTACGAATCTCTATGTCATTGTCGCATCGTGAATCCGAGTATCGTCCGGTCTGCTTCGTATCCTTTATCTGAGTATGTAGCATGATCAGATATCTTATGGCCTTCCCGTCCCTCCATTCGGGTGCCCGAAACTTCACATGTACCGATTGTTATGTCCTTTAAAACTCGAGTCGTTTTTTGTGTACGAATCTCTATGTCATTGTCGCATCGTGAGTCCAATTACCGTCCGGTCTGCTTCGTATCCTTTATCTGAGTCTGTAGCATGATTAGATATCTTATGGTCTACACGTTCCTCCATTCGGGTGCCCGAAATATCAAATGTACCGATTGTTATGTCCTTTAAAACTCGAGTCGTTTTTTGTGTACGAATCTCTATGTCATTGTCGCATCGTGAGTCCGATTACCGTCCGGTTTGCTTCGTATCCTTTATCTTAGTCTTTAGCATGATTAGATATATTATGGCCTTCATGTTCCTTCATTTGGGTGCCCGAAACTTCAAATGTACCGATAGTTACGTCCTTTAAAACTTGAGTCTTTTCTTGTGTACGTATCTCTATGTCATTGTCGCATCGTGATTCCGAATATCGTCCGGTCTGCTTCGTATCCTTTATCTGAGTCTGTAGCATGATTAGATATCTTATGGACTTCACGTTCCTCCATTCGGATGCCCGAAATATCAAATGTACCGATTGTTATGTCCTTTAAAACTCGAGTCGTTTTTTGTGTACGAATCTCTATGTCATTGTCGCATCGTGAGTCCGATTACCGTCCGGTCTGCTTCGTATCATTTATCTGAGTCTGTAGCATGATTAGATATCTTATGGCCTTCACGTTCCTCCATTCGGGTGCCCGAAACTTCAAATGTACCGATAGTTACGTCCTTTAAAACTTGAGTCTTTTCTTGTGTACGAATCTCTATGTCATTGTCGCATCGTGAGTCCGATTACCGTCCGGTCTGCTTCGTATCATTTATCTGAGTCTGTAGCATGATTAGATATCTTATGGCCTTCACGTTCCTCCATTCGGGTGCCCGAAACTTCAAATGTACCGATAGTTACGTCCTTTAAAACTTGAGTCTTTTCTTGTGTACGTATCTCTATGTCATTGTCGCATCGTGATTCCGAATATCGTCCGGTCTGCTTCGTATCCTTTATCTGAGTCTGTAGCATGATTAGATATCTTATGGACTTCACGTTCCTCCATTCGGATGCCCGAAATATCAAATGTACCGATTGTTATGTCCTTTAAAACTCGAGTCGTTTTTTGTGTACGAATCTCTATGTCATTGTCGCATCGTGAGTCCGATTACCGTCCGGTCTGCTTCGTATCATTTATCTGAGTCTGTAGCATGATTAGATATCTTATGGCCTTCACGTTCCTCCATTCGGGTGCCCGAAACTTCAAATGTACCGATAGTTACGTCCTTTAAAACTTGAGTCTTTTCTTGTGTACGAATCTCTATGTCATTGTCGCATCGTGAGTCCGATTACCATCCGGTCTGCTTTGTAACCATTATATGTGTCTGTTGCATGATCAGATATCTTATGGCCTTCCCGTTTCTCCATTCGGGTCCCGAAACTTCAAATGTACCGATAGTTATGTCCTTCAAAACTCGAGTCGTTTTTTGTGTATGAATATCTTTGTCATTGTCGCATCGTGAGTCCGATTACCATCCGCTCAGATTCGTATCCTTTATCTGAGTCTGTTGCATGATCAGATATCTTATGGCCTTCCCGTTCTTCCATTCGGGTGCCCGAAACTACAAATGTACCAATTGTTATGTCCTTTAAAACTCGAGTCGTTTTTTGTGTACGAATCTCTATGTCATTGTCGCATCGTGAGTCCGATTACCGTCCGGTCTGCTTCGTATCCTTTATCTGAGTCCATAGCATGATTAGATATATTATGGCCTTCACGTTCCTCCATTCGGGTGCCTGAAACTTCAAATGTACCGATAGTAACGTCCTTTAAAACTTGAAACATTTCTTGTGTACGAATCTCTATGTCATTGTCGCATCGTGAGTCTGATTACCATCCGGTCTGCTTCATAACCATTTATCTGAGTCTGTTGCATGATCAGATATCTTATGGCCTTCCCGTTCCTCCATTCGGGTGCCTGAAACATCAAATGTACCGATAGTTACGTCCTTTAAAACTCGAGTCCTTTCTTGTGTACAAATCTCTATGTCATTGTCGCATCGTTAGTCTGATTATCGTCCGGTCTGCTTCGTATCCTTTATCTGAGTCTGTGGCATGATCAGATATCTTATGGCCTTCCCGTCCCTCCATTTGGGTGCCCGAAACTTCAAATGTACCGATAGGTATGTCCTTTAAAACTCGAGTCGTTTTTTGTGTATGAATCTCTATGTCATTTTCCCATCGTGAGTCTGATTACCGTCCGGTCAGCTTCGTATCCTTTATCTGAGTCTGTTGCATGATCAGATATCTTATGGCCTTCATGTTCCTCCATTCGGGTGCCCAAAACATCAAATTACGTCCTTTAAAACTTGAGTCTTTTCTTGTGTACGAATCTCTATGTCATTGTCGCATCGTGAGTCCGATTACCATCCGGTCTGCTTCGTAACCTTTTATCTGAGTCTGTTGCATGATCACATATCTTATGGCCTTCCCGTTCCTCCATTCGGGTGCCTAAAACTTCAAATGTACCGATAGTTACGTCCTTTAAAACAGGAGTCTTTGCTTCTGTACGAATCTCTATGTCATTGTCGCATCGTGAGTCCGATTACCATCTGATCAGCTTGGTATCCTTTATCTGAGTTTGTTTCATGATCAGATATCTAATAGCCTTCCCGTTCTTCCATTCGGGTGCCCGAAACTTCCAATGTACCGATAGTTATGTCCTTTAAAACTTGATTCTTTTCTTGTGTACGAATCTCTATGTCACTGTCGCATCGTGAGTCCGATTAGCGTCCAGTTTGCCTCGTATCCTTTATCTGAGACAGTTGCATGAGCAGATACTTAATGGACTTCATGTTCGTCCATTCAGGTGCCCGAAACTACAAATGTACCGATTGTTATGTCCTTTAAAACTCGAGTCGTTTTTTGTGTACGAATCTCCATATCATTGTTGCATCGTGAGTCTGATTACCGTCTTGTCTGCTTCGTATCCTTTATTTGAGTCTGTAGCATGATCAGATATCTTATGGCCTTCACGTTCCTCCATTCGAGTGCCTCAACTTCAAATGTACTGATAGTTACGTCCTTTAAAACGCGAGTCTTTTCTTCTGTACGAATCTCTATGTCATTGTCGCATCGTGAGTCTGATTACCATCCGGTCAGCTTGGTATCCTTTATCTGAGTCTGTTGCATGATTAGCTATCTTATGGCCTTCCCGTTCCTCCATTCGGGTGCCCGAAACTTCAAATGTACCGATAGTTATGTCGTTTAAAACTCAAGTCGTTTTTTGAGTACGAATCTCTCTGTCATTGTCGCATCGTGAGTCCGATTACCGTTTTGGTCTGCTTCGACTCCTTTATCTGAGTCTTTAGCATGATTAGATATATTATGGCCTTCACGTTCCTCCATTTGGGTCCCCGAAACTTCAATTGTACCGATTACCATCCGGTCTGCTTTGTAACCTTTATCTGAGTCTGTTGCATGATCAGATATTTTATGGCCTTCCCGTTTCTCCATTCGGGTGCCAGAAACTTCAAATGTACCGATAGTTATGTCCTTTAAAACTCGAGTCGTTTTTTGTGTATGAATCTCTATGTCATTGTCGCATCGTGAGTCCGATTACTGTCCGGTCTGCTTCGTATCGTTTATCTGAGTCTGTAGCATGATTAGATATCTTATGGCCTTCACGTTCCTCCATTCGGGAGCCCGAAACTTCAAATGTACCGATAGTTACGTCCTTTAAAACTTGAGTCTTTTCTTGTGTACGAATCTCTATGTCACTGTCGCATCGTGAGTCCGATTACCATCCGGTCTGCTTTATAACCTTTATCTGAGTCTGTTGCATAATCAGATATCTTTTGGCCTTCCCGTTCTTCCATTTGGGTGCCCGAAACTTCAAATGTACCGATAGTTATGTCCTTTAAAACTTGAATCGTTTTTTGTGTATGAATCTTTATGTCATTGTCGCATCATGAGTCCGATTACCATCCGGTCTGCTTTGTAACCATTATCTGAGTCTGTTGCATGATCAGATATCTTATGGCCTTCCCGTTTCTCCATTCGGGTGCCCAAAACTTTAAATGTACCGATAGTTATGTCCTTTAAAACTCGAGTCATTTTTTGTGTATGAATCTCTATGTCATTGTCTCATCGTGAGTGCGATTACCATCCGCTCAGCTTCGTATCCTTTATTCGAGTCTCTTACATGATCAGATATCTTATGGCCTTCCCGTTCTTCCATTCGGGTGCCCGAAACATCAAATGTACCGATAGTTATGTCCTTTAAAACTTGATTCTTTTCTTGTGTACGAATCTCTATGTCATTGTCGCATCGTGATTCCGATTAGCGTGCAGTTTGCCTCGTATCCTTTATCTAAGTCTGATGCATGATCAGATACTTAATGGCCTTCCCGTTCGTCCATTCGGGTGCCCGAAACTACAAATGTACCGATTGTTATGTCCTTTAGAACTCGAGTCGTTTTTTGTATATGAATCTCTATATCATTGTCGAATCGTGAGTCCGATTACCATCCGGTCTGCTTCGTATCCTTTATCTGAGTCTGTAGCATGATCAGATATCTTATGGCCTTCACGTTCCTCCATTCGGGTGCCTGAAACTTCAAAATGTACCGATAGTTACGTCCTTTAAAACTTGAGTCTTTTCTTTTGTACGAATCTCTATGTCATTGTCGCATCATGAGTCCGATTAGCGTCCAGTTAGCCTCGTATCCTTTATCTAAGTCTGTTGCATGATCAGATACTTAATCGCCTTCTTGTTCGTCCATTCGGGTGCCCGAAATTACAAATGTACCGATTTTTATGTCCTTTAAAACTCGAGTCGTTTTTTTGTGTACGAATCTCTATGTCATTGTCGCATCGTGAGTCTGATTATATCTTATGGCCTTCCCGTTCCTCCATTCGGGTGCCTGAAACTTCAAATGTACCGATAGTTACGTCCTTTAAAACTTGAATCATTTCCTGTGTACGAATCTCTATGTCATTGTCGCATCGTGAGTCCGATTACCGTCCGATCAGCTTCGTATCCTTTTTTTTTTGATAAAGGAGGCTAAGCTCCGGTAAATTTCATTAAAAATAAAATATTTACAAACCCACGGGCCAAGATCTTTACAAGAATAACAAAACAAAACTAGATCAAGGCCCAAATCAACAAACCAAAACAAAACAGCCCAACCGGGCAAAACCTACACTACCACATTAACCATTATCAAAAACAATATCCAACTCTTCTAAGCCAATCAAGCCAAACCCATTACATGACCCAATATACTCAATACAAAAACCAGCCCATATACTATCTCTTGTATACCATCCGAAGCTCTTAGTAGCTGACTTTCCAAAGATCCTTGTACAAGCAAACTGATCCAGCATCCTCAAATACATCTCAGAATCTTCCATCCATCTGCCAAAAACTCTAAGATCAACATGACCCATCTTCAAACTTTCTCTAGTCTCAATCAGCATCATCATTCCTGAATCTTCATTAACAACACAATCCATACAAACAATAACTGTACCCCCCGCTTCACCACTTGAATCTTTAACATCCATGCAGTACTCCAGCATTCTTATACAGCAGCAGCATACATTCCATCCATAAACACTGATAAGAACAATCCAGCAGCCTTTAAACAGACTCAACCCATTCCCCATAACAACCATTTCAACACAGTTCATAAGATAGACCATGTCACCCAACCCATTAACAACCACATCCCAAAACAGACCAAAACACACAGACTCAAAACTTAATCTAAAAACAAGAAACCGGTATAGAAACGAAATCATAATATCATAGGTTCCCCATCTTTGCTTGGTACTAGAAAATATAAAACACTTTGGGGTGGAGATTAATGTCCTAATAGCAAAGATGGTGTCCATCCTTATCTCTCCAGGTGTAATGCTCCCCTTGAGCTCAATATATCCTAACCACCAATTATACAACGCAGAACCAGGCTTAGTTCCATAGATGGAAACAGAACCCAGCAGAAAAGACTCACACAACTCCATACCAAGAACTGAATAGAAACAAAAGGAAGGCTTTACAGCCCAGATCTCTACCCAAGCGCTTTTAGTACTCCTTATTCCTGCAAGTTCCCATATATGTGACCCATTCCCTCCCTTAGGCAAGTGCCTAGACAGACTGACAGACTCAAACTTCAAATGAAACAGGCTCAACAAAAACCATTTACAGGTATAGGTTCCTGACCAGTGATTGGTGCTAAAAACTAAAACATTTATGAAAGAGAATAATGTCGTAAAATCACTGATCAGTGCCATCCTTATCTCTCCATGGTGTATGCTTACTCCAAGCCACAACAATCCTATAATCCCCTTTAGCCAGGCAGAACTGAGTTCAGTTTCAAAACGAAACATGAAATCCAGCAGAACATTTTTGAAAAAAATACTATATACACAAAACCATTTTTGAGACAAAAAAGGAAGCTTTAACAGCCAGATTTCTACCCATACGCTTATAGTTCTCCAGATTACTGCAAGTTCCCTTTTATAAAAACCCTCCCCCCACTAGGCAAGTGCCTATAAACACAGACCAAATATGACTCAGAAAAGAAAAGGCTCAACAAAGGCCATAAATGCCATAGGGTTTCTGACCAGTGAGAGGTTCTAAAAAATACAAAATTTTGGGTGGAAAATAATGTCCTAATCTCACTGGTCAGTTCCATCCTTATCGCTCCATGGGTTAGGCTTACTCCAAGCCATACAATACCTATATCCCCTTTCAAAACAGCAGAATTAGACCAATCCCTTAGAGAAAGAAGATAGTCTAATAGATCAGTGAACAGAGAAAGATCCAACAGATCATACTCTGAAAAAAGTTTAAATCTTTCATTTTGATAGAAAACAGAAGGCTTTAAAGCCCAGATCTCTACCCCAAAGTATTTTAGTACTCCACAATCTCCTTGTTCCCAACCCAAAAAGAAAATGCCCTCCCAGACAGACTCAGACCAAACCACAAAAAAGGACATCAGGCTCAACAAACTCTGTTTCCAGAGCAGGGTTCTACTCCATTGCCAAGTGCTAAAAACAAAAACAAGACCCAACAGAAAAAGGAACCTAAAGGCAATGGAGTAATCCAACCAAAGATCACCAACAGTTAAGCTTACTCCAAGCATCCCAGAACCTATCCACCAATCCATAACCAAGCAGTTTGATTCAGAACCAAAAAGGAACTGAGAATCAAACAGAAACCAGAACAAAAGACACAAGAAGAAACTAAAAATAAAAAAGGAAAAAAATAAAAATAAAAGACAGAGAACAGAAGGTCCACAGACCCAGAGAGCTACCCCAAGATCAAAGAAACACCTTAACTCCTCAAAGAAACAAAAGCCCCCCACCCCAAAAACCAACCCCACCCAACCCTCACCCAACAGGAAAGGATTATACATTTCTGTCATTTCCCTCATCATCTAAAACCTTAATGTTCCAAACTGCAGCAGCCAGCAATCCACTCCCACTGCCCTTGCATTTCTCATTAAACAATTTTAATTTAACCACTTCCTCCACCTGATCACCTATAACCTTGGCACTCCTCTTCTTACTACTGAAAATTCTATTATTCCTCTCCTGCCAAACAAAATAAACAGTAGCAGCCAAGGCTATCCTTTGGATATTACCCCACACAGATTTGTCATTTCTCATCTTCTCCACATACCTAACTATCCCCTCCCAATCATCAGGAAGCATATCCAACTTGGTAATCACTTTAAACCTCCACCATATGCTTTTAGAAAAACCACAACTAAAAAATAAATGATTGTGACTATCAGCACATGACCCACACAAACTACACTTCAAACTCTGACCAGGCTTCCAAGCCATCAATCTATCCTGAGTAGGAAGCTTGAATTTAAAGGCCAACCAAGTAATAAAAGTATGCCTAGGCACACTATGCTTATGCCATACAAACTTATGCCACTTCACAACCTCCCTACTCTTTATCAAATCTGCATAAACAACTCTTGAAGTCAAAGGACCCACTCTACCTTTATTATCCAGCCAGCAAAAATTATCCTTCTTATCCTGAATTAGTAGAGGTAAAGTCTCATCAAACAAATCTGGAAATTTTAATTTCCACTCATCAGGAACAGCCCACCCATTTTCATTAACCAGATCAGCAACCTTAGACTGCATATTAAACCCAACAGCCTTAATCTCTCTTCTACCAATCAACCTAATCAAAGGACCCTTTTTGTGCCAAGTATCACTCCAAGCATTGGCAGACTTCCCATCCCCCACCTTTACAACACAATGATCTCTCAAAACATCTCTACATCCCAGCAACTGTTTCCATGTCCAGGAATCAGAGTTCCTTTCCCCTATTTCCCAAAAATTATTCCCCTAAGCTTATTAGACATGAATCCAAGCAGCCCACAGAGAGTCTTTATTATTAAGAATTCTCCAAATATGCTTAGCCATTAGAGCAAGGTTTCTTTCTTTAATGCATGAAATACCCAACCCACCCTGATTTTTCTTCCAACATAACTCCTCCCAACCCACCTTAGCACTACCCTGTTTAAATTCTCCCTAACACCAAAGAAAACCCCTACACAGTCTAATAACATCCTCATTAACATTATCTGGCAGAATAAAAATAGAAGCCCAATACACAGTCAAAGAAGACAGAACAGATTTTAAAAGCTGAACTCTACCCCCATAGGATAAAAATTTGTTTTTCCAATCAGAGATCCTCTTTTTAACCTTATCCAATAAAATACCACAATCCTTTTGATATAACCTCTTAGAGGACAGAGGAATACCCAGATATTTTAAAGGAAGAGACCCTTCTTTAAAAGGCAAAATATTAAGAATTTGACCTTTTATCAGCTGATCAACATTACCAAAAATAATCTCACTCTTACCCATATTAGGTCTTAATCCTGAGCACCCTCCAAATTCTTCCAAAACATCCTTTATCACCTGAATAGACTCATTATGGGGACTGCAAAACACAAATAAGTCATCAGCAAAACATAAGTGAGTCAACTTCAGATGCTCACATTTCCAATGATATTTAAAGCCCTCCACCTCCTTAATTCTTCTAATCAACATCAGATTTAAGACTTCCATTACAAGTGTGAAGAGATAAGGAGATATAGGGTCACCCTGTCTCAGACCCTTTTCACCTCTGAAATATCCATGCATTTGACCATTCAAATTTATAGAATAAGAAACAGTTCTCAAACAAACCATCACCCACCCTATAAATTTTCCAGGAAAACCATACTGAACTAAACAGTTTTCCAAAAAAGAGTGATCAATAGAATCATAGGCTTTCTGCAAGTCCACCTTTAAAGCAACTCTAGGACATCCCCTTTTCCAGTCATACCCTTTCACTAACTCCTGAGCTAATAAAATATTATCACTGATCAATCTACCAGGAACAAAAGCACTCTGAACCCCATCAACCAAGCAGCCCAAAACCTTAACAAGTCTGTTGCAGATTACTTTACTAATACACTTATATATAACATTACAACATGCTATAGGTCGAAACTCACTAACCAGATTAGGAGATTTAACCTTAGGAATTAAAGAAATACTAGTGGCATTAATCTGCTTCAGAATTCCTGCACAGCATCACAAATCTCTTCCCCAATAATACTCCAAGAGGACTTAAAAAATTTAGCTGGGAATCCATCTGGTCCAGGAGCCTTGTTATCATCAATTTGAAATATAGCAGTCTTTATTTCATCTCTAGACACCTCAAGAATCAATCTATCCGCATCCTCAGCACTTAACTTCCTGAAGAAAAGATTATCCACATCTGAAATATCTTCAACTGCATCTTTCTTCCCCATCATCCCCATAAAATAATTAACAAAAGCACTACCCACATTAAAATCCCTGAACACATTACCCTTACCATCCTCAATCTGAGACAATTTATATTGAGATTGCCTCTGCTTCACCGAATGAAAGAAAAATTTATTATTCTTGTCACCCACCTTTAACCAATGGACCTTTGATTTTTGTTTTAAGAAATTTTCCTCATCCATAATAGCATCATTGTAAGCCTCCAGATAAACAATTTCCTCCTCCCTCAAGGCCCTATTACCAGGATCAATAGAAACAGCTTCCTGAATTCTTTCCAACTCAATTCTAAGAGCCTCAACCTTCTTAAACAAATTGCCTTGTTGATAGTTCAGTTTCCTCAAAGGCTTTTTAAGAGCCTTAAGTTTAGAAACCACACTAAACATTTTACAACCAACAATTTCCTCACCCCAAACCTTATCAACAATAGGAAGGAAGTCCTCTTTTTCAGTAAGATAATTCCAAAATCTAAAAGTATTATACTTACCAGAAGTACCATCAGAACAGAATACCAGAACAGGGGAATGATCAGAGCAATAGAAGGGTAAAAATTTAGTCCCCACATTTCCAAACATCTCCATAAACTTCATGTTACCCATGGCCCTATCCAATTTCTCCATAATCCCATCTTCCTTACCCGGCTTTTGGTTCCAAGTAAAGAACAAGCCTGAACTAGGCAAATCCATAATTTGTAATTCATCAACACATGTTCTAAATTCCTCCATACCATATTTAGAGGTAGCAATCTCACAGTTCTTCTCACCAGGATCAAGAATAGCATTAAAATCCCGTAAAACCAGCCAAGGGTTAGCACCAATATTTCTACTGTGACTTAACAAGCTATCCCAAAGTACTCTTCTCCCAACCAAGTTAGTAACCCCATACACAAAGGAACAAAAGAATTTAACATTGCTTCCAATAGGGCAAACAATGCAGTGAATAACCTGAGCAGAATTATGTACCACAATAACATCCAGAAATCTAGAATCCCAACCCACAACAATTCTAACCCAACTATGACACCACTCAGCATTTGAAACCCACTCCCATTTGTCCATAACTCCTTTACAAGCAGCATTAATATTGGACTTATTGACTCTAGTCTCCACTAATCCCACCAATCCCACTTTATTCTCCCTAAGTATTCTAGACACCTGTCTTTGTTTAGAAACAGTAGACATACCCCTCACATTCCACACAAAAGGATTAATCTTCATTAATAACATTATCAACATTCATAGGACCCTCCAAACCAGAAGATCCCACACCATTACTAGCCTTAGCATTTTCAGCTTCAACCAGTTTTTCAAACATAATCTTATCCCACTGCTCAAAAAACACCTTAATCTGACCAATATTCCAGTGTTTCATAACATCAATAGAAGGACATTTCTTATTAATAACAAAGTGAGCCTCTTCATTGAATTGAGCTGTACTCATTTTAAAATAACCAGATTTAATATTAGCCTTAGTCTGCACCTTAGAAGCTTCATCAGAAAGATTAACTTCTTCAGCTTGAACATCCTTCTTCTCCCCCTTAAATCCCTGTTTCAAATCAGCATTCACCTCCTTACCTACATTCTTACCTTGAACAGCCTTCCTACTAGATGCTACCCCAGAATCTTTCTCCCCAGTCATATTCTTAGCCTGATTTGTCTCCCCATCTATATTCTTCCCCTTAATGTCACTACCCTCAGAACTCCCCACATTTAAGTCCTCCTTAAGAATGGCAAAAGTATTTGTTAAACTGATACTATTATTATCATTATGTTTTTTATTATCATTATTCATTTTATTATCATTATTCTTTCTAAAATCATTCTTACTCACCCATTGTCTTCCCCCATTTTTAGAGCCTTGATTCCTAAATCCTCCCCCAAAGTTCCCCTGATTGCCTTGACCTCTAACCCCATTCTGTCTCCCATTAGAACTACCCCCCTTATCTCTATCATTCCTCCATTCGGGTGCCTGATACTTCAAATGTACCGATAGTTACGTCCTTTAAAACTTGAGTCTTTTCTTGTGTACGAATCTCTATGTCATTGTCGCATCGTGAGTCCGATTGTCTTCCGGTCTGCTTCGTATCTTTTATCTGAGTCTGTAGCATGATCAGATATCTTTTGGCCTTCCCATCCCTCCATTCAGATGCCCGAAACATCAAATGTACCGATAGTTATGTCCTTTAAAACTCGAGTCGTTTTTTTGTGTATGAATCTCTATGTCATTGTCGCATCGTGAGTCCGATTACCGTCAGGTCTGCTTCGTATCCTTTATCTGAGTCTGTAGCATGATTAGATATCTTATGGCCTTCACGTTCCTCCATTCGGGTGCCCGAAACTTCAAATATACCGATAGTTACGTCCTTTAAAACTTGAGTCTTTTCTTGTGTACGAATCTCTATGTCACTGTCGCATCGTTAGTCCGATTACCATCCGGTCTGGTTCGTAACCTTGTATCTGAGTGTGTTGCATGATCAAATATCTTATGGCCTTCCCATTCCTCCATTCGGGTGCCCAAAACTTCAACTGTACCGATAGTTACGTCCTATAAAACAGGAGTCATTTCTTCTGTTCGAATCTCTATGTCATTGTCGCATCGTGAGTCCGATTACCATCCGATCAGCTTGGTATCCTTTATCTTAGTCTGTTGCATGCTCAGATATCTTATGGCCTTCCCGTTCTTCCATTCGGGTGCCCGAAACTTCAAATGTACCGGTAGTTATGTCCTTTAAAACTTGAGTCTTTTCTTGTGTACGAATCTCTATGTCATTGTCGCATCGTGAGTCCGATTACCATCCGGTCTGCTTTGTAACCTTTATCTGAGTCTGTTGCATGATCAAATATCTTATGGCCTTCCGGTTTCTCCATGCGGCTGCCCGAAACTTCAAATGTACCGATAGTTATGTCCTTTAAAACTCGAGTCGTTTTTTGTGTATGAATCTCTATGTCATTGTCGCATCGTGAGTCCGATTACCGTCCGGTCTGCTTCGTATCATTTATCTGAGTCTGTAGCATAATTAGATATCTTATGGTCTTCACGTTCCTCCATTCAGGTACCCAAAACTTCAAATGTACCGATAGTTACGTCCTTTAAAACTTGAGTCTTTTCTTGTGTACGAATCTCTATGTCACTGTCGCATCGTGAGTCCGATTACCATCCGGTCTGGTTCGTAACCTTTTATCTGAGTCTGTTGCATGATCAAATATCTTATGGCCTTCCCGTTCCTCCATTCGGGTGCCCAAAACTTCAACTGTACCGATAGTTACGTCCTTTAAAACAGGAGTCATTTCTTCTGTTCGAATCTCTATGTCATTGTCGCATCGTGAGTCCGATTACCATCCGATCAGCTTGGTATCCTTTATCTTAGTCTGTTGCATGCTCAGATATCTTATGGCCTTCCCGTTCTTCCATTCGGGTGCCCGAAACTTCAAATGTACCGGTAGTTATGTCCTTTAAAACTTGATTCTTTTCTTGTGTACGAATCTCTATGTCACTGTCGCATCGTGAGTCCGATTAGCATCCAGTTTGCCTCGTATCCTTTATCTGAGACTGTTGCATGAGTAGATACTTAATGGCCTTCCTGTTAGTATATTCGGGTGCCCGAAACTACAAATATACCGATTTTTATGTCCTTTAAAACTCGAGTCATTTTTTGTGTACGAATCTCCATATCATTGTCGCATCGTGAGTCCGATTACCTTCCGGTCTGCTTCGTATCCTTTATCCGAGTCTGTAGCATGAATTGATATCTTATGGCCTTCACGTTCCTCCATTCGGGTGCCCGAAACTTCAAATGTACCGATAGTTACGTCCTTTAAAACTTGAGTCTTTTCTTGTGTACGAATCTCTATGTCATTGTCGCATCGTGAGTCCGATTACCGTCCGGTCAGCTTCGTATCCTTTATCTGAGTCTGTTGCATGATCAGATATTCTATGGCCTTCCCGTTCCTCCATTCGGGTGCCCAAAACTTCAAATGTACTGATAGTTACGTCCTTTAAAACGCGAGTCTTCTCTTTTGTACGAATCTCTATGTCATTGTCGCATCGTGAGTCTGATTACCATCCGGTCAGCTTGGTACCCTTTATCTAAGTCTGTTGCATGATCAGATATCTTATGGCCTTCCCGTTCCTCCATTCGGGGGCCCGAAACTTCAAATGTACCGATAGTTATGTCCTTTAAAACTCGAGTCGTTTTTTGTGTACGAATCTCTATGTCATTGTCGCATCGTGAGTCCGATTACCGTCCGGTCTGCTTCGTATCCTTTATCTGAGTCTGTAGCATGATTAGATATATTATGGCCTTCACGTTCCTCCATTCGAGTGCCTGAAACTTCAAATGTACCGATAGTTACGTCCTTTAAAACTTGAGTCTTTTCTTGTGTACGAATCTCTATGTCATTGTCGCATCGTGAGTCCGATTACCGTCCGGTCAGCTTCGTATCCTTTATCTGAGTCTGTTGCATGATCAGATATTCTATGGCCTTCCCGTTCCTCCATTCGGGTGCCCAAAACTTCAAATGTACTGATAGTTACGCCCTTTAAAACGCAAGTCTTTTCTTGTGTACGAATCTCTATGTCATTGTCGCATCGTGAGTCTGATTACCATCCGATCAGCTTGGTACCCTTTATCTAAGTCTGTTGCATGATCAGATATCTTATGGCCTTCCCGTTCCTCCATTCGGGGGCCCGAAACTTCAAATGTACCGATAGTTATGTCCTTTAAAACTCGAGTCGTTTTTTGTGTACGAATCTCTATGTCATTGTCGCATCGTGAGTCCGATTACCGTCCGGTCTGCTTCGTATCCTTTATCTGAGTCTGTAGCATGATTAGATATATTATGGCCTTCACGTTCCTCCATTCGAGTGCCTGAAACTTCAAATGTACCGATATTTACGTCCTTTAAAACTTGAGTCTTTTCTACTGTACGAATCTCTATGTCATTGTCGCGTCGTGAGTCCGATTGTCGTCCGGTCTGCTTCGTATCCTTTATCTGAGTCTATAGCATGATCAGATATCTTATGGCCTTCCCATCCCTCCATTCAGGTGCCCGAAACTTCAAATGTACCGATAGTTATGTCCTTTAAAACTCGAGTCGTTTTTTGTGTATGAATCTCTATGTCATTGTCGCATCGTGAGTCCGATTACCGTCTGGTCTACTTTGTATCGTTTATCTGAGTCTGTAGCATGATTAGATATCTTATGGACTTCACGTTCCTCCATTCGGGTGCCCGAAATATCAAATGTACCGATAGTGACGTCCTTTAAAACTTGAGTATTTTCTTGTGTACGAATCTCTATGTCATTGTTGCATCGTGAGTACGATTACCATCTGGTCTACTTCGTAACCTTTATCTGAGCCTGTTGCATGATGAGATATCTTATGGCCTTCCCGTTTCTCCATTCGGTTGCCCAAAACTTCAAATGTACTGATAGTTACGTCCTATAAAACGTGAGTCTTTTCTTCTGTACGAGTCTCTATGTCATTGTCGCATCGTGAGTCCGATTACCATCCGGTCAGCTTGGTATCCTTTATCTGAGTCTGTTGCATGATCAGATATCTTATGGCCTTCCCGTTTCTCCATTCGGGTGCCCGAAACTTCAAATGTACCAATAGTTACATATTTTAAAATTCGAGTCTTTTCTTGTGTACGAATCTCTATGTCATTGTAGCATCGTGAGTCCGATTACCATCCGCTCAGCTTCGTATCCTTTATCTGAGTCTGTTGCATGATTAAATATCTTATGGCCTTCTCGTTCTTCCATTCGGGTGCCCGAAACTTCAAATGTACCGATAGTTATGTCCTTTAAAACTCAAGTCGTTTTTTGTGTACGAATATCTATGTCATTGTCGCAACGTGAGTCCGATTACCGTCCGGTCTGCTTCGTATCCTTTATCTAAGTCTGTAGCATGATTAGATATATTATGGCCTTCACGTTCCTCCATTCGGGTGCCTGAAACTTCAAATGTACCGATAGTTACGTCCTTTAAAACTTGAGTCTTTTCTTGTGTACGAATCTCTATGTCATTGTCGCATCGTGAGTCCGATTGTCGTCCGGTCTGCTTTGTATCCTTTATCTGAGTGTGTAGCATGATTAGATATATTATGGCCTTCACGTTCCTCCATTCGGGTGCCTGATACTTCAAATATACCGATAGTTACGTCCTTTAAAACTTGAGTCTTTTCTTGTGTACGAATCTCTATGTCATTGTCGCATCGTGAGTCCGATTGTCGTCCGGTCTGCTTCGTATCCTTTATCTGAGTCTGTAGCATGATCAGATATCTTTTGGCTTTCCCATCCCTCCATTTAGGTGCACGAAACATCAAATGTACCGATAGTTATGTCCTTTAAAACTCGAATCGTTTTTTTGTGTATGAATCTCTATGTCATTGTCGCATCGTGAGTCCGATTACTGTCAGGTCTGCTTCGTATCCTTTATCTGAGTCTGTAGCATGATTAGATATCTTATGGCCTTCACGTTCCTCCATTCGGGTGGCCGAAACTTCAAATGTACCGATAGTTACGTCCTTTAAAACTTGAGTCTTTTCTTGTGTACGAATCTCTATGTCATTGTCGCATCGTGAGTCCGATTACCATCCGGTCTGCTTTGTAACCTTTATCTGGGTCTGTTGCATGATCAAATATCTTATGGCCTTCCCGTTTCTCCATGCGGCTGCCCGAAACTTCAAATGTACCGATAGTTATGTCCTTTAAAACTTGAGTCGTTTTTTGTGTATGAATCTCTATGTCATTGTCGCATCGTGAGTCCGATTACCGTCCGGTCTGCTTCGTATCATTTATCTGAGTCTTTAGCATGAATAGAAACTTATGGCCTTCACGTTCCTCCATTCGGGTGCCCGAAACTTCAAATGTACCGATAGTTACGTCCTTTAAAACTTGAGTGTTTTCTTGTGTACGAATCTCTATGTCACTGTCGCATCGTGAGTCCGATTACCATCCGGTTTGCTTTGTAACCTTTATCTGAGTCTGTTGCATGATCAGATATCTTATGGCCTTCCCGTTCTTCCATTCGGGTGCCCGAAACTTCAAATGTACCGATAGTTATGTCCTTTAAAACTCGAGTCGTTTTTTGTGTATGAATCTCTATGTCATTGTCGCATCGTGAGTCCGATTACCGTCTGGTCTGCTTCCTATCCTTTATCTGAGTCTGTAGCATGATTAGATATCTCATGGCCTTCACGTTCCTCCATTCGGGTGTCCGAAACATCAAATGTACCGATAGTTACGTCCTTTAAAACTTGAGTCTTTTCTTGTGTACGAATATCTATGTCATTGTCGCATCATGAGTCCGATTACCATCCGGTCTGCTTCGTATCCTTTATCTGAGTCTGTTGCATGATCAGATATCCTATGGCCTTCCCGTTCTTCCATTCGGGTGCCCGAAACCTCAAATGTACCGATAGTTATGTCCTTTAAAACTAGATTCTTTTCTTCTGTATGAATCTCTATGTCATTGTCGCATCGTGAGTCTGATTAGCGTCCAGTTAGCCTCGTATCCTTTATCAAAGTCTGTTGCATGATCAGATACTTAATGGCCTTCCCGTTCGTCCATTCGGGTGCCCGAAACTACAAATGTACCGATTGTTATGTCCTTTAAAACTCGAGTCGTTTTTTGTGTATGAATCTCTATGTCATTGTCGCATCGTGAGTCCGATTACCGTCCGGTCTGCTTCGTATCCTTTATCTTAGTCTTTAGCATGATTAGATATATTATGGCCTTCATGTTCCTTCATTTGGGTGCCTGAAACTTCAAATGTACCGATAGTTACGTCCTTTAAAACTTGAAACTTTTCTTGTGTACGAATCTCTATGTCATTGTCGCATCGTGAATCCGAGTATCGTCCGGTCTGCTTCGTATCCTTTATCTGAGTCTGTAGCATGATCAGATATCTTATGGCCTTCCCGTCCCTCCATTCGGGTGCCCGAAACTTCACATGTACCGATTGTTATGTCCTTTAAAACTCGAGTCGTTTTTTGTGTACGAATCTCTATGTCATTGTCGCATCGTGAGTCCAATTACCGTCCGGTCTGCTTCGTATCGTTTATCTGAGTCTGTAGCATGATTAGATATCTTATGGCCTTCACGTTCCTCCATTCGAAGCCCGAAACTTCAAATGTACCGATAGTTACGTCCTTTAAAACTTGAGTCTTTTCTTGTGTACGAATCTCTATGTCACTGTCGCATCGTGAGTCCGATTACCATCCGGTCTGCTTTATAACCTTTATCTGAGTCTGTTGCATAATCAGATATCTTTTGGCCTTCCCGTTCTTCCATTAGGGTGCCCGAAACTTCAAATGTACCGATAGTTATGTCCTTTAAAACTTGAATCGTTTTTTGTGTATGAATCTTTATGTCATTGTCGCATCATGAGTCCAATTACCATCCGGTCTGCTTTGTAACCATTATCTAAGTCTGTTGCATGATCAGATATCTTATGGCCTTCCCGTTTCTCCATTCGGGTGCCCAAAACTTCAAATGTACCGATAGTTATGTCCTTTAAAACTCGAGTCGTTTTTTGTGTATGAATCTCTATGTCATTGTGTCATCGTGAGTGCGATTACCATCCGCTCAGCTTCGTATCCTTTATTCGAGTCTGTTACATGATCAGATATCTTATGGCCTTCCCGTTCTTCCATTCGGGTGCCCGAAACATCAAATGTACCGATAGTTATGTCCTTTAAAACTCGATTCTTTTCTTGTGTACGAATCTCTATGTCATTGTCGCATCGTGATTCCGATTAGCGTCCAGTTAGCCTCGTATCCTTTGTCTAAGTCTGATGCATGATCAGATACTTAATGGCCTTCCCGTTCGTCCATTCGGGTGCCCGAAACTACAAATGTACCGATTGTTATGTCCTTTAGAACTCGAGTCGTTTTTTGTGTATGAATCTCTATATCATTGTCGAATCGTGAGTCCGATTACCATCCGGTCTGCTTCGTATCCTTTATCGGAGTCTGTAGCATGATCAGATATCTTATGGCCTTCACGTTCCTCCATTCAGGTGCCTGAAACTTCAAAATGTACCGATAGTTACGTCCTTTAAAACTTGAGTCTTTTCTTTTGTACGAATCTCTATGTCATTGTCGCATCATGAGTCCGATTAGCGTCCAGTTAGCCTCGTATCCTTTATCTTAGTCTGTTGCATGATCAGATACTTAATCGCCTTCCTGTTCGTCCATTCGGGTGCCCGAAATTACAAATGTACCGATTGTTATGTCCTTTAAAACTCGAGTCGTTTTTTTGTGTACGAATCTCTATGTCATTGTCGCATCGTGAGTCTGATTACCGTCCGGTCTCCTTTGAATCCTTTATTTGAGTCTGTAGCATGAACAGATATCTTATGGCCTTCACGTTCCTCCATTCGGGTGCCTGAAACTTCAAATGTACCGATAGTTACGTCCTTTAAAACTTGAATCATTTCCTGTGTACGAATCTCTATGTCATTGTCGCATCGTGAGTCCGATTACCGTCCGATCAGCTTCGTATCCTTTTTTTTTTTTTTGATAAAGGAGGCTAAGCTCCGGTAAATTTCATTAAAAATAAAATATTTACAAACCCACGGGCCAAGATCTTTACAAGAATAACAAAACAAAACTAGATCAAGGCCCAAATCAACAAACCAAAACAAAACAGCCCAACCGGGCAAAACCTACACTACCACATTAACCATTATCAAAAACAATATCCAACTCTTCTAAGCCAATCAAGCCCAACCCATTACATGACCCAATATACTCAATACAAAAACCAGCCCATATACTATCTCTTGTATACCATCCGAAGCTCTTAGTAGCTGACTTTCCAAAGATCCTTGTACAAGCAAACTGATCCAGCATCCTCAAATACATCTCAGAATCTTCCATCCATCTGCCAAAAACTCTAAGATCAACATGACCCATCTTCAAACTTTCTCTAGTCTCAATCAGCATCATCATTCCTGAATCTTCATTAACAACACAATCCATACAAACAATAACTGTACCCCCCGCTTCACCACTTGAATCTTTAACATCCATGCAGTACTCCAGCATTCTTATACAGCAGCAGCATACATTCCATCCATAAACACTGATAAGAACAATCCAGCAGCCTTTAAACAGACTCAACCCATTCCCCATAACAACCATTTCAACACAGTTCATAAGATAGACCATGTCACCCAACCCATTAACAACCACATCCCAAAACAGACCAAAACACACAGACTCAAAACTTAATCTAAAAACAAGAAACCGGTATAGAAACGAAATCATAATATCATAGGTTCCCCATCTTTGCTTGGTACTAGAAAATATAAAACACTTTGGGGTGGAGATTAATGTCCTAATAGCAAAGATGGTGTCCATCCTTATCTCTCCAGGTGTAATGCTCCCCTTGAGCTCAATATATCCTAACCACCAATTATACAACGCAGAACCAGGCTTAGTTCCATAGATGGAAACAGAACCCAGCAGAAAAGACTCACACAACTCCATACCAAGAACTGAATAGAAACAAAAGGAAGGCTTTACAGCCCAGATCTCTACCCAAGCGCTTTTAGTACTCCTTATTCCTGCAAGTTCCCATATGTGTGACCCATTCCCTCCCTTAGGCAAGTGCCTAGACAGACTGACAGACTCAAACTTCAAATGAAACAGGCTCAACAAAAACCATTTACAGGTATAGGTTCCTGACCAGTGATTGGTGCTAAAAACTAAAACATTTATGAAAGAGAATAATGTCGTAAAATCACTGATCAGTGCCATCCTTATCTCTCCATGGTGTATGCTTACTCCAAGCCACAACAATCCTATAATCCCCTTTAGCCAGGCAGAACTGAGTTCAGTTTCAAAACGAAACATGAAATCCAGCAGAACATTTTTGAAAAAAATACTATATACACAAAACCATTTTTGAGACAAAAAAGGAAGCTTTAACAGCCAGATTTCTACCCATACGCTTATAGTTCTCCAGATTACTGCAAGTTCCCTTTTATAAAAACCCTCCCCCCACTAGGCAAGTGCCTATAAACACAGACCAAATATGACTCAGAAAAGAAAAGGCTCAACAAAGGCCATAAATGCCATAGGGTTTCTGACCAGTGAGAGGTTCTAAAAAATACAAAATTTTGGGTGGAAAATAATGTCCTAATCTCACTGGTCAGTTCCATCCTTATCGCTCCATGGGTTAGGCTTACTCCAAGCCATACAATACCTATATCCCCTTTCAAAACAGCAGAATTAGACCAATCCCTTAGAGAAAGAAGATAGTCTAATAGATCAGTGAACAGAGAAAGATCCAACAGATCATACTCTGAAAAAAGTTTAAATCTTTCATTTTGATAGAAAACAGAAGGCTTTAAAGCCCAGATCTCTACCCCAAAGTATTTTAGTACTCCACAATCTCCTTGTTCCCAACCCAAAAAGAAAATGCCCTCCCAGACAGACTCAGACCAAACCACAAAAAAGGACATCAGGCTCAACAAACTCTGTTTCCAGAGCAGGGTTCTACTCCATTGCCAAGTGCTAAAAACAAAAACAAGACCCAACAGAAAAAGGAACCTAAAGGCAATGGAGTAATCCAACCAAAGATCACCAACAGTTAAGCTTACTCCAAGCATCCCAGAACCTATCCACCAATCCATAACCAAGCAGTTTGATTCAGAACCAAAAAGGAACTGAGAATCAAACAGAAACCAGAACAAAAGACACAAGAAGAAACTAAAAATAAAAAAGGAAAAAAATAAAAATAAAAGACAGAGAACAGAAGGTCCACAGACCCAGAGAGCTACCCCAAGATCAAAGAAACACCTTAACTCCTCAAAGAAACAAAAGCCCCCCACCCCAAAAACCAACCCCACCCAACCCTCACCCAACAGGAAAGGATTATACATTTCTGTCATTTCCCTCATCATCTAAAACCTTAATGTTCCAAACTGCAGCAGCCAGCAATCCACTCCCACTGCCCTTGCATTTCTCATTAAACAATTTTAATTTAACCACTTCCTCCACCTGATCACCTATAACCTTGGCACTCCTCTTCTTACTACTGAAAATTCTATTATTCCTCTCCTGCAAAACAAAATAAACAGTAGCAGCCAAGGCTATCCTTTGGATATTACCCCACACAGATTTGTCATTTCTCATCTTCTCCACATACCTAACTATCCCCTCCCAATCATCAGGAAGCATATCCAACTTGGTAATCACTTTAATCCTCCACCATATGCTTTTAGAAAAACCACAACTAAAAAATAAATGATTGTGACTATCAGCACATGACCCACACAAACTACACTTCAAACTCTGACCAGGCTTCCAAGCCATCAATCTATCCTGAGTAGGAAGCTTGAATTTAAAGGCCAACCAAGTAATAAAAGTATGCCTAGGCACACTATGCTTATGCCATACAAACTTATGCCACTTCACAACCTCCCTACTCTTTATCAAATCTGCATAAACAACTCTTGAAGTCAAAGGACCCACTCTACCTTTATTATCCAGCCAGCAAAAATTATCCTTCTTATCCTGAATTAGTAGAGGTAAAGTCTCATCAAACAAATCTGGAAATTTTAATTTCCACTCATCAGGAACAGCCCACCCATTTTCATTAACCAGATCAGCAACCTTAGACTGCATATTAAACCCAGCAGCCTTAATCTCTCTTCTACCAATCAACCTAATCAAAGGACCCTTTTTGTGCCAAGTATCACTCCAAGCATTGGCAGACTTCCCATCCCCCACCTTTACAACACAATGATCTCTCAAAGCATCTCTACATCCCAGCAACTGTTTCCATGTCCAGGAATCAGAGTTCCTTTCCCCTATTTCCCAAAAATTATTCCCCCTAAGCTTATAGACATGAATCCAAGCAGCCCACAGAGAGTCTTTATTATTAAGAATTCTCCAAATATGCTTAGCCATTAGAGCAAGGTTTCTTTCTTTAATGCATGAAATACCCAACCCACCCTGATTTTTCTTCCAACATAACTCCTCCCAACCCACCTTAGCACTACCCTGTTTAAATTCTCCCTGACACCAAAGAAAACCCCTACACAGTCTAATAACATCCTCATTAACATTATCTGGCAGAATAAAATTAGAAGCCCAATACACAGTCAAAGAAGACAGAACAGATTTTAAAAGCTGAACTCTACCCCCATAGGATAAAAATTTGTTTTTCCAATCAGAGATCCTCTTTTTAACCTTATCCAATAAAATACCACAATCCTTTTGATATAACCTCTTAGAGGACAGAGGCAAAATACTAAGAATTTGACCTTTTATCAGCTGATCAACATTACCAAAAATAATCTCACTCTTACCCATATTAGGTCTTAATCCTGAGCACCCTCCAAATTCTTCCAAAACATCCTTTATCACCTGAATAGACTCATTATGGGGACTGCAAAACACAAATAAGTCATCAGCAAAACATAAGTGAGTCAACTTCAGATGCTCACATTTCCAATGATATTTAAAGCCCTCCACCTCCTTAATTCTTCTAATCAACATCAGATTTAAGACTTCCATTACAAGTGTGAAGAGATAAGGAGATATAGGGTCACCCTGTCTCAGACCCTTTTCACCTCTGAAATATCCATGCATTTGACCATTCAAATTTATAGAATAAGAAACAGTTCTCAAACAAACCATCACCCACCCTATAAATTTTCCAGGAAAACCATACTGAACTAAACAGTTTTCCAAAAAAGAGTGATCAACAGAATCATAGGCTTTCTGCAAGTCCACCTTTAAAGCAACTCTAGGACATCCCCTTTTCCAGTCATACCCTTTCACTAACTCCTGAGCTAATAAAATATTATCACTGATCAATCTACCAGGAACAAAAGCACTCTGAACCCCATCAACCAAGCAGCCCAAAACCTTAACAAGTCTGTTGCAGATTACTTTACTAATACACTTATATATAACATTACAACATGCTATAGGTCGAAACTCACTAACCAGATTAGGAGATTTAACCTTAGGAATTAAAGAAATACTAGTGGCATTAATCTACTTCAGAATTCCTGCACAGCATCACAAATCTCTTCCCCAATAATACTCCAAGAGGACTTAAAAAATTTAGCTGAGAATCCATCTGGTCCAGGAGCCTTGTTATCATCAATTTGAAATATAGCAGTCTTTATTTCATCTCTAGACACCTCAAGAATCAATCTATCCGCATCCTCAGCACTTAACTTCCTGAAGAAAAGATTATCCACATCTGAAATATCTTCAACTGCATCTTTCTTCCCCATCATCCCCATAAAATAATTAACAAAAGCACTACCCACATTAAAATCCCTGAACACATTACCCTTACCATCCTCAATCTGAGACAATTTATATTGAGATTGCCTCTGCTTCACCGAATGAAAGAAAAATTTATTATTCTTGTCACCCACCTTTAACTAATGGACCTTTGATTTTTGTTTTAAGAAATTTTCCTCATCCATAATAGCATCATTGTAAGCCTCCAGATAAACAATTTCCTCCTCCCTCAAGGCCCTATTACCAGGATCAATAGAAACAGCTTCCTGAATTCTTTCCAACTCAATTCTAAGAGCCTCAACCTTCTTAAACAAATTGCCTTGTTGATAGTTCAGTTTCCTCAAAGGCTTTTTAAGAGCCTTAAGTTTAGAAACCACACTAAACATTTTACAACCAACAATTTCCTCACCCCAAACCTTATCAACAATAGGAAGGAAGTCCTCTTTTTCAGTAAGATAATTCCAAAATCTAAAAGTATTATACTTACCAGAAGTACCATCAGAACAGAATACCAGAACAGGGGAATGATCAGAGCAATAGAAGGGTAAAAATTTAGTCCCCACATTTCCAAACATCTCCATAAACTTCATGTTACCCATGGCCCTATCCAATTTCTCCATAATCCCATCTTCCTTACCCGGCTTTTGGTTCCAAGTAAAGAACAAGCCTGAACTAGGCAAATCCATAATTTGTAATTCATCAACACATGTTCTAAATTCCTCCATACCATATTTAGAGGTAGCAATCTCACAGTTCTTCTCACCAGGATCAAGAATAGCATTAAAATCCCCTAAAACCAGCCAAGGGTTAGCACCAATATTTCTACTGTGACTTAACAAGCTATCCCAAAGTACTCTTCTCCCAACCAAGTTAGTAACCCCATATACAAAGGAACAAAAGAATTTAACATTGCTTCCAATAGGGCAAACAATGCAGTGAATAACCTGAGCAGAATTATGTACCACAATAACATCCAGAAATCTAGAATCCCAACCCACAACAATTCTAACCCAACTATGACACCACTCAGCATTTGAAACCCACTCCCATTTGTCCATAACTCCTTTACAAGCAGCATTAATATTGGACTTATTGACTCTAGTCTCCACTAATCCCACCAATCCCACCTTATTCTCCCTAAGTATTCTAGACACCTGTCTTTGTTTAGAAACAGTAGACATACCCCTCACATTCCACACAAAAGGATTAATCTTCATTAATAACATTATCAACATTCATAGGACCCTCCAAACCAGAAGATCCCACACCATTACTAGCCTTAGCATTTTCAGCTTCAACCAGTTTTTCAAACATAATCTTATCCCACTGCTCAAAAAACACCTTAATCTGACCAATATTCCAGTGTTTCATAACATCATTAGAAGGGCATTTCTTATTAATAACAAAGTGAGCCACTTCATTGAATTGAGCTGTACTCATTTTAAAATAACCAGATTTAATATTAACCTTAGTCTGCACCTTAGAAGCTTCATCAGAAAGATTAACTTCTGCAGCTTGAACATCCTTCTTCTCCCCCTTAAATCCCTGTTTCAAATCAGCATTCACCTCCTTACCTACATTCTTACCTTGAACAGCCTTCCTACTAGATGCTACCCTAGAATCTTTCTCCACAGTCATATTCTTAGCCTGATTTGTCTCCCCCTCTATATTCTTCCCCTTAATGTCACTACCCTCAGAACTCCCCACATTTAAGTCCTCCTTAAGAATGGCAAAAGTATTTGTTAAACTGATACTATTATTATCATTATGTTTTTTATTATCATTATTCATTTTATTATCATTATTCTTTCTAAAATCATTCTTACTCACCCATTGTCTTCCCCCATTTTTAGAGCCTTGATTCCTAAATCCTCCCCCAAAGTTCCCCTGATTGCCTTGACCTCTAACCCCATTTTGTCTCCCATTAGAACTATCCCCCCTTATCTCTATCATTCCTCTGAGCATTCCCACCATCATTTCCCATATTATTAACCACCCTATTGTTTCTACCCACAACTTGAAACCCCTCATTATCCACCCCAGAAACAGGAAAATCAGATTGAGTTGCCTGAAATAAATCCTTAAGCAACTGTTCAGTCTTCCCAGCAACCTCCTCAGCTGACAACTCCCTTGCTTTACAACCCTCATAATCATGACCAAAGACTTTACATGCAGAACACTTCTTCACTTTGACTTGATATTCAACTTTAACTTTCTGAATAAAAGCTGGTTTGCCAACATCAGCTGGATAGTAAGCATTAACAAAATCTGGAAGTATCTTATCAGCCTTTACTTCCACCAGGATCCTAGCAAAACCTGCCCTACCTTCCTTCTTGTTACATCTCAAAGCAGTAACTCTATCCAACATTAATGGGTCACCAATACAACTCATCATACTACTTAAGCTCTCTCTATTCCAGAGTTCCATAGGCATGTTAGGGATGGTAACCCAAATAGGAATAGAACTGGGTTCCACCCTTTCCAAATTCAAACCAATCTCCCATTTCCTTATACATAAAGGAATATTGTTTATAAGCCATGGCCCCTGATTGATAGTTTCCATCATCCCTTGCTCATTTTTAAACTTAAAGAAGAAAATACCAGCCCCATTAGAAGACACCTCAATCAAACCAAATCTCTTCCACATTCTAAATAAGTGATACCTCACCATCCCAATAGAAATATCCTGCCCAATACAGTACCCATACAGATAGGTACTGTATGCCACCCTAGCTTCCAACAATTTCTCAGGCTTTATCACAGCAACAGTCTCACCAGAATCAAGAACCTTAGGGGGGATAAAGGTCATCTTAGTCTCTAACACTTCATTCAGCTTATCCTTAGTAACATCAGCAAAAGAAGCAACAGGTTTCTCACTACTCTCCCCAGATTCACCCTTCTTAACAGACTTAAACACAACACCCCCAGCCTCCACCCCTGTATGCAGAATTGACTTAGCAACAGGCTTTAGCTTACTAATGTGCTGCAAGTCTTCCTCATTAACCATATAGGAACTCATCTTGTCAGATTTCTGCTTGATAAGTTTCTTCATTGATGGAGTTTTCAGAATGCCTCTCCAAGGTAGTCTAGTGGTAATGTCTCCCTTCTTAACCTTCCCCTCAACCTCCTCCTCCATACTTTTCTGATCAGACCCCTCAGCACCTCCACCCTCATTCTCAGTAATAATCTCATCCTCTTTAGACTCATCTTCCCTTTCATTACTATCTTCCTTAACCTTCTTCAAAGTGCCAGCAGAACCCTTCAGAACAATATCACCTTCTTCATTAACTATAACCTTGCTACCTGCACCTGGGCTAAAAGAAAATTGAGGACTAGGTACAGACAACTGCAGCCTTAACTCATTAATCTTCCCCTCCCCATTGCCTCTATTCTTCTTACCAAACTTGAGCTTAACAGGCCCAACACTAGTATTTCCCTCCTTAACCACAGACAACAATTCCTGAGCAGTAACCATCTCAGGTAGCTCTTCCTCACATTGATTCAGACCATTATCCACCTTAGACCTAATATAAGTCCCCTCTCCCCACATCACCTTCCTAGTCTTCACATTAATACCCTCATTCCTCACAGACCTCTTCCTCCTCTTATCCATACATACAAAACCAACCCCCATCCCAGATTCAAACACATTAAAATTAACATCAGCTTGCAGAATCCTACCTCCCTTACCCCCATCCTTCATCTGAATATCATCAACCAGAGAACTATGAGACACAGAATTCCCATACCCTAACTTCCCCATAAAGCCAGCAACCACTTCCATAATAAGCCCATACCTACCAGAAAGCTTATTATGAAACAATAGGTTTCTACCATCAATCTCATCAGTCACCAAACGATTAACCTCCTCTACTTTACCCATCCCAGCTAATTTCAACAGATCAATCGGTTCAGAGAGGAATCTCTGCTTCCAATTATCCCCAAACAAAGTAACAAACAGATTAACCACATCATAACTAAGGATAAGAGAGTCCTTCTTACCAGAAATCACTCTGTTCAGAATAACTTGCTCAGAACCCTTCGACTTCTTATCCAAACTAGCCATAGGATCCAAATTATCCTGAATAGCAGCTTCCTGAGTATCCTGAACCTCCACAATATCCGGTGGAACCCTAGGAGGAGGATCCGGTGCCGGCATAGAAGAACCCGAGCTCATGAACAAAAGGAAATAGTACCGTGAACTGTGAAGATTCCAATTAGAAAAGAGCAATTGGAACAGTTAAACACGATAGAAGAAGAAGAACAGAGAAGAAATTAGGGTTAGAAAGAGGCGGGAAAAGAGAAACGAAGAAGAAAACCACTGAATCGCCCAATTCAGAGAGAAAACCCTAGCTTTTCCGCTTCGTATCCTTTATTTGAGTCTGTAGCATGATCAGATATCTTATGGCTTCCACGTTCCTCCATTCGGGTGCCCGAAACTTCAAATGTACCGATATTTACGTCCTTTAAAACTTGAGTCTTTTCTTGTGTACGAATCTCTATGTCATTGTCGCATCGTGAGTCCGATTATCGTCGCCTTCACGTTTCTCCATTCGAGTGCCCGAAACTTCAAATGTACCGATAGTTACTTCCTTTAAAACTCGAGTCATTTTTTCTGTACGAATCTCTATGTCATTGTCGCATCGTGAGTCCGATTACGGTCCGGTCCACTTCGTATCCTTTATTTGAGTATGTAGCATGATCAGATATCTTATGGCCGTCCAGTTCCTCCATTGGGTGCCTGAAACTTCAAATATACCGATAGTTATGTCCTTTAAAACTCGAGTCTATTCTTGTGTACGAATCTCTATGTCATCGTCGCATCGTGAGTCCAATTAGCGTACAGTTAGCCTCGTATGCTTTATCTAAGTCTATTGCATGATCAGATATCTTATGGCCTTCCCGTTCCTCCATTCGGGTGCCCAAAACTTCAAATGTACTGATAGTTATTGTCGCATCGTGAGTCCAATTACCATCCGGTCAGCTTGGTATCCTTTATCTGAGTCTGTTGCATGATCAGATATCTTATGGCCTTCCCGTTTCTCCATTCGGGTGCCCGAAACTTTAAATATACCGATAGTTACGTCTTTTAAAACTCGAGTCTTTTCTTGTGTACGAATCTCTATGTCATTGTCGCATCGTGAGTCCAATTAGCGTACAGTTAGCCTCGTATCCTTTATCTAAGTCTATTGCATGATCAGAAGCTTAATGGCCTTCCCGTTCCTCCATTCGGGTGCCTGAAACTTCAAATGCACCGATTGTTATGTCCTTAAAAACTTGAGTCGTTTTTGTGTACTAATCTCTATGTCATTGTTGCATCGTGAGTCCAATTACCATCCGGTCTGCTTCATATCCTTTATTTGAGTCTGTAGCATGATCAGATATCTTATGGCCTTCACGTTCCTCCATTCGGGTGCCTGAACTTCAAATGTACCGATAGTTACGTTCTTTAAAACTTGAATCATTTCCTGTGTACGAATCTCTGTGTCATTGTCGCATCGTGAGTCCGATTACCATCCGGTCAGCTTCGTATCCTTTATCTGAGCCTGTTGCATGATCAGATATCTTATGGCCTTCCTGTTTCTCCATTCGGGTGCCCAAAACTTCAAATGTACTGATAGTTACGTACTTTAAAACACGAGTCTTTTCTTCTGTACGAATCTCTATGTCATTGTCGCATCGTGAGTCCGATTACCATCCGGTCAGCTTGGTATCCTTTACCTGAGTCTGTTACATGATCAGATATCTTATGGCCTTCCCGTTTCTCCATTCGGGTGCCCGAAACTTCAAATATACCGATAGTTTCGTCTTTTAAAACTCGAGTCTTTTCTTGTGTACGAATCTCTATGTCACTGTCGCATCGTGAGTCCAATTAGCGTACAGTTAGCCTTGTATCCTTTATCTAAGTCTATTGCATGATCAGATACTTAATGGCCTTCCCGTTCGTCCATTCGGGTGCCCGAAACTACAAATGTACCGATTGTTATGTCCTTAAAAACTCGAGTCGTTTTTTTTGTACGAATCTCTATGTCATTATCGCATCGTGAGTCCGATTACCATCCGGTCTACTTCGTATCCTTAATCTGAGTCTGTAGCATGATCAGATATTTTATGGCCTTCACGTTCCTCCATTCGGGTGCCTGAAACTTCAAAATGTACCGATAGTTACGTCCTTTAAAACTTGAGTCTTTTCTTGGGTACGAATCTCTATGTCATTGTCGCATCATGAGTCCGATTAGCGTCCAGTTAGCCTCGTATCCTTTATCTAAGTTTCTTGCATGATCAGATACTTAATAGCCTTCCCATTCGTCCATTCGGGTGCCCGAAACTACAAATGTACCGATTGTTATGTCCTTTGAAACTCGAGTCGTTTTTTGTGTACGAATCTCTATTTCATTGTCGCATCGTGAGTCCGATTACCGTCCGGTCTCCTTCGTATCCTTTATTTGAGTCTGTAACATGAACAGATATCTTATGGCCTTCACGTTCCTCCATTCGGGTGCCTGAACTTCAAATGTACCGATAGTTACGTCCTTTAAGACTTGAATCATTTCCTGTGTACGAATCTCTATGTCATTGTCGCATCGTGAGTCCGATTACCGTCCGGTCAGCTTCGTATCCTTTATCTGAGCCTGTTGCATGATCAGATTTCTTATGGCCTTCCCGTTCCTCCATTCGGGTGCCTGAAACTTCAAGTGTACCGATTGTTATGTCCTTAAAAACTTGAGTCGTTTTTTGTGTACGAATCTCTATGTCATTGTCGCATCGTGAGTTAGATTACCATCCGGTCTGCTTCATATCCTTTATTTGAGTCTGTAGCATGATCAGATATCTTATGGCCTTCACGTTCCTGCATTCGGGTGCCTGAAACTTCAAATGTACCGATAGTTACGTCCTTTAAAACTTGAATCATTTCCTGTGTACGAATTTCTATGTCATTGTCGCATCGTGAGTCCGATTACCATCAGGTCAGCTTCGTATCCTTTATCTGAGCCTGTTGCATGATCAGATATCTTATGGCCTTCCCGTTCCTCCATTCGGGTGCTCAAAACTTCAAATGTACTGATAGTTACGTACTTTAAAACGCGAGTCTTTTCTTCTGTACGAATCTCTATGTCATTGTCGCATCGTGAGTCCGATTACCATCCGGTCGGCTTGGTATCCTTTACTTGAGTCTGTTGCATGATCAGATATCTTATGGCCTTCCCGTTTCTCCATTCGGGTGCCCGAAACTTCAAATATACCGATAGTTACGTCTTTTAAAACGCGAGTCTTTTCTTTTGTATGAATCTCTATGTCGTTGTCACATCGTGAGTCCGATTACCATCTGGTCAGCTTGGTATGCTTTATCTGAATCTGTTGCATGATCAAATATCTTATGGCCTTCCCGTTCCTCCATTCGGGTGCCCGAAACTTCAAATGTACCGATAGTTACGTCTTTTAAAACTCAAGTCTTTGCTTGTGTACGAATCTCTATGTCATTGTTGCATCGTGAGTCCGATTACCATCTGCTCAGCTTCGTATCCTTTATCTGAGTCTGTTGTATGATCAGATATCTTATGGCCTTCCTGTTCCTCCATTCGGGTCCCCGAAACTTCAAATGTACCGATAGTTACGTACTTTAAAACGCGAGTCTTTTCTTCTGTACGAATCTCTATGTCATTGTCGCATCGTGAGTCCGATTACCGTCCGGTATGATTCTTAACCTTTATCTGAGGCTGTTGCATGATCAGATATCTTTTGGCCCTCCCGTTCCTCCATTCGGGTGCACAAAACTTCAAATGTACCGATAGTTACGTCCATTAAAACAAGAGTCTTTTCTTCTGTACGAATCTCTATGTCATTGTCGCATCGTGAGTCCGATTACCATGCTGTCAGCTTGGTATCCTTTATCTGAGTTTTTTGCATGATCAGATATCTTATGGCCTTCCCGTTTCTCCATTCGGCTGCCCGAAATTTCAAATGTACCGATAGTTACATCTTTTAAAACTCGAGTCTTTTCTTGTGTACGAATCTCTATGTCATTGTCACATCGTGAGTCCAATTAGCATACAGTTATCCTCGTATCCTTTATCTAAGTCTGTTGCATGATCAGATACTTAATGGCCTTCCCGTTCGTCCATTCGGGTGCCCGAAACTACAAATGTACCGATTGTTATGTCCTTAAAAACTCGAGTCGTTTTTTTTGTACGAATCTCTATGTCATTATCGCATCGTGAGTCCGATTACCATCCGGTCTACTTCGTATCCTTTATCTGAGCCTGTTGCATGATCAGATATCTAATGGCCTTCCCGTTCCTCCATTCGGGTGCCTGAAACTTCAAGTGTACCGATTGTTATGTCCTTAAAAACTTGAGTCATTTTTTGTGTACGAATCTCTATGTCATTGTCGTATCGTGAGACCGATTACCATCCGGTCTGCTTCATATCCTTTATTTGAGTCTGTAGCATGATCAGATATCTTATGGCCTTCACGTTCCTCCATTCGGGTGCCTGAAACTTCAAATGTACTGATAGTTACGTCCTTTAAAACTTGAATCATTTCCTGTGTACGAATCTCTATGTCATTGTCGCATCGTGAGTCCGATTACCATCAGGTCAGCTTCGTATCCTTTATCTGAGCCTGTTGCATGATCAGATATCTTATGGCCTTCCCGTTCCTCCATTCGGGTGCTCAAAACTTCAAATGTACTGATAGTTACGTACTTTAAAACGCGAGTCTTTTCTTCTGTACGAATCTCTATGTCATTGTCGCATCGTGAGTCCGATTACCATCCGGTCGACTTGGTATCCTTTACTTGAGTATGTTGCATGATCAGATATCTTATGGCCTTCCCGTTTCTCCATTCGGGTGCCCGAAACTTCAAATATACCGATAGTTACGTCTTTCAAAACGCGAGTCTTTTCTTTTGTATGAATCTCTATGTCGTTGTCACATCGTGAGTCCGATTACCATCCGGTCAGCTTGGTATGCTTTATCTGAGTCTGTTGCATGATCAAATATCTTATGGCCTTCCCGTTCCTCCATTCGGGTGCCCGAAGCTTCAAATGTACCGATAGTTACGTCTTTTAAAACTCAAGTCTTTGCTTGTGTACGAATCTCTATGTCATTGTTGCATCGTGAGTCCGATTACCATCTGCTCAGCTTCGTATCCTTTATCTGAGTCTGTTGTATGATCAGATATCTTATGGCCTTCCTGTTCCTCCATTCGGGTCCCCGAAACTTCAAATGTACCGATAGTTACGTCCTTTAAAACTTGAGTCTTTTCTTGTGTACGAATCTCTATGTCATTGTCGCATCGTGAGTCCGATTACCGTCCGGTATGATTCTTAACCTTTATCTGAGGCTGTTGCATGATCAGATATCTTATGGCCCTCCCGTTCCTCCATTCGGGTGCACAAAACTTCAAATGTACCGATAGTTACGTCCATTAAAACAAGAGTCTTTTCTTCTGTACGAATCTCTATGTCATTGTCGCATCGTGAGTCCGATTACCGTGCTGTCAGCTTGGTATCCTTTATCTGAGTCTGTTGCATGATCAGATATCTTATGGCCTTCCCGTTTCTCCATTCGGCTGCCCGAAATTTCAAATGTACCGATAGTTACATCTTTTAAAACTCGAGTCTTTTCTTGTGTACGAATCTCTATGTCATTGTCGCATCGTGAGTCCAATTAGCGTACAGTTATCCTCGTATCCTTTATCTAAGTCTGTTGCATGATCAGATACTTAATGGCCTTCCCGTTCGTCCATTCGGGTGCCCGAAACTACAAATGTTCCGATTGTTATGTCCTTAAAAACTTGAGTCGTTTTTTGTGTACGAATCTCTATGTCATTGTCGCATCGTTAGTCCGATTACCATCCGGTCTGCTTCGTATCCTTTATTTGAGTCTGTAGGATGATCAGATATCTTATGGCCTTCCCCTTCTTCCATTCGGGGGCCCGAAACTTCAAATGTACGGATAGTTATGTCCTTTAAAACTCGAGTCTTTTCTTGTGTACGAATCTCTATGTCATTGTCGCATTGTGAGTCCGATTACTGTCCAATCCGCTTGGTATCCTTTATTTGAGTCTGTAGCATGATCAAATATCTTATGGCCTTCACGTTCCTCCATTCGGGTGCCCGAAACTTCAAATGTACCGATAGTTACGTCCTTTAAAATTTGAGTCTTTTCTTGTGTACGAATCTCTATGTCATTGTCGCATCGTGAGTCCGATTACCCTCCGGTCAGCTTTGTATCCTTTATCTGAGTCAGTTGCATGACTAGATATCTTATGTCCTTCCCGTTCCTCCATTCGAGTGCCCAAAACTTCAAATGTACTGATAGTTACGTAGTTTAAAACGAGAGTCTTTTCTTCTGTACGAATCTCTATGTCATTGTCGCATCGTGAGTCCGATTACCATGCTGTCATCTTGGTATCCTTTATCTGAGTCTGTTGCATGATCAGATACTTAATGGCCTTCCCGTTCGTCCATTTGGGTGCCCGAAATTACAAATGTACCTATTGTTATGTCCTTTAAAACTCGAGTCGTTTTTTGTGTACGAATCTCTTTGTCATTGTCGCATCGTGAGTCCGATTACCATCCGGTCTGCTTCGTATCCTTTACCTGAGTCTGTAGCATGATCAGATATCTTTTTGCCTTCACGTTCCTCCATTCGGGTGCCTGAAACTTCATAATGTACCGATAGTTACGTTCTTTAAAACTTGAGTCTTTCCTTGTGTACGAATCTCTATGTCATTGTCGCATCATGAGGCCGATTACCGTCCGGTCAGCTTTGTATCCTTTATCTGAATCTGTTGCATGATCAGATATCTTATGGCCTTCCCGTTCCTCCATTCGGGTGCCCAAAACTTCAAATGTACTGATAGTTACGTACTTTAAAACGCGAGTATTTTCTTCTGTATGAATCTCTATGTCATTGTCGCATCATGATTCCGATTACCATGCTGTCAGCTTGGTATCCTTTATCTGAGTCTATTGCATGATCAGATATCTTATGGCCTTCCTGTTTCTCCATTCGGCTGCCCGAAACTTCAAATGTACCGATAGTTACGTCTTTTAAAACTCGAGTCTTTTCTTGTGTACGAATCTCTATGTCATTGTCGCATCGTGAGTCCAATTAGCGTACAGTTATCCTCGTATCCTTTATCTAAGTCTGTTGCATGATCAGATACTTAATGGCCTTCCCGTTCGTCCATTCGTGTGCCCAGAACTACAAATGTACCTTTTATTATGTCCTTGAAAACTTGAGTCGTTTTTTGTGTACGAATCTCTATGTCATTGTCGCATCGTGAGTCCGAATACCATCCGGTCTGCTTCGTATCCTTTATTTGAGTCTGTAGCATGATCAGATATCTTATGGCCTTCACGTTCCTCCATTCGGTTGCCTGAAAATTCAAATGTTCCGATAGTTACGTCCTTTAAAACTTGAGTCTTTTCTTGTGTACGAATCTCTATGTCATTGTGGCATCGTGAGTCCGATTACCATCCGGTCAGCTTCGTATCCCTTATCTGAGTCAGTTGCATGATTAGATATCTTATGGCCTTCCCGTTCCTCCATTCAGTTGCCCAAAACTTCAAATGAACTGATAGTTACATACTTTAAAACGCGAGTCTTTTCTTCTGTACGAATCTCTATGTCATTGTCGCATCGTGAGTCCGATTACCGTCCGGTCTGCTTCGTATCCTTTATTTGAGTCTGTAGCATGATCAGATATCTTATGGCCTTCACGTTCCTCCATTCGGGAGCCTGAAACTTCAAATGTTCCGATAGTTACGTCCTTTAAAACTTGAGTCTTTTCTTGTGTACGAATCTCTATGTCATTGTGGCATCGTGAGTCCGATTACCATCCGGTCAGCTTCGTATCCCTTATCTGAGTCAGTTGCATGATTAGATATCTTATGGCCTTCCCGTTCCTCCATTCAGTTGCCCAAAACTTCAAATGAACTGATAGTTACATCTTTTAAAACTCGAGCCTTTTTTTGTGTACGAATCTCTATGTCATTGTAGCATCGTGAGTCCGATTACCATCCGCTCAGAGTCGTATCCTTTATCTGAGTCCGTTTAATGATCAGATATCTTATGGCCTTCGCGTTCTTCTATTCGGGTGCCCGAAACTTCAAATGTACCGATTGTTATGTCCTTTAAAACTCGATTGTTTTCTTGTGTACGAATCTCTATGTCATTGTCGCATGGTGAGTCCAATTAGCATACAGTTAGCCTCGTATCCTTTATCTAAGTCTTTTGCATGATCAGATACTTAATGGCCTTCCCGTTCGTCTATTCGTGTGCCCGAAACTTCAAATGTACTGATAGTTACGTCCTTTAAAACGCGAGTCTTTTCTTCTGTACGAATCTCTATGTCATTGTCGCATCGTGAGTCCGATTACCATCCGGTCGGCTTGGTATCCTTTACTTGAGTCTGTTGCATGATCAGATATCTTATGGCCTTCCCATTCCTCCATTCGGGTGCCCGAAACTTCAAATGTACCGATAGTTACATCTTTTAAAACTCAAGTCTTTGCTTGTGTACGAATCTCTATGTCTTTGTTGCATCGTGAGTCCGTTTACCATCTGCTCAGCTTCGTATCCATTATCTGAGTATGTTGCGGCAGCAGATATCTTATGGCCTTCCCGTTTTTCCATTCGGGTGCCCCAAACTTCAAATGTACCGATAGTTATGTCCTTTAAAACTCGATTCTTTTCTTGTGTACGAATCTCTATGTCATTGTCGCATCGTGAGTCCGATTACCGTCCGGTATGATTCTTAACCTTTATCTGAAGCTGTTGCATGATCAGATATCTTATGGCCCTCCCGTTCCTCCATTCGGGTCCCCGAAACTTCAATTGTACCGATAGTTACGTCCTTTAAAACTTGAGCCTTTTCTTGTGTACGAATCTCTATATCATTGTCGCATCGTGAGTCCGATTACCATTCGGTCTGCTTCGTATCCTTTATTTGAGTCTGTAGCATGATCAGATATCTTATGGCCTTCACGTTCCTCCATTCGGGTGCCTGAAAATTAAAATGTACCGATAGTTACGTCCTTTAAAACTTGAGTCTTTTCTTGTGTACGAATCTCTATGTCATTTTCGTTTCGTGAGTCCGATTACCATCCGGTCAGCTTTGTATCCTTTATCTGAGTCAGTTGCATGATTAGATATCTTATGGCCTTCCCGTTCCTCCATTAGGGTGCCCTAAACTTCAAATGTACTAATAGTTACGTACTTTAAAACGCGAGTCTTTTCTTCTCTCCGAATCTCTATGACATTGTCTCATCGTGAGTCCGATTACCGTCCGGTCTGCTTCGTATCCTTTAATTGAGTCTGTAGCCTGATCAGATATCTTATGGCATTCACGTTCCTCCATTCGGGTGCCTGAAACTTCAATTGTACCGATAGTTACGTCTTTTAAAACTCGAGCCTTTTTTTGTGTACGAATCTCTATGTCATTGTAGCATCGTGAGTCCGATTACCATCCGCTCAGAGTCGTATCCTTTATCTGAGTCTAATGCATGATCAGATATCTTATGGCCTTCCCGTTCTTCCATTCGGTTGCCCGAAACTTCAAATGTACCGATTGTTATGTCCTTTAAAACTCGATTGTTTTCTTGTGTACGAATCTCTATGTCATTGTCGCATAGTGAGTCCAATTAGCATACAGTTAGCCTCGTATCTTTTATCTAAGTCTGTTGCATGATCAGATACTTAATGGCCTTCCCGTTCGTCCATTCGGGTGCACAAAACTTCAAATGTACCGATAGTTACGTCCATTAAAACAAGAGTCTTTTCTTCTATACGAATCTCTATGTCATTGTCGCATCGTGAGTCCAATTACCATCCGGTCAGCTTGGTATCGTTTATCTGAGTCTGTTGCATGATCACATATCTTATGGCCTTCCCGTTCCTCCATTCGGGTCCCCGAAACTTCAAATGTAGCGATAGTTACGTCTTTTAAAACTCGAGTCTTTTCTTATGTACGAATCTTTATGTCATTGTAGCATCATGAGTCCGATTACCATCCGCTCAGCTTCGTATCTTTTATCTGAGTCTGTTGCATGATAAGATATCTTATGGCCTTCCCGTTCTTCCATTCGGGTGCCTGAAACTTCAAATGTACCGATAGTTATGTCCTTTAAAACTCGATTCTTTTCTTGTGTACGAATCTCTATCTCACTGTCGCATCGTGAGTCCTATTAGCGTCCAGTTAGCTTCGTATCCTTTATCTGTGTCTGTTGCATGATCAGATACTTAATGGCCTTCACGTTCCTCCATTCGGGTGCCTGAAACTTCAAATGTACCGATAGTTACGTCCTTTAAAACTTGAGTCTTTTCTTGTGTACGAATCTCTATTTCATTGTCGCATCGTGAGTCCGATTACCGTCCGGTCTGCTTCATATCCGTTATCTGAGTCTGTAGCATGATTAGATATTATATGGCCTTCCCGTTCTTCCATTCGGGTGCCTTAAACTTCAAATGTACCGATAGTTATGTCCTTTAAAACTCGAGTCGTTTTTTGTGTACGAATCTCTATGTCATCGTCGCATCATGAGTCCGATTACCGTCCGGTCTGCTTCGTATCCTTTATCTGAGTCTCTAGCATGATTAGATATATTATGGCCTTCACTTTCCTCCATTCGGGTGCCTGAAACTTCAAATTTACCGATAGCTACGTCCATTAAAACTTGAGTCTTTTCTTGTGTACGAATCTCTATGTCATTGTCGCATCGTGAGTCCAATTATCGTCCGGTCTGCTTCATATCCTTTATATGAGTCTGTAGCATGATTAGATATCTTATGGCCTTCCCGTCCCTCCATTCGGGTGCCCGAAACATCAAATGTACCGATAGTTATGTCCTTTAAAACTCGAGTCGTTTTTTGTGTATGAATCTCTATGTCATTGTCGCATCGTGAGTCCGATTACCGTCCTGTCTGCTTCGTATCCTTTTTTTTTTTTTTTTGGTAAAGGAGTCGGCACTCCGGTAAATATTATAAACCACAAAAAATATGTACAATCAAACCGGCTTTATGGACTTTACAAAAATAATACCTATAAACTATAGTCCATAAAGCCAATACCATCCATTACAAAACCACTAAACACCACTATCAAAGCCCACTAACCATAGTCTAAACACATAAAAACCCAACCCCAAAGCCCACTACCTCTATAAGCCCATACAATCATAGCCCACAAACTAACTATTACAATATCCTCACTGAAGTCTTCATGCTGCATCCAAAACTTTGACCCGTCACACTTCTGCTCATTGCCTCCATCTTTATCAATCTTTAAGCCTTCCATACAACCCTCCAGCTCAATTTGAATCCATCTTTTAGTTGTTTTAGTAATAGCAACTTTTGCCTTCCATCTTTTAGCTATTAACACTTCACTTCCAACCGCTGCACTTGAATCTCTAACATACATGCAGGACTTCAACATACCTTTACAGCAGCAGCAAACACTCCATCCATATAAGCTGATAAGAACAAACCAGCAGCTTTTAAACATTCCCAACCCATTCCCCATTACAACCATTTCAACACAGCTCATATGATAAACCATATCACCCAACCCATTTATAACCACATCCCATAACAGACCAGAAAACACAGACTCAAAACCTAATCTAAAATCAAGAAACAGGTTAAGAAAAGAAATCATAAAATCGTAGGTTCTCCATCTTTGCTTGGTACTAGAAAATATAAAACACTTTGGGGTGGAGATCAATGTCCTAATAGCAAAGATGGTGTCCATCCTTATCTCTCCAAGTGTAATGCTCCCCTTGAGCTCAATATATCCTAACCACCAATTATACAACGCAGAACCAGGCTTAGTTCCATAGATGGAAACAGAACCCAGCAGAAAAGACTCACACAACTCCATACCAAGAACTGAATAGAAACAAAAGGAAGGCTTTACAGCCCAGATCTCTACCCAAACGCTTTTAGTACTCCTTATTCCTGCAAGTTCCCATATATGTGACCCATTCCCTCCCTTAGGCAAGTGCCTAGACAGACTGACAGACTCAAACTTCAAATGAAACACGCTCAACAAAAACCATTTACAGGTATAGGTTCCTGACCAGTGATTGGTGCTAAAAAATAAAAAATTTATGAAAGAGAATAATGTCCTAAAACCACTGATCAGGGCCATCCTTATCTCTCCATGGTGTATGCTTTCTCCAAGCCACAACAATCCTAAAATCCCCTTTAGCCAGGCAGAACTGAATTCAGTTTCAAAAAGAAACATGAAATTCAGCAGAACATTTTTGAAAAAAAATACTATATACACAAAACCATTTTTGAGATAAAAAAGGAAGCTTTAACAGCCAGATTTCTACCCATACGCTTATAGTTCTCCAGATTACTGCAAGTTCCCATTTATAAAAACCCTCCCCCCCACTAGGCAAGAGCCTATAAACACAGACCAAATATGACTCAGAATAGAAAAGGCTCAACAAAGGCCACAAAGGCCATAGGGTTTCTGACCAGTGATAGGTTCTAAAAAATACAAAATTTTGGGTGGAAAATAATGTCCTAATCTCACTGGTCAGTTCCATCCTTATCACTCCAAGTGTTAGGCTTACTCCAAGCCATACAAAACCTATATCTCCTTTCAAAGCAGCAGAATTAGACCAATCCCTTAGAGAAAGAAGATGGTCTAATAGATCAGTGAACAGAGAAGGATCCAACAGATCATACTCTGAAAAAAGTTTAAATCTTTCATTTTGATAGAAAACAGAAGGCTTGAAAGCCCAGATCTCTACCCCAAAGTATTTTAGTGCTCCACAATCTCCTTGTTCCCGACCCAAGGATATAATGCCCTCCCAGACAGACTCAGACCATACCACAATAAAAAACATCAGGCTCAACAAACTCTGTTCCCAGAGTAGGGTTCTACTCCATTGCCAAGTGCTAAAAACAAAAATAAGACACCGAAGAAATAGAAACCTAAAGGCAATGGGGTAATCCAGCCAGAGATCTCCAACAGTTAAGCTTACTCCAAGCATCCCATAACCTAACCACCAATCAAGAACCGAACAGTTTGATTCAGAACCAAAAAGAAGCTGAGAATCAAACAGAAACCAGAGCAAAAGACACAAAATGAAACTAAAAATAAAAAAGGAAAATAAAAAAAGAAAGAGAACAGAAGGTCCACAGACCCAGAAAGCTACCCCAAGATCAAAGAAACACCTTAACTCCTCAAAGAAACAAAAACCCCCCATCCCAAAAACCAACCCATCCCAACCCTCACCCAACAGGAAAAGGTTCTACATTTCTGTCATTTCCCTCATCATCTAAAACTTTAATGTTCCAAACTGCAGCAGCCAGTAATCCACTCCCACTGCCCTTACATCTATCATTAAACAATTTTAATTTTACCACCTCCTCCACCTGATCACCAATAACCTTGGCACTCCTCTTCTTACTACTGAAAATTCTATTATTCCTCTCTTGCCAAACAAAATAAACAGTAGCAGCCAAGGCTATTCTTTGGATATTACCCCACATAGATTTGTCATTTCTCATCTTCTCCACATACCTAACTATCCCCTCCCAATCATCAGGAAGCTTATCCAACTTGGTAATCACTTTAATCCTCCACCATATGCTTTTAGAAAAACCACAAGTAAAAAATAAATGATTGTGACTGTCAGCACATGACCCACACAAGCTACACTTCAAACTCTGACCAGGCTTCCAAGCCATCAATCTATCCTGAGTAGGAAGCTTGAATTTAAAGGCCAGCCAAGTAATAAAAGTATGCCTAGGCACACTATGCTTATGCCATACAAACTTATGCCACTTCACTACCTCCCTACTCTTCATCAAATCTTCATAAACAACTCTTGAAGTCAAAGGACCCACTCTACCTTTATTATCCAGCCAGCAAAAATTATCCTTCTTATCCTGAATTAATAGGGGTAAAGTCTCATCAAACAAATCTGGAAATTTTATTTTCCATTCATCAGGAACAGCCCACCCATTTTCATTAACCAGATCAGCAACCTTAGATTGCATATTAAACCCAGCAGCCTTAATCTCTCTTCTACCAATCAACCTAATCAAAGGACCCTTTTTGTGCCAAGTATCACTCCAAGCATTGGCAGACTTCCCATTCCCCACCTTAACAACACAATGATCTCTCAAAACATCTCTACATCCCAGCAACTGTTTCCATATCCAGGAATCAGAGTTCCTTTCCCCTATTTCCCAAAAATTATTCCCCCTAAGCTTATAAACATGAATCCAAGCAGCCCACAGAGAGTCTTTATTATTAAGAATTCTCCAAATATGCTTGGCCATTAGAGCAAGGTTTCTCTCTTTTATGCATGAAATACCCAACCCACCCTGATTTTTCTTCCAACATAACTCCTCCCAACCCACCTTAGCACTACCCTGCTTAAATTCCCCTTGACACCAAAGGAAACCCCTACACAGTCTAATAACATCCTCATTAACATTATCTGGCAGAATAAAAAGAGAAGCCCAATACACAGTCAAAGAAGATAGAACAGATTTTAAAAGCTGAACTCTACCCCCATAAGATAAAAATTTATTTTTCCAATCAGAGATCCTCTTTTTAACCTTATCCAATAAAATACCACAATCCTTTTGATATAACCTCTTAGAGGACAGAGGAATACCCAAATATTTTAAAGGAAGAGACCCTTCTTTAAAAGGCAAAATACTAAGAATTTGACCTTTTATCAGTTTATTAACATGACCAAAAATAATCTCACTCTTACCCATATTGGGTCTTAATCCTGAGCACCCTCCAAATTCTTCCAAAACATCCTTTATCACCTGAATAGACTCATTATGGGGACTGCAAAACACAAATAAGTCATCAGCAAAACATAAGTGAGTCAACTTCAGATGCTCACATTTCCAATGATATTTAAAGCCCTCCACCTCGTTTATTCTTCTAATTAACATCCGATTTAAGACTTCCATTACAAGTGTGAAGAGATAAGGAGATATAGGATCACCCTGCCTCAGACCCTTTTCACCTCTGAAATATCCATGCATTTGACCATTCAAATTTATAGAATAAGAGACAGTTCTCAAACAAACCATCACCCACCCTATAAATTTTCCAGGAAAACCATACTGAACCAAACAGTTTTCCAAAAAAGAGTGATCAACAGAATCATAGGCTTTCTGCAAGTCCACCTTTAAAGCAACTCTAGGACATCCCCTTTTCCAGTCATACCCTTTCACCAACTCCTGAGCTAATAAAATATTATCACTAATCAATCTGCCAGGAACAAAAGCACTCTGAACCCCATCAACCAAGCAGCCCAAAACCTTTACAAGTCTGTTGCAGATTACTTTACTAATACACTTATATATAACATTACAACATGCTATAGGTCGAAACTCACTAACCAGATTAGGAGATTTAACCATAGGAATTAAAGAAATACTAGTGGCATTAATCTGCTTCAGAATTTTACCACTACAGAAGAATTCCTGCACAGCATCACAAATTTCTTCCCCAATAATACTCCAAGAGGACTTAAAGAATTTAGCTGAGAATCCATCCGGTCCAGGAGCCTTGTTGTCATCTATTTGAAACATAGCAGTCTTTATTTCATCTCTAGACACCTCAAGAATCAATCTATCAGCATCCTCAGCACTTAACTTCCTGAAGAAAAGATTATCCACATCTGAAATAGCTTCAACAGCATCTTTCTTCCCCATCATCCCCATAAAATAATTAACAAAAGCACTACCCACATTAAAATCCCTGAACACATTACCCTTACCATCCTCAATCTGAGACAATTTATATTGAGATTGCCTCTGCTTCACCGAATGAAAGAAAAATTTATTATTCTTGTCACCCACCTTTAACCAATGGACCTTTGATTTTTGTTTTAAGAAATTTTCCTCATCCATAATAGCATCATTGTAAGCCTCCAGATAAACAGTTTCCTCCTCCCTCAAGGCCCTATTACCAGGATCAAAAGAAACAGCTTCCTGAATTCTTTCCAACTCAATTCTAAGAGCCTCAACCTTCTTAAACAAATTGCCTTGTTGAAAATTCAGTTTCCTCAAAGGCTTTTTAAGAGCCTTAAGTTTAGAAACCACACTAAACATTTTACAACCTACAATCTTCTCACCCCACACCTTATCAACAATAGGAAGGAAATCCTCTTTTTCAGCAAGATAATTCCAAAATCTAAATGTATTATACTTACCAGAGGTACCATCAGAAAAGAATACCAGAACAGGGGAATGATCAGAGCAGTAGAAGGGTAAAAATTTTGCCCCAACATTTCCAAACATTTCCATAAACTTCATGTTACCCATGGCCCTATCCAATTGCTCCATAATCCCATCTTCCTTACCTGGCTTTTGATTCCAAGTAAAGAACAAACCTGAACTAGGCAAATCCATAATTTGTAACTCATCAACACATGTTCTAAATTCCTCCATACCATATTTAGAAGTAGCAATCTCACAGTTCTTCTCACCAGGATCAAGAATAGCATTAAAATCCCCTAAAACCAGCCAAGGGTTAGCACCAATACTTCTACTGTGGCTTAACAAACTATCCCAAAGCACTCTTCTCCCAACCCAATTAGTAACCCCATACACAAAGGAACAAAAGAATTTAACATTGCTTCCAATAGGGCAAACAATGCCAACCTGAGCAGAATTATATACCACTATAACATCCAGAAATCTAGGATCCCAACCCACAACAATTCTAACCCAACTAAGACACCATTCAGCATTTGAAACCCACTCCCATTTGTCCATAACTCCTTTACAAGCAGCATTAATATTGGACCTATTAACTCTAGTCTCCACTAATCCCACCAATCCCACCTTATTCTCCCTAAGAATTCTAGACACCTGTCTTTGTTTAGAAACAGTAGACATACCCCTCACATTCCACACCAAAGGATTAATCTTCATTGATAACATTATCAACATTCATAGGACCTTCCAAACCAGAAGATCCCACACCATTACTAGCCTTAGCATTTTCAGCTTCAACCAGTTTTTCAAACATAATCTTATCCCACTGCTCAAAAAACACCTTAATCTGACCAATATTCCAATGTTTCATAACATCATTAGAAGGACATTTCTTATTAATAACAAAATGAGCCACTTCATTGAATTGAGCTGTACTCATTTTAAAATAACCTGATTTGATATTAACCTTAGTCTGCACTTTAGAAGCTTCAGCAGAAAGATTGACTTCTGCACCTTGAACATCCTTCTTCTCCCCCTTATAGCCCTGTTTCAACTCAGCATTCACCTCCTTACCAATATTCTTACCTTGATCAGCCTTCCTACTAGATGCTGCCCCAGAATCTCCCCCCCCCAGTCATATTCTTAGCCTGAATAGTCTCCCCCTCTATATTCTTTCCCTTAATGTCACTACCCTTAGAACTCCCCACATTTAAATCCTCCTTAAGAATGGCAAACGTATTAGATAAACTGATACTATTATTATCATTAAGTTTTTTATTATCATTATTCATTTTATTATCATTATTCTTTCTAAAATCATTCTTACTCACCCATTGTCTTCCCCCATTTTTAGAACCCTGATTCCTAAATCCTCCCCCAAAGTTCCCCTGATTACCTTGACCTCTAACCCCATTCTGTCTCCCATTAGAACTACCCCCCTTATCTCTATCATTCCTCTGAGCAATCCCACCACCATTTCCCATATTATTAACCACCCTATTATTTCTACCCACAACTTGAAACCCCTCATTATCCACCCCAGACACAGGAAAATCAGATTGAGTTGCCTGAAATAAGTCCTTAAGCAACTGTTCAGTCTTCCCTGCAACTTCCTCAGCAGACAACTCCCTAGCTTTACAACCCTCATAATCATGACCAAAGACTTTACATGCAGAACACTTCTTCACTTTGACCTGATATTCAACTATAACTTTCTGAATAAAAGCTGGTTTGCCAACATCAGTTGGATAATAGGCATTAACAAAATCTGGAAGTATCTTATCAGCCTTTACTTCCACCAGGATCCTAGCAAAACCTGCCCTACCTTCCTTTTTGTTACATCTCAGAGCAGTAACTCTATCCAACATTAAAGGGTCACCAATACAACTCATCATACTACTTAAGCTCTCTCTATTCCAGAGTTCCATAGGCATGTTAGGGATGGTAACCCAAATAGGAATAGAACTGGGCTCCACCCTTTCCAAATTCAAACCAATCTCCCATTTCCTTATACATAATGGAATATTGTTTATAAGCCATGGCCCCTGATTGATAGTCTCCATCATCCCTTGCTCATTTTTAAACTTAAAGAAGAAAATACCAGCCCCATTAGAAGACACCTCAATCAAACCAAATCTTTTCCACATTCTAAATAAATGATACCTCACCATCCCAATAGATATATCCTGCCCAATACAGTATCCATACAGATAGGTACTGTATGCCACCCTAGCTTCCAACAATTTCTCAGGCTTAATCACAGCAACAGTCTCACCAGAATCTAGAACCTTAGGGGGAATAAAGGTCATCTTAGTCTCTAACACTTCATTCAGCTTGTCCTTAGTAATATCAGCAAAAGAAGCAACAGGTTTCTCACTACTCTCCCCAGATTCCCCCTCCTTAACAGATTTGAACACAACACCCCCAGCCTCCACCCCTGTATGCAGAATTGACTTAGCAACAGGCTTAAGCTTACTAATGTACTGCAAGTCTTCTTCATTAACCATATATGAACTCATCTTGTCAGATTTCTGCTTGATTAATTTCTTCATTGAAGGAGTTTTCAGAATACCCCTCCAAGGCAGCCTAGTGGTAATGTCTCCCTTCTTAACCTTCCCCTCAACCTCCTCCTCCATACTTTTCTGATCAGACCCCTCAGAACCTCTACCCTCAGTCTCAGTAATAATCTCCTCCTCTTTAGACTCATCTTCCTTTTCATTAATATCTTCCTTATCCTTCTTCAAAGTACCAGCAGAACCCTTCAGAACTATAGTACCCTCTTCATTAACCATTACCTTGCTACCTGCACCTGGGCTAAAAGAAAACTGAGGACTAGGTACAGATAACTGCAGCCTTAACTCATTAACCTTCCCCTCCCCATTACCTCTACTTTTCTTACCAAACTTGAGCTTAACAGGCCCAACACTAGTATTTCCCTCCTTAACCACAGACAACAATTCCTGAGCAGTAACCATCTCAGGCAGCTCTTCCTCACACTGATTCAGACCATTATCCACCTCAGACCTAATATAAGTCCCCTCTCCCCACATCACCTTCCTAGTCTTCACATTAATACCCTCATTCCTCACAGATCTCTTCCTCCTCTTATCCATACATACAAAACCAACCCCCATCCCAGATTCAAGCACATTAGAATTCACATCAGCTTGCAGAATCCTACCTCCCATACCCCCATCCTTCATCTGAATATCATCAACCAGAGGACTATGAGACACAGAATTCCCATACCCTAACCTCCCCATAAAGCCAGCAACCACTTCCATAATAAGCCCATACCTACCAGAAAGCTTATTATGAAACAATAGGTTTCTACCATCAATCTCATCAGTCACCAAACGATTAACCTCCTCTACTTTACCCATCCCAGCTAATTTCAACAGGTCAATCGGTTCAGAGAGGAATCTCTGCTTCCAATTATCCCCAAACAGAGTAACAAACAGATTTACCACATCAGAACTAAGGATAAGAGAGTCCTTCTTACCGGAAATCACTCTGTTCAGAATAACTTGCTCAGAACCCTTCGACTTCTTATCCAAACTGACCAGAGGATCCAAATTATCCTGAATAGCAGCTTCCTGAGTATCCTGAACCTCCATAATATCCGGTGGAACCCTCGGAGGAGGATCCGGTGCCGGAATAGAAGAACCCGAGCTCATGAACAAAAGGAAATAGTACCGTGAACTGTGAAGATCCCAATTGGTAAAGAGCAATTGGAACAGTTAAACACGATTGAAGAAGAAGAACAGAGAAGAAAATAGGGTTAGAAAGAGGCGGGAAAAGAGAAACGAAGAAGAAAACCACTGAATAGCCAAAATCGCACAATTCAGAGAGAAAACCCTAGCTTCCGCTTCTTATTGCTTCCAGCCTCGTATAGCTTCAATGCTTCGTATCCTTTATCTGAGTCTGTAGGATGATTAGATATATTATGGCCCTCACGTACCTCCATTCGGGTGCCCGAAACTTCAAATGTACCGATAGTTACGTCCTTTAAAACTTGAGACTTTTCTTGTGTACGAATCTCTATGTCATTGTCGCATCGTGAGTCCGATTACCATCCGGTCTGCTTTGTAACCTTTATCTAAGTCTGTTGCATGATCAGATATCTTATGGCCTTCCCGTTTCTCCATTCGGGTGCCCGATACTTCAAATGTACCTATAGTTATGTCCTTTAAAACTCGGGTCGTTTTTTGTGTATGAATCTCTATGTCATTGTAGCATCGTGAGTCCGATTACCGTCCTGTCTGCTTCGTATCCTTTATCTGAGTCTATAGCATGATTAGATATCTTATGGCCTTCACGTTCCTCCATTCGGGTGCTCGAAACTTCAAATGTACCGATAGTTACGTCCTTTAAAACTTGAGTCTTTTCTTGTGTTCGAATCTCTATGTCATTGTCGCATCGTGAGTCCGATTATCGTCCGGTCTGCTTCATATCCTTTATCTGAGTCTGTAGCATGATCAGATATCTTATGGCCTTCCTGTCCCTCCATTCGGGTGCCCGAAACTTCAAATGTACCGATAGTTATGTCCTTTAAAACTCGAGTCGTTTTTTGTGTATGAATCTCTATGTCATTGTCGCATCGTGAGTCCGATTACCGTCCGGTCTGCTTCTTATCCTTTATCTGAGTCTGTAGGATGATTAGATATCTTATGGCCCTCACGTTCCTCCATTCGGGTGCCCGAAACTTCAAATGTATTGATAGTTACGTCCTTTAAAACTTGAGACTTTTCTTGTGTACGAACCTCTATGTCATTGTCGCATCTTGAGTCCGATTACCATCCGGTCTGCTTTGTAACCTTTATCTGAGTCTGTTGCATGATCAGATATCCTACGGCCTTCCCGTTTCTCCATTCGGGTGCCCGAAACTTCAAATGTACCGATAGTTACGTCTTTTAAAACTCGAGCCTTTTCTTGTGTACGAATCTCTATGTCATTGTCGCATCGTGAGTCCGATTACCATCCGCTCAGCTTCGTATCCTTTATCTGAGTCTGTTGCATGATCCGATATCTTATGGCCTTCCCGTTCTTCCATTCGGGTGCCCGAAACTTCAAATGTACCGATAGTTATGTCCTTTAAAACTTGATTCTTTTCTTGTGTACGAATCTCTATGTCATTGTCGCATCGTGAGTCCGATTAGCGTCCAGTTAGCCTCGTATCCTTTATCTATGTCTGTTGCATGATCAGATACTTAATGGCCTTCCCGTTCGTCCATTCGGGTGCCCGAAATTACAAATGTACCGATTGTTATGTCCTTTAAAACTCGAGTCGTTTTTTGTGTACGAATCTCTATGTCATTGTCGCATCGTGAGTCCGATTACTGTCTGGTCTCCTTCGTATCCGTTATTTGAGTCTGTAGCATGATCAGATATCTTATAGCCTTCACGTTCCTCCATTCGGGTGCTTGAAACTCACTAAAGGATCCCTCTGAGATGCCTTAACCTTCATACCAGCCAGCTTAAGTTGAACTGTATCCTGCACCTGCATACATATGACCCTAGCAGACCTCTTTTTGCCATTAAATAGTCTATTGTTTCTTTCCTGCCATACAGCATAAACAGTTGCAGCCAGAACCAATCTTTTTACCCTACCCCACACAGCTTTTCCAACATTCATTTTACTAGTGTATCCTACTATCCCTTCCCAATCATCAGGCATCTTCTCCATTTTAGCCAACACCTTCATTCTCCACCATACCAATCTAGAGAACTCACATAAGAAAAGCAAATGGTTATGACTATCTTTACATTTCCCACACAAACTGCACTTAAACACCTGTTTCATATTCCACATTTCCATCCTATCCTGAGTAGGAAGCTTGAATTTAAAAGCCAACCATGTAATAAAAGAATGTCTAGGTATATTATTACTAAACCAGACAAAACTTATGCCAATTAACAACATCCCCCCTCCTAACCAGATCATCGTACACCACCTTGGAAGAAAAAGGCACAAGTTTATCCTTTTCATTTACCCATCCAAATTTATCACTTCTATCAACATGCAGCACAGGCAAAATCTCTTCAAACAACCAAGGATATTGAATCCTCCATTCCTCATGAACCATCCACCCATTCTCTCCTATTAACCCAGCAACCTTTAACTTCATATCAAACCCAACAGCCCTTATATCCCTCCTATTGATCAAATTAATAAGAGGGCCTTTAGAATGCTATTTATCAAACCAAGCATTAATCAACTTCCCATCCCCTATCCTAGCAACACACTTATCTCTAAACATACCCCTGCACCCCAAAATCTGTTTCCAAGTCCAAGAATCAGCATTAGCTTCCTCAACCTCCTAAAAAGTACATCCTCTCAACTTATATTCATTGATCCACTGAACCCATAAAGATCCTTTATTGTTCAAGATATTCCAAATATGCTTAGCCATCAAAGCACAGTTTCTCTCTTTCAACCTAGCAATACCCAAACCCCATTGGCTCTTTTTTAAACAAAGTTCATCCCAACCCACTTTAGCACATCCTTGCCTAAACTCCCCTTGACACCATAAAAACCCTCTACAAATCCTAATCACATCTTCCAGAATATTATCAGGCAGCATAAACAAGGATGACCAATAAACAGTTAAAGAGGACAGAACATATTTTAATAATTGTACTCTACCAGCATAAGAAAGAAATTGATTCTTCCAATCTGTGATTCTCCTCTTAACCTTGTCCAACAACACACCACAATCCTTTTGATAAAGCCTTTTAGAAGCCAAAGGGATACCCAGATATTTCATAGGCAAACCCCCCACTCTAAAGTGCAATCTATCCAGAATATTCTTTTGAACCTCACTATCCACATTTCCAAACACAATTTCACTCTTCCCCGTATTAGGTTTAAGTCTAGAACACCCTCCAAATTCCTCAAGAGCCTCCTTTATCACCTGTATGGACTTGACATCTGCATTACAAAAAATAAACAGATCATCAGCAAAACATAAATGAGTTAAATTTAATTTTTCACACTTCCAATGATACTTGAAGTCCTCATTATTCCTGATTCTCCTTATCATCATCAAATTCAAAACCTCCATAACTAAAGTAAACAAATAAGGCGACATAGGATCCCCTTGTCTCAATCCCTTCTCCCCCCCTGAAATAGCCATACAGATTCCCATTCAGGTTGATAGAGTAGGACACTGTTCTGATACAAGTCATAACCCAGCCCAAAAATTTGACAGGGAACCCAAATAGAATCAAACACCTCTCCAAAAATCCATGATCCACATAATCATATGCCTTCTGCAAATCCACTTTTATGGCCACTCTAGGGTATCCTCTCTTCCAATCATAACCCTTAACCAACTCCTGAGCTAACAAAATATTATCACTAAACAACCTGCCTGGTACAAATGCACTCTGAGCTTTATCAACCAAAGAATCTAAAACCTTCATCAATCTGTTACAAATCACTTTATTAATGCACTTATAGATAACATTACAGCATGAAATTGGTCTGAACTCAGTCACCACATTAGGAGAAATCACCTTAGGCACCAGAGAGATAGTAGTGGCATTTATCTGTTTTAAAATTTTCCCAGTTTCAAAAAACTCTCTAACAGCCCCACAGATGTCATCACCCCCAATAATCCCCCAAGAAGCCTTAAAAATATAGCTGAAAACCCATCAGGGCCAGGTGCCTTATTATCATCTATCTGGAATAAAGCATTCTTAACTTTATCATTAGACACCTCAGCCACAAGCCCATCAACATAACTGGAATCCAGTTTATTAAAGAACAAAGAATCCTCCTCAATAATACCATCCACCCTATCCTTTTTCCCCATCAGCCCCATAAAAAATTTAACAAAAGCATCCCCAATATTACCATCCCTATACTCATTACCTTCAGTATCACAAATCTGATCCAACTTACCCCTGGCCTGCCTCTGTTTTACAGAGTGAAAAAAATACTTATTATTTTGATCACCCACCTTTAACCAATGCATTTTAGATTTTTGCTTAAGCATACTTTCCTCATCTCTCAATGCCTCATTAAAGGCATCCAAATAAACTAACTCCTCCTGCCTTAAATCTTCATTCTCAGGGTTCACAGAAACCTCCTCCTGTACTCTCTCCAATTCCACCTTGACCCTTTCCACTTTCCTAGCTAAATTCCCTTGCTGAAAAGTAAGTTTCCTCAAAGGTTTCTTCAACACCTTTAACTTACTAACCACCCCAAGCATCTTATATCTCTGCACCTCCTTATTCCACACATCCCTCACAATAGGTAGAAACTCCTTCTTATCAACTAAAAAATTCCAAAATTTAAAAGGTTTAGGACTGTTATCCTGAGAATCCACAAAAGAAACCACCATAGGAGAATGATCAGAAGAGTAGTAAGGCAGGAATTTCACTCCCACATTACAAAACACCTCCCTAAACTTATCATTTCCCATAGCCCTATCTAGCTTTTCCATAATGCCATCTAATTTCCCTCGCTTCTGGTTCCAAGTATAAAACAACCCAGAACTAGGAAGATCACAAACATTTATAGTATCAACACATGTCTTGAACTCCTCCATCCCATAGATAGAAGGCCCCACAGCAGTACTCTTCTCACTAGGGTCCAAAATAGCATTATAATCTCCCATAACAACCCATGGGTTATTCACAATGACACTAGAATGCCCAATCAAATCAACCCACAACTCCCTTCTACCAATAACATTAGTAACCCCATAGATGAAAGAACAAAAAAATCTATCTCCACCACCTAAAGGACACACTAAGCAATGGATAACCTGTTCCCTCTTTTGCAAAATCACCACATCCATAACCCTTTTATCCCATCCTACCACAATTCTAACCCAGCTAGAGCATTGATCAGCATTAGAACACCAATCCCAATTCCTCATAATTCCCTTACACACCCTCTCAATCCCATTCTTAGTAACTCTGGTTTCAACCAACCCACACAACTTAATACCATTTTCAGTAATCACCCTAGAAATCTGCCTTTGTTTACATGCACTTGCCATACCCCTAACATTCCAAGCAAGAAAACCAGTCTTCATTTAAACAGGAACAGCAACATCAGAATTCTTCATTCCAGAAGAATCCCCAACTTCATTATCACCCTTCTTAGTACCGTGCACCACAGAATCAACAGAAACACTACTGCTCCTATTGGCCTCAACCAGTTTAGAAAACATAATTTTATCCCATTGTTCAAAAAACACTTTAACTTGACCTATATTCCATTTTCTCATAATTTCATTAGATGGACAAGTTTTAGTATGAACATAATGGGCTACCTCATTAAACTGAGCATCATTCATCTTGAAATACCCAGATTTGACATTAACATTAGTTTCAATTTTATTCCTAATATCAGAATCCACATCCATATTCAAAACCTCACTAGAACAACCCACATGACCAACACCAGACCCCTTCCCAGAATCCTTAACCAAATTCTCTCTATCATTACCAACCCCAGACCCCTTCCCAGAATCATTTCCAACATTCTCCATATTACCAACCCCAGACCCTTGAACAGACTTCTTAACAGGTTCCTTCTTAACAATATTCACCCCCTTCCCACTCCTAGAAGTTTGCCTAACATTATCAACCAAAATAGACTTCCCCTTATCACTACCATTTTCACAATTACCCTCCCCCAACTCATCCCTTAAGACTGCAAAAGTATTCTTAACATTGATAGTATTATTATCATTACTCATTCTTTAATCAACACTCTTTTTCAACTCATTCTTAACCACCCATTGTCTCCCACCATTAACATTCCCTTGACCCTTATTCCCCCCATTAAAACCCCCCTGATTCCCCTGACTTCTATTCCCATTATTCCCCCCATTAAAACCCCCTGATTCCCCTGACCTCTATTCCCATTATTCCTCCCATTAAAGTTCCCTCCCTGGTTTCTTTCATTTCCATTACCCTGAAAACCCCCACCTCTATTACCGACATTATTCACCACCCTATTCCTCCTACCCACAATTTGATACCCTCGGTATCAATCCCAGACACAGGAAATTCAGCTTGACTTGCCTGATACAAATCTTTAAGAAGCTGTTCAGTTTTCCTAGCCACCTCTTCAGCAGTCAGAACTCTATTCTTGCACCCTTCATAATCATCGCCAAACACTTTACAGGCAGAACACTTCTTTATCTTAACCTGATATTCCACTCTAACCTTCTGAATAAAAGCAGCCTTACCAACATCAGGGGGGTAGTATGCATTAACAAACTCAGGCAACACCTTATCAGCTTTAACCTCTACCAAAACTCTAGCAAAACCAGCCATACCCTCCTTTTTGTTGCACCTCAATGCTGTCACTTTATCAAGCATTATAGGTTCACCAATACAACTCATCATACTACTTAAACTCTCTCTATTCCACAATTCCATAGGCATGTTAGGAACAGTAACCCAGATAGGAATGGAACTTCGCTCAACCCTCTCCAAATTGACTCCCACCTCCCACTTCCTAATGCACAGAGGAACATCATTAATCAACCAAGGACCCTTATTAATAGTCTCCATCATACCCACTTCAGTCTTAAACTTAAAGAAGAATATACCATTCCCATTAGAAGATACCTCAACCAACCCATACTTCTTCCACATTCTAAACAAATGGTATCTAACCATACCAATAGAAAGAAATTGCCCAACACTATAACCATACAGATAGGTACTATAAGCAACTCTAGCCTCCATCAGTTTCTCAGGTTTATCACTGCCACCACTTCTCCTGATTCAAGTACTTTGGGAGGGACAAAAGCCATTTTAGTTTCCAACACATCCAATGATTTATCTCTTGCAATATCAGCAAAAGATGCTTCTGACTTTCCTTTATCACTACCAACCTCAGCCTCCCTAACAGCATTAAACACCATATCTCCTGTCCCTAATCCTGTACTCATAATAGATCTAGGAGTAGGTTTTAATTTGCTAAGAAATGGCATATCCTCCTTAGTGACTTTATAAGGACCCATTATAGCAGATTTCTTACTGATCAACTTCTTCATAGAAGGAGTCTTCAATATTCCCCTCCAAGGCAACCTGGTAGTAATATCTCCCTTCTTAACAACCTCCTCACCACCCTACTCCATAGTCTCTCTCTCCTCACTACCATTACCCTTCACATCATCCACAGTCTCTTCCTTCTCCTCTTTATCCTCCTCTTTTTTATCCTTAGCATTATTACTGCCCCCACCCAAAGTAAGATTTCCCTCATCATCAACAATAACTTTACTCCCTACCCCTAGACTATAAAACAACTGTGGGTTAGAAGCAGACAGCTGCAACCTCAACTCATTAGCTTTCCCCTCATCAACACCATTATTCTTCCTACCAACTTTCAGCTTAACAGGAGCCACATTAGAGTTACCAACATTAACCACCTTAAGTACTTCCTAAGCAGACACAATATCCGGTAACATCTCTTCACTATTACCCAAACCATAATCACTTTCAATCCTCACATAAGTTCCTTCACCCCAAAGCACCTTTCTAGACTTCATATAAGAATTCTCAATCCTAATAGATCTCTTTTTCCTCTTCTCCATGAACACAAAATTAACCCCCAAACCAGCATCAACAACAATAGAATTAACATCAGACTGAGCAAACAAAACTCCTTTACTCTCATCCTTCATCAAAACATCATTATCAGCAGCACAATTAGACAGAGAGCTACCATACCCCAACCTACTCATAAACCCTGCAACCACTTGCATAATAAGCCCATAACGCCCTGATAGCTTACTAGCAAAAGACAAATCCCAACCATCAATTTCATCTTCAACCATACAATTAACAGTCTCCAATTTACCCAACCCAGCTAACTTGATAATTGGTAACGTTTCATTCATCAACCGATGTTTCCAGTTATCACCAAACAGAGTTAAGAACAAATTCACCACATCAGGACTGAAAATAAGTGAATCCTTCTTACCTGAGATAATACGATTCAGGATAACCTGCTCTGAAATCATCTTCCCCTCTGATTCAGAAGACTTAGATCCTTCCATATCAGTAATACCCAAAATATCAGGAGGACCCTTTGGAGGGGGCTCCGTAATCGGAACCCTAGCTACTGGATCCATGAGCAAACAACAATAGCAGATGAACAGAGAACAAAAATGAAAAAGAAGAGAGGGTTCGAAGAAGGCGGGAAAGAGAAACACGAAGAAAAACTCTGAATCGCCTGAATCGCCAAACTTAGAGAGAAAACCCTAGCTAGCTTCGTCCGCTTCGTATCCTTATTCTTAACCTTTATCTGAGGCTGTTGCATGATCAGATATCTTATGGCCTTCACGTTCCTCCATTCGGGTGCCTGAAACTTCAAATGTACCGATAGTTACGTCCTTTAAAACTTGAGTCTTTTCTTGTGTACGAATCTCTATGACATTGTCGGATCGTGAGTCCGATTACCATCCGGTCAGCTTCGTATCCTTTATCTGAGTCTGTTGCACGATCGTAGCAGAATATACCTCAGCCAAGTACTGCACAAAATGACTATACTACCCTTATACAAACTGCTGATCTTTTCATCCCAAAGCTGCTTCCAGTAGTACTCAAACTTTGCCCATTTGCCATATGTAATTATTTCCACAACCTCAACCACACAACTCTTAATGCAATCAACCCAACCCAGATTGACCCATCCCTGACAGATCCCAAGAGGGATTGACACAACAGACTCAAATGATAAAAAACAAGAAAACAGGCTTAAAAAGATTACCAAAAAAATGTTGAGGGTTCCCATACTGTTGGATAGAGCTAGAAACAAAAAATAGAGAGAAAATAATGTCCTATAGCCAACAGTACAGTCCAGCCTTATATCTCCCTTGTTTAAGCTCCCCATGAGCCTCAAAACTCCTAACCACCAATCATACAACGCAGACCTGTGCCAGAGTGTCAATAATGGACCAAAATCTCTGCACAGGATAAATTCCCATAGACGTTTATATAACCCCCCCCCCTTCCCAGATCAGAAGGCAAACAAGACAGGACAGAAAAGGAAAGAAAGAGAGCAGACAAGAAATGAATACAGATCTCTACCCATCATGAAGGTGAGCACATTCATGATAGCTAAAGAGGAACTATCATGTATAAAACATCCTACATTCCTAAGTTTTAAACACAAAAATATATCCACATGTGTATGAAAAACACACCATCCACAGAACAAAGGGTTGGAACTAATATCTAAGGCTACTACCCACAGGCTTTTAGTCAACCATAAAACTCCTTGATTCCCATAAAATCCCTTCCCCCTCATCCAAAAGGATGTATAAGACTAAAGACACCAAACCAAGAAAAGGTATAAGAAAGAAAAGAAAAACAAGGTTTCAAGGCCATATCTAGATCTAAAAAAGATAAAAGACATAACAAGGAACAGAAACCTAAAGATATGACCTTGTTCCATCCTTATAACTCCCAGGCTTTGTCTTATCCCAAGACCATACAATCCTAACCCCTTAACACAGACATCAGAATTGATACTAGACCTGTCACCAGGCACAAGCACCAACAGAAAAAAACTCCAAAAATATAAGTTGACACACCAATACCAATACAGAAACAAAGGAAGAAAGGGATCAAACCAACAGGAAGCATGGGTTAACCCACACCAGATCTCTACCCATCGCTGAAATGACCACCATATGACTCCCAAAGCTCCCATAGACCCTCCCTTCCCACAATCATTCCTGACCAAGTTGTTAAACTGACTCATCAATAATAAAATCATGATCACCCAGCCCAGAACCAGATTCACCATATTTACCATTATATTATAGTTAAGTTTATTAGTAAATACTAACCCCCATGGCCTTAGACCATCCCTAAAGAGAAACCAAACCCAAACAACCTCCCTCACAACCCAGACCCATAAAAGGATGATTAAGAACAACATTGGGAAACCTGTTTGAGAGGGTCCTTCCATACCACCTTAAAGCCCCACATCCTGCTAAATCTGACACTGCTAACAGAAGCCTGAATCTTCAATCCCAACAATTTAAGCCTTACAGCATCTCTGATAATAGCACACAGAGCTTCAGCAGTTCTACTCTCCTTTCTAAAAATCCTAGCATTCCTTTCTTGCCATATAAAATACACCATGGCAGCCAAAACAAGCCTCTGAATAATACTTTTAGCAGACCTTCCTAGCTGAGCAGAGGACAAAATTTGCACACAATCCAACAGCTTAGCAGGAACATCCTCCAACCCAGCCATCCCCTTCATTCCTTCCCAAACCATTGTTGAAAAAGGACATTCAAAAAACAAATGTGAATGACTATCTCTTATTTCCCCACACAGAGCACATAAAAGGTTGTCCCTGGCATCCCAACTCAATAACCTATCCTGAGTAAGGAGCCTTTGATGGCATGCCAGCCATAAGGTAAAAGCATGCCTAGGGATAGATTGGCTAAACCACACCACTTTAGCCCATGGAACCTCATCCCTGTGCAGACTCAAATCCTTAAAAACAACCTTAGTTTCAAAAGCCACCAGAGTTTCTTCTTTAGTCTTCCAAAATACACTATCCTTCTTCCCTTCTGTCAGAAAAGGAGGCCTCATCTGAGAAAGACAAGGATACTTGCTATTCCACTCCTCTGGCCAAACCCACTCTCCATTACTAATGACATCAGCAACTGTAGAGGTAAGAGACAAACCACTCCTATGAATATCCCTAGGAGAAATGAAGGAGCACAAAGGACTTAATGGGCACCAATAATCATACCAGACAGAAGTAGTACGACCATCCCCTATACTTTTCAAACAGTGAGCCCAAATAACTTCCCTATTTTTCAAAAGACTTTTCCAGCTCCAACTAGCCTCACCCTTTTTGAAAAAACCCCAAAAACTCATCCCTTTTAGTCTAAACAATCTAATCCACTTAGTCCATATAGTATCCTTCCCTGAAATTAAATTCCAGATATGCTTAGCCAAAAGAGCTTTATTCTGGACTTTTAGGGACTTAATACCAAGCCCCCCCTGACTCTTAGGACAACACACAGAATCCCAGGACACTCTAACCTTCCCCTTAGCAGAATCAGATTGGGTCCATAAAAATCTATTCATAATCCTCTCAATATCCTCTATGACACCACAAGGCAGCAAGAATACATAAGCCCAATAAATGTGCATAGAAGACAAAACAGACTTTATTAGCTGCAACCTCCCAGCAAAAGAAAGGGATTTATTCTTCCAGTCATCCACCCTTTTCCTCACCTTCTCCACTAGAATTGAACAGTCCCTAGAATACAGCTTTTTAGACAGTAATGGGACTCCTAAGTATCTTACAGGGAGAACCCCTACTTTAAAAGGAAGCAAAGCTTTCAGTCTATCTTGTATCTGAACAGACACATTCCCAAAGTACATGGTACTCTTACTCAGATTAGGAATAAGCCCAGACACTGAGCTAAACTCCTCCAAAGCCTCCTTTACCACCCTCACAGAAGCAGCATCAGCATGAGAAAAAACCAATAAGTCATCTGCAAAACAAACATGAGTCAAGTTTAGTTCCTTGCAACACCAATGATATTTAAAATTTCCACTCTCAGCAATTCTTCTGTCAAAAATCAGCTTTAAAACCTGCATCACAATGGTAAACAAATAAGGAGACATAGGATCTCCCTGCCTTAAACCTCTCTTGCCCTTGAAGTATCCAAACATCTCACCATTAACATTAATAGAGTATGCAGCAGACCTGATGCATGTCATAATCCATGCAATCATACAAGGGTGAAAACCAAAGTTCACCAGACAGGCCTCCAAAAAATCATGATTCACTGTATCATAAGCCTTCTAAAGATCAATCTTCAAGGCAACCCTAGGGGCTCTAACCTTTCTATGATAATTCCTAAGAAGCTCCTGAGTGATTAAAATGTTATCACTAATCTGCCTTCCTGGAATAAAGGCACTTTGACACTCATCCACAATTAAATCCAAAGACCCCTTAATCCTCTCACAGATGATCTTAGTTATGCACTTATAAAGCACATTACAACAAGCTATGGGTCTGAATTCAGTAACACTCCTAGGATTGGAGCATTTAGGGACCAAGGAGATAATGGTAGCATTCACTTCCTTCAATAACTTCCCATTATAGAAAAATTCCTTAATAGCACAACACACCTCATTCCCTATGATAGGCCATGCAGATCTAAAAAACTTAGAGGAGTATCCATCAGGTCCAGGGGCTTTATCAATATCAATATCAAAGATAGCCTTCCTGATTTCTTCATTGGATACTTCCCTAACCATCTGATCAGCCACCTCTCTTGGCAACTTAGTAGCAAAGAGAGCACTAGGATCCCTTAAAGCTAAAACCTCACTATTACTCCCCATAAACCCTTCAAAATGTCTAACAAAGGCATTACCAACCTCCTCCCCCTCAAAGAAAGACCCATCCTTATCCAGGACAGAATTGATCCTATTCCTACTCAACCTGCCTTTAATGGCCTTATGGAAATAAGAAGTGTTCTGATCCCCAACCCTTAACCACTCAACCTTAGCCTTCTGTTTTAGGAATAACTCTTCATCCAAAGAGGCTTTTTTGAGGGCATTGACCAGGATAACCTCCTCCTCTCTCAGCTCAGCATTATGAGGGTCATCCACAACAGCAGTTTGAACTTTACCTAGCTCCACAGAAATGGTCTTAACCTTTTCAGAAAGATCCCCCCTGCATCCTTCCAAGCTTCCTGAGAGGCTTTTTCAGCTTCTTCAGCTTAGACACAACAGAAAACATAGCACAACCCTGCACAGAACATTTCCAGTTAGATTCAACAATAGGTAAAAATTGACGCTTACCTGCAAGATGATTCATAAACTTGAAAGTCTTTGGTTTCCAAGGCTTCTGGTCCTTCAAAGAAATAAAACCAGGGGCATGATCAGAATGAAAGAAAGGCAGAAAGGAAGCAGCCATATCTGAGAAAATATTCAAAAAAGAGTTATTGCTCATTATTCTATCCAACTTCTTCAGCAACCCAGTAGTTTTCCCCGGACAATTGTTCCAAGTAAACTTCAACCCTGAAGAAGGGACATCTCCCACACCTATATTCTGACAGCAATCCCTGAAATCTAACATGGCAGAAGTCACATCAGAACACCCCATAGACCTCTCAGAAGGATCCAGAATGACATTAAAGTCACCCATTATAAGCCAAGGATCATCCTGAATAAAATACCCAAACTTTTGCAAATCCTGCCATAACACTTTCCTTTGACAATTCCTGATAGACCCATATAAGAAAGAGCAGAAAAAATTGGGAGAACCATTCATGGGTTTGACTAAACAATGAATGACCTGAGAAGTAACTTCAATGATCATAACATCAACAATATTAGGCTTCCAACCTATGAGGACTCTAACCCAACTAGCACAATATTCCTTATTAGAAAACCACTGCCAGCCATTCAAAACCCTATTACACACCTGTCCAAGATTTTGACCTTTGACATGAGTTTCCAACAAACAACATAAGCTAATCTCCCTATCATTCAATACATTCATAACTTGGTTCTGATTGGAATGCTTCATCAAACCTCTAACATTCCAAGAAAGAATATTAAGATTTTGAGCAATCATTGAGAACCAGTATTAACAGAAGAGGAGGACAATACCTGACCCCCCTCTGATTGAACACCTTCATCAAGCTTCATGAATTCAGCAGTCTCATCATCCTCAGATAACACCTCATTATTCTCAGTCTCCAAAACATCCTCATTATCAGTTTCTAGAACAATATCTTCCACTTCATCATAATCCATACCCTCAGGGAAATCATACTTCTGGCACATCAGGAAAAAATACTTAGTTTGGACCATATCCCATTCCAAAACTTGCTCTCTAGAAGGGATAACTCTGCAGTTAATATAAAACATAACATCCTCAATCTGCTGTGGAGTTAAGTCAAAAGAATAATCCTCAATAACAGCATCTCTGACCAAACTAGAGCCAGGGGTATAAGGCTTAGCAGGGACACCATTATGAGGAGAACAATCAGAAGGCTGATCAAGAGGGGCATTAAAAGGATTAGGGGGAGGAACAGCAGGGACAGAAGTGGACACAGATTTAGTTTCAGGTTGTTTGGCAGGAGCAGGTTTAGAAGGTTTAGTAGTTTTAGGAGAGGGAGGTTTAGAAGGCTTAACAGGGAGAGGTTTAGAAAATGTAGAAGAGGGAACAGAAACAACATTAACTGCTTCAAGACCATTGTCTTCATCAACCATATTCTCATCACCCAAAATACTAAAACTATTCTTGACCTCAATACGTTTAGCCACCAGATTAGTCTTCTTCCCTTTAATACCATCAGTTCTTATTTGAAAGACTTGCTTCCCCTTCTTAACTTCATTACCAATTCCCTCCTTCCCATCCTTTTTAACCCCAGAAGAAGAAGCACCATTAGAATCCTTCCTGACTTGATCCTTCTGAAGATCATATTCCCTAGCAGCTTGATTCATTTTGAAGCTCTTAATCCTATCCTGAAGTTTAGCCTCCTTATCCTCCTTGTTACCCTTAAACATATTTCTTTGTCTCAAATTACCTCCCCCATAAGCCCCATTACTATTCCCTCCAATATTCAAACCCTTGTTAGGATTCTTAGCAGCCATACTACGCTTCCACACCAATTGATACCCTTCCTCATCAACAGTGCCATCTTTAGCAGTCCCTCTCTTATCTTCATTCACCTTTTCAGCTTCTCTGTCCCTAGCTTCTTTCTCTTCAGCAGTTAACTCTCTAGTAGTACACTTCTCAAAAGAATGCCCAAACACTTTGCAGAAAGAACAAAGTTTAGGCATCTTTTGATACTCTATCAACACCTCAGTAACCTTAGGCTCAGCACCCTCCTCTCTCGGATAAAAAGCTCTAATAAAAGTAGGTTGAGAATCAGCAGCAGCAATTTCCACCAAAATTCTAGCAAATCCAACCTGCACATTAGTATTCAAACATTTATCCACAGTAATATTATCAAACAATAGAGGTTTACCAATACAGCTAGCCAGCTCACACAACCCCTGCACATTCCATAATTCCAATGGCACCTCCTTAAACAAAACCCACACAGGCACCTTTTCAGGTTCTGTTTTCACAATCGCAGTCCCAACTTCCCATTGGTTCAGCACCAAAGGGATGCCATTAACAACCCATGGACCAGCTTTCAAGGCTTCCAACATTCCCTCTTTCGTATCAAATTTGAAGTAGAACAACCCTTTACCATTAGTAGAAATGTCCTCAATCCCATATCTCTTCCACATCCTAAATAAATTGAATCTAACCCAAGCTATAGAGCAAAAAGAACCCACAAAGTACCCATACAAATGTCTAGAGTAAACCTGCTTAACCTTCTCCACATAATCTTGCTTAATCATAACCACCTTTTCACCATTTTCAAGAGTGGTAGGTGGGCAATACATGATCTGTTTGCTAAATTCAGCAACCTTCTCTCCCTTAACAACATTAGCATATGAAGCCTTCTCTTTCTTATCCTCAGATTCAGAATCCCCAGATGGCCCAGGATTGTTATCAACAACTTTGTTGGCAGATGAAGAGGCCTTAAACACATAATTGTTATCAGCAATTGCCCCTAGAATTGGAGACTTCTGAATAATCTCACAATCACTGACTATAGGCTCCTTTAACTTCCCTTTCTCAGCCAACAATTCCCTAGCCTTTCCCAACCCCAAAATTAATTCCCTCAACCTCAACTTTTTCCTCTGTATATTGTCCTTAATCTCCTTAATAGACCACTGCATACCATTAAACTCAACTGTTTTCTCAGCACAACCACTTTCCTCAAAAGGATCAAAGATTAATCCATTTGCTGTTCTATAACCCAACTGCTTAGATTTAACACTACCAACCTTTTTTATATCAGAAATCTCCTTCTCCATCTGCTCAATAGTCATATTAGCCACAGGGGTAGAACCTATAACATCAGACATCTCCCCAATTCTGAAAACAGGGAGAACTGGTACAGCAGCATCCTTGTTAAATTCAAAAACCTGCTTAACCTTCTTATTTTTAGATGACAGAATCTTCATAATCTTCCTGCCCTCATGTGTTAAAATAAGTTGTTTCTTGGTTATGGCCTTAGTAGTATCAATACTCTCCAAACCTCCTCTTAGCTTTTTACCACACTGCTCATTACTTTGAGTAATACCATCCCCAGTAAGCTCCCTCTTACACATAGAACCCCTAGTCTGATTTATATCCTGCACCCCAACCCTGCAGTAAAACCATCTAGCTAGAGCTTTGACAATACTCATATCAAACTCAAACAAATCTTCCACCTCATAATCCTTCATTTTGCAAAACAGCTTATGATAATGCTGGTGGAAGGCTACAATACTACTCTCAACAAAGTGGTCTTCCAAGAGTTTCAGCTTACCCTGCAACCCATTACATTCCATATGCCCCTGACCCATTCCTATATCAACAACTTTATTAACTCCATTCCCCTTCAACCCAACTTTCCCCAACATACTACCCTTACCCACATTATCAATAACATTATAGTCACAAATCAGTCTAAGGCTCAAAACATCAGACTTCTCATAACAAGCAATAACAAATTGCATAAAGTCATCAAATATCTCATCAGACACATACTCAACCTTTACCTTATTCTCATCAATATTGGACATATACCTACCAAAGCATTCCTCAAAGGAAGGATTCAACAGGTTCAAAGAGAAACACTGTTTCATAGCAGGCTCATACACAGGGTTCTGATAAGCCTTCTGAGCTAACAACTCTATGGCTTTCAGAATAATATCTGAAGAGAACCAACCCTGAGAATGACCAGCAAACCTCCATTTGACACCAGTTCCACTCATCTTTCCAGTAACATCCATCCCACCACTACTACTATCCATATCCCTACAAGCAACAATCAGCATCCTATGCTCATTTTTATCACATGCAGTCACTATGAAGTTCATAAACTCAATACATTTCTCACTAATTTGCATATTACCATCCTCATCAGTAACAACCCTATCATCAGCCTCAATAACCTTTAGCAGAAGATCCCCAAACCTCAGCATAAAACCCTCATTCTTACAATTCATGTGAATAAACCAATTCATAGCAGTCATAAACGAGTTATCAGAATAGGTTTTATCAATCAATACCTGAATGGCCTCCCCAATAGCCAGATCAGTAAACACCAGCTGTTCAGGACCAAAAAACTGCCAGTGAGTCACACAAGGGGAACTATCTGACATCTGCTGATCCTGTTCACTTACTTTTAGCCCATTCTCCCTGGACAGAAGCAAGCGTTTGCGCCAATCAGCCATAAACGGAGCAGAATTAGCCTGAACATTCAAATCCACACAACTTCCAAAAGGATTAGGGTTCAGGGGAGAATTAGGAGATTCACGAGATTCAGCAAACTCCTCCGGCACCGAAACAACCGGAGAAACACAAACGCTCTCAGACATGTGCAGAACTGGAGGAATATCAGGAGGAACACCTCCTTTAGGATCAGTAAGAGACTGATCCATAGTAAACAGAGAAGAAGAACAATGAAATTCAACCAACAATTGATGGAACAGTACCACAAACAAAGAGAAAAAGAAGCGGGAAACGAAGAACAAACCCTAGGAAACAAAATCGCCTGATCGCCCAGAGAGAAAGTCAAACGGTCAAATGTACCGATAAAAACGTACTGATAGTTACGTCCTTTAAAACGCGAGTCTTTTCTTCTGTACGAATCTCTATGTCATTGTAGCATCGTGAGTCCGATTACCATCCGCTCAGCTTCGTATCCTTTATCTGAGTCTGTTGCATGATCAGATATCTTATGGCCTTCCCGTTCTTCCGTTCGGGTGCCCGAAACTTTAAATGTACCGATAGTTATGTCCTTTAAAACTCGATTCTTTTCTTGGGTACGAATCTCTATGTCACTGTCGCATCGTGAGTCCGATTGGCGTCCAGTTAGCCTCGTATCCTTTATCTGAGTCTGTTGAATGATCAGCTACTTAATGGCCTTCCCGTTCGTCCATTCGGGTGCCCGAAACTACAAATGTACCGATTGTTGTGTCCCTTAAAACTCGAGCCGTTTTTGTGTACGAATCTCTATGTCATTGTCGCATCGTAAGTCCGATTACCGTCCGGTCCGCTTTGTATCCCTTATTTGAGTCTCTTGCGTGATCAGATATCTTATGGCCTTCACGTTCCTCCATTCGGGTGCCCGAAACTTCAAATGTACCTATAGTTACGTCTTTTAAAACTCGAATCTTTTCTTGTGTACGAATCTCTATGTCATTGTAGGATCGTGAGTCCGATTACCATCCGCTCTGCTTCGTATCCTTTATCTGAGTCTGTTGCATGATTAGATATCTTATAGCCTTCCCGTTCTTCCATTCGGGTGCCCGAAATTTCAAATGTACTGATAGTTTTTAGGAAAGAGGCAAAGCCCCGGCAAACATTTATTAATATTTAAAAAGTACAAGACATAGACTAACCCCGACCCGGGACATAAACCCAAGGTCTAGAGTTAGCCCAACAAAAAACACAAAATAAAACAAAAGCGGGCCAGCCTATACATCTTTTACTAAGCCCAAAAATAAAAATAAAAATATTAAATGACCAACACAAACCCATTAAGTACAACCAGACTATCCCTCTATCATAGGCAGCCCACAAAGCAACCCAATACATCCAAAGCCCACACGGCCTCTTCATTCCATCCTGCTTCCAAAGCCCATTCGCCAAAAAAGATGCACTCCCCTTGATAATAGTAACAGCAGATCCAACAGCCCACTTATCCCACAAAATAACCCATTTCTGGCCCAAAATACTAATCCATCTGGCCCATATCATCAATCCGCTGCTGGTCCAGGCATTCACAATTAGTCCAGTCACACCCGGTCCAATACTCCCATCCCATACATCCTCCTGCCCGATCCTTTGACCTCTTCGGCCACTCACACCATTTCCTGCTATACTTGAATTACTCAACAACCCCATAATCGATCCAATTATCCATATACTATACTTATCATAACTAAACAATACCATTATTCTAACTCCCATAAGACTAACCAGCCCACATAGACTCCAACTCCAACAAGCATCTTCTAACCACCAATTCCATTTACTAAACAACTTAACAAAATTCAACCATATCAATCCCATAACTCTGCTGCAATACTTGTACCATAGCCAGAACAAAAGATTCACAGGGATTTTGATGTCTACTTTAAAAGCTTCCATCAAATGCATACAATATAGGCTATCATAAGCAACTAAAAGAGCTAGTATCACCTCATAGCCTTTCAAAACTTCCATCAGTGTAATGGCACTATTAAGATGAACCACTCTTTTAGTATCCTTGAAAAACCAAACCATAGCATTGAGAACTCTGACTTTGATAGTAACTATCATAGCCAAACACAGCAAAAAACCAGCTGTAATTAATAAGCCTATACAGTGTTCATAACCTTTAAAAACTTCCACCAGAGAGGTGGCATTATTAAACACAGATAGCTTATTAACCTTCATGCAATGCCACAATTCAGAATCTAAAGAACCATCCCTCAAACCCAGACACAGGAAGACCCTAGATAATTTCAAGCTAAAGAATACCTTCCAGCTCTGCACACATCTCATCAGCCTTCTAAATTCAGAAAAACCCTGCAACTTTGAGATTGTTACCCATAGTAAGGCCTTCCAAAAAACCTCTATTTGATCTCCCATAGTGCCCATCCGCTTTAAAGGATTTAAACATAACAACCCAAGAATGAGCTGCACACATCTAAGTAGCCTTCCAAACTCATAAAAAACCTGCAGCTTTGAGGTTACTTCCCATAGAATAACCTTCCAGTGATTATCTAATTGAGTTCCCATATTACCCATAAGTTTGTGAGAATATAAATGCAGCCTACTAATACTCCAATTGTTAAACAACCCATACCATGAGCTTTGTCTTGTATCAATTTGCATTTGGTCCCATACCATCCATAAAAACCAACAATACACTATTATTAACCACAGCTGACCAATATCAACCCCCTCATAACTTTTCTGCAGACCAACTTGAAAAAAGACTAAAATGCCCCTGAATGAATATAAGCTGCTAAACATCCTTAAGCCCAAACCCTTAATCCACCTACCCTTTCTAACTGACTTCTTACCAGGATTTATACTTATACCCACCACCATCTTATACTTCCATTTGATGTAAACCCAACCCAAAGTCCCCAATCCCAGACTTATCCCAAGTGGGATAGACACACTAGACTCAAAAATGCAAAAGCAAGAAAAAAGGCCAACAAAGATTACCAAAAAATTGATTTGGGTTTCCATACTGGTATGAAGTCCTAAAACAGAAAAAAGAGCACAGAAATATAATGTCCTACTAATACCAGTATGGTCCATCCTTATGTCTCCCTGGTGTAAACTCCCCTTGAGTATAAAAATTCCTAATCCCCTTTCAAATAACGCAGACCTGGCCCAGAGTGCCAAAAATAGACCAAGTTCTCTGGTCAGGATAGAAGCCCACAACAATGACAACCCACTCCCACCCAGACTATCCCATAAAGACAAGAGAGAAAGAATCCAGGAAAAGAAATGAATACAGAAATCTACCCAGAACGCTTTTAGTCTCCATTCAACACCTTGTTCCCAGTAATTCCCATCCCCCATGAGCAAGTGCTCAGTAAAAAACTCACACAGGCCAGTAACACCAAAACTCACACCAATGTTTAATGGGTTCCCATACCACTGCCAGGATCTAAAAAATGCAAAATTTATATGGGAAGGGAAAAATGTCCTAAAGACAGTGGTACAGTTCCTCCTTATCTCTCCAGGTTGAATGCAAAACTCCTGCATACCCATTCCTATATTCCACCAAGTTAAGGTAAAAACAGACCAGATAGCAAATACTATACTAATCTGGCTGCAAATTCCTAGATTCCTATGTTTTAAACACATCAAAAACCCCAATGGTGTATGAAAGACACACCTTTCAAAATGTAACAGGAAGGTACTACTACTAAGGTTATCTACCCAAGGCTTTTTCCAGTTCCATAAAACACCTTGATTGCCCAATAACCCCCCACCCCAACTCCAAGTGGAGTAGAAAGACTCAAGACTCAAAATCAAGAAAAGGCCAAAACAATACATATAAATCAAGGTTCCAAGGCCATGTCTGGTGCTAAAAAAATGATAAAGACCAGAACAACAACAGGAACCTAAGGACATGACCTTGATCCATCCTTATATCTCCCATTGTTTGTCTTATCCCAAGACCACAAATGCCTACACCCTGAATAACAACAGCAGAATTGATACTAGGTTTTTGAAAAAACCAAAGCATCAACAGATTAGACACAAATATAGGAAAAAACAAAAACCAAAGAGATCTCAACTCACAACCATTATTATACCACTCATGACAACCAGAAAGAGTAAAAGGAAGCCTTAAAGGCCAGATCTCTACCCCAAGCTGAAAAGAACACCATATGACTCCCAAATGCCCAATAATACCCCCCTCCCCTATATTAACAGATTTCATAACTGTATTACCCACACCTCCCCTGTACCACCCTAGACCCACAAGATTACCAAGCCATTTAAAAGTCAGATTAATTCCCCTAATACCCCATTTAGATCCCTTCCACAACCTCACCCAGCCAACCCAAAAAACAGTAAGAAGAAAATAGATCAACATTGGTTAACCTGTTTTGTAGGATCCCTCCATACCACCATAAATCCCCATATCTTGCTAAGCTTGATGCTGCTTCTAGTAGCATAGATCTTCAACCGCATAAGCTTTAATCTAACTGTTTCCCTGATAAGATTACAAACACCCTCCACACTCCTACTCTCATTTTGAAACAACCTTAAATTTCTCTCTTGCCATATAAAGTATACCATAGCAGCCACACACAACCTCTTAATTATACTCCCCACAGATTTTCCTATATGTTCACTGGCCATTTCATTGACACAATCAAAAATATTAGGGGAGTATAGAGATAAACCTCCCTCTTCCTTCAGAGCTTCCCAAACAGCTTTAGGATAGTCACACTCAAAAAACAAATGATTATGACTATCCTTAACTTTCCCACAAAACACACATTCTAAAACATTCTGCACATCCCAATTCAATAACCTGTCCTGAGTTAACAGTCTATTTTGAACAGCCAACCAAAGTGTAAAGGAATGTCTAGGGATTGCCTGACTATACCAGATAATTCTAGCCCAGGGAACTTTAGGTTTATCTTCACTCAGATCATTAAACACAGTTCTAGTAGCAAAGCCCTCATAAAATGTACCGATAGTTATGTCCTTTAAAACTCGATTCTTTTGTTGTGTACGAATATCTATGTCACTGTCGCATCGTGGGTCCGATTACCGTCCGGTCTGCTTCGTATCCTTTATCTGAGTCTGTAGCATGAATAGATATATTATGGCCTTCACGTTCCTCCATTCGGGTGCCCGAAACTTCAAATGTACCGATAGTTAAATCCTTTAAAACTTGAGTCTTTTCTTGTGTACGAATCTCTATGTCACTGTCGCATCGTGGGTCCGATTATCGTCCGGTCTGCTTCGTATCCTTTATCTGAGTCTGTAGCATGATTAGATATATTATGACCTTCACGTTCCTCAATTTGGGTGCCCGAAACTTCAAATGTACCGATAGTTACATCCTTTAAAACTTGAGTCTTTTCTTGTGTACGAATCTCTATGTCATTGTCGCATCGTGGGTCCGATTACCATCCGGTCAGCTTGGTATCCTTTACCTGATTATGTTGCATGATCAAATACTTAATGACCTTCCTGTTCGTCTATTCGGGTGCCTGAAACTTCAAATGTACCGATAGTTACGTCCTTTAAAACTTGAGTCTTTTCTTGTGTACGAATCTCTATGTCATAAATTATCGCATCGTGAGTCAGATTACCATCCGGTCTGCTTCGTATCCTTTATCTGAGTCTGTTGCATGATCAGATATCTTATCGCCTTCCCATTCCTCCATTCGGGTGCAAAAAACTTCAAATGTTCTGATAGTTACGTCCTTTAAAACGCGAGTCTTTTCTTATGTACGAATCTCTAAGTCATTGTCGCATCATGAGTCCGATTACCATCCGGTCAGCTTCGTATCCTTTATCTGAGTCTGTTGCATGATCAGATATCTTATCGCCTTCCCATTCCTCCATTCGGGTGCCCAAAACTTCAAATGTTCTGATAGTTACGTCCTTTAAAACGCGAGTCTTTTCTTATGTACGAATCTCTAAGTCATTGTCGCATCATGAGTCCGATTACCATCCGGTCAGCTTGGTATCCTTTATCTGAGTCTGTTGCATGATCAGATATCTTATGGCCTTCCCGTTCCTCCATTCGGGTGCCCGAAACTTCAAATGTATCGATAGTTATGTCCTTTAAAACTCGAGTCGTTTTTTGTGTAGGAATCTCTATGTCATTGTCGCATCGTGAGTCCGATTACCGCCCGGTCTGCTTCGTATCCTTTATCTGAGTCTGTAGCATAATTAGATATATTATCACCTTCACGTTCCTCAATTTGGGTGCCCGAAACTTCAAATGTACCGATAGTTACATCCTTTAAAACTTGAGTCTTTTCTTGTGTACGAATCTCTATGTCATTGTCGCATCGTGAGTCCGATTATCGTCCGGTCTCCTTCGTATCCTTTATCTGAGTTTGTAGCATGGTCAGATATCTTACGGCCTTCCCGTTCCACCATTCGGTTGCCCGAAACTTCAAATATACCGATAGTTATGTCCTTTAAAACTCGAGTCATTTTTTGTGTACGAGTCTCTATGTCATTGTCGCATCGTGAGTCCGATTACCGACCGGTCTGCTTCGTATCCTTTATTTGAGTCTGTAGCATGATAAGATATCTTATGGCCTTCACGTTCCTCTATTCGGGTGCATGAAACTTCATATGTACCGATAGTTAAGTCCTTTAAAACTTGAGTCTTTTCTTGTGTACGAATCTCTATGCATTGTCATATCGTGAGTCCGATTACCATCCGGTCAGCTTCGTATCCTTTATCTAAGTCTGTTGCATGATCAGATATCTTATGGCCTTCCCGTTCCTCCATTCGGGTGCCCAAAACTTCAAACGTACTGATAGTTACGTCCTTTAAAACGCGAGTCTTTTCTTCTGTACGAATCTCTATGTCATTGTCGCATCGTGAGTCCGATTACCATCCGGTCAGCTTGGTATCCTTTATCTGAGTCTGTTGCATGATCAGATATCTTATGGCCTTCCTGTTCCTCCATTCGGGTGCCCGAAACTTCAAATGTACCGATAGTTACGTCTTTTAAAACTCTAGTCTTTGCTTGTGTATGAATTTCTATGTCATTGTACCATCGTGAGTCCGATTACCATCCGCTCAGCTTCGTATCCTTTATCTGAGTCTGTTGCGGTAGCAGATATCTTATGGCCTTCCCGTTCTTCCATTCGGGTGCCCAAAACTTCAAATGTACCGATAGTTACCTCCTTTAAAACTTGAGTCTTTTCTTGTGTATGAATCTCTATGTCATTGTCGCATCGTGAGTCCGATTACCGTCCGGATTGATTCTTAACCTTTATCTGAGGCTGTTGCATGATCAGATATCTTATGGCCTTCCCGTTCTTCAATTCGGGTGCCCAAAACTTCAAATGTACCGATAGTTACGTCCTTTAAAACACGAGCCTTTTCTTCTGTACGAATCTCTATGTCATTGTCGCATCGTGAGTCAGATTACCATCCGGTTAGCTTGGTATCCTTTATCTGAGTCTGTTGCATGATCAGATATCTTATGGCCTTCCCGTTTCTCCAGTCGGGTGCCCGAAACTTCAAATGTACCGATAGTTACGTCTTTTAAAACTCGAGTCTTTTCTTGTGTATGAATCTCTATGTCATTGTACCATCGTGAGTCCGATTACCATCCGCTCAGTTTCGTATCCTTTATCTGAGTCTGTTGCATGATCAGATATCTTATGGCCTTCGTGTTCCTCCATTCGGGTGCCCGAAACTTCAAATGTACCGATAGTTACGTCTTTTAAAACTCTAGTCTTTGCTTGTGTATGAATCTCTATGTCATTGTACCATCGTGAGTCCGATTACCATCCGCTCAGCTTCGTATCCTTTATCTGAGTCTGTTGCGGTAGCAGATATCTTATGGCCTTCCCGTTCTTCCATTCGGGTGCCCAAAACTTCAAATGTACCGATAGTTACCTCCTTTAAAACTTGAGTCTTTTCTTGTGTATGAATCTCTATGTCATTGTCGCATCGTGAGTCCGATTACCGTCCGGTATGATTCTTAACCTTTATCTGAGGCTGTTGCATAATCAGATATCTTATGGCCTTCCCGTTCTTCAATTCGGGTGCCCAAAACTTCAAATGCACCGATAGTTACGTCCTTTAAAACACGAGCCTTTTCTTCTGTACGAATCTCTATGTCATTGTCGCATCGTGAGTCAGATTACCATCCGGTTAGCTTGGTATCCTTTATCTGAGTCTGTTGCATGATCAGATATCTTATGGCCTTCCCGTTTCTCCAGTCGGGTGCCCGAAACTTCAAATGTACCGATAGTTACGTCTTTTAAAACTCGAGTCTTTTCTTGTGTATGAATCTCTATGTCATTGTACCAACGTGAGTCCGATTACCATCCGCTCAGCTTCGTATCCTTTATCTGAGTCTGTTGCATGATCAGATATCTTATGGCCTTCCTGTTCTTCCATTCTGGTGCCTGAAACTTCAAATGTACCTATAGTTATGTCCTTTAAACTCGTTTATTTTCTTGTGTACGAATCTCTATGTCATTGTCGCATCGTGAGTCCGATTAGCGTCCAGTTAGCCTCGTATCCTTTATCTAGGTCTGTTGCATGATCAGATGCTTAATGGCCTTCCCGTTCGTCCATTCGGGTGCCCGAAACTACAAACGTACCGATAGTTATGTCCTTTAAAACTTGAGTCGTTTTTTTGTGTACGAATCTCTATATCATTGTCGCATCATGAGTCCGATTACCGTCCAGTCTGCTTCGTATCCTTTATTTGAGTCTGTAGCATGATCAGATATCTTATGGCCTTCACGTTCCTCCATTCTGGTGCATGAAACTTCATATGTACCGTTAGTTAAGTCCTTTAAAACTTGAGTTTTTATTGTGTACGAATCTCTATGTCATTGTCACATCGTGAGTCCGATTACCATCCGGTCAGCTTCGTATCCTTTATCTGAGTCTGTTGCATGATCAGATATCTTATGGCCTTCCCGTTCCTCCATTCGGGTGCCCAAAATTCAAACGTACTGATAGTTACGTCCTTTAAAACGCGAGTCTTTTCTTCTGTACGAATCTCTATGTCATTGTAGCATCGTGAGTCCGATTACCATCCGCTCAGCTTCGTATCCTTTATCTGAGTCTGTTGCATGATAAGATATCTTATGGCCTTCCCGTTCTTCCATTCGGGTGCCCGAAACTTTAAATGTACCGATAGTTATGTCCTTTAAAACTCGATTCTTTTCTTGGGTACGAATCTCTATGTCACTGTCGCATCGTGAGTCCGATTGGCGTCCAGTTAGCCTCGTATCCTTTATCTGAGTCTGTTGAATGATCATCTACTTAATGGCCTTCCCGTTCGTCCATTCGGGTGCCCGAAACTACAAATGTACCGATTGTTGTGTCCCTTAAAACTCGAGCCGTTTTTGTGTACGAATCTCTATGTCATTGTCGCATCGTGAGTCCGATTACCGTCCGGTCCGCTTTGTATCCCTTATTTGAGTCTCTTGCGTGATCAGATATCTTATGGCCTTCACGTTCCTCCATTCGGGTGCCCGAAAGTTCAAATGTACCGATAGTTACGTCTTTTAAAACTCGAATCTTTTCTTGTGTACGAATCTCTATGTCATTGTAGGATCGTGAGTCCGGTTACCATCCGCTCTGCTTCGTATCCTTTATCTGAGTCTGTTGCATGATTAGATATCTTATAGCCTTCCCGTTCTTCCATTCGGGTGCCCGAAATTTCAAATGTACCGGTAGTTATGTCCTTTAAAACTCGATTCTTTTCTTGTGTTCGAATATCTATGTCACTGTCGCATCGTGGGTCCGATTACCGTCCGGTCTGCTTCGTATCCTTTATCTGAGTCTGTAGCATGATTAGATATATTATGGTCTTCACGTTCCTCCATTCGGATGCCCGAAACTTCAAATGTACCGATAGTTAAATCCTTTAAAACTTGAGTCTTTTCTTGTGTACGAATCTCTATGTCACTGTCGCATCGTGGGTCCGATTATCGTCCGGTCTGCTTCGTATCCTTTATCTGAGTCTGTAGCATGATTAGATATATTATGACCTTCACGTTCCTCAATTTGGGTGCCCGAAACTTCAAATGTACCGATAGTTACATCCTTTAAAACTTGAGTCTTTTCTTGTGTACGAATCTCTATGTCATTGTCGCATCGTGAGTCCGATTACCATCCGGTCAGCTTGGTATCCTTTACCTGATTATGTTGCATGATCAGATACTTAATGACCTTCCTGTTCGTCCATTCGGGTGCCCGACACTACAAATGTACCGATTGTTATGTCCTTTAAAACTCGATTCTTTTCTTGTGTATGAATCTCTATGTCATTGTCGCATCGTGAGTCCAATGACTATCCGGTCAGCTTCGTATCCTTTATCTGAGTCTGTTGCATGATCAGATATCTTATGGCCTTCCCGTTCCTCCATTCGGGTGCCCAAAACTTCAAACGTACTGATAGTTACGTCCTTTAAAACGCGAGTCTTTTCTTCTGTACGAATCTCTATGTCATTGTCGCATCGTGAGTCTGATTACCATCCGGTCAGCTTGGTATCCTTTTATTTTATTTTATTTTATTTTTTGGTAAAAGGAGGCGGCACTCCTGGTAAATTTTATTAATCACAAAAAATATATATACACCTAAGGGATCGGCATCCCGGGACATACCCCAAGGACCAAAACCCGATCCCAAGCCATGGTCTAACAATGGGACTATCCAAACGTCCCGACCATGAGCTCAACTATACAATCAAATCAAAACAAACAAAAAAAACCACACAGCTAGAGACCCAGCCACAACCGGCTAAAGTCTAAACCTATCAAGTCCAAAACAAAAACAACCAAAGCAAAACAAACAACTAAAAAAACAAAGAAAGCAGAACAGCAACCAATCTTCAGGTCTTCAACAACTCCAGCAGCCAACTGCAAATCTTCAAGAAAATCCAGCAGCCACAACCTACAATCTTCTCCAGCCTACCATCTGCAGCATACAACAACATAACATAACACCACAATACCAACAAACAGACCCAAACTGCCTCTCACCCATCTGACCCATTAACATTAACACAAACATAACACCTCAATTCCTGGATCAAAAGGGAACCATAAATCATCCTGCTGCTCACTACCAGACTCCCACCCATATACTAACCCATTATGTGTACTAATGAGTCTAATATCAATACCCAACCACACCAGCAGAATCAACAACCAGCCACATCCCAACCACCTATAATCACTACACCAATAACAAAGAACATTAAGATAAAGGGACCTCCACTCCATGTTTACTGATTTCAAAATTCCACACAGCAGCAGCCAATCTAGCCTGCATTCCATCTTTAACTTTTATACTCTTCATTTTTAAAGTTATCACCTCCTGAATTAATCCACACACAATCTTAGCATTCCTTTTCTTTTTGATGAAAAGTCTTTGGTTCCTCTCCTGCCAAACAAAGTAAACAGCAGCAGCAATAACCAACCTCTGAATAGTACCCCAAATCCCCTTACTAGCCTTTCCCTTTTCCACAAAATCAACTATCCCATCCCACTCATCAGGAATGTCTCTAAATCTAGCAAGTTCCCTCAATTTCCACCAAATACCCCTAGCATAATCACACTTAAAGAAAAGGTGCTGATGACTATCAGGTTCCTTTCCACATAAACTGCAAGAAAGATTAACATCTTGTTTCCAGCATGCTATGTTATCTTGAGTAGGCAATCTACTTTTAAAAGCCAGCCATTCAGGTGCCCGAAACTTCAAATGTACCGATAGTTAAGTCTTTTAAAACTCGAGTCTTTTCTTGTGTACGAATCTCTATGTCATTGTAGCATCGTGAGTCCGATTTCCAACCGCTCAGCTTCGTATCCTTTATCTGAGTCTGTTGCATGATCAGATATCTTATGGCCTTCCCGTTCTTCCATTCGGGTGCCCGAAACTTTAAATGTACCGATAGTTATGTCCTTTAAAACTCGATTCTTTTCTTGTGTACGAATCTCTATGTCACTGTCGCATCGTGAATCCGATTGGCGTCCAGTTAGCCTTGTATCCTTTATCTGAGTCTGTTGAATGATCAGCAACTTAGTGGCCTTCCAGTTCGTCCATTCGGGTGCCTGAAACTTCAAATGTACCGATAGTTATGTCCTTTAAAACTCGAGTCGTTTTTTTTTGTGTACGAATCTCTATGTCATTGTCGCATCATGAGTCCGATTACCTACCGGTCTGCTTCGTATCCTTTATTTGAGTCTGTAGCATGATCAGATATCTTATGGCCTTCACGTTCCTCCATTCGGGTGCATGAAACTTCATATGTACCGATAGTTAAGTCCTTTAAAACTTGAGTCTTTTCTTGTGTACGAATCTCTATGTCATTGTCACATCGTGAGTCCGATTACCATCCGGTCAGCATCGTATCCTTTATCTGAGTCTGTTGCATGGTCAGATTTCTTATGGCCTTCCCGTTCCTCCATTCGGGTGCCCAAAACTTCAATCATACTGATAGTTACGTCCTTTAAAACACGAGTCTTTTCTTCTGTACGAATCTCTATGTCATTGTCGCATCGTGAATCCAATTACCATCCGGTCAGCGTGGTATCCTTTATCTGAGTATGTTGCATGATCAGATATCTTAAGGCCTTCCTGTTTCTCCATTCGGGTGCCCGAAACTTCAAATGTACCGATAGTTACGTCTTTTAAAACTCTAGTCTTTGCTTGTGTACGAATCTCTATGTCATTGTTGCATCGTGAGTCCGATTACCATCTGATCAGCTTCGTATCCTTTATCTGAGTCTGTTGCGGTAGCAGATATTTTATGGCCTTCCTGTTCTTCCATTCGGGTGCCCGAAACTACAAATGTACGGATAGTTATGTCCTTTAAAATTAGGGTCTTTCCTTGTGTACGAATATCTATGTCATTGTCGCATCGTGAGTCTGATTACCTTCCGGTCCACTTCGTATCCTTTATTTTAGTTTGTAGCACGATCAGATATCTTATGGCCTTCACGTTCCTCCATTCGGGTGCCCAAAACTTCAAACGTACTGATAGTTACGTCCTTTAAAACGCGAGTCTTTTCTTCTGTACGAATCTCTATGTCATTGTAGCATCGTGAGTCCGATTACCATCCGCTCAGCTTCGTATCCCTTATCTGAGTCTGTTGCATGATCAGATATCTTATGGCCTTCCCGTTCTTCCATTCAGGTGCCCGAAACTTTAAATGTACCGATAGTTATGTCCTTTAAAACTCGATTCTTTTCTTGGGTACGAATCTCTATGTCACTGTCGCATCATGAGTCCGATTGGCGTCCAGTTAGCCTCGTATCCTTTATCTGAGTCTGTTGAATGATCAGCTACTTAATGGCCTTCCCGTTCGTCCATTCGGGTGCCCGAAACTACAAATGTACCGATTGTTGTGTCCCTTAAAACTCGAGCCGTTTTTGTGTACGAATCTCTATGTCATTGTCGCATCGTGAGTCCGATTACCGTCCGGTCCGCTTTGTGTCCTTTATTTGAGACTCTTGCGTGATCAGATATCTTATGGCCATCACGTTCCTCCATTCGGGTGCCCGAAACTTCAAATGTACCTATAGTTACGTCTTTTAAAACTCGAATCTTCTCTTGTGTACGAATCTCTATGTCATTTTAGGATCGTGAGTCCAATTACCATCCGCTCTGCTTCGTATCCTTTATCTTAGTCTGTTGCATGATTAGATATCTTATAGCCTTCCCGTTCTTCCATTCGGGTGCCCGAAATTTCAAATGTACCGATAGTTATGTCCTTTAAAACTCGATTCTTTTCTTGTGTACGAATATCTATGTCACTGTCGCATCGTGGGTCCGATTACCGTCCGGTCTGCTTCGTATCCTTTATCTGAGTCTGTAGCATGATTAGATATATTATGGCCTTCACGTTCCTCCATTCGGGTGCCCGAAACTTCAAATGTACCGATAGTTAAATCCTTTAAAACTTGAGTCTTTTCTTGTGTACGAATCTCTATGTCACTGTCGCATCGTGGGTCCGATTATCGTCCGGTCTGCTTCGTATCCTTTATCTGAGTCTGTAGCATGATTAGATATATTATGACCTTCACGTTCCTCAATTTGGGTGCCCGAAACGTCAAATGTACCGATAGTTACATCCTTTAAAACTTGAGTCTTTTCTTGTGTACGAATCTCTATGTCATTGTCGCATCGTGGGTCCGATTACCATCCGGTCAGCTTGGTATCCTTTACCTGATTATGTTGCATGATCAGATACTTAATGACCTTCCTGTTCGTCCATTCGGGTGCCCGAAACTACAAATGTACCGATCGTTATGTCCTTTAAAACTCGAGTCATTTTTGGTGTACGAATCTCTATGTCATTGTCGCATTGTGAGTCCGATTACCGTCCGGTCTGCTTCGTATCCTTAATTTGAGTCTGTAGCACGATCAGATATCTTATGGCCTTCACGTTTCTCTATTCGGGTGCCTGAAACTTCAAATGTACCGATAGTTACGTCCTTTAAAACTCGAGTCGTTTTTTGTGTACGAATCTCTATGTCATTGTCGCATCGTGAGTCTGATTACCGCCCGGTCTGCTTCGTATCCTTTATCAGAGTCTGTAGCATGATTAGATATATTATGACCTTCACGTTCCTCAATTTGGGTGCCCGAAACTTCAAATGTACCGATAGTTACATCCTTTAAAATTTGAGTCTTTTCTTGTGTACGAATCTCTATGTCATTGTCGCATCGTGAGTCCGATTATCGTCCGGTCTCCTTCGTATCCTTTATCTGAGTTTGTAGCATGGTCAGATATCTTATGGCCTTCCCGTTCCACCATTCGGGTGCCCGAAACTTAAAATGTACCGATAGTTATGTCCTTTAAAACTCGAGTTGTTTTTTGTGTACGAGTCTCTATGTCATTGTCGCATCGCGAGTCCGATTACCGTGCGGTCTGCTTCGTATCCTTTATTTGAGTCTGTAGCATGATAAGATATCTTATGGCCTTCACGTTCCTCTATTCGGGTGCATGAAACTTCATATGTACCGATAGTTAAGTCCTTTAAAACTTGAGTCTTTTCTTGTGTACGAATCTCTATGCATTGTCACATCGTGAGTCCGATTACCATCCGGTCAGCTACTTATCCTTTATCTGAGTCTGTTGCATGATCAGATATCTTATGGCCTTCCCGTTCCTCCATTCGGGTGCCCAAAACTTCAAACGTACTGATAGTTACGTCCTTTAAAACGCGAGTCTTTTCTTCTGTACGAATCTCTATGTCATTGTCGCATCGTGAGTCCGATTACCATCCGGTCAGCTTGGTATCCATTATCTGAGTCTGTTGCATGATCAGATATCTTATGGCCTTCCTGTTCCTCCATTCGGGTGCCCGAAACTTCAAATGTACCGATAGTTACGTCTTTTAAAACTCTAGTCTTTGCTTGTGTATGAATCTCTATGTCATTGTACCATCGTGAGTCCGATTACCATCCGCTCAGCTTCGTATCCTTTATCTGAGTCTGTTGCGGTAGCAGATATCTTATAGCCTTCCCGTTCTTCCATTCGGGTGCCCAAAACTTCAAATGTACCGATAGTTACCTCCTTTAAAACTTGAGTCTTTTCTTGTGTATGAATCTCTATGTCATTGTCGCATCGTGAGTCCGATTACCGTCCGGTATGATTCTTAACCTTTATCTGAGGCTGTTGCATGATCAGATATCTTATGGCCTTCCCGTTCTTCAATTCGGGTGCCCAAAACTTCAAATGCACCGATAGTTACGTCCTTTAAAACACGAGTCTTTTCTTCTGTACGAATCTCTATGTCATTGTCGCATCGTGAGTCAGATTACCATCCGGTTAGCTTGGTATCCTTTATCTGAGTCTATTGCATGATCAGATATCTTATGGCCTTCCCGTTTCTCCATTCGGGTGCCCGAAACTTCAAATGTACCGATAGTTACGTCTTTTAAAACTCGAGTCTTTTCTTGTGTATGAATCTCTATGTCATTGTACCATCGTGAGTCCGATTACCATCCGCTCAGCTTCGTATCCTTTATCTGAGTCTGTTGCATGATCAGATATCTTATGGCCTTCACGTTCCTCTATTCGGGTGCATGAAACTTCATATGTACCGATAGTTAAGTCCTTTAAAACTTGAGTCTTTTCTTGTGTACGAATCTCTATGCATTGTAACATCGTGAGTCCGATTACCATCCGGTCAGCTTCGTATCCTTTATCTGAGTCTGTTGCATGATCAGATATCTTATGGCCTTCCCATTCCTCCATTCGGGTGCCCAAAACTTCAAACGTACTGATAGTTACGTCCTTTAAAACGCGAGTCTTTTCTTCTGTACGAATCTCTATGTCATTGTCGCATCGTGAGTCCGATTACCGTCCGGTCCGCTTTGTATCCCTTATTTGAGTCTCTTGCGTGATCAGATATCTTATGGCCTTCACGTTCCTCCATTCGGGTGCCCGAAACTTCAAATGTACCGATAGTTACGTCTTTTAAAACTCGAATCTTTTCTTGTGTACGAATCTCTATGTCATTGTAGGATCGTGAGTCCGATTACCATCCGCTCTGCTTCGTATCCTTTATCTGAGTCTGTTGCATGATTAGATATCTTATAGCCTTCCCGTTCTTCCATTCGGGTGCCCGAAATTTCAAAAGTACCGGTAGTTATGTCCTTTAAAACTCGATTCTTTTCTTGTGTACGAATCTCTATGTCATTGTCGCATCGTGAGTCCGATTAGCGTCCTGTTAGCCTCGTATCCTTTATCTAAGTATGTTGCATGATCAGATGCTTAATGGCCTTCCCGTTCGTCCATTCGGGTGCCCGAAACTACAAATGTACCGATAGTTATGTCCTTTAAAACTTGAGTCGTTTTTTTGTGTACGAATCTCTATGTCATTGTCGCATCATGAGTCCGATTACCGTCCGGTCTGCTTCGTATCCTTTATTTGAGTCTGTAGCTTGATCAGATATCTTGTGGCCTTCACGTTCCTCCATTCTGGTGCATAAAACTTCATATGTACCGTTAGTTAAGTCCTTTACAACTTGAGTCTTTTATTGTGTACGAATCTCTATGTGATTGTCACATCGTGAGTCCGATTACCATCCGGTCAGCTTCGTATCCTTTATCTGAGTCTGTTGCATGATCAGATATCTTATGGCCTTCCCGTTCCTCCATTCGGGTGCCCAAAACTTCAAACGTACTGATAGTTACGTCCTTTAAAACGCGAGTCTTTTCTTCTGTACGAATCTCTATGTCATTGTCGCATCGTGAGTCCGATTACCATCCGGTCAGCTTGGTATCCTTTATCTGAGTCTGTTGCATGATCCGATATCTTATGGCCTTCCTGTTCTTCCATTCGGGTGCCCGAAACTTCAAATGTACCGATAGTTACGTCTTTTAAAACTCTAGTCTTTGCTTGTGTACGAATCTCTATGTCATTGTTGCATCGTGAGTCCGATTACCATCTGCTCAGCTTCGTATCCTTTATCTAAGTCTGTTGCGGTAGCAGATATCTTATGGCCTACCCGTTCTTCCATTCGGGTGCCCGAAACTTCAAATATACGGATAGTTATGTCCTTTAAAACTTGAGTCTTTTCCTGTGTACGGATCTCTATGTCATTGTCGCATCGTGAGTCCGATTATCGTCCGCTCTCCTTCGTATCCTTTATCTGAGTTTGTAGCATGGTCAGATATCTTATGGCCTTCCCGTTCCACCATTCAGGTGCCCGAAACTTCAAATGTACCGATAGTTATGTCCTTTAAAACTCGAGTCGTTTTTTGTGTACGAGTCTCTATGTCATTGTCGCATCGTGAGTCCGATTACCGTCCGGTCTGCTTCGTATCCTTTAGTTGAGTCTGTAGCATGATCAGATATCTTATGGCCTTCACGTTCCTTCATTCGGGTGCCTGAAACTTCATATGTACCGATAGTTAAGTCCTTTAAAACTCGAGCCTTTTCATGTGTACGAATCTCTACGTCATTGTCACATCGCGAGTCCAATTACCATCCGGTCAGCTTCGTATCCTTTATCTGAATCTGTTGCATGATCAGATATCTTTTGGCCTTCCCATTCCTCCATTCGGGTGCCCAAAACTTCAAACGTACTGATAGTTACATCCTTTAAAACGCGAGTTTTTTCTTCTGTACGAATCTCTATGTCATTGTCGCATCTTGAGTCCGATTACCATCCGGTCAGCTTGGTATCCTTTATCTAGGTCTGTTGCATGATCAGATATCTTATGGCCTTCCTGTTCCTCCATTCGGGTGCCCAAAACTGCAAATGTACCGATAGTTACGTCCTTTAAAACTTGAGTCTTTTCTTGTGTATTAATCTCTATGTCATTGTCGCATCGTGAGTCCAATTTCCGTCCGGTGTGATTCTTAACCTATATCTGAGGCTGTTGCATGATCAGATATCTTATGGCCTTCCCGTTCTTCAATTCGGGTGCCCAAAACTTCAAATGTATCGATAGTTACGTCCTTTAAAACACGAGTCTTTTCTTCTATACGAATCTCTATATCATTGTCGCATCATGAGTCAGATTGCCGTCCGGTCCGCTTCGTATCCTTTATTTGAGTCTGTAGCATGATCAGATATCTTATGGCCTTCACGTTCTTCCATTCGGGTACCCAAAACTTGAAATGTACCGATAGTTACCTCCTTTAAAACTTGAGTCTTTTCTTGTGTACGAATCTCTATGTCATTGTCGCATCGTGAGTCCGATTACCGTCTGGTATGATTCTTAACCTATATCTGAGTCTGTTGCATGATCAGATATCTTATGGCCTTCCCGTTTCTCCATTCGGGTGCCCAAAACTTCATATGTACCGATAGTTTAGTCCTTTAAAACTTGAGTCTTTTCTTGTGTACGAATCTCTATGTCATTGTCGCATCGTGAGTCCGATTACCATCCGGTATGATTCTTAACCTTTATCTGAGGCTGTTGCATGATCAGATATCTTATGGCCTTCCCGTTCTTCCATTCGGGTGCCCGAAACATCAAATGTACCAATAGTTATGTCCTTTAAAACTCGATTCTTTTCTTGTTTACGAATCTCTATGTCACTGTCGCATCGTGAGTCCGATTAGCGTCCAGTTAGCCTCGTATCCTTTATCTGAGTTTGTTGCATGATCAGATACTTAATGGCCTTCCCGTTCGTCCATTCGGGTGCCCGAAACTACAAATGTACCGATTGTTATTTCCTTTAAAACTCGAGTCATTTTTTGTGTACGAATCTCTATGTCATTGTCGCATCGTGAGTCCGATTACCTTCGGGTCTGCTTCGTATCCTTTATTTGAGTCTTTAGCATGATTAGATATCTTATGGCCTTCACGTTCCTCCATTCGGGTGCCTGAAACTTCATATGTACCGATTGTTTAGTCCTTTAAAACTTGAGTCTTTTCTTGTGTACGAATCTCTATGTCATTGTCGCATCGTGAGTCCGATTTCCATTCGCTCAGCTTGGTATCCTTTATCTGAGTCTGTTGCATGATCAGATATCTTATAGCCTTCCCGTTCTTCCATTCGGGTGCCTGAAACTTCAAATGTACCGATAGTTATGTCCTATAGAACTCGATTCTTTTCTTGTGTACGAATCTCTATGTCATTGTCGCATCGTGAGTCCGATTCCTATCCGGTCTGTTTCGTAACTTTTATCTGAGTCTGTTGCATGATCAGATACTTAATAACCTTCCTGTTCGTCCATTCGGGCGCCCGAAATTACAAATGTACCGATTGTTACGTACTTTAAAACTCGAGTCGGTTTTTGTGTACGAATCTCTATGTCATTGTTGCATCGTGAGTCGGATTACCGTCCGGTCTGCTTCGTATACTTAATTTGTGTCTGTAGCATGATCAGATATCTTATGGCCTTCACGTTCCTCCATTCGAGTGCCCGAAACATCTAATGTACAGATAGTTACGTCCTTTAAAACTTGAGACTTTTCTTGTGTACGAATCTCTATGTCATTGTAGCATCGTGAGTCCGATTACCGTCTGGTCTGTTTCGTAACCTTTATCTGAGTCTGTTGCATGTTCAGATATCTAATGGCCTTCCCGTTCCTCGATTTGAGTGCCCAAAACTTCAAATTTACCGATAGTTACGTCTTTTAAAACGTGATTCTTTTTTTTGTACGAATCTCTATGTCATTGTCGCATCGTGAGTCCGATTATTATCCGATCAGCTTCGTGTCCTTTATCTGAGTCTGATGCATGATCAGATATCTTATGGCCTTCCCGTTCCTCCATTCGAGTGCCCGAAACTTCAAATGTAGCGATTGTTACGTCCTTGAAAACTTGAGTCGTTTTTTGTGTACGAATCTCTATGTCATTGTCGAATCGTGAGTCTGATTACCGTCCGGTCCTCTTCGTATTCTTTATTTGAGTCTGTAGCATAACAGATATCTTATGGCCTTCCCGTTCCTCCATTCGGGTGCCTAAAACTTCAAACGTACTGATAGTTACGTCCTTTAAAACGCGAGTCTTTTCTTCTGTACGAATCTCTATGTCATTGTCGCATCGTGAGTCCAATTACCGTCCGGTCCGCTTTGTATCCCTTATTTGAGTCTCTTGCGTGATCAGATATCTTATGGCCTTCACGTTCCTCCATTCGGGTGCCCGAAACTTCAAATGTACCGATAGTTACGTCTTTTAAAACTCGAATCTTTTCTTGTGTACGAATCTCTATGTCATTGTAGGATCGTGAGTCCGATTACCATCCGCTCTGCTTCGTATCCTTTATCTGAGTCTGTTGCATGATTAGATATCTTATAGCCTTCCCGTTCTTCCATTCGGGTGCCCGAAATTTCAAATGTACCGGTAGTTATGTCCTTTAAAACTCGATTCTTTTCTTGTGTACGAATCTCTATGTCATTGTCGCATCGTGAGTCCGATTAGCGTCCAGTTAGCCTCGTATCCTTTATCTAAGTATGTTGCATGATCAGATGCTTAATGGCCTTCCCGTTCGTCCATTCGGGTGCCCGAAACTACAAATGTACCGATAGTTATGTCCTTTAAAACTTGAGTCGTTTTTTTGTGTACGAATCTCTATGTCATTGTCGCATCATGAGTCCGATTACCTTCGGGTCTGCTTCGTATCCTTTATTTGAGTCTTTAGCATGATTAGATATCTTATGGCCTTCACGTTCCTCCATTCGGGTGCCTGAAACTTCATATGTACCGATTGTTTAGTCCTTTAAAACTTGAGTCTTTTCTTGTGTACGAATCTCTATGTCATTGTCGCATCGTGAGTCCGATTTCCATTCGCTCAGCTTGGTATCCTTTATCTGAGTCTGTTGCATGATCAGATATCTTATAGCCTTCCCGTTCTTCCATTCGGGTGCCTGAAACTTCAAATGTACCGATAGTTATGTCCTATAAAACTCGATTCTTTTCTTGTGTACGAATCTCTATGTCATTGTCGCATCGTGAGTCCGATTCCTATCCGGTCTGTTTCGTAACTTTTATCTGAGTCTGTTGCATGATCAGATACTTAATAACCTTCCTGTTCGTCCATTCGGGCGCCCGAAATTACAAATGTACCGATTGTTACGTACTTTAAAACTCGAGTCGTTTTTTGTGTACGAATCTCTATGTCATTGTTGCATCGTGAGTCGGATTACCGTCCGGTGTAGATGCGTTTTGCGACTAGTGATTAGATTGTTAACATGTGTTAAAAGAGGCTGAAGGGGCGAAGGAAGATTATATGGGCGAAGGTGACATAGATGTGGGCGAAGGTAAATAGACAGTGGACGAATCTGGAAGGGACATACAAAAGAAGACACATTCGACCACTTGCAGTGGGCGAATGTGGAATGGCTTCACGTTCGACCAGTGAAAAGGGGCGAACGTGCAGGTCCTATATATAGTTTTTGTGATTTTGTAAGTTTAAGCGAGTCTTTTAGTGTGTGTGTTTTTGAGGTGTGTTCCAGAGAGGTTTGAGAGAGTTTATGTGTGTGCTAGATTAACTGTAACTGAGTTGTAATCAAGTATTTGAAAGAGTTAATCTATGAAAAGCTTTTAAAATGACTTTGATTGTGTTTTGATTGAGTTTACATCAGTTTGTTCTAAGCTAGGGTTTCCGCACCTGGTTTAGTAACTTGTATGATCATATAATCCTGTTTTCGTGTCAAATCACATCCTCTACAAAGTGGTATCAGAGCATAGAGGATCATACAACAACAAATTGATAAACTCAGAGCTGATTTGGATATTATTTTCATCAATTCACATCTGTTTTCACATAAAAATGGTTTTTGAGTGTTTTTGAAAGAATTAGAGTTGATTTTGTGGTTAAAATTCAAAATTCCAAGTATTAAAGTTGTTCCAAATCATCTCCGAAGCAAAACCTAATCAAGATCATTCAAATTCACAAACTTTTGAAAATCAGAGATCAAAATAACTGTTTTTCAAAGTGTAACCGTTTTTCAAAAGTCAATATGGGCGAACCTGGACATTAGTGGTCGAAAGTGTGAGTTTTTGGGCGAACCTGAGTGAGTTTGTGGGCGAACCTAGGGATTTTCGGGCGAACGTAGAATTTTTCAGTTGAATTTTTCACATTCGGGTATCATTTTTCACATTCGGCTGATCGGGGGTACGAACGTAGAATCAGAACGGGCGACCTAGAGTAGAATTGGGCGAACGTGGAAAGTGTTAGTGTGTTTTTACTTTCTGGTGAGATTTTACATTCGGGAGAGAATTTCTGGGCGAACCTGAAACCAAAAGGGACGAACCTGAAGCACATTTGGGCGAACCTAGACTAGTTATTTTGGAAAATTTTTCTAAGTGTTGAATTTCTCGAAGTTCGTGATCATGTGGCGTTTTCAGACTACTCCTACACCAGCAACTACACAACCACAACAGCAGGTGATGGACCCATGGACAGTGGCAGCACAGAAGACAAGCACACAGTCTTCGCAGCCGGTTAACTACATGACTCAAAGTGCACCTCCAGCACCACAGTCTGACTACTGGGGAGTAGCAGCAGCGGTGGTAAACACTCAAACTACAAATGCTATTTCCACACTGATTAATGATTTGTCTTCAGGTAGCGGGACTCGGCCACCGAAGCTTATGGAGATTCAAGAATACAATCAGTGGCAGAAAAAGTTCAAGATACATTTGGAAGGCATGGGAGTGGAAGGTGCTGAAGCATGGAACATGATTGCTAAAGGTTACACACCACCAGTTTTGGAGAACACAGGTGAACCAGTGCCATTGGAGAGCATGGCTGAGGATGAGAAAAAGAAGTTTGCTGTGGAAAAGAAGGCGTTTTCCCAATTGACACAGGCAATCACAAATGATCTTTTGCATCAATTTGGGACTTGCACAACTTCTAAGGCACTATGGGATATGCTTAAAAGGAAGCACGATGGAAATGAGAAGACTCGAAGTTTGAGGACGGAAGAACTTATAAAGGAGTTTGAGAATTTTTCTTATGTTGGAAATGAAACTTTGAAAGAACTAACTCCTAGATATAATCATTTGATATCTGAATTGTCTAGCTATGGTATACAGATTCCTATGGCAAAGCAGGTGGACAAGTTTGCAGATGCATTACCACCAAACTGGGATCAGCATGTGGATGTTCTGAAAGAGAAGGATGCTTATCAATACTGGTCTATTCAAGAGTTCATTGAGAAGCTGGAAAACAAAGAATTGGAAGAGAAGAGGAAGGCCAGGAGAGCACAGATTCCTCAGAATCCAAACTTATACTTTGGAGGATCTTCAGTTCCAGCGAGTACAAGCTCAGGAGGGCTAGTTACACCACATGTTGCATGTATATCCAATGTTGTGGAATCACCTACCATTAACTACCATCAACAAACTTCATCTTTATCACAACCACAACCACAAGTACCATACCAATATTCATACATTCCACCATTCTCCCCAAAGCAACAAGCAGCTTTCTACACTGCTAGTCAATCTCAACAACAACCAATGAACCAACCTAATCAACAAACGGTGGTTTTGGAGACTTCTAACCTTGGAAATGTGACAGTTGAAGTTGCTCAGCAACACATTGCATTAGTCTCTGCAATGGTCTCATCCTACAATGGATTAGTTGCTAGTCAAATTGGTAATAACAACTTGACCAATGAAGACTACGCACAAATTGACAAGGAAGAGATGGAACTCATTGATATTCAATGGGCCTTTGCAAGCATAATGAGAAGAGCAACGGAGTTCATAGAAAAGACAGGAAGAACTGATTTGGGAACTTCTCCTAACACAACCTACGGGTTCAATAAGGAGAAAGTGACTTGTTTTAACTGTGGAGGGAAAGGTCACTTTAAAAGAGAATGCACCCAGCCACCAAAACAAGGCAATAGGAATCCATTCAATGCCACCTATCAGAACCGTCAACAACAAAACCAAAACCAAGTTTCTTCCCAAAACAACAACAACAACTACCAAAATCGTCAAAACAACTTTAATAACAACCAAAATAGACAACCAAACACACCAAACCAGACACAAAACCAAACACCAAACAATGCTAACCGAACAGTCATACCAATCACTACACCAAATGAACAACAGAATACCAATCAAGCATTGGTTACTCAACAAGATGAGAGGTTTGACTGGTCGAGTATTCAGATAGGTGTTGAGGAAATCACTACTGGGGGCAATGTGGCTTGTGTTGCATATCAGGTTGATATTGAAGATTCAGTGACGATGGAGGAGAAGGAAGAAACTGAGGTTGAAAGTGATGAGTCTGAGGCTGAGATGGATGGGGAATTTGAACCTGTTAAGGTTAATGCTGAGGTTGATGTTGAAGTTCAAACTGAAGAGACAAATTCTGGAGTTGTGATTGATACTGTTTCTGATATTTCCGAGGAGTGTGAATCGGTTTATTCTGATTCAGACAGTGAATCGGATACGGAAGCAAGTGTTAATTCTCTTGATGAAGATATCGATCAGTTGCTTGCAGAAGCAGATTTTCTGATGACAAGGAAGTCGTGCATTGCAGATGATGCTTTCACAAAGATTGATTACTCCAGATTCTTTGCAGGAAAGGAAGCTCATTTCGCATTGATGGCCATGACTGATCCGCCAAAACCTGTAAGTTCTGCATGTAGTACTGATAATACAAGTGAAAAATATTGTGGTACATGTGATAGATTGACTGAGGAGATTAAACAACTCCGTGTTCAACGTGATAGTGCTATCATGAACAGTCAATCTACTCGCAAAGAGTTGAATGCTTTTAACAAAGTATTAGATGGCTACAAAAAGGACATTTCCGACTTGAAAAACACTTTGTCTTTAAAACAATTGGCAATTAACAACTATATCAATGAAATTGAAAACACCAAGTTGGAAATGGCAGCCATCAAATGCTTTGCTGAGAAAGTAAACAAAAAGCTGGAAAGCTATAAGCATATTGCTTATGTGGTTGACCATATCATTGATGATAAAACAACCAATTATCGGTCTGTACCATCTCCGGTTCTCTTTGAAAACCATAATTGTCACCAAGTGACACCGGAGAGTTCGATAAAATCTGATTCAGCATCGGAAAATGAATCTAATACTTCAAGTATTGGTGATCCAAATTCCGATGTTAGACCGATTTTGGGAATCAATGATGAGGGTGTTACTGCTGAGAGTGTAGATTCAGACTCAGAGAGTGATGATACTGGTTGTAACCGAACTGTTAATGCATGTGAAATTCCAAAAGAAAATCACATCATTACAAATGAACCAGTTTCATCATCTCAAATTGTTCCGATGAGAAGTGTTCATCATGTGAATAAGTCTGAAAAGAATGTGGTGAAGAAAGATCTTAATGTGGTCAAGAAAGATCTTGAAAAGAATGATAAAAACGAACAATGTGACAAACCTGTCAAGGTGTTTTATCGGATGGAAGGATCCGATAAGATCATCTCTGACGAGGACTTTCCAATTAAAGATGTTAACTATGCTAAAATTGACAAGATTTGGCAAGAAAGTACTATTTGGTTCCCAAAACATGAGAGAACAAATGAGATTCCACCAGCTTTATTAAAGAAGTTGTATTTGGATGTTCCTCAAGAACCAAAGGTCCATGTCACAGAGTTTGTTAAACCCAAAAACCGAGCTAATGGTTTTAATGAGCCTACTTACTCAAAAGGGCCACTCTCTGAGAGTTTAAGGAAGCAACAGTACAATGATCAATATCCTGTTAGATCATTTGCTCAACCAAATGCTCCGAATGTTTTTGAAGAGTACCGTGCGTGCTTTAAATGTGGGGAACGAGGGCATTTACTTGCTCAGTGCCCATATGTAAGGCATAAGAGGCACGAGGTGGAAGTGAGGAATTCCATGAGAAAACCGATTGATCATTATGTGCCACCACATAGGAGAGTTGTTCCTCAACAACCACAACCATTTTATAATCATAACAATTTTCAAATGAGGAACACTCGTCCAATGCACTATGATAGAAGGAATCGGATTGCTATGGAACACTCATGGAGGAAGCCTATGGTGAACGCAACAGTTGATAGGCAAAAGGTTCCACCGAAACCGATTGTCAAATCAAATGTTGGACCTAAGTCTGTTAAATCAGATAAGGTTACCAAGAGAGTTACATTTGCTAACCATGTTCAGAAACCGACTGAGAACCCAAAGTCTCAGATTCGTATTCTGAAAAGGTCTGAACAATCTTGGACACCCAATGGTACTCCAGGAGCCTCAACTTCAAAGGTTAATGAGAGAAAGGAAACTGTTTTGAACAATCAGAAAAAGTTTGATCAAAAAGTTGTTCAAAATGATTGTGAAAATGTTACTTTGAAACCTGATGTTCCAAGACCCAAGACTCAAGCTTGGGTCCCCCGAAAGAACTAACTGATTTACTTTTTGTGTGCAGGGAGCTTCAGCTGGCCCTATTAGCAGTCTTTGGATTGTTGATAGTGGAGCTTCAGGCCACATGACAGGGGATCTTGCGTTGTTGTTCGATGTGAAGAACATCAATGGAGGGTATGTAGCTTTCGCAGGAAATAAAGGTGGATATATCACAATGGAAGGAAGTGTGAGCAATGGGATAGTGAGTTTCGAGCGGATTTCGTATGTGAAGCAGATCGACTACAATCTGTTGAGTGTCAGTCAAATATGTGACAAGCAATTTACTGTGCATTTTGATGACAAATCCTGCTATATTCTGAAACCGGGCTTTACAATTCCTAAAGAGTGGATAATGTTGAAGGCACCTCGCGTCAACAATCTATACATTCTTGATATGTCCAAGGCGATGACATCACAGGGGCAGATAACATGCTTTTTGTCCAAGGCGACAGAGAAAGAATCGATAATGTGGCACCGAAGAATGGGGCACATTCATCTGAAGAAAATGAATCAACTTGTAAGAAATGGACTTGTCGATGGAGTAAATGTGAAACATTTCCATCTGAATGACAAGTGCGTGAGTTGTAAAAAGGGGAAGCAACACAAACAGTCCCACAAAGTGAAAAAGGTTAACTCTGTTGAGATGCCACTAGAGCGATTGCACATGGATCTTTTCGGACCGGTCAAGCGCAAAAGTCATCTTGGAGAGCTTTATTGTTTAGTCGTCACTGACGATTACTCAAGATTTTCATGGGTGATGTGTTTGCAGAATAAAAGCGACACTTTTATCAATCTAAAAGTTCTGTTCACTCGATTGGAGAATCTCTACAATGTGAAGATAAAGAGAATTCGGAGTGACAATGGGACGGAGTTCAAAAATGCCAAGATGGATGAACTTTGTGAAAACAAAGGAATACATCATGAATATTCGGCTCCGTACACCCCTCAACAGAACGGTGTTGCTGAACGAAAGAATAGGACTCTAATTGAAGCGGCTAGAACAATGCTTGCTGATTCAAATCTTCCAGTAATGTTCTGGAATGAGGCGATTTATGCAGCAAATTACACATTAAATCGGGTTCTAACAGTGAAGAAGTTTGGTAAAACATCTTATGAGCTGTTACACCGAAGAAAGCCGAACTTAGAGTATCTAGAACCTTTTGGGGCGCCATGTACTATGTTGAATCCAAGCGAGAAGTTTAGTCCTAAAGCTGAGGAGGGTTACTTTGTTGGATATGCAACCCCGCTCAAACGGGTATACAACAAGCGAACTCGTCGTGTGGAAGACTGGGCTAACGTGGATGTTCAACGATATACTCAAAATATTCAAGGCACGGGTCCTGATTGGATGTTTGATTACAAAGATTTCTTTGAATCATTCAATCTAGATAGCTTGGTTGAAGAAGCTGTTATTCGATTGCTTTACGAGTGTGAAAATGCAACAACTTCACCGTTGGTGCGTCCGATCACTGTGAACCCCCTACCAGCTTCTAATGATACCAATGCTCCTATACAAGAGGAAGAAGTATTTCAAGAGGCTTCAACTTCATTAGACACTTCAGAATCTGAAGATGAACAATTTGAAGAAGCTATTCTTGATCAAGCTGAAGAACCAGAGGCACCGCCAGTGAACCCAACTCCAACTTCAGATGTGGCTTCATCATCAAATACGGGTCATGATCTGGATGCTGTAGAGAACTTGACTGTTCAGACGGGAGTGCAAGTACCTGATTATCCGGAATCTCGGATTCATCGTATTCACCCGCTGGAGCAAGTTATCGGTGATCCTGGAAGTAGTGTTATGACCAGAGGGCAGCTTAAAAGCGTTAATTCGCCAGAGAGTTTTGGTGCTTTAGCTTTATATGCCAAAATTCAACAATCTGGTAGTCAAAATGATTGGTCGTTTGCGTGTTATGTGTCGCAGGTAGAGCCAAGGACATACAAGGACGCTTTGAAGGATGATGCCTGGGTGGAAGCTATGCAGGAGGAGTTATTACAATTCCAGAAATTGGGAGTTTGGACGCTCACGGATTTGCCGCCGGATAGAAAGAAGATTGGCACCAAATGGGTGTTTAAGTGTAAGAAGGATGATCGTGGGGTAATTGTTCGTAACAAAGCCAGATTGGTCGTGCAGGGTTTCCATCAAATCGAAGGGATTGATTATAACGAAATCTATGCACCGGTAGCACGAATCGAAGCTATTCGGATGTTCTTCGCGTTTGCTTCTTATAAGAAATTCAAAGTTTATCAAATGGACGTGAAAAGCGCATTTCTGTACGGGAAAGTCAAGGAAGAGGTGTATGTAGGGCAACCACAGGCTTTGAGGACCCAATCCATCGGGATAAGGTCTACGTGTTGAACAAAGCTCTATATGGCTTGCACCAGGCTCCGAGGCAGTGGTATGAGGAGCTAAGTACATACCTCATCACAAAAGGATTTAAGCGCGGCCTCGTCGATTGCACCCTCTTTACGAAGAAGACGGGAGATGATTTGCTTCTAGTACAGATATACGTTGATGATATAATATTTGGTTCAACTAACGAGCTTTTATGCAGGGAGTTAGAAACTGTCATGCAGGAAAAGTTCGAAATGAGCGCAATGGGGGAGATGCAGTTTTTCCTAGGCTTGCAGGTGGACCAAAGACCCGACGGGATCTTCATTCACCAGACGAAATATGTCTCCGACATCTTGAGCCGGTTCCAGATGGAGGACTCAAAGCCGATGGATACCCCGATTCAACCCAATCACGGGATTGGAGTGGATGCTAAGGGGGAGCTGACGGATCCTTTTACATACAGAGCAATCATCGGATCTCTGATGTATTTGACGGCGTCTCGACCAGATATTATGTACGCAACGTGTCTCTGTGCCCGTTATCAATCGAAGCCGAAACAAAGTCATCTGACGGCGGTCAAGCGTATCCTTCGATATCTGAAGGGTTGTCCCTCAAAAGGACTTTGGTACCCTAATGATGATAATTTTGATTTCATATCTTTTAGTGATGCAGATTGGGGCGGCTGTGACAAAGATAGCAAATCTACTACAGCTGGTTGCCAGTTTTTCGGGAGCAGGTTAATCACCTGGCAATGCAAGAAACAGACTTCCGTAGCACAATCTACCTGTGAATCTGAGTACATTGCAGCCTCGAGTTGCTGTTCACAAGTACTCTGGATTCAACAACAAATGGTGGATTACGGTTTGCAGTTTCTTAAAACTCCTATTTACTGTGACAACGAAGCCGCAATTGCATTAACTAAAAATTCGGAAAATCATTCTAAAGCGAAAACACATCCGGATCAAATATCATTTTATCCGTGATTGTTATGCTAAGGAATTGATCGATATGATCAAAATTCATACTGACTACCAACGTGCAGATTTGTTTACTAAAGCTTTTGACCGTTCACGCTTTGAATATCTTTTAAAAGTAAACAATATAAAGGAAAAACAGGACTAATCGGCACCTCGGTTTATTGCTTTTTAATTTTTAGTTTTTATATTTTGCTAATTGGGAATTTCTCTTTGCTAATTGGGAATTTCTCTTTACTATCGTAATCCTCAAAGAAGTTGATGCTTTCGAAGGGATTGTTTAATCCTCAAAGAAGTTGATGCTTTCGAGTGGATTGTTTCTTTCAAATTTTTTGTTTTTTTGTTTTTCAGAAAAATCAAAAATCTCAAAAATATGTTCTTTATTTTAGGGGGAGCCATTTTATCAGAAAAACCAAAAACATTATAAAATTCAAAAAGACCTAAAAATGAGAAAATCAAAAATGATTTCCTGGTAAAACAGAGGAAATGATAGTACATCAGTGGGGATCTGACACAGGCTAAAGAATTGTATAGTTTATGAGGCGTGTGTTGATTACGTGTGATATGCTGATAGGCTTCGTAGACTAAATATTGCGTGCATTAGTGATACAAACATAACGAACTACGCGTTCGTGGCTGAACACCTCATGGGCATATGGTCTTAGTACCGTAATTTCGTTTGATAGGATTGCCAAAATCTGAGGTTTCGGGTCGTTATGTTATGGTTATCCGGGATATTCTGATAAACTTTTGTCGTATTGATTTACGGACCTAGTTTTACCAGAATATTTGCTAAAAGAGCTTAATTGCCAAAACCGGAAGTTACCGAATTGAGGAACTTTATGTTTTAATTGATCATAGATCATTATTACATCGTATTGATCATCTGATGCAAATCAGTGATTAATATCAGCCTCAACCTAGTGTATACGCACATGTTACTTTGCTGCATTCATTTGCTGACCTGTACACCTCTGTGCTATATACTTTGTAACTTTTACGGATAACTCTGGCATAATCACGCGTTACGACGAAGCTTTGTGCAATTACTTGATACGGGAGTATGTCGTGTGTGTGGGCACCACATCGTGTTAGTCTAATACACCTAACTCGTATCATTTTAAAGCATTGCGTAATTGTCTGCATGTGAGCTTACGTGGACCACAATATCAGCAATTGCCGTGTCACATACTGTTTCTAATGATAATATTAAACAAAAAGATCAACGCTGTGATCAGATTTCTCAGAAAACTGATATGATCCTCTGACCGGATTTCACAAAATGTTTACTGCTTTCATTTACTTTGATGCATTTTATTTTGTTGCAATTTACTTTTATTGTCAAAAAGATACAAAATCCAAAAAGATTTTAGGTGTGTTTTGTAAAATTTCAGAAAAATCCAAAATTTTTGCATTTCTGCTTTATTTTTGATAACCGGGGATGCTTGATAGTCAATTTCTGAGTTTTGACAACACCATCTGGGCTTTGTATCATTTGAAAAGTAAAATGTTGTGTTTTCGAAGCTTAACGGATTGAAAAATGTTGAACGGGATTCGAATTTGTAATTTGGCAAAATTTTTCAAGTTTTCCATTTTACATTCGCCCTTAAATGGGACGAATGTGGAAACTTTTCCACCTTCGGGCGTTTTAAAACTGGGCGAATGAAGATGTTTACTTTAATTCCACCTTCGGGTAAATCAACTTTACCTTCGTGCCATTTGGTTGGGGCGAAGGTGAATCTTTTGTACATTCGTCCAGACGAAATGGGCGAAGGTGGATCCTATATATAATCCATTTGCAGATTCGACCCTCACTTCAAAATTTTTTCAAAAATTTCTTCATAACCAGACCTTGTTGCTTTTGAATCTCTTGCTTGTGCGTTTTGTTCCCTAGTGTATTCTGATCATTTTCATATACTTATTACAGGTAATGGAGCCGTAACAAATCTGGAATCCTTGATTCTTTACTCGCACTTAGGGTTTTAGGGTTCTTATATTTCCAGTGATTGTTAATGTTCGATGTTGATCGAAATTCATTCCATATCAGTTTTAGGGGGAGAAGATTAAAGGAATTAGGTTTTTAACATTGTTTCAGTAGTGATTGATCGATGAAATAAATAAAAACCCTAATACGTATTAAAAACTGATATAGAATGAAAATTAGGGACAATTGATAGTACATGAAGGCTAATCGGCCATTTTAGAATGAGTATTAATCAAAATTAAGGGTTAAAAACATGATTGAAAATTTTTCAAATTTTGGGCAAGAACAATTCCACCTTCGGTCTGTCGTTTTGGACGAAGGAGAAACTGAGTGGACGAAGGAAACTCAAAACGGGCGAATGTATATTTTTATTCAAAATCATTTTACATTCGACCAGTATTTTGCACCTTCGGCCACAATAACCTACATTCGACCAGTTTATTTTGGGCGAATGTGGAATTCCAAAATTCTAAAATTTTCAAGTTTTGACGATTTCGTGTTTTGACGTTTGTTTTGATTTTATGTTTCAGATGGCTGAAGAACAAGCAAATATAGATATTCCTGTTGAGACTGCAGTTACTGATCCTGTTCCAGAAACTGTACAAGAAGGTGAATCTTCAAGCGGTAATAAATGGCCGTTTGAGAAGAATCACAACTGTTGCGCGTATCTGGGAGATGTGGAGAAGAATGTGGAGTTTACAGACATTATCAAGTTTCTGAAGAGATGCAGAGTAGTTTATGCTTTGGCTACACCAACTATCATCTACAAGGATATAGTTGAGGATTTTTACAACAACGCTAAGTATGATTACTTTGACAATCAGACGATCATTAAGAGCAAGATTCAAGGAATGGAGATGTTTATCACTGAAGCAGACATCAGAGAAGCTCTTCAGATCAAGTTTGAAACTAGTGAAGATCCAAGAGAATTATCATGGACTGAGCAGAAAGCCTGTTTCCTAAGGATGAAATACAAAGGACCGATCACTGATGGTTCTATGTACAAAGGGAAACTGGGAGTACAGTTTAAGTATTTTGCTCATGTTATTATACACGTGTTTGGATGTGTTAGTGGAGGATACGACGTGATGAGAAAGAGTTTGAGCTCGTTAATGGTTGCATTGACTCTTAACAAACCATTTAACGTTGCTGGGATGATTTTAGATCACATGCTGGAGATGCTGAAGGGTTTGAAAAAGAAATACTTCATGCTTTATCCTAGATTTCTGATGATGATCTTTGATCACAAGTATCCACACTTGAAAAAAGATCCAACACAGATACTTGCTATGGATCATATGAACATTAGAACCTTGGCTAGAATGAAAGGTTACAAAGGTGTGCCTGATAATGAAAGACCACCTTACAGGAGGTTGTTTGGAGCCTTGGCTAGAGAGGATTACAATGATCCAGGGAAGAACACAGCAAGGCATCCGGATAGTGATAGTGACAATGATGATCCTTTAGTATACGCTGATGCAAGTACTAAAAGGAAAAGGCAAGTAGTCAATCCTGGAGCCAAAGGGAAGGGCAAAGGAAAGACTGAGCAGGGGAGTTCAAAACAACAAACTGTGAGGAAGAAATCTACTGCAAAGAAGGGTACTAGTTTGGTAGATGAAGAGTCTGTAGATTCAGAAGAGACAGAGACTGAAGAACAGTGGGATTCGGATGCTGAAAATATCCGGACTACCGAACAAAAGGCCACTTTGGTTGGTGAGTCTGAATCACTAAACAGATCGATTGAAGAAGCTAAGAAGAGCAAGCAGTCTGTTGGTGCTGAAGATGAAGGGTTAACTGTAAATTTGGACGAGTTGAACGAAGGTGAAACTGTAGTAGTTAACTTGCCCAAGCCCAAACACAAAACCATGGCCAAGAAAACAAGTACAAAGCAACTGAGAGAGAAAGAATTAAACCTACTTTTGAGAGGGAAGAGATTACCTGAAGCTGGTACGTCATCTAAACAATCTTCACCAGCCACTAAGAAACAAAAGACTGTGGAGGCAACGAAATTACCAGTGGATCAATTCAATATTGCACTGGATAATGTTCTTAACATGTTTACAAAGCCTCAGAAAGAAAAAGAAGTTGAAGTTGAGCCATCAAAGTCAAAGTCTAAGTCAAAGAAAGTCACTGTGGATGACGATGTGATGAAGCAGGTGAATAAAAAGATGGACGACATGATGAAGATGTTAGTGGCTCAGCAAGCAGAGATTGCCAAGTTCAAGCAGAATGAGGAGAAGATGCTTCAGATCGTAGTAGCTTCTAAGTCTAATCAAGATGAGATAGACGAGAAAGTGAAGAAGCTAGAAGCTAAGAATAAGAAGCTTGAAGGAAAGTGTCTAAGAAACAAAAACAGATACAAGGCGATTAAAGAAGATAATAAAGAATTGAAGGCTGAAAACAAACGCCTTAGTGAGTTGATAGACAATCTGTACAATGTTGCACCCAAGCTGAAAGAGGGTGAGGAAGATAAAGAAAAGGAAGTTGAACAGGTTGACTTTGAACCATCTGAATCTGATAAAGAGGAAGATGAGGATGATGAGGATGAAGAATCGGAAAAGAGTGATGATGGAGATGATGATAATGATGATGATGATGATGCTGAAGGATCGGGAAGTCAAAAGGAGGATGAGAGTAGTAGTAGTGATGATAATGATGGAGGAGACGATACTTCGAAGTTTACATTCGAAAAGAGACCACCTTCAAAGAAGAAGAAAGACACAGGTGAGTCAAGTTCAAAGAAGAAGAGTGAGAATGTTGATTCTGATGAGAGTGTGTTTTGGAATGAGAAGGTGAGGTCTTTATCTGACGATGCTAAACAAGTCTATAAGGACATGTTAGAAAGAAGAGAATGGACCATTGGTTTCACAGGTCGTTTTGCAGAAATATTCCAAACTGATGATATGAGATATGAATTGGAATATAACGATCCTGATCTAGAAGAAGGGGAAGTACCTGCATCTGTGGCAAAGGAGATCTTGGATGGGCTTGCACAGAGGGTAGGGAAAACGTTTGAAGAATTTATTGTTGATGAGTCGATTCCACATATTCCTGAAAAGGATATTGGAAGTCACTCTGATGACAAAGACACCCCTGAGTTTGAAGAAGTTGAAATAGAGGATATCACACATGAGGAATACCCACAGTACTTCAGACAAACTGATGAAGACTTGGTGTTTCCTGATTTTACTGAGATTCCTAATACGTCTGCAAAAAGAAAGGCAAAGAAGAGAAGTGCAGAGTTTGTAGAAAAGGTATTTGGAACTGATATGCCTGAATCTTCAAATAAATCTGATGAATTGAAAGAGTATTTGAAGAAGTTAAGATTGATGGATGAAAACCGACCGAAGCCTGAAGCTCAAGGAAATTTTTACAGATTTCATAATGCGAAGTTTAGAGGCAGAGCGCTCGGGTGGACATACTTAGGCAGGCTAAAGTGTCTAGCTGCTAAGCGGGAATCTGGAATCTTGTACTTTTACAGATTCATTGACTTGCTAACTCTACCGTATTGGGCGGTTAGAGATTTGTGCAGATTCCAAATGTCAGGCGCTTCAGTGAATAATTCTCATGTCGGTTGGTGTGCAGACAAGCTGGTTTGGGAAAGTAGAACTAAGTGGAACAGATTCAAACCACAATATCCCCGGAGGAAAGTTCACAGGGATATTGATCCCAGAACCAAGTTGAAACGGGTTACCTTGATTTATAAGGCACCTGAAGTGATGAGAAAGATACCTTTGATGCCTATGCCTCAACACTTCAGTGCTGATTTCATTTTCTGGTATTATGATTGGAGGAAGGCAGAAGCGGTGATCGTGTTGAGAGATGGAAAGGACAAATACAAACATGTTCATGTATTTGATCCTATGTGGTTGATCAATTGCACCTTCGAAGACATCATCATGCTCTTTTATAATCCGATTCATCATGAGCCGAACGATGCAGATCAAGCAAAGAAATATACACAAGTTGTTGGTGTTTGCTTTGCTTATGACATTAATGCTGGAAGTAATTTGGAGGGAAAGCTTGGCAAGATGGTGAAGATGGCAAATGTGTCAAAGCCGGTAAAGAGAAAATTAGAGCCTGAGATGACGACAGAGCAGAAGAAACAGCTCAGGATTAAGTTGCTGAACAAAGCCATGGACGAAGACAGAAAACGATCTAATCAATAGTCGAGGGGGAGTTTGTAGATGCGTTTTGCGACTAGTGATTAGATTGTTAACATGTGTTAAAAGAGGCTGAAGGGGCGAAGGAAGATTATATGGGCGAAGGTGACATAGATGTGGGCGAAGGTAAATAGACAGTGGACGAATCTGGAAGGGACATACAAAAGAAGACACATTCGACCACTTGCAGTGGGCGAATGTGGAATGGCTTCACGTTCGACCAGTGAAAAGGGGCGAACGTGCAGGTCCTATATATAGTTTTTGTGATTTTGTAAGTTTAAGCGAGTCTTTTAGTGTGTGTGTTTTTGAGGTGTGTTCCAGAGAGGTTTGAGAGAGTTTATGTGTGTGCTAGATTAACTGTAACTGAGTTGTAATCAAGTATTTGAAAGAGTTAATCTATGAAAAGCTTTTAAAATGACTTTGATTGTGTTTTGATTGAGTTTACATCAGTTTGTTCTAAGCTAGGGTTTCCGCACCTGGTTTAGTAACTTGTATGATCATATAATCTTGTTTTCGTGTCAAATCACATCCTCTACATCCGGTCTGCTTCGTATACTTAATTTGTGTCTGTAGCATGATCAGATATCTTATGGCCTTCACGTTCCTCCATTCGAGTGCCCGAAACATCTAATGTACAGATAGTTACGTCCTTTAAAACTTGAGACTTTTCTTGTGTACGAATCTCTATGTCATTGTAGCATCGTGAGTCCAATTACCGTCTGGTCTGTTTCGTAACCTTTATCTGAGTCTGTTGCATGTTCAGATATCTAATGGCCTTCCCGTTCCTCGATTTGAGTGCCCAAAACTTCAAATTTACCGATAGTTACGTCTTTTAAAACGTGATTCTTTTCTTTGTACGAATCTCTCTGTCATTGTCGCATCGTGAGTCCGATTATTATCCGATCAGCTTCGTGTCCTTTATCTGAGTCTGATGCATGATCAGATATCTTATGGCCTTCCCGTTCCTCCATTCGAGTGCCCGAAACTTCAAATGTAGCGATTGTTACGTCCTTGAAAACTTGAGTCGTTTTTTGTGTACGAATCTCTATGTCATTGTCGAATCGTGAGTCTGATTACCGTCCGGTCCTCTTCGTATTCTTTATTTGAGTCTGTAGCATAACAGATATCTTATGGCCTTCACGTTCCTCCATTCGAGTGCCCGAAACTTCAAATGTACCAATAGTTACGTCCTTTAAAACTTGAGTCTTTTCTTGTTTACGAATCTCTATGTCATTGTCGCATCGTGAGTCCGATTACCGTCGCCTTCACGTTTCTCCATTCGAGTGCCCGAAACTTCAAATGTACCGATAGTTACTTCCTTTAAAACTCGAGTCATTTTTTGTGTACGAATCTCTATGTGATTGTCGCATCGTGAGTCCGATTACGGTCCGGTCCACTTCGTATCCTTTATTTGAGTATGTAGCATGATCAGATATCTTATGGCCGTCTAGTTCCTCCATTCGGGTGCCTGAAACTTCAAATGTACCGATAGTTATGTCGTTTAAAACTCGAGTGTTTTCTTGTGTACGAATCTCTATGTCATTGTCGCATCGTGAGTCCGATTACCATCCGCTCAGCTTCGTATCCTTTATTTGAGTCTATAGCATGATCAGATATCGGCCTTCCTGTTCATCCATTCGGGTGCCCGAAACTTTAAATGTACCGATAGTTACGTCTTTTAAAACTCGTGTCTTTTCTTGTATATGAATCTCTATGTAATTGTAGCATCGTGAGTCCGATTACCATCCACTCAACTTCGTATCCTTTATCTGAGTCTGCTGCAGTAACAGATATCTTATGGCCATCCCGTTCCTCCATTCGGGTACCCGAAACTTCATATGTACCGATAGTTCTGTCATTTAAAACTCGAGTCTTTTCTTGTGTACGAATCTCTATGTCATTGTCGCATCGTGAGTCCGATTACCGTCGCCTTCACGTTCCTCCATTCAAGTGCTCGAAACTTCAAATGTATCGATAGTTACTTCCTTTAAAACTCGAGCCTTTTCTTGTGTACGAATCTCTATGTCATTGCCACATCGTGAGTCCGATTACGGTCCGGTCCGCTTCGTATCCTTTATTTGAGTCTGCTGCAGTATAAGATATCTTATGGCCGTCCCGTTCCTCCATTCGGGTGCCCGAAACTTCATATGTACCGATAGTTCTGTCCTTTAAAACTCGAGTCCTTTTTTGTGTACGAATCTCTATGTCATTGTCGCATCATGAGTCCGATTACCGTCCAATTTGCCTCGTATCCTTTAACTGAGTCTTTTGCTTGATCAGATACTTAATGGCCTTCCCGTATGTCCATTCGGGCGCCTGACACTACAAATGTACCGATTGTTACGTCCTTTAAAACTCGAGTCAAATTTTTGTGTACGAATCTCTAGGTCATTGTCGCATCATGAGTCCGATTACCATACGAACTGCTTCGTATCCTTTTTTTTTTTTTGATAAAGGAGACTATGCTCCGGTAAATTTTATTAATAATAGTAAGATATATGTACAATCAAACCGGGCCAAGATCCTAACAACATATATCAATCCCATCTAGATCAAGGCCCAAAAACAAAACCTATACAGTCAAAACAGACCTAAAAGCCTAAACAAGCATCTACTACTTGTCACCCATAATCAAAATACCCAGCCCAAACAATCGCTCTGCTACGGCCCAAATCATTACAAACTATAAAACACTTACACATTACATCAACCCAAAAATAACATTTACAGTGTCTCGTAAAATCCCAGCTGAAAGTTGGTCTTCTAGTCTTGTTTGTGACCTCATTAACAGCCTCTTGACCCATTCTTGAAGCAAAATCCTTCTTAGCATTCAGTATCTTCTTAAAGTCTTCATTATTGATCAAAGATTTCCAGCAGCAAACTTCATATTCCAATACTAACATATCCAAGCAGCAGCAGCAAATAATCCAGCCCAGGCAGCCTTCTAATTCAGCTTTTATCTTGCAAACCATCTCTTTCCAGCAGTTCCAATTCAGCTTATAAACATATGCCAAGCATATCAACATAAACAGATATCCAATGTGAACAAACAACCACCCAGCCCAAAGACATCCAATCCCCAAAGAAACCAATAAACAAAGACTCAATCCTAAGCTAAAAACAAGAAACAGGCTTAGAAAATGAATCAATATTGTAAAGGTTTCCCATCTTTGCTCAGTGCTAAAAAATTTGAAAAAATTGAGGGTGGAGAAAAATGTCCTATTAGCAAAGATGAAGTCCATCCTTATCTCTCCAGGTGTTATGCTCCCCCTGAGCTCAAAAAATCCTAACCACCAATCTTTAAACGCAGAACTGGACTCAACTTCATAATAAAAAGTGAAGTCCAGCAGATCAGACCCACAAGGACTAACAATAAGAACAATCAGAAAGCAAAGGGAAGGCTGGAAAGCCCAGATCTCTACCCAAACGTTTTTTGTACTCCTTATTTCTGCAAGTTCCCAAAAGTTAACCCCAAACCCTCCCTTAGGCAAATGCCTAAAAGACTCAATAGACACAAACATCAACTGAAGCAGGCTCAACAAAGTCCACAGACTATAACAGGTTTCTAACCAGTGATAAGTACTAAAAAAAATAAAAATTTAGGGGTGGAAACAAATGTCCTAATATCACTGATTAAATCCATCCTTATCTCTCCAGGGTGTAAGCTTACTCTAAGCTTCAATAATCCTAAAACTCCCATCAAATAAGCAGAACTGAACTTGTCTTCAAAATGCAAAGAGAAGTCCAGCAGAAATTTTAAAACAACAAAAAAATAAAAATAAAGCCAATTTTGAGTGTAAAAAGGAAGCTTCAAAAGCCAGATATCTACCCATACGCTATTTGTACTCCATACTACTGCAAGTTCCCAATAATAGAAGCCCTCCCATCCCTTAGGCAAGAGCCTAAATAAATAGACTGACTCAGACAAACAAAGGAAAAGGCTCAACAAAGACTCAACCAAAGATAAGGTTTCTGGCGAATGGTAGGGTCTAAAAAAGGAAAAAGCAGGACAAAAATTATAAATCCTAATACCATTAACCAGTTCCATCCATTTAACTCCCAGGTGCAGGCTTACTCCAAGCCATCCCAATCCTAAATCCAGCAATAAGAGATCAGAAATAGACATCAAAAAAAGAATCAGAATAGAAAAGATAAACAAAGACTAAACTAATGACATAACAAATAGAGAAAAGACCAGAAGGCTTAACAAGCCCGAAAACTACCCCAAAGCTATAAAAACCACCATCACCATAGAAAGAAACAGGAAACCCCCCACCCCAAGTGCACAACAGGACAACCAAAACCAGACACAAAGGAAAAGAGGCTCAACAATCTCCATAAAAAGAGAAGGGTTTCTTCCCACAGTTTGGTTCTAGAAAATAAAAAGAAAATAAAGAAAAGGATCCTAGAAACTGTGAGTAAGTCCATCCAACTAACACCAGGTTTAAGGCTGATCCCCAGCACAAACAATCCTAAGCTCCAAACATTCTTAGCAGAACTGAGTATACTTAGCAGAATTTTTATAATTTTAAAAAAACTTAGACCAAAGTTTGAGTAAAAAACAGAAGGTTCCAAGAACCAGATTACTACCCAAAGCACATATGGTCTCCAGATTTCAGCAAATTCCCAGAATACCCCCCACCCCTCAGAAAGAAACTGCTCATCAGAGACAGTCACTAGCATATTATTATTATTATTATTATTATTATTATTATTATTATTATTATTATTATTACTATTATTATTACTATTATTATTATTATTATTATTATTATTATTATTATTATTATTATTAAATCCCATACTCAACCATTGGAGAATTTAGAAAATTCCAAACAGCATTAGCAGCCTGAACATGACCAGTCATTTTGATTTTCAGACCCACTAACCTTAACCTCACATCATCCTGAATGATCTTACATAACACTCTAGAGCACCTCCTCTTCTCACTAAACAACCTATTATTCCTTTCAATCCACACATGATAGACACAAGCAGCCAAGGTCAGCTTTTGTATTATTCCCCACACAGAATTGACCCCAACTGAACTTCAATATACTGAACAATACCATCCCAATCCTGAGGTATGGGGCCAAAATTTGCCAAAAACCCTTAACCTTCTCCAAATTCCAGCAGAGTATTCACAATTAAAGAATAAATGCTGGTGACTATCCTGGCACCTACCACAAAGGCTGCATTTCAAATTCTCTTGTTTGTTCCAGATCTGCAACCTGTCTTGAGTAGCTAGCTTAAATTTAAAAGCCAACCAAAGAATAAAAGAGTGCCTAGGAATTCGCTGCCCAAACCAAACCCACTTAAACCATTTAACCTTTTCAGACTTCCTACACAGGCTATGATAAGCCACTTTAGTGGAAAAAGGACAAATCTTACCATCCTCCATTTGCCATAAGAACTGGTCATCCTTAGAATCATTAATAATTGGCAAAGTGTCCAGAAATAATCCTGGAAATCTTTCCCTCCATTCCAAAGGAACTTCCCAGCCATTGCTAGTTAAAATATCAGAGACTTTCATTCTTAAGTCAAACCCAACTCCCTTTATCACCCTTCTACCTACATAGTCACCCAGCAGCCCAACTTTATGCCATTTATCAAACCAGACAAATATATTTTTCCTATTTCCCACCCTAGCAACACAATTTTCCCTGATAAGATTTCTACATTTTAAAATTTGTTTCCAACTCCAAGAATCTGAGTTGGTTTCACCAATCTCCCAAAAACTTCTATCTCCTATCTTGTAAGCCAAATTCCACTCCACCCAAACAGATTTCTTTTTATTCAATATGTTCCAAATATGTTTAGCCATTAAAGCAATGTTCCTTTCTTTGAGTGCTGAAATACCCAAACCCCCCTATTCTTTATTCAAACACAACTCTTCCCAAGCCACTTTAGCACACCCCTGCTTGTATTCTCCCTGACACCATAAGAACCCTCTACACAATCTTTCAACATCATTGTTTATATTCTCAGGTAAGATAAACAGAGAAGCCCAGTAGACAGTAACAGAGGACAAAACAGCTTTTAAAAGTTGCAACCAACCAGCATAGGACAAAAACTGATTCCTCCAATCAGAAATCCTATTTTTAATCTTTTCCAATAAAACCACACAATCTTGTTGGTAAAGTTTCCTGGAAGCCAAAGGAATGCCAAGATATTTCAAAGGCAACTTTCCACACTTAAAAGGAAGAATATTAAGAATTTCCTTTTTAATGTCAGACCTAACATTGCCAAATAAAATCTCACTCTTCCCTAAGTTAGGCTTTAAACCAGAACAAGCCTTAAACTCATCCAAAGAGTTCCTAATAACCTGAACAGAATTAATGTCAGCACTGCAAAAAATAAACAAGTCATCAGAAAAACAAAGGTGAGTAAGCTTTAATTTTTCACACTTCCAATGATAGATGAAATTTCCATTGTATCTAATCTTCCTCATCAGCATCAAATTCAACACTTCCATCACCAAGGTAAAAAGGTAAGGAGATATGGGATCCCCCTGTCTCAATCCTTTCTCTCCCTTAAAAAACCCATGAAGCTGCCCATTCACATTAATAGAATAAGAAACTGAAGTTAATCCAGGTTTAACCCAGTTAATAAACTTAGCATGAAAACCAAACTGCTCCAAGATGAATAGAAGGAAATCATGATCTACAGAGTCATAGGCTTTCTGCAGATCAACCTTTAAGGCAACCCTGGGATACCCTCTAACCCATTCATACCCCTTAACTAATTCCTGAGACAACAGAATATTATCACTAATAAGTCTGCCAGGTACAAAAGCACTTTGTGACTTATCAACAATACTATCCAAAACCCCCATCAACCTATTGCAAAGAACCTTACTGATACATTTATAAATAACATTGTAGCAAGCAATAGGCCTAAATTCAGTGACAGAGGAAGGTGACTTACCTTTAGGCACAAGAGTGATAACAGTAGCATTAATTTGCTTTAAAATCTTGACATTCCCAAAAAAACTCTTGAATAGCATCACAAACATCAGCCCCAATAATGTTCCAAGTTTCCTTAAACAATTTAGCCAAATACCCATCCGGACCCGGAGCTTTATTATCATCAATCTGAAACATTGCCTCCTTAATCTCCTCTTTAGTCACTTTCCTAATCATGAAATCAGCCTCAGAGGAGGACAGCTTCTTTAAAAACAATTCACTGGGATTATCAATGGGACTAACAACATCCTTTTTTCCCATCAGATTAGAAAAGAAACCTACAAAAGCATTCCCAACATTCCCCTCCTCATACAAAACACCATCAACTCCCAGGATTTGAGAAATTCTATTCCTACTCTGCCTCTGTTTCACTGAATGATAGAAAAATTTGTTATTATGATCACCCACACTCAGCCAATGAACTTTGGACTTCTGTTTAAGAAACTGCTCTTCAATCAACAAAGCATCAGAATAAGCATTTAAATATCCCTCCTCCTCCTCCCTAAGAGTCTCATTGTCAGGATCCTCAGCAGCTTGATTCTGTACTCTTTCCAATTCAACTCTTAACAGCTCCACCTTCTTACAAATATTACCATGAATAAAATTCAATTTCCTAAGAGGTTTCTTCAAAGGTTTCAATTTAGAGACAATACCAAACATCTTACATCCCCTGACTTCCATCCTCCAAACACCCTTAACAATATCAGCAAAATCAGGATGAGAACATAAATGATTCCAAAATTTAAAAGGCTTGACACTTTTTCTAATAGATAAGGGACAAGATACCAACACAGGAGAATGATCAGAAGTCATATAGGGAAGGAACTTAGCAATCAAAGCTGGAAAGACTTTCAATAGCTCAGAATTCCCCATAGCCCTATCCAATTTTTCTCTAATGCCTTCAGATCTCTCAGGCTTTTGATTCCAGGTAAAGAAAAAACCAGTACTGTCTAAGTCAGCAATTTTTAACTTAGCCACACAGTCTTTAAATTCCTCCATGCCATATACAAAAAAAGAAAGATCAGCATTTTTTTCACTAGGATCAAGAATGGCATTAAAGTGTCCCATTACCAACCAGGAGTTTTTCAACAACTTATCACTATGCCTAATCAAGTTATCCCATAATCTCCTTCTTAGAGTAATATTAGTAGCTCCATAGACAAAAGAGCAAAAAAACTTCTCTGTATCCCCCACAGGGCATATCAAGCAATGAATCACTTGACTATGCACTTCCAGAATAAATAAATCAACCACTTTAGGGTCCCACCCGACAACAATCCTGACCCAATTAGTTTCCTCATTAACATTAGAGGCCCAATTCCAATTGTTCAGTATCCCTTTACAAGCATCAGTAATACCAGAGTTTAAGACTCTAGTCTCAACCAGCCCACAAACATTAACTTTATTATCAAACAAGACCCTACGAATCTGCCTTAGTTTAGAGTTAGAGGACATACCTCTAACATTCCATGCCATGAAATTAATCTTCATGGGAAACATCCAAATTAACTATAGAGTTCTCCAATCCCGAAGAAACTCCAATCTAATCACTCTTAATGCTCTCAACATTCCCCTCAGGAGTACTCTTATCAGAAGTATTGCAAGCCTCAACAAGTTTCTCAAACATGATCTTGTCCCACTGCTCAAAGAATAATTTGACTTGTCCTATATTCTACTTTTTCATAATATCATTAGAAGGACAAATCTTATTAATCACATAATTGGAAACTTCATTAAACTGGCTCTCATTCATTTTAAAATAACCAGTCTTAATATTAACCTTAGTTTCAATTTTCTGCCCAACAAACTCATTATCCACAACCATATGATCCCCACTCTGCCTCTCAGAACCATTCTTACCATCACCTAAATTCCCCTTCAAAATAACACCCTCAATATTATCATTAATCCTCCCCTCACTATTCCCTACTCCAAGATTCTTTTCCTTTGAGATACCTTCAGCTCTACTACTATTCAGACCCTTCCTAGAATCATCAAAGAAGAATTCCCAACAGGATTAGCATTAACACCTGAACAAGTACCCACATTCCCTGACTCAACAATAACAGACCCCACATTAGTATTCTTACCTATATCCCCATTAATAACAGATTTTCCTTTATCCTCCCTACTAGAATTCCCAATCTCCAATTCATCCCTTAACACTGAAAAAGTGTTTTGTAAATCAATACTCTTATTATCAGCCTTCTTATTAACAACAGGCCTATACTCTTTCCTCTGACCATTCCTCTGATCTCTATTTCCATTGTTGTTTCTACCCCCTTTAGAACCACCATTCTGACCATTCATAAACTTGCCTCCATTCCCTTTCCCCCCCCAGTATTATAAAAAGACCCACCAGATCCATTACCCCCAACATTATTACTAGCCTGACCATTCATCCCCTTCCTAGTCCCCTGATTCCCATTACTATCCCCTGAGGAAGACTCCCCAATAATAACCTCCTGCTTGACCTTATTATTTTTCACCACAGTTATAAACCCCTCACTATCAATACCTGATACTGGAAACTCAGCATTACCAGCATCATACAGTTCTTGAAGCAACTGTTGAGTCTTCAAAGTCACTTCATCAGCAGAAAGTTCCCTATTCTTGCAGGATCCATAGTCATGACCAAAGACCTTACAGTTAGAACACCTCTTAACCTTAATATGATATTCCACTTTTACCTCTTTAACAAAAGTAGGCTTATCACCATCAGCAGGGTAATAAGCTTTAACAAACTCTGGGAGAGCTTTATCAGCACTCACTTCAACAAGCACCCTAGCAAACCCAGCCCTCCCCTCTTTTTTACTACATCTCAATGCAGTAACTTTATCAGGCATCAAAGGATTACCCACCATGCTTAACATGCTACAAATACTCTCTCTGTTCCACAATTCCATTGGCATATTTGGAATAGTAACCCAAATAGGAATTGTGGAAGGCTCCACTTTATCCACATTTGCCCCAACCTCCCACCTTCTCACACAAAGAGGAATATTATTAATGACCCAAGGGCCATTATTAATAGTTTCAAGCATACCTGCTTCAGACTTGAATTTGAAAAAATAGACTCCAGCACCATTAGAAGAAATATCAGCCAAACCAAATCTCTTCCACATTCTGAACAAGTGGTATCTGACCATACACAATGCCAAATTTTGTCCCACAAAATAACCAAACAAATAGGAACTAAAAGCTGATTTAGCTTCAGCCAACTTCTCAGGATTTATAACAGCCACCACCTCACCATTATCCAATACTTTAGGAGGATAATAAGACATCTTTGTTTCCAAAACAGAATTTGAACTCTCCTTTGTAACATCAGCAAAAGATAGAATATTCTTACCCTTGTCAACAGCAGCTTCACTCTTCTTAGAAGTATTAAACACAACATTATCCTTAATAGACACTGAATTCATAATAGATTTAGGAAGAGGCTTCAAGTTTTTAATAGAAGAAATCTCCTCCTTGGACAGTCTATGAGGACCCAATTCCTCTGATCTTTTCTGAATGAGCTTCTTCATGGATGGAGTTTTCAGAATTCCCCTCCATGTAGCCTTAGCTTGGACCTCACCTTCTTGACCCTTATCAGCTTCCCCAGCAGCTTTAGCTTCTTCCTCCTCCTTCTTTTTGTCAGCCTTAATCTTTGCAATCTCTTTCAATCTAAGTTCACTTTTCCCCCCAAATAACACTTCCCCATTTTCATCCACCAAAATCCCACTACCAACACCAGGTTTAAAATCAAAAACCTGAGTTTCAGCCGAAAGTTTGAGTCTCAGTTCATTACCCTCACCCTTATTTCCATTAGAGTTCTTTTTCCCAAGAACAACTTTAATAGGTGCACAATTAGAATTCCCACTCTCCACAACATTCCATAGTTCCTTAGAAGTAACATTATCAGGCAGAATTTCATCAGCATTGTTCAACCCCTCATCATCATAGGACCTGATATACAAACCCTCACCCCACATAGTTTTCCTACTCTTAACTCTGACCCCCTCATTCCTCACAGATCTCTTCTTTCTCTTATCTAACCACACAAAACTAGCACCCAAACCCACATCAAAAATATTCAGAGAAGAATCAATCTGTGGGAACTTACATCCTCTACCCCCTTCCTTCATCTCAATATCATCACCAGGTTCCTTAACATTTCCAGAACTCCCATAACCCAACCTACTTAGAAAATTAGCAATCACCTCCATGATAATCCCATACTTACCAGCCAACTTCTCATGAAACAGCAAACCTCTCCCAGCAACCTCCAATTCAACCAATCTATTAACAGAATCCTGCTTACCCATCCAAGCTAACCTCAATAAGTCTAGAATTTCATTAAGCATTCTATCCTTCCAATTATCCCCAAACAAAGTCTTCAGCAAACAATTAACATCAGCACTAATAATCAGAGAATCAGTTCTACCTGAAAGTACACGATTCAGCACCACCTGCTCACTACCACGAGTAGCCACATCCTCAGTCATCATAGATTCCCTATGCTCACTTTGAGCTTGAGCAACATCCAATTGAACACTAACTAAATCCGGAGGGACATCCGGAGGAGGCTCCGACTCATGAACCCTAGAAGTAGGATCCATAACAGACGAAGGAACGTGCACTGAGAGGATTCCGGTAGCTACAAAGTCACCGGAACAGTGGAACACGAAGAAGAGAAGAAAGGAAGGGTTGATTATGCTTGAAAAGAAAAACGGGGAAGAAGAAATCACTGAATCGCCAGAATCGCCTGATTACAGAGACAAAACCCTAGCTTCAGCCTCATATCTGCTTCGTATCCTTTATTTGAGTCTGTAGCATGATCAGATATCTTCTGGCCTTCACATTCCTCCATTCGGGTGCCCGAAACTTCAAATGTACCGATAGTTACGTCCTTTAAAACTTTAGTCTTTTCTTGTGTACGAATCTCTATGTCATTGTCGCATCGTGAGTCCGATTACCGTCCGGTCTGTTTCGTAACCTATATCTGAGTCTGTTGCATGATCAGATATCTTATGGCCTTCCTGTTGCTCTATGCGGGTTCCCAAAACTTCAAATGTACCGATAGTTACGTCCTTTAAAACGCGAGTCTTTTCGTCTGAACGAATCTCTATGTCATTGTTGCATCGTGAGTCCGATTACCATCCGGTCAACTTCGTATCCTTTATCTGAGTCTGTTGCATGATCAAATATCTTATGGCCTTCCCGTTCCCCCATTCGGGTGCCCGAAACTTCAAACGTACCGATAGTTACGTCCTTTAAAACTCGAGTCTATTCTTGTGTACGAATCTCTATGTCTTTGTAGCATCGTGAGTCCGATTACCATCCGCTCAGCTTCATATCCATTATCTGAGTCAGTTGCATGATCAGATATCTTCTGGCATTCCCGTTCCTTCATTCGGGCGCCCAAAACTACAAATGTACCAAATGTTACGTCCTTTAAAACTCGAGTCATTTTTTGTGTACGAATCTCTATGTCATTGTTGCATCGTGAGTCCGATTACCATCCGGTCAGCTTCGTATCCTTTATCTGAGTCTGTTGCATGATCAGATATCTTTTGACCTTCACGTTCCTCCATTCGGGTGCCCAAAACTTCAGATGTACCGATAGTTACGTCCTTAAAAACTTGAGTCTTTTCTTGTGTACGAATCTCTATGTCATTGTCACATCGTGAGTCCGAATACTGTCCAGTCCGCTTCGTATCCTTTATTTGAGTCTGTAGCATGATCAGATATCTTATGGCTACCACGTTCCTCCATTCGGGTGCCCGAAACTTCAAATGTACCGATATTTACGTCCTTTAAAACTTGAGTCTTTTCTTGTGTACGAATCTCTATGTCATTGTCGCATCGTGAGTCCGATTATCGTCGCCTTCACGTTTCTCCATTCGAGTGCCCGAAACTTCAAATGTACCGATAGTTACTTCCTTTAAAACTCGAGTCATTTTTTCTGTACGAATCTCTATTTCATTGTCGCATCGTGAGTCCGATTACGGTCCGGTCCACTTTGTATCCTTTATTTGTGTATGTAGCATGATCAGATATCTTATGGCCGTCCAGTTCCTCCATTGGGTGCCTGAAACTTCAAATGTACCGATAGTTATGTCCTTTAAAACTCGAGTCTATTCTTGTGTACGAATCTCTATGTCATCGTCGCATCGTGAGTCCGATTACCACCCGGTCAGCTTCGTATCCTTTATCTGAGTCTATAGCATGATCAGATATCTTATGGCCTTCCCGTTCCTCTATTCGGGTGCCCGAAACTTCAAATGTACCGATAGTTACGTCCTTTAAAACTCGAGTCTTTTCTTGTGTACAAATCTCTATGTCATTGTAGCATCGTGATTCCGATTACCATCCGCTCAGCTTCGTATCCTTTATTTGAGTCTGCTGCAGTATCAGATATCTTATGGCCATTCCGTTCCTCCATTCGGGTACCCGAAACTTCATATGTACCTATAGTTCTGTCATTTAAAGCTCGAGTCTTTTCTTGTGTACGAATCTCTATGTCATTGTCGCATCGTGAGTCCGATTACCCTCGCCTTCGCGTTCCTCCATTCAAGTGCCCGAAACTTCAAATGTATCCATAGTTACTTCCTTTAAAACTCGAGCCTTTTCTTGTGTACGAATCACTATGTCATTGTCACATTGTGAGTCCGATTACGGTCCGGTCCGCTTCGTATCCTTTATTTGAGTATGTAGCATGATCAGATATCTTATGGCCATCCCGTTCCTCCATTCGGGTGCCTGAAACTTCAAATGTACCGATAGTTATGTCCTTTAAAACTCGAGTCTTTTCTTGTGTATGAATCTCTATGTCATTGTCGCATCGTGAGTCCGATTACCGTCCGGTCCACTTCGTATCCTTTATCTGAGTCTATAGCTTGATCAGATATCTTATGGCCTTCACATTCCTCCATTCGGGTGCCCGGAACTTCAAATGTACCGATAGTTACGTCCTTTAAAACTCGAGTCTTTTCTTGTGTACGAATCTCTATGTCATTGTAGCATCGTGATTCCGATTACCATCCGCTCAGCTTTGTATCCTTTATTTGAGTTTGCTGCAGTATCAGATATCTTATGGCCATCCTGTTCCTCCATTCGGGTACCCGAAACTTCATATGTACCTATAGTTCTGTCATTTAAAACTCGAGTCTTTTCTTGTGTACGAATCTCTATGTCATTGTTGCATCGTGAGTCCGATTACTGTCGCCTTCGCGTTCCTCCATTCAAGTGCCCGAAACTTCAAATGTATCCATAGTTACTTCCTTTAAAACTCGAGCCTTTTCTTGTGTACGAATCACTATGTCATTGTCACATTGTGAGTCCGATTACGGTCCGGTCCGCTTCGTATCCTTTATTTGAGTATGTAGCATGATCAGATATCTTATGGCCGTCCCGTTCCTCCATTCGGGTGCCTGAAACTTAAAATGTACCGATAGTTATGTCCTTTAAAACTAGAGTCTTTTCTTGTGTATGAATCTCTATGTCATTGTCGCATCGTGAGTCCGATTACCGTCCTGTCCGCTTCGTATCCTTTATCTGAGTCTATAGCATGATCAGATATCTTATGGCCTTCACATTCCTCCATTCGGGTGCCCGGAACTTCAAATATACCTATAGTTACGTCCTTTAGAATTTGAGTCTTTTCTTGTGTACGAATCTCTATGACATTGTAGCATGGTGATTCCGATTACCATCCACTCAGCTTCATAACCTTTATCTGAGTCTGCTGCAGTATCAGATATCATATGGCCATCCCGTTCCTCCATTCGGGTGCCCTAAACTTTATATGTACTGATAGTTCTGTCCTTTAAAACTCGATTCTTTTCCTGTGTACGAATCTCTATGTCATTGTCGCATCGTGAGTCCGATTACTGTCCATTTTGCCTCGTATCCTTTATCTGAGTCTTTTGCATGATCAGATATATCTTATGGCCTTCCCGTTCCTCCATTTGGGTGCCCGAAACTTCAAATGTACCGATAGTTACGTCCTTTAAAACTTGAGTCTTTTCTTGTGTACGAATCACTATGTCATTGTCGCATCGTGAGTCCGATTACCGTCCAGTATGTTTCGTAACCTTTATCTGAGTCTATTGCATGATCAGATATCTTATGGCCTTCCCTTTCCTCCATTCGGGTGCCAAAAACTTCAAATGTACCGATTGTTACGTCCTTTAAAACACGAGTCTTTTCTTCTGTGTGAATCTCCATGTCATTGTTGCATCGTGAGTTCGATTACCATCCGGTCAGCGTCGTATCATTTATCTAAGTCTGTTGTGTGAAAAGATATCTTATGCCCTTCCCGTTACTCCATTCGGGTGCCCGAAACTTCAAATGTACCGATAGTTGCGTCCTTTAAAACTCGGGTCTTTTCTTATGTACGAATCTCTATGTCATTGTAGCATCGTGATTCCGATTAGCATCCGTTCAGCTTCGTATCCTTTATCTGAGTCAGTTGAATGATCAGATATCTGCTGGCCTTGCGGTTCCTCCATTCGGGTGCCCAAAACTTCAAATGTACCGATAGTTACGTCCTTTAAAACGCGAGTCTTTTCTTCTGTACGAATCTCTATGCCATTGTCGCATCGTGAGTTCGATTACCATCCGGTCAGCTTCGTATCCTTTATCTGAATCTGTTGCATGATCAGATATCTTATGGCCTTCCCGTTCCTCCATTCGGGTTCCCGAAACTTCGAATGTACCGATAGTTATGTCTTTAAAACTCGAATCTTTTCTTGTGTACGAATCTCAATGTTATTGTCGCATCGTGATTCCGATTACCATCCCTTCAGCTTCGTATCCTTTATCAGAGTCAGTTGCATGATCAGATATCTTCTGGCCTTGCCGTTCCTCCATTCGAGTGCCCGAAACTTCAAATGTACCGATAGTTACGTCCTTTAAAACGCGAGTCTTTTCTTCTGTACGAATCTCTATGCCATTGTCGCGTCGTGAGTCCGATTACCATCCGGTCAGCTTCGTATCCTTTATCTGTGTCAGTTGCATGATCAGATATATTCTGGCCTTGCTGTTCCTCCATTCGGGTGCCCAAAACTTCAAATGTACCGATAGTTACGTCCTTTAAAACGCGAGTCTTTTCTTACGTACGAATCTCTCGGTCATTGTCGCATCGTGATTCCGATTACCACCCGTTCAGCTTCGTATCCTTTATTTGAGTCAGTTGCATGATCAGATATCTTCTGGCCTTGCCGTTCCTCCATTCGGTTGCCCAAAACTTCAAATGTACCGATAGTTACGTCCTTTAAAACGAGAGTCTTTTCATCTGTATGAATCTCTATGCCGTTGTCGCATCGTAAGTCCGATTACCATCCGCTCAGCTTCTTATCCTATATCTGAGTCTGCTGCAGTAGAAGATATCTTATGGCCATCCCGTTCCTCCATTCGGGTGCCCGAAACTTCGTATGTACCGATAGTTCTGTCCTTTAAAATTCGAGTCCTTTTTTGTGTTCGAATCTCAATGTCATTGTCGCATCATGTGTCCGATTACCTTCCAGTTTGCCTCGTATCCTTTAACTGAATCTTTTGCTTGATCAGATACTAAATGGCCTGCCCGTTTGTCCATTCGGGCGCCCTACACTACAAATGTACCGATTGTTACGTCCTTTAAAACTCGAGTCATTTTTTTGTGTACGAATCTCTATGTCATTGTCGCATCATGAATCCGATTACCATCCGGTCAGCTTCGTATCCTTTATTTGAGTCTGTAGCATGATTAGATATCTTATGTGGCCTTCACATTACTCCATTCGGGTGCCCGAAACTTCAAATGTACCCATAGATACGTGCTTTAAAACTTTAGCCTTTTCTTGTGTACGAATCTCTATGTCATTGTCGCACCGTGAGTCCGATTACCGTCCGGTCTGTTTCATAACCTTTATCTTAGTCTGTTGGATGATCAGATATCTCATGGCCTTCCTGTTCCTCCATTCGGGTGCCCAAAACTTCAAATGTAACGATAGTTACGTCTTTTAAAACGTGAGTCTTTTCTTTGTACGAATCTCTATGTCATTGTCGCATCGTGAGTCCGATTACCGTCCGGTTAGCTTCGTATCCTTTATCTGAGTCTGTTGCATGCTCAGATATCTTATGGCCGTCCAGTTCCTCCATTCGGGTGCGTGAAACTTCAAATGTACCGATAGTTATGTCCTTTAAAACTCGAGTCTATTCTTGTGTACGAATCTCTATGTCATCGTCGCATCGTGAGTCCGATTACCATCCGCTCAGCTTCGTATCCTTTATCTGAGTCTATTGCATGATCAGATATCTTATGGCCTTCCCGTTTCTCTATGCAGGTGCCCGAAACTTCAAATGTACCGATAGTTACGTCCTTTAAAACTCGAGTCTTTTCTTGTGTACAAATCTCTATGTCATTGTAGCATCGTGATTCCGATTACCATCCGCTCAGCTTCGTATCCTTTATTTGAGTCTGCTGCAGTATCAGATATCTTATGGCCATCCCGTTCCTCCATTCGGGTACCCGAAACTTCATATGTACCTATAGTTCTGTCATTTAAAACTCGAGCCTTTTCTTGTGTACGAATCACTATGTCATTGTCACATTGTGAGTCCGATTACGGTCCGGTCCGCTTCGTATCCTTTATTTGAGTATGTAGCATGATCAGATATCTTATGGTCGTCCCGTTCCTCCATTCGGGTGCCTGAAACTTCAAATGTACCGATAGTTATGTCCTTTAAAACTCGAGTCTTTTCGTGTGATTGAATTTCTATGTCATTGTCGCATCGTGAGTCCGATTACCGTCCGGTCCGCTTCGTATCCTTTATCTGAGTCTATAGCATGATCAGATATCTTATGGCCTTCACATTCCTCCATTCGGGTGTCCAGAACTTCAAATATACCTAAAGTTACGTCCTTTAGAATTTGAGTCTTTTCTTGTGTACGAATCTCTAAGACATTGTAGCATGGTGATTCCTATTACCATCCGCTCAGCTTCATAACCTTTATCTAAGTCTGTTGCAGTATCAAATATCTTATGGCCATCCCGTTCCTCCATTCGGGTGCCCTAAACTTCATATGTACCGATAGTTCTGTCCTTTAAAACTCGATTCTTTTCTTGTGTACGAATCTCTATGTCATTGTCACATCGTGAGTCCGATTACCATCCAGTTTGCCTCGTATCCTTTATCTGAGTCTGTTGCATGATCAGATATATCTTATGGCCTTCCCGTTCCTCCATTCGGGTGCCCGAAACTTCGAATGTACCGATAGTTATGTCTTTAAAACTCGAATCTTTTCTTGTGTACGAATCTCTATGTTATTGTCGCATCGTGATTCCGATTACCATCCCTTCAGCTTCGTATCCTTTATCAGAGTCAGTTGCATGATCAGATATCTTCTGGCCTTGCCGTTCCTCCATTCGGGTGCCCGAAACTTCAAATGTACCGATAGTTACGTCCTTTAAAACGCGAGTCTTTTCTTCTGTACGAATCTCTATACCATTGTCGCATCGTGAGTCCGATTACCATCCGGTCAGGTTCGTATCCTTTATCTGTGTCAGTTGCATGATCAGATATCTTCTGGCCTTGCCGTTCCTCCATTCGGGTGCCCAAAACTTCAAATGTACAGATAGTTACGTCCTTTAAAACGCGAGTCTTTTCTTACGTACGAATCTCTCGGTCATTGTCGCATCGTGATTCCGATTACCACCCGTTCAGTTTCGTATCCTTTATCTGAGTCAGTTGCATGATCAGATATCTTCTGGCCTTGCCGTTCCTCCATTCGGTTGCCCAAAACTTCAAATGTACCGATAGTTACGTCCTTTAAAACGAGAGTCTTTTCATCTGTATGAATCTCTATGCCGTTGTCGCATCGTAAGTCCGATTACTGTCCCGTCTACTTCGTATCCTTTATCTGAGTCTGTAGCATGATTAGATATCTTATGGCATTCACGTTCCTCCATTCGAGTGCCCGAAACTTCAGATGTACCGATAGTTACGTCCTTTAAAACTTGAGTGTTTTCTTGTGTACGAATCTCTATGTCATTGTCGCATCGTGAGTCCAATTACCATCCGGTCTGCTTCGTAACCTTTATCTGAGTCTGTTGCATGATCCGATATCTTATGGCCTTCCCGTTCCTCCATTCGGGTGCCCAAAACTTCAAGTGTACAGATAGTTACTTCCTTTAAAACTTGAGTGTTTTCTTGTGTACAAATCGCTATGTCATTGTCGCATCGTGAGTCCGATTACCATCCGGTCAGCTTGGTATCCTTTATCTGAGTCTGTTGTATGATCAGATATCTTATGTCCTTCCCGTTCCTCAATTCGGGTGCCCGAAACTACAAATTTACCGATATACGTCCTTTAAAACGCTAGTCTTTTCTTCTGTACGAATCTCTATGTCATTGTAATTTACCACAATTTTATGAAGGGAGATAACAATAATAAAACAAATCATAGCTTTGACTAAATGGGTCAATCCTTGTTTATTTCTTTTATTCAGTTTTCAAAATCCCTTATCACCAAACTTCCTTATCACCTTCAACTGAATGACGGAAGAATCGGCTTGCAAATCCTTGAAGTTGTTTTAAAACCCCTCTCAATCCCAACCGGTTACCACAGGAAAAAAAAAATAATAATAAATTACCATCGTCCACCCACAAATCTCCGCTCCTGTTTGCAGCTGTTGACGTTGTGGCTACTGGCAAGACGTCACCGTCGTACCTTTGGTTTGGAATCTACGACGACTTCAAGTTTGATTACTAGAAAACTAGTTTTGTTTGACACTTAAGCCACCACCACACTCTCAGGTTCGATCGATCGCGGCCACTGGCTTATGTTGTTTCTCACCTTTGTATGACCACAACCGTAAGCCACCTGAAACTTCATCTCACGTCGGCCACTGTACACCACCGTCATCGCGTATGTTCCTACACCACGAACGTTTTGGGTTACTCTTTTTGCTCCAGTCAAGGTAAACGAACCAACCAACCTTGTTTGTTGCATTTTTCTGGTTAAGGTTACTGGTTCGGGTTGGGTTGTTAATCGTTCCGGCGACCTTGAATTCGGGTTGAGAGTGCCGGCGAGTTACGAAGAGAGGGAGCTAGGTGGCTTCGTAACCCGGTTACTATGTGGGTACGTGTGTGTGTGTTTCGATGGTGTAGGATTGTGTGTATAGATATTTGAATGTTATTGTGTATATATGTATGAGTGTGTGTAGGTATGTGTGCATGAGTATGTGTTGAATGGGTGTGTGGCAGAATATGATGTCTATGTGTGTGTCTTGGAGATATTTTATGTAACACCAAATAATCAAAGGGTACTTATTTTGTATAGATCAGAGTGTTCAAATTTATGGATTTGATTTTGATAAACAAAGTTTATATTACCTATAGATTTAAAAGTCTATACATGTTACAAGATTTTTCAAAATGTATACACACTTCTTACTTTAAATTAAAGGAGGCGCGTAAACTGTGTATGAAAATTTAGCTAAGAGTAGTTCTCATAAAACATTATGGGTATGTTTAATTCGAGGTCGCCGGGGAAAATCAAAAGAACGAATTTTTAAATTAAAAATGCTCAAACAAAACTAATCTCTAAACTACGGGATTTAGGTTTGCGTATTCGTTGAAGACGATTTATTTTTCCTTGCTTTGCTAATAAGGTACGGATTCCGTTTCCTTCTTTTTATAGTATTTTTTTATATAAATCTTAATCCGTTACTTTGTAGTGCGGATTTTGTTGAATTCATATGTTCCATTTGATTTTTGATAGCATGCAATATACCTTCATTTTGTAATCATTGTTGCATGTTCCATTTAGAGTTGTGCTAGTATTTTTAGAATATGAAATGGCTTTTGTACTCTGTCACCCGAGCACTCTGTTTCTGACTTGTCGTTGGGGCGTCAGCGGCATGAACACCTTCCGTGACAGTGCGTAATCAAAATCACGGCGTCTCTGACATGGTCCTTTAGAGGCGTATGGATATATCCTAGATCTGTTTCTGATTTCTGACATCTGATATATGTTTCTGTTTTCTGGAGATGAATGTGTGTACGCCACGCGCACCATCTCATAGGTGCATGGACTAGCTATCTATGTACCCCTCTGTTTAGGCTCGTGGGTGCTTCTACATTACGTGACTTATTTATTGGCTTGTATAGTCACGTATTTTAGTATATGATATGTTTTGTGTTGATGTCTGATTTGTTCTGTATGTATCTGATATAAGTTTTGAGATTCGATTCGTGTCAGTATCTGTTTTCAGTTTCAACTTTTATTTCGGTTCAGCTTCGGTACCCTTTCGTAGTATTGTACGTCCGGCTTTACTTGTACTGTTGATTTCTCCGTTACTGAGCAACCTTTGGCTCAGCCGTATTTTCTTTGTTTTGTTTTTCTTATGTGTTCGCAGGTAATCTGGGGAATCAGGGATGAGTGAGAGAGTAATGAAGTTCAAGAATAATTAAACTCTCATTTTCGTTTATTTCAGTTTTAAATAAATTAAGACTTAAGATTTTGTACGGTTTGATTTAAGACTCTCGGTTGTCTTTTTTACTATGTTTCTATTTTTAAATGGATTGTGTTTGGTTTTGATATCTGTAACAGTGACACCTCAGCCTGTTCGGGGTTGGGGTGTGACACAGTGTCGCATCGTGAGTCCGATTACCATCTGGTCTGCTTTGTAACCTTTATCTGAGTCTGTTGCATGATCCGATATCTTATGGCCTTCCCGTTCCTCCATTCGGGTGCCCAAAACTTCAAGTGTACAGATAGTTACTTCCTTTAAGACGCGAGCCTTTTCTTCTGTACGAATCTCTATGTCATTGTCGCATCGTGAGTCCGATTACCATCCGGTCAGCTTGGTATCCTTTATCTGAGTCTGTTGCATGATCAGATATCTTATGTCCTTCCCGTTCCTCAATTCGGGTGCCCAAAACTACAAATTTACCGATATACGTCCTTTAAAACGCTAGTCTTTTCTTCTGTACGAATCTCTATGTCATTGTCGCATCGTGAGTCTGAGTACCATCCGAACAGCTTCGTATCCTTTATCTGAGTCTGTTGCATGATCAGATATTTTATGGCCTTCTCGTTCCTCCATTCGAGTGCCCGAAACTTCAAATGTACCGATAGTTATGTCCTTTAAAACTCGAGTGTTTTCTTCTGTACGAATCTCTATGTCATTGTCGCATCGTGAGTCCGATTACCGTCCGGTCAGCTTTGTATACTTTATCTGAGTCTGTAGCATGATCAGATACTTTATGGCCTTCCTGTTCCTCCATTCGGGTGCCCAAAACTTCAAATGTACCGATAGTTACGTCCTTTAAAACGTGAGTCTTTTCTTCTGTACTAATCTCTATGTCATTGTCGCATCGTGAGTCCAATTACCGTCCCGTCAGCTTTGTATCCTTTATCTGAGTCTGTTGCATTATCAGATATATTATGGCCTTCCCGTTCCTACATTCGGGTGCCTGAAACTTCAAATTTACCGATAGTTATGTCCTTTAAAACTCGAGTCTTTTCTTCTGTACGAATCTCTATGTCATTGTCGCATCGTGAGTTCGATTACCGTCCGGTCTGCTTCGTATCCTTTATCTATGTCTGTAGCATGATTAGATATCTTATGGCCTTCACGTTCCTCCATTCGGGTGCCCGAAACTTCAGATGTACCGATAGTTACGTCCTTTAAAACTTGAGTGTTTTCTTGTGTACGAATCTCTATGTCATTGTCGCATCGTGAGTCCGATTACCATCCGGTCTGCTTCGTAACATTTATCTGAGTCTGTTGCATGATCCGATATCTTATGGCCTTCCCGTTCCTCCATTCGGGTGCCCAATACTTTAAGTGTACAGATAGTTACGTCCTTTAAGACGCGAGTCTTTTCTTCTGTACGAATCTCTATGTCATTGTCGCATCGCGAGTCCGATTACCATCCAGTCAGCTTGGTATCCTTTATCTGAGTCTGTTGCATGATTAGATATCTTATGTCCTTCCCGTTCCTCAATTCGGGTGCCCAAAACTACAAATTTACCGATATACGTTCTTTAAAACGCCAGTCTTTTCTTCATTACGAATCTCTAAGTCATTGTCGCATCGTGAGTCCGAGTACCATCCGAACAGCTTCGTATCCTTTATCTGAGTCTGTTGCATGATCAGATATTTTATGGCCTTCTCGTTCCTCCATTCGGGTGCCCGAAACTTCAAATGTACCGATACTTATGTCTTTTAAAACGCTAGTCTTTTCTTCTGTACGAATCTCTATGTCATTGTCGCATCGTTACTCCGAGTACCATCCGAACAGCCTCGTATCCTTTATCTGAGTCTATTGCATGATCAGATATTTTATGGCCTTCTCGTTCCTCCATTCGGGTGCCCGAAACTTCAAATGTACCGATATTTATGTCTTTTAAAACTCGAGTCTTTTCTTCTGTACGAATCTCTATGTCATTGTCGCAACGTGAGTCTGATTAACGTCCGGTCTGCTTCGTATCATTTATCTAAGTATGTCGCATGATTAGATATCTTATGGCCTTCACGTTCCTCCATTCGGGTGCCCGAAACTTCAAATGTACCGATAGTTACGTCCTTTAAAACTTGAGTCTTTTCTTGTGTACGAATCTCCATGTCATTGTCGCATCGTGAGTCCGATTACCATCCGGTCTGCTTCGTAACCTTTATCTGAGTCTGTTGCATGATCAGATATCTTGTGGCCTTCCGTTCCTCCATTCGGGTGCCCAAAACTTCAAGTGTACAAATAGTTACGTCCTTTAAGACGCTAGTCTTTTCTTCTGTACGAATCTCTATGTCATTGTCGCATCGTGAGTCTGAGTACCATCCGAACAGCTTCGTATCCTTTATCTGAGTCTGTTGCATGATCAGATATTTTATGGCCTTCTCGTTCCTCCATTCGGGTGCCCGAAACTTCAAATGTACCAATAGTTATGTCCTTTAAAACTCGAGTCTTTTCTTCTGTACGAATCTCTATGTCATTGTTGCATCGTGAGTCCGATTACTGTCCGGTCAGCTTCGTATACTTTATCTGAGTCTGTAGTATGATCAGATATCTTATGGCCTTCCTGTTCCTCCATTCGTGTGCCCAAAACTTCAAATGTACTGATAGTTACGTCCATTAAAACGTGAGTCTTTTCTTCTGTACTAATTTCTATGTCATTGTCGCACCGTGAGTCCAATTACCGTCCCGTCAGCTTCGTATCCTTTTTTTTTGGTAAAGGAGTCGGCACTCCGGTAAATATTATAAACCACAAAAAAATATGTACAATCAAACCGGCTTTATGGACTTTACAAAATAAACCTATAAACTATAGTCCATAAAGCCCACACAATCCAAAACAAACCACTAAACACCACTATCACAAACCACTAGCCATAATCTAAACATTCAGAAACCCAACCCCAATGCCCACTAACTCTAAAAGCCCATACAATCATAGCCCTTACCCTAACAAGCCCAAAATCAATACTGAAGTCTTCATACAGCATCCATATCTTCAATCCATTATACATCATCACTTTGTCTCTATCATTGCATGTCTTCAGTCTCTCAATACAGCATTCCAGCTCAAATTGACTCCATCTTCTGTTGAATTCACGCTGAACCAGTAGACCCTTAAACATTTCATTCCAAACCGCTGCTCTCGAATCTTTAACAACCATGTAGAACTTCAACATATCTTTCCAGCAGCAGCAAACACTCCATCCATTAAAACTGGTAAGATCAATCCAGCATCCATTAAACAGACCCAACCCAGACCCCATTACAACCATAACAACACAACTCAAATGATAAACCATATCACCCAACCCATTTAAAACCACATCCCATAACAGACCAACAAAAATAGACTCAAAACCTAATCTAAAATCAAGAAACAGGTTAAGAAACGAAATCATAAAATCATAGGTTCCCCATCTTTGCTTGGTACTAGAAAATATAAAACACTTTGGGGTGGAAATCAATGTCCTAATAGCAAAGATGGTGTCCATCCTTATCTCTCCAGGTGTAATGCTCCCCTTGAGCTCAGTATATCCTAACCACCAATTATACAACGCAGAACCAGGCTTATTTCCATAGATAGAAACAGAACCCAGCAGAATAGACTCACACAACACCATACCAAGAACAGAACAGAAACAAAAGGAAGGCTTAAAAGCCCAGATCTCTACCCAAACGCTTTTAGTACTCCTTATTCCTGCAAGTTCCCATATATGTGACCCATTCCCTCCCATAGGCAAGTGCCTAGACAGACTGACCGACTCAGACCTCAAATGAAACAAGCTCAACAAAAACCATTTACAAGTATAGGTTCCTGACCAGTGATTAGTGCTAAAAAATAAAAAATTTATGAAAGAGAATAATGTCCTAAAACCACTGATCAGATCCATCCTTATCTCTCCAAGGTGTATGCTTTCTCCAAGCCTCAACAATCCTAAAATCCCCTTTAACCAGGCAGAACTGGAATCAGTTTCAATAAGAAACATGAAATCCAGCAGAACATTTTTGAAAAAAAGACTATATACACAAACCCATTTTTGAGATAAAAAAGGAAGCTTTAACAGCCAGATTTCTACCCATACGCTTATAGTTCTCCAGATTACAGCAAGTTCCCATTTATAAAAACCCTCCCCCCCCCTAGGCAAGTGCCTATAATCACAGACCCAATATGACTCAAAAATGAAAAGGCTCAACGAAATCAACTGAATAACAAGGTTTTCCAGCCAGTGGAAGGTGCTACAAAATACAAAATTTGGGGTGGAAAAACATGTCCTAAATCCACTGGCTAGATCCATCCTTATCGCTCCCGGTGTGTGGCTTACTCCAAGCCCAAAAATTCCTAAATCTCCATACACACACGCAGAACTAATACCTTCCACAAAACCAGTAAAAGGTATCAGCAGAGGTTTTAATATAAAAACAAACCAGACCATTTCTTTTACAGAATCAGAATAAAAAACAGGAAGCTTTAAAAGCCAGATTTCTACCCATACGCTTTTTGTACACCTTATTACAGCAAGTTCCCAAAGATATAATCCCACCCACCCTATAGGCCAAGGCCCAAAAGTATAGACAGACACATACCAACAAGAGAACAGGCTCAACAAATGTTCATAACAAACATGGGTTCTTAACCAGTGGCTGGAGTTAGAAAACAAAACAAAAATCAAGAAGAACCAGATCCTAAAGCCACTGGTCAAATCCAACCAAACGCCTCCCAGTTTAAAGCTGACTCCCAGCCATCTTAATCCTAGTTCTCCCAGAGATTTGGCACAGATGCTTATCAAGAAAAGCATCAGATCAGTTAAAAAATCAAAAAAATAAAGTTTTGAGAAAACACAGGAAGGTTCCAAGAACCTGATCACTACCCAAACGGACTTTAGTCTCCAGATTACTGCAAATTCCCCATATAAAACCCCCCAGTTCCAAAAAAATCAATACAACCCAGCCCAATATTCCAACCCAAACCACCATAAACCTTTACAACCCTCTCCTTACCCCTGCTACCTTCAAACAACCCCACTCCCCACTCAACCCCATACCACCTACTCCCTATTATCATTATTATCAAGATCATCCACATACTTAATATTCCATACAGAACTCACTAAAACATCCCTCTGGTCAGCCTTAAACTTCATACCAGCCAGCTTAAGCTGGACAGTATCCTGCACCTGTGAACAGATTACCCTAACAGACCTCTTTTTATTATTAAAAAGTCTGTTGTTTCTTTCCTGCCACACAGTATAAACAGTAGCAGCCAAAACCAATCTCTGAATCCTTCCCAACACAGATTTGCCAACATTCATTTTACTAATATATCCCACTATCCCTTCCCAATCATCAGGCATCTTCTCCATCCTAGCCAAAACCTTCATTCTCCACCAAACCAATCTAGAGAACTCACAAGAGAAGAATAAATGGTTATGACTATCCTTACAATTCCCACACAAACTGCACTTAAGCACTTTTTTCACATTCCACCTTTCCATTCTATCCTGAGTAGGGAGCTTAAATTTAAATGCCAGCCAAGTAATAAAAGAATGTCTAGGTATATTATTACTAAACCATACAAACCTATGCCACTTAACCACCTCTCCCCCTCTAACCAGATCATCATACACCACCTTTGAAGAAAAAGCCACAAACTTATCCTTCTCATTAACCCATCCAAACTTATCAGTTCTACCCATATGTAGCACAGGCAAGCTTTCCTCAAAAAACCAAGAGTACTTAGCCCTCCATTCCTCAGGAACTTTCCACCCATTTTCCCCTACCAAATCAGCCACCTTTAACTTCAGATCAAAACCAGCAGCCCTAATGTCTCTCCTATTTATCAAATTAATAAGAGGACCTTTAGAATGCCATTTATCAAACCATGCATTAATCAGCTTCCCATCCCCTATTCTAGCAACACATTTATTCCTAAACATACTCCTGCACCCCAAAATTTGCTTCCAAGTCCATGAGTCAGCATTAGCTTCCTCAACCTCCCAGAAACTACACCCTCTTAGCTTATATGCATTAATCCACTGAACCCATAAAGATCCCTTGTTATTCAAAATATTCCAAATATGCTTAGCCATCAAAGCACAATTTCTCTCTTTCAGTCTAGTAATACCCAAACCCCCCTTACTCTTTTTAAAACATAGTTCATCCCACCCCACCTTTGCACATCCTTGCCTAAACTCCCCTTGGCACCATAAAAATCCTCTACATATCCTAATCACATCTTCCAGAATATTATCAGGGAGCATAAACAAAGAAGACCAGTAAACTGTCAAAGATGACAACACTGACTTCAATAACTGGACTCTACCAGCATAAGAAAGAAACTGGTTCTTCCAATCAGAAATTCTCCTCTTGACCTTGTCCAGTAACACTCCACAATCCTTCTGATATAACCTCTTGGAATCCAAAGGGATACCCAAATATTTCATAGGCAATCCCCCCACTCTAAACTGCAATAACTCCAATATATTCTTTTGAACCTCCAAATCCACATTACCAAACACAATCTCACTCTTCCCCAAATTTGGTCTCAGCCCTGAACATCCACCAAATTCCTCAAGAGCCTCCTTCATCACCTGAATAGACTTCACATCTGCATTACAAAAAATAAACAAATCATCAGCAAAACATAAATGCGTTAAATTTAACTTTTCACATTTCCAATGATACTTAAAATCCTTATTATTCCTAATTCTTCTTTTCATCATTAAATTCAACACCTCCATAACTAGAGTGAACAGATAGGGTGACATAGGGTCCCCTTGTCTCAGACCCTTCTCCCCCCTGAAATAACCATATAAATTCCCATTCAGGTTTAAAGAGTAAGACACTGTTCTGATACAAGTCATAACCCAACCCACAAATTTACAAGGAAACCCAAACAGAATCAAGCACTGCTCCAAGAAGTCATGATCTACAGAATCATAAGCCTTCTGCAGATCCACCTTGATAGCCACCCTAGGGTACCCCCTCTTCCAGTCATAACCCTTAACCAATTCTTGAGCTAACAGGATATTATCACTTATTAATCTGCCTGGAACAAAAGCACTCTGAGCTTTATCAACCAAAGAATCTAATACCCTCATCAATCTATTGCAAATCACTTTGCTTATACACTTATAAATCACATTACAGCACGAAATAGGTCTGAATTCAGACACCACAGTAGGAGCAGCCACCTTAGGAACCAGAGAGATAACAGTAGCATTAATCTGTTTCAAGATCTTCCCAGTGTCAAAAAACTCCCTAACAGCCCCACAAATATCCCCCCCAATAATTTCCCAGGAAGCCTTAAAGAATTTAGCTGAAAACCCATCCGGGCCAGGTGCCTTATTATCATCAATCTGGAATAAAGCATTCTTGATTTCATCATTAGACACCTCAGCCAATAACCCTTCACCATACCTTTGATCCAATTTATTAACAAATAAATCCTCCCCTTCAACAATATCCACCACCCTCTCCTTCTTTCCCATCAACCCCATATAGAACTTAACAAAAGCATTCCCAATATTACCCTCTCTATACTCATTACCCTCACAATCAGAAATTTGATCCAGCTTACCCCTAACCTGCCTCTGCTTGACAGAATGAAAAAAATACTTATTATTTTGATCACCCACTTTCAACCAATGCATTTTAGATTTCTGCTTTAACATACACTCCTCATCCCTCAATGCCTCATTAAAGGCATCTAAATATACTAACTCTTCCTGCCTTAGGTCAATATTATCAGGATTCATAGAAACTTCCTCCTGAACTTTCTCTAGTTCCACCCTAACCCTTTCCACTTTCCTAGTCAAATTCCCTTGCTGAAAATTAAGCTTCCTCAAAGGTTTCTTTAACCCCTTTAGCTTATTCACCACCCCAAACATCTTACATCCCCTCACCTCCAAGTTCCACCCCTCCCTCACAATAGGCAGAAACTCTTTTTTATTAACCAGAAAATTCCAAAACTTAAAAGGCTTTGGACTACTATCCTGAGAATCCACAAAAGACATCACCATGGGAGAATGATCAGAAGAGTAATAAGGCAAGAACTTCACTCCCACATTACAAAACACCTCCCTGAATTTGTCATTTCCCATAACTCTATCTAATTTCTCCATAATGCCATCAGCTTTCCCTGGCTTCTGATTCCAGGTATAAAACAGCCCAGAGCTAGGAAGATCACAAACATTCAAAGTATCCACACACTCCTTAAACTCCTCCATCCCATAAATAGAAGTCCCCAAAGCAGTGTTTTTCTCATAAGGATCCAGGATAGCATTATAATCTCCCATAACAACCCAAGGATTATTAACAATAACACTAGAATGCCCAATCAAATCAGCCCACAACTCCCTTCTTCCAACAACATTAGTAACCCCATAAATGAAAGAACAAAAAAACCTATCTCCACCACCCAGAGGGCACACTAAGCAGTGAATAACCTGCTCCTTCTTTTGCAAAATCACCACATCCATAGCCCTACTATCCCATCCAATCACTATTCTAACCCAGCTACTACATTGATCAGCATTAGAACACCATTCCCAATTCCTCATAATTCCCTTACACACCCTATCAATCCCATTTTTATTAACTCTAGTCTCAATCAGCCCACACAACTTAACCCCATTATCACTAATCACCCTAGAAATCTGCCTTTGCTTAGAAGCACTAGACATGCCCCTAACATTCCAAGCTAGAGATCCAATCTTCATCTAAACAGGCACAGCAGCATCAGAATTCTTCATTCCAGAAGAATCCCCAGATTCATTTCCCATAACTTCAGCATCCTGCACCACAGAAACAACAGAAGCACTACTACCCCTATTGGCCTCCACCAGTTTAGAAAACATTAATTTATCCCATTGCTCAAAAAATACTTTAACTTGACCTATGTTCCATTTTCTCATAATTTCATTAGAAGGACAAGTTTTTGTAAGAACATAATGGGCAACCTCATTGAACTGAGCATCATTCATTTTAAAGTACCCAGATTTTACATTGACACTAGTTTCAATTTTATTCCTAATATCAGAATCCACATCCATATTCAAAACCTCATTAGAACAACCAACCTGACCAACCCCAGACCCCTTCTCAGACTCCCCAATAACATTCACCCTACTTTCACCAACCCCCCCTCCCTTCACAGACTCCTTAACCAAACTCTCACTACTATTACCACCCCAGACCCCTTCCCAGACTCATTTCCAACATTCCCCTGCTTACCAACCCCAGACCCTTCCCCAGACTTCTTAATCTGTTGCTTCTTAACAATGTTTCCCCCCTTAGCACTCCCAGAGGATTGCCCCACATTATCAGCTAAGATAGACTTCCCCTTATCATTACCATTATCACTATTACCCTCCCCCAACTCATCCCTTAATACAGCAAAAGCATTCTTAACATTAATATTATTATTATCATTCTTAACCACCCATTGCCTCCCCCCATTAACATTCCCTTGATTTTTATTCCCCCTAATAATACCCCCTTGACCCCCCTGACCTCTATTTCCAGCATTCCCACCATTAGAAGCCCCCTGATTACCCAGCCCTCTATTCCCATTATTTCTCCCATTAGAATTCCCTCCCTGATTTCTATCAATCCCATTACCCTGAAACCCCCCTCTCTTATTACCACCATTATTAACCACCCTATTCCTCCTACCCACCATTTGATACCCCTCTGCATCAACCCCAGAAACAGGGAAATCAGCTTGACTTGCCTGATACAATTCTTTAAGGAGCTGTTCAGTTTTGCCAGCCACCTCTTCAGCAGTCAACACTCTATTCTTACACCCTTCATAATCATGACCAAACACTTTACATGCAGAACACTTCTTAATCTTCACCTGATATTCCACTCTAACCTTCTGAATAAAAGCAGCCTTGCCAACATCAGGGGGATAGTAAGCATTAACAAACTCAGGTAACACCTTATCAGCTTTTACCTCAACCAACACTCTAGCAAAACCAGCCATACCCTCCTTTTTATTACACCTCATAGCTGTCACCTTATCCAACATAATAGGATCACCAATACAACTCATCATACTACTTAAACTCTCTCTATTCCACAACTCCATAGGCATATTAGGAACTGTAACCCAGATAGGAATGGAACTGGGCTCAACCCTTTCCAAATTAACTCCCACCTCCCATTTCCTAATGCACAGAGGAACATCATTAATCAACCAGGGGCCCTTGTTAATAGTTTCCATCATACCCACTTCAGACTTAAACTTAAAGAAGAATATACCACTCCCATTGGAAGAAACCTCAACCAATCCATACTTCTTCCACATCCTAAACAAATGGTACCTGACCATACCAATAGAAAGAAATTGCCCAACACTATAGCCATATAGATAAGTGCTATAAGCAGCTCTAGCCTCCATCAGTTTCTCAGGTTTAATCACTGCCACTACTTCTCCTGATTCCAGTACCTTAGGAGGAACAAATGCCATTTTAGTCTCCAATACTTCCAATGATTTATCCCTAGCCATATCAGCAAAAGAAGCAACTGGCTTCCCTTTATTATTCCCACCCTCACCTTCATTCACAGCATTAAACACCACATCCCCTGTCTCAACCCCTGTACTCATGATCGATTTTGGAATAGGTTTTAATTTGCTAATAAAAGGCATATCCTCCTTGGTAACTTTATAAGGACCCATCTTAGCAGATGTCTTACTGATCAGCTTCTTCATAGAAGGAGTCTTCAGTATTCCCCTCCAAGGCAACCTAGTAGTAATGTCACCCTTTTTAACTACTTCCTCACCTCCCTCCTCCATAGTTTCACCCTCCTCACTACCCTTTACTTCAGTCCCCTTCTCATCTTTCTCCTCCTTAGCTTCCTCTTCTTTATCCTTAACCTTAGTACTGCCACCCCCCAAAGTAATGTTACCCTCCTCATCAACAGTAACCTTACTCCCAGCCCCAGGACTGTAAGACCACTGCTGATTAGAAACCGACAGCTGCAACCTTAACTCATTTGCTTTCCCCTCATCCACATTATTATTCTTCCTTCCCACTTTCAACTTAACAGGGGCAACATTAGAGTTACCCTCATTAACCACCCCCAGTACCTCCTGAGCAGACACTAACTCAGGCAAAATCTCATCACTATCCCCTAATCCAAAATCACTCTCAATTCTCACATAATTACCTTCTCCCCAAAGAACTTTCCTGGACTTCATATAAGTATTCTCATTCCTAATAGATCTCTTTTTCCTATTCTCCAGGAATACAAAGTTAGCCCCCAAACCAGATTCAAAAACATTAGAATTAACATCCAATTGAGCAACCAAACCCCCTTTACTCTCATCCTTCATCAGAACATCATTATCAGCAGAACAGTTAGACAAACAGCTTCCATACCCCAGCCTACTCATAAACCCAGCAACAACTTGCATAATAAGCCCATATCTCCCAGCCAGCTTACTAGCAAATGACAACCCCCTACCCGCAATCTCATCTTCAACCATACGATTAACAGTTTCCAATTTACCCAACCCAGCCAGCTTAATAATAGGTAACGTTTCATTCATCAACCGATGTTTCCAATTATCACCAAACAGAGTAACAAATAAACTCACCACATCAGGACTGAAAATAAGGGAATCCTTCTTACCAGACATAAAACGATTAAGGATAACCTGCTCCGAAGTCACCTTCCCCTCAGCTTCCGATGACATAGAAGCTTCCTTCTCATTAGTACACAAAATATCAGGAGGACCCTTAGGAGGGGGCTCCGTAATCGGAACCCTAGCTACCGGATCCATAAGCTCACAACCGTAACAGAAGAACAAAGAACAGTAACAAAGAACAGCGAGCAAACAACGAAGAAGAAGAAAGGGTTAGAAGAGGCGGGAAAAGAGAAACACAGAAGAAAACCCCTGAATCGCCAAAATCGCCCAATTCAGAGAGAAAACCCTAGCTCTGCTTCGTATCCTTTATTTGAGTCTATTGCATAGCTTCGTATCCTTTATCTGAGTCTGTAGCATGATTAGATATCTTATGGCCTTCACGTTCCTCCATTCGAGTGCCCGAAACTTCAGATGTACCGATAGTTACGTCCTTTAAAACTTGAGTGTTTTCTTGTGTACGAATCTCTATGTCATTGTCGCATCGTGAGTCCAATTACCATCCGGTCTGCTTCGTAACCTTTATCTGAGTCTGTTGCATGATCCGATATCTTATGGCCTTCCCGTTCCTCCATTCGGGTGCCCAAAACTTCAAGTGTACAGATAGTTACTTCCTTTAAAACTTGAGTGTTTTCTTGTGTACGAATCTCTATGTCGTTGTCGCATCGTGAGTCCGATTACCATCCGGTCAGCTTGGTATCCTTTATCTGAGTCTGTTGCATGATCAGATATCTTATGTCCTTCCCGTTCCTCAATTCGGGTGCCCAAAACTACAAATTTACCGATATACGTCCTTTAAAACGCTAGTCTTTTCTTCTGTAAGATTCTCTATTTCATTTTCGCATCGTGAGTCCGAGTACCATCCGAACAGCTTCGTATCCTTTATCTGAGTGTGTTGCATGATCAGATATTTTATGGCCTTCTCGTTCCTCCATTCGGGTGCGGGAAACTTCAAATTTACCGATACTTATGTCTTTTAAAACTCGAGTCTTTTCTTCTGTACGAATCTCTATGTCATTGTCGCATCGTGAGTCTGATTATCATCCGATCTGCTTCGTATCATTTATCTAAGTATGTCGCATGATTAGATATCTTATGGCCTTCACGTTCCTCCATTCGGGTGCCCGAATTTTCAAATGTACCGATAGCTACGTCCTTTAAAACTTGAGTCTTTTCTTGTGTACGAATCTCCATGTCATTGTCGCATCGTGAGTCCGATTACCATCTGGTCTGCTTCGTAACCTTTATCTGAGTCTGTTGCATGATCAGATATCTTATGGCCTTCCGTTCCTCCATTCGGGTGCCCACAACTTCAAGTGTACAAATAGTTACGTCCTTTAGGACGCTAGTCTTTTCTTCTGTACGAATCTCTATGTCATTGTCGCATCGTGAGTCCGAGTACCATCTGAACAGCTTCGTATCCTTTATCTGAGTCTGTTGCATGATCAGATATTTTATGGCCTTCCGTTCCTCCATTCGGGTGCCCAAAACTTCAAGTGTACAGATAGTTACTTCCTTTAAGACGCGAGTCTTTTCTTCTGTACGAATCTCTATGTCATTGTCGCATCGTGAGTCCGATTACCATCCGGTCAGCTTGGTATCCTTTATCTGAGTCTGTTGCATGATCAGATATCTTATGTCCTTCCCGTTCCTCAATTCGGGTGCCCAAAACTACAAATTTACCGATATACGTCCTTTAAAACGCTAGTCTTTTCTTCTGTACGAATCTCTATGTCATTGTCGCATCGTGAGTCCGCGTACCATCCGAACAGCTTCGTATCCTTTATCTTAGTCTATTGCATGATCAGATATTTTATGGCCTTCTCGTTCCTCCATTCGGGTGCCCGAAACTTCAAATGTACCAATAGTTACGTCCTTTAAAACTTGAGTCTTTTCTTGTGTACGAATCTCTATGTCATTGTTGCATCGTGAGTCCGATTACCATCCGGTCTACTTCGTAACCTTTATCTGAGTCTGTTGCATGATCAAATATCTTATGGCCTACACGTTGCTCCATTCGGGTGCCTAAAACTTCAAATGTGTAGATAGTTACGTCCTTTAATACGCGAGTCTTTTCTTCTGTACGAATCTCTATGTCATTGTCGCATCGTGAGTCCGATTACCATCCGGTCAGCTTGGTATCCTTTATCTGAGTCTGTTGCATGATCAGATATCTTATGGCCTTCCCGTTCCTCCATTCGGGTGCCCGAAACTTCAAATGTACCGATAGTTACGTCTTTTAAAACTCGAGTCTTTTCTTGTGTACGAATATCTATGTCATTGTAGCATCGTGAGTCCGATTACGATCCGCTCAGCTTCTTATCCTTTATTTGAGTCTATTGCATGATCAGATATCTTATGGCCTTCCCGTTCTTCCATTCGGGTGCCCGAAACTTCAAATGTACCGATAGTTATGCCCATTAAAACTCGATTCTTTTCTTGTGTACGAATCTCTATGTCAGTGTCGCATCGTGAGTCCGATTAGCGTCCAGTTAGCCTCGTATCCTTTATCTGAGTCAGTTGCATGATCAGATACTTAATGGCCTTCCCGTTTGTCCACTCGGGTGCCCAAAACTACAAATATACCGATTGTTATGTCCTTTGAAACATGAGTCATTTTTTGTGTACGAATCTCTATGTCATTGTCGCATCGTGAGTCCGATTACCGTCCGGTCTGCTTTGTATCCTTTATCTGAGTCTGTAGCATGATCAGATATCTTATGGCCTTCTCGGTCCTCCATTCGGGTGCCTAAAACTTCAAATGTACCGATAGTTACGTCCTTTAAAACGCGAGTCTTTTCTTCTGTACTAATCTCTATGTCATTGTCGCATCGTGAGTCCGATTACCGTCCGGTCTGCTTTGTATCCTTTATCTGAGTCTGTAGCATGATCAGATATCTTATGGCCTTCTTGGTCCTCCATTCGGGTGCCCAAAACTTCAAATGTACCGAGAGTTACGTCCTTTAAAACTCGAGTCTTTTCTTCTGTACTAATCTCTATGTCATTGTCGCACCGTGAGTCCAATTACCGTCCGGTCAGCTTCGTATCCTTTATCTGAGTCTGTAGCATGATTATATATCTTATGGCCTTCACGTTCCTCCATTCCGGTGACCGAAACTTCAGATGTACCGATAGTTTTTTTTGGGAAAGGGGAAAAAACCCCGACAAACATTTATTGATCAAAAAAGAAATACAAGACAAAGCCTAACCAAGACCCGGGACATAAACCCAAGATCTTAAATTAGACCCAAAAGAGAAATAAAGATAAAAAATAAAAACAGAATAAAAGACGGGCCAAACTAACATAGAAATCCTAAGCCCAAACAAAATATAAAAAGTCCAACAAAGATCCATGACATAAACATAAAATAAACAAAGGCCAACACAAGCCCATCTACAAATCAGCCAACTCATCTTCAGCATGCCCATAATCTTCACATGATACTTCTGCAGCACAATATCCACAATCCAGCCTCTCGTTAAATTCAACCAGCCCAATTCCTTCATTTGGTAACCCAAAACTTCATGACCCATAGTCTGAATACTCAATAAGTAAAGCCCAAACCACCATACAAACTCCTCTCTCAAAATAGTCCATATCGCAGACCAACAGCTCCCTATCAACAGCCCCCAAACAGCAATATTCAGCCCAATACATCCCTCCCTTTCAAACCATATTCTCAGCCCACTACCCTCAATATAATTCAGCAAACCAACCAGCCCTTTATACATCTTAAAACATTCAGTTTCACCAGTATATATACTCATAAACAGTCTATAAACCATCCTCTTAAACTTAAACCACCCTTCTTTAAAGATTAACATCCTTATCCACCCACTAAGGTTATTACCCTTCCAATAGCAATATGAGACCCTCCAAAGCCACCCCAAACTACTCTGAAGGAGCAATTGAAACAGGCTTTCAAATGCTATCATAGGTAGAAAGTTCAACTTGAATACTCTAAGAACAAGCACCAGACTGATAAACAACTCAATTTGAACCATACCTATGATGACACATATACACCATAACATAACAGAGGAGCCTTTGAACTTATTACCAAGTAATAAACACAAAGACAGCTTATTATGTAACAAAGCTGTAACTAGATAGTGCAAAAGAAGCCTGCAATCTTTAAGAACCTCCATCAGAGAAATGGCTTTGCTAGACTCTTTCACACCACTAATTCCCCTCTTCATTATATATTTCAGAACTCCCATCCTACAAGACATAAACCTAAACCACTTCTGATAATGCATCCATGTTAACAAACATAACCCTCTATACCAGATTATTATCCATTCATTCCTTTTGACCATAGCAGTCCCTTCCTGCACAAACTTGCTCAACAGCTTAGAAATAATATCAAACAATCTCTTAAATTTACTACTCCATATCACCCCAGCCCAGAGGATTGTAGAAGACCTCCATATTCTGTTCACCTTTTTTTAACACAGACATTACTGCCCCTACAGCCAAAATCTTCCCAACGTATTTTAAGTCTCCTCAAAACTCCTTGTTCCCATAATGACCCACCCTCTCTGGGCAAGTGCCCAAATAAGAACTCACACAGGTTGTATACACCAAAAAACTCACACAAAAGAATATGGTTCCCATGCCACTGCCAGGTGCTAGAAAATGCAAAATTTAAGGGGGTGAGGAATAATGTCCTAAGGCCAGTAGCATAGTTCCTCCTTATCCCTCCAGGTTGAATGCAAAACTCCTGCATAACATAACCTAAATCCCACCAGGCTAGGGTAAAAGCAAACCATAAAGTAAATAAAGTACTAAAATGGCTGCAGTATCCTAAAATCCTATGGTTTAAACACAAAAGAGTCCACACAGGTGTATGAAAGACACACCAATACACCATTTCAGGCAAGGAACTACATCTAAGGTTAACTACCCAAGGCCATTTCCAGTCCCTCAAAACTCCATGGTACCCAAAATACCCCCCACCCCAACTCCAAATGGAGTGGACTGACTCAAGACTCAAAAGCAAGAAAAGGTTTAGAACCAAAACAACCAACAGGTTTTCAGGGCCATATCTAGTGCTAAAAAAATAGAAAAATACAGGAAACAAGGTGATCCTATCAATATGACCCTGATCCATCCTTATAGCTCCCAGTTTCAGTCTTGTCCCAAGACACTCAAATCCTATACCCATACTCAGAAGGAAAAGGAAGAACACAGGAAAATAGACCAGAATACAACTCAAAGAACCAGGTCTATGGTCACAAAAGACTTTCAACCCAGTAACCCACAGAACACACACAGAGATAGAAAAAGGAAGGCACAAAGGCCAGATCACTACCCCAAGCTGAAAGTAACTCCATATATCTCCCAAATTCCCACAATACCCTCCACCCCAGTACTTGACAGACTTTAAACCCATGTTACCCACCCCACCATCACAGTACACCATATTACCTATAAAATTACCAAACCAAAATTTACTGAATTGACACCCATGAAAGATACCAAAAACCAGAACCCCAACCCAAAGACCCACCCCCATAGGTAACCAGTTACCAAACCCATTATCTATCCAGACATTATTCCATTTCAACCCTTTTAACATCCTTACAGAAACAAAACCCAACCCACAGATTAACCCACACCAGACAGACCAGGCAGAAGCCAAACCCAGCCCAACTCCCACCCAACCCAACCAGAATAACCAAAGTAAAATCAAGTACCACATTGGTTAACCTGTTTAGCAGGGTCCCTCCATACCACCTTAAATCCCCAAACCTTACTCAGATGAATACTGCTAGGAGAAGCATAAATCTTAAGACCCAAAAGTCTTAATCTAACTGTCCCCTCAATCAACTTACACAAATCCAAAACTGATCTAGACTTGCTTTGAAAAATCCTCAGGTTTCTTTCTTGCCAAATGAAGTACACCATGGCAGCAAGCATCAGCCTCTGAATAATTCCCTTAATGGACTTCCTACCAGGGATCAAGGACAATTCAAGAATACACTCATCCAAACTATGAGTCATATTCTCTAACCCAGCAACAACTTTAAGCCCATCCCAAACTGCAGCCGGGTAGTGACACTCAAAGAAAAGATGTCTATGACTATCACAGACCTCCCCACAGAAAGAACAAAATAACTGATCTTTAACCTCCCATTTCATAAGCCTATCCCGGGTCACAAGCCTATGATGACAAGCTAACCACAAGAAAAAGGCATGCTTAGGAATAGCTTGGCTAAACCAGATACTCCTAGCCCAAGGAACCTCAGGTTTTCCAACACTAAAATCCTTAAAGGCTACACCAGTTTCAAATTGAACCAGGGTCTCCTCCTTAGTTTTCCAGAATGTGATATCCCTCTTACCTTCAGTCAACAAGGGAGGAGACATCTGAAACAGACAAGGGAACTTAGCCCTCCATTCCTCAGGCCAATTCCAACCCCCCCTCCCCCCATCAATAACATTAGAAACAGTAGAAGTAAGAGAGAATCCACCACCATGAATATCCCTTGGGGAGATAAACAGACTTAAAGGACTTAAAGGCACCAGTTATCATACCAGACTGAAGTTGACCTGCCATCCCCAATACTCTGCAAACAATGTGGCCAAATAACCTCCCTAAAATCAAGCATACTTTTCCAACTCCAACAAGCATCCCTTTTATTGCTGAAACCCCAAAAACTTAACCCTTTTAATCTATACAATTTAATCCATCTAGTCCATATAGAATCCTTCCCAGAAACCAAGTTCCAAACATGTCTAGATAAGAGAGCTTGGTTTCTAATTCCCAAAGACCTTATTCCTAAACCACCCTGACTCCTAGGCAAACACATAGACTCCCACGAGACTCTAACTTTCCCTTTAGCAGAATCAGCCTGTGACCATAAAAAACCACCCATAATCCTTTCTATATCATCAATGACACTACCAGGCAACCTAAACACAGCTGCCCAATAAACCTGAAGAGAAGATAGCACAGATTTAATAAGTTGTAACCTTCCAGCAAAGGATAATGCCTTGTTCTTCCAGTCCTCAACCCTTTTCCTCACTTTATCAACTAGCACCTTGCAGTCCTTAGTGTATAATCTCTTAGATAAGAGGGGAACTCCAAGGTACCTCACAGGAAGAGAACCCACCTTAAATGGTAACAGATTCTTCAACCTCACCTTAATCCTATCAGTAACATTCCCAAAAAACATAGTACTCTTACCTAAATTAGGAACCAGCCCAGAAACCGAACTAAACTCCTCCAGAACAGCTTTGACAACCTTAATAGATGCTGAATTAGCATATGAAAACACAAGCAAATCATCTGCAAAACACACATGTGTTAAATTAAGGCCCTCACAACCCCAATGATATTTAAACTGCCCACTTTCAGCAATTTTCCTATCAAAAATAAGCTTAAAAACCTGCATCACAATTGTAAACAGATAGGGAGACATAGGATCTCCCTGTCTCAAACCCCTTTTCCCCTGAAAATAACCAACCATCTCCCCATTGACATTAATAGAATAGGCTGCAGATCTTAAACAAGTCATAATCCAAGAAATCATACAAGGGTGAAATCCAAAATTCACCAAGCAGGCTTCAAAAAAATCATGGTTAACAGTATCATAAGCCTTTTGAAGATCAATCTACAAAGCAACTCTAGGAGCCCTCACTTTCAAATGATAGTGCCTTAGTAATTCCTGAGACAACAGAATGTTATCACTAATTTGCCTCCCTGGGATAAAAGCACTCTGACAATCATTAACAATCAGATCCAAAGACCCCTTAATCCTTTCACAGATGATTTTGGTAATAACTTTATATAAAACATTGCAACAAGCAATGGGCCTATAATCAGTCACACTCCTAGCATTGGCACATTTAGGAACCAAAGAAATAATAGTAGCATTAACTTCCTTAAGGAGCTTCCCATTATAAAAGAACTCTTTAATAGCACAGCACACCTCATTCCCTATCACAGACCAAGAAGATTTGAAGAATTTAGAAGAGAATCCATCAGGCCCTGGAGCCTTATCCACATCAATAGCAAACAGAGCCGTCTTAATCTCATCATCAGAAACCTCCCTCACCATAAGATCAGCCACATCCCTAGGTAATTTAGAAGAAAAAAGACCAGCAGGATCCCTAATCTGATCAACCCTACTGTTACTACCCATAAAGCCCTCAAAGTGTCTAACAAAAGCATCCCCCACATCCTGTCCTTCAAAGAAGGCCCCCTCCTTGTCAAGCATAGAATTAATCCTTCCCCTACTTAATCTACCCTTAATAACCTTATGAATGTAAGCTGTGTTCTGATCACCAGCTTTAAGCCAATCCACCTTAGCCCTTTGCTTTAGAAAAGATTCCTCATCCAAAGCAGCCTGTTTAAGAGCATTCACAAGAATCACCTCCTCCTCCCTAATAGCAGGATTATGAGGATCATCCACCACAGCACTCTGAACTTTCCCCAATTCTTCAGAAATCTTTTTAACCTTCTTAGAGAGATCACCCTGCAATCTCCCTAACTTCCTAAGAGGCTTTTTAAGACTTTTTAATTTGGATACAACAGAAAACATGGCACAACCCTGCACATTCTTCTTCCAACAAGACTCAACAATAGGCAAAAACTGGGGTTTACCCACCAAGTGGTTCATAAACTTAAAGGGTCTAGGCTTCCAAGAGGTCTGCCCCTTAAGGGACAATAAAGCAGGAGCATGGTCAGAGTGATAGAATGGAAGAAAAGAAGCCACAAAACCTTTAAAAACATTCATGAAGGACAGATTACTCATCATTCTATCCAGTTTCTTCAACAACCCAGATGTCTTACCAGGACATTTATTCCAGGTAAACTTCAATCCAGAAGAAGGAATATCCTCAACTTTAATATTTTGGCAACATTCCCAAAGATCCAACATTGAACTATTCATATCAGAAGAACCCATAGACCTTTCAGAAGGGTCCATAATAGCATTAAAATCCCCCATAATCAGCCAAGGATCATCATGTAAAGAGGCTGCAAAGAGCTGCAAATCATGCCATAACACCCTTCTCTGAACCTTATTGACTGACCCATATAAAAAAGAACAGAAAAAAGAAGGAGAACCATCAAGAGGTTTGACCAAACAATGAATAACCTGGGAAGTCATTTCCACAACCATAACATCCACCAAATTAGGTTTCCAAGCGACAATAATTCTCACCCAACTGGAACAATAGACATTATTAGAAATCCATTGCCAGTTATTCAACACCCTGCCACAAACCTTATTAAGATTCTGACTCTTCACATGAGTTGTAGATGCACGAAGTGCGACTAGTGATTGGATCTACATAATTAACATATGTTAGAAGATATGCTGATGGGTTGAAAGTGGAAAAAGTGGGCGGAGGTGGAAGTAATGGGCGAATGTGGAAATTACACAGGAGACAAACTGGGCGAATGTGGAAAGATTCCACATTCGCACCTTAGAAATGGGCGAATGTGGAAAATGTCCACATTCGCACCATGAAAAGGGGCGAACCTGCAGACACTATAAATAGATTTTGTGAGTTTTTGAGATTGAGAGAGTTTTAGTTGGAGTGTGTGTTTGTGTCAGGTTCCAGGTGTAATTGAGAAAGTGTTTAAGTGGTCTAGATTAACGTGTGTGTGATTGTAATTGAATATTTGAGAAAGTTAATCTATGAAAAAGCTTTGAAAATGATGTTAATTGTGTTTTGATCCGAGTTTTATCAGTTTGTTCAGAGCTAGGGTTTCCGCACCTGGTTTTGTTACTTGTATGATCAATTAATCCTGTTTCATCTAAAATCTTTCGTTTACAAAGTGGTATCAGAGCTATAAGGATCATACAACAACAAATTTGATAAACTCAGAGCTGATTTGGACCTAATTTTGATCAAAATACATCTGTTTTTGAATGAAAATGGTTTTTGAGTGTTTTTGATTGATTTAGAGTTGATTTTGTGGATAAAATCTAAAATTCCAAGAATTAAAGTTGTTCCAAATCAATTCCGAATCAAAACCTGATAAAGATCATTCAAATCCACAAACTTTTGAAAATCAGAGATCAAAATAACCGTTTTTCAAAGTGTAACCGTTTTTCAGATCTAAAATGGTCGAATGTGCATCATAGTGGGCGAACCTGACACTAAGTGGGCGAAAGTGGTTATTTTCTGGTCGAACCTGAGACATTTCTGGGCGAACCTGGAATTTATTGTTTGAAGTTTCCACATTCGGGCTTATCTTTCCACTTTCGATTCGTCGGGCGGGCGAACGTGGAATCAGAGTGGTCGAACGTAGACATTTTTGGGCGAACGTGGAACTTGTGTTTGGATATTTTACATTCTGGTCAAAATTCTACATTCGGGTATACTACTTTGGGCGAAAGTAGAAGTATCAGGGGCGAACGTAGAATTTAGTGCCTAAAAAAAATTTCGAAAAGCCTGATTTTAGAAAATTTTTGAAATATTTTTGTTGGAAAAATGATGAATTACTGGGCCGTATCAAGAACGGATGAGGAGATCAGAGCTCTAGTAGAAGCTGATAGAAAGCGACAACAATTACAGAGACAAAATTCTCAAGTTGACAACTGTTGGGGATTTCCAATGACACCGAAACCAACTAATGAAATGGTACATGTTAACAAGTGTGTTAACAGAGAAGGTGTTCAAAGAAATGTTGTGTGTTTAGTCAAACATATGAGAAATGATGATTCAAGTGAGTTGTCAGGGAGTGTCTTGAGTTCTGATACAAGTTCAAAACAGAGTGAATCAGAACAGAGTGATATATCAAATGGTGATGCTAAATCTGATAATGGTAATAAATCAGAGGATGAGGTAAGTGCTAGTTGTTCTAAATGTGTCAAGTTGAATTGTGAATTGATGACACTTATTGAGGACAAACAGAAACTAGCAAATGAACTAGAAAATTGTAAAAACCAAATTAAAGTTTTTGAAAAGAATGAAAAAGATTTGTTAAATAAAATTGAATCTTTAAAGAAAGAAATGTTAGATATGAATAAAAGTTTTTCAAAGAATAATCCCACATCAGAGTTGGAAATCACAACACCTTGTGTTGTTAATCCTGATTGTGAAGTGAAACCAATGTTTGAAAAGAAAACTGAAAATGTGGTAACAACTTCAGAATCTGAATCTGAAGAAAAACCCATATTCAAGTTTCCTGAAGGAGTTGAAGGATCCTATATGGTAGAAGGACATGACAAATTGATTTTCAACAAAGATTTTCTAATTGAAAATATCGAACAATCTTTACTTAAATGTATTTTTGTTGATAATATCGATTTGTTAAATCAATTTAGAAATCAATTTGATCATCTTCATTTTGAACTCAGTCCTAACCAACATGAGAATAAAGAGGATCAAAAGAAAAATATTGAAAAGCAAAATGCTGAAAATAAGAAAGGTCCTAAAGTAAAAGGACCAAAATCAAACAAATCGAAAGGAAATGATCAGATGAAAAATTCTTATCAAAAGAATTCAAGAAATTTTTCATCTAGATCATATGACTATTATGATTATTCATATAACTCTCGATTTGATGGTTACTGGGGAAACAACTCACCACAATATTCTCATGGTTATGTTGAATGGAGAAACTGTTTTGAATGTGGTGAAGTTGGTCATATTGCAGCTCATTGTCCCTATTGGTATTGGGATGACGGGTATGCATATAATTTTGAAGAGTATAGGTCTTGTTATAACTGCGGAGAGTATGGGCATTTAGTTGCTACCTGTCCGTATGTTAAACAGAAAAGGACCGAAGTGAAATTTGCTAAAAATTCAGGCAATGTCAAAAGGCCTGTAGCCCCAAAACAAACCAAGAAACAAAAGGGGAAACAGTTTGTTGTGTATGACAATCGCAACAAAATTGCTTTGAATAAAAATGGAGATTGTGATAGGGTTGCTAAGGTGAGGGGGAGTTCGAAGGCTAAGCCTAAGAATAACTCTAAACCTGGGTCTTCATCAGTTAAGTCTGAGAAGATTCCAAACAAAGTTCAGAAGCAGGTTTCAAATAAGAAATCTGAAAAATCAAAAATTAAAACAATTTCAACAAAATCTAAAATAAACTCTGAACGTGTTTGGAAACCCAAATCATTTTCTAAATCAATAGCAATTTCTACTTCAAATCAATCCATTGAAAAACCACTTGATTTTTCAAAAGGAGAATGGATTGATGTTCCGAGGATTGATGACCTTGGACGACCCATCATTGTGAAGGGATGGGTACCTCTCACGTGCTAATTGTTTAATAAGTGTGTAGATTGTTCCAGACAGACCTATTAGCTATTCTTTGATAGTTGATAGTGGAGCATCTGTATACAAGCTATTTATTGGAGAGGTGAAGGTCAATGAAGGGATATTGAAGAATGAAAACATGATTTCAACAGAGAGGAAAGTGTTCGTAGTCTGTTTCCAACCTGTGAAGCCGGAAAAAGTTGCAATCTCATGCAATTGCTCTCAGGTGTTGGATTTCAATAACAGATACGACAAAATGGTTTGCTAATTGAAAAATCTTAATGAATCAAGCAATCTGAGTGGAAAATGGTTTTTTGAAACTTAAGGATTAAACCGCATCGGATATCATTTTATTTTGTTTTTCCTCAAAAAGTTTAAAAATCCAAAAATATGCTTATTTTTAGATTTTTAGGGGGAGAAAATTTCAGAAAAAATTTCAGAAAAATCAAAATAAAAAAATAGAAAATCAAAAATGAGTTTTCCTGGAGAAAAAGAGGAGATGATAGTACATCAGTGGACTGTCAGACTACTCTAAAAATAAAAACTAAAATTGATAAACATTGAGTAGCCACTACAATTATATATTGGTAGGCTTGAAATCAAAGTTTAAAGTTCAGCATGGTGATATAAACTTAAAATCAATAACTGATAATCATGTGGATCAACGTATCGTTGACATATGGTCTTAGTACCGAAATTTCGTTTGATAGATTGCCAAAATCAGAGGTTTCGGGTCATTATATTGAAAGTTATCTGGGGATGGCCTAATTGATCTTTTGCTGTATTGATTTACAGACCTAGATTCAGTCAGGGTATCTTATTAAAAGATCTTTAATGACAAAACCATAAGTTACCGAATGAGGAACTTAACATGTGTGATGATAATCAAAGATTATCTAATGCATCGTATCAATACTATGATGAAAATCATGTATGATATTAGTTCTCACCCTGGTAGAGTGCACAAGTCGCTTTGAAGCATTAATTTGCTGACCTGTCACCATTGTGCCTCATACCTTGTAACTAACGGATAACTTCAATATAATCACGCGTTACGATGAAGCTTTGTGCAATTCTTGATACGGGAATGTGTCGCGAATGCGGGGACCATAGATTACTCAGTATCTAATATTACCATAACGTATCTAAAGTGCTGAGCAATGAATGATGATTTTGAGTTTAAGTGGACAAACATACTGGTAATGGTTGTAGGATGCTCAATGACAAAAACAGAAAATTGATCAAAAAGAGTTATGACTGACTGTTTCAATACTGATATGATCCTCTTACCGGAAAATTCACAAAAATTTGTTGAATTTACTTTTATGCAATTACATTTGAAAATTCAAAAAGATTTTTGGTGTGTTTTAGCATAAACTTTGAAAAATCAAAAAGTTTTGTTTCAATTTTATTTTTGATAACTGATGTTGGGATACTGAATGTGAAGGCTCAGATGCTTAAAAGTTGAAAAAGACTGCAAATGTTCAAGTTTCTGGTTCACATTGAAAATGTTTTATAGTTCAGGGGGAGAACTATTGAGGGTCAAAAGGAATGTGAAGAGTACTTCCGAGATTTTTGTCGTGTCTAACGCTGGTTGTAGTTTGTGCAGTTTTTAGTAAATTTTTCTGCAGAATCAAACACAACAGGTGCACTATTCAAGACTCATCGACAAAGTGTGTAACTGAACTAGACCCAAACCTGAACATCAAGATTACCAGAACAACAGAAGTTAGTAAGAGGTTAAAGAAATGATGAAGATTGAAGAAATCAAGATTATCGTCTATATTCATCTCTGGATCATCAAATGACAAAGCCAAGATTTCTTGAGTCTGTCTAAGATTTCAAAGCTTACTGGAGAGATAGACAGGAACTTCGACACAAACGTGCATGAAGATGGAAAGTTTTCAAGTCGAATTGATAACTTTCTGATTTGGTACATCACTAGCTAGGTCCAAGGGGGAGATTGTTAGTGCATTATTCATGTATGTCCCTAGCTAGTGATCCGGTACAGAATGTCGAAGGTTCAGATAATCAGAAAACGACCAAGACTTAAACACGAAGACAATCCAATCAATAGTCGAGGGGGAGTGTGTAGATGCACGAAGTGCGACTAGTGATTGGATCTACATAATTAACATATGTTAGAAGATATCCTGATGGGTTGAAAGTGGAAAAAGTGGGCGAAGGTGGAAGTAATGGGCGAATGTGGAAATTACACAGGAGACAAACTGGGCGAATGTGGAAAGATTCCACATTCGCACCTTAGAAATGGGCGAATGTGGAAAGTGTCCACATTCGCACCATGAAAAGGGGCGAACCTGCAGACACTATAAATAGATTTTGTGAGTTTTTGAGATTGAGAGAGTTTTAGTTGGAGTGTGTGTTTGTGTCAGGTTCCAGGTGTAATTGAGAAAGTGTTTAAGTGGTCTAGATTAACGTGTGTGTGATTGTAATTGAATATTTGAGAAAGTTAATCTATGAAAAAGCTTTGAAAATGATGTTAATTGTGTTTTGATCCGAGTTTTATCAGTTTGTTCAGAGCTAGGGTTTCCGCACCTGGTTTTGTTACTTGTATGATCAATTAATCCTGTTTCATCTAAAATCTTTCGTTTACATGAGTCTCCAGTAAACCACATAATCCAATATCCTTATCACTCAATAAGCTCATAACCTGATTCTGATTAGCAAGCTTCATAAGACCTCTCACATTCCAGGACATAATGTTCAGATTTTGACCCATCATTAATAACCGGAATTAGCAAGAGAAGAGGACAATACATGACCCTCCTCTAAATGACCACAATCATCAAGCTTCATAAATTCAGCAGTCTCATCAACCTCTGAGGACACCTCATTATTCTCATTCTCTAAAATAACATCCTCCACCCCTTCATAATCCAATCCAGCAGCAAAGTCATACTTAAAACACATTTTAATAAAAAATTGTGTCTGCTCAAATTCCTAAACCAACACTTGGTCCTTTGAAGGAGTAATTCTGTTATTAACATAGAACATCACATCATCCATTTGCTGCTGAGATAAAACAATAAGGTTGTCCTCAATAACAGTGCTTCTAGTACCCAAATTTGCACCAGGAGAGTAAGGTGAAGCATGGGTACCCTTCCCTATCTTATCAGATTTACCCACAGGCACAGGTTCAGAAAAAGGGACAGGAGGGAGAGAAGAGGAACTGATGTTAAGAGGTTTTTGTTTTAAAGAAGGAGGACCACTAGAAGGGTTAGGCTTAGAACTAGCAGAGGAGTTCTTAACAGAAGAAGAACTAGCAGATTTAGGAACCGTTCTGGCCTTAACCTTAGCAGGAGATGCATCAGACCCCAAATCAGCAGAAGAATTAACTTCCATAAGATCCTCAACTTCCAAAAGATCAAACCTATTCTTTACTTCCAACCCAGCAGCTTCCTGAAATTGCTTCTTACCATTATCAGCCTTCCTTACCTTCTGATGATACTGAACATTACCACTTTTAACATTACCACCTAACTCCAAAGCACCATCCTTCTTACTCCCTGATGTAGAAGCACCCTCAGTACCAACCTTCTTCTTCTCCTGTTCCAATTCATACTCAATAGTTGCCTGTTTATTTTTAAATGCTTTAATTCTTTCTTGTAACTTAATCTCCTTATGAGTACCCTTATCCCCCATATTTCTTTGCCTAAGAGCTCCTCCCCCAAAAGCCCCATTACCATTCCTGGGCTGATTTTGGAATTTGTTATTATTCCTGGCAGCCAAACTCTTGTTCCATACAGTTTCAAAACCCTCCTCATCAACATTTCTATTAATAGGACCATCCTGTACCCCAACCTTCATAGCATCAATCTTCTTCTGCCTAGCCTCTTTCTCCTCTTCAGTCAAAACTCTAACATTACAATCTTCAAATGAGTGCCCAAACACCTTGCAGTGAGAACAATTAATAGGAACCTTCTGGAATTCAATAACAATCTCAGCAATCCTATCCTCCTTACCCTCTTCTTTTGGATAAAAAGCTCTCACAACTTCAGGTCTACTATCACCAGCAGCAATCTCAACTAAAATTCTAGCAAAACCTGCCTGCACATCATTGTTCAAACATTTATCAACAGTAATATTATCAAATAAAAGAGGTTTACCTATACAACTGGCAACTTCACAAAGACCCTGCACATTCCATAATTCAATAGGAACTTCCTTAAACAGAACCCAAACTGGTACTCTATCAGGCTCTTTCTTCACTATAGCAGCACCAACTTCCCATTGCTGAATAACCAAAGGAATCCCATTCACAACCCAAGGGCCAGCCTTCAAAGCATCTAACATCCCTTCTTCTGTGGAAAACTTAAAGTAAAATAGGCCCTTACCATTAGTAGATATATCCTCCACACCATACTTCTTCCACATTTTAAAAAGGTTAAATCTAACCCAAGCAATGGAGCAAAAGGATCCAACAAAGTAACCATAAAGATGTTTAGCAAAAGTCTGCCTAACCTTTTCAACCAACTCCTGTTTAATAATGACAACCTTCTCCCCACTATCCAGAGTAGCAGGTGGACAATACACTATCTGCTTAATAAGATCAGCCATCTTCTCACATTTAACAGCATTGGCATAAGAAATTTTATTGTTAGACTCCTCCTTTTTAGAAGAATCAGGCCCCATAGCTGGTAAAGAAACATTAGTTGCACCCTTAGGTACACTGGAGGAAGCCTTAAACACAGGTTTAACCCCAGTATCAATACCACAAAAAGGAGCCTTCATAAGAATCTCCTTGCCCTTATCATAAAGCACATCCTGTTTCCTGGCTAACAGTTCTTTAGCTTTACCCAATCCTACCACCAAATCCCTCATTCTAGCCTCTTTCTTTTTATTATTTTCCCTAATCTCCTTTGCAGAGAACTCACCACCCAAAAAGCCAAGATTAGCCTTAGCATTAGATTCAACCTCCCATGGATCAAAAATCAAACCTGTGGCAGTTTTATACCCAACAGGAGATTTAACAATCCCTCCCAATTTCTTTAACTCACTAATCTCTTTCTCTATTTCAGCAATAGACATAGATTCAATAAGAGTAGAACCAATATCATCATAACAAGGGCCCATTCTGAAAATACGAATCTCTATGTCATTGTTGCATCGTGAGTCCGATTACCATCTACTCAGCTTGGAATCCTTTATCTGAGTCTGTTGCCGTATCAGATATCTTATGGCCTTCCCGTTCTTCCATTCGGTTGCCCGAAAATTCAAATGTACCGATAGTTACGTTCTTTAAAACTTGAGTCTTTTCTTGTGTACGAATCTCTATATCGTTGTCGCACCGTGACTCCGATTAACGTCCGGTCTGCTTCGTAACCTTTATCTGAGTCTGTTGCGTGATCAGATATCTTATGGCCTTCACGTTCCTCCATTCGGGTGCCCAAAACTTCAAATGTACCGATAGTTACGTCTTTTAAAACTCGGGTCTTTTCTTGTGTACGAATCTCTATGTCATTGTAGCATCGTGAGTCCAACTACCGTCCGGTCAGCTTCGTATCCTTTATCTGAGTCTGTTGCATGATCAGATATTTTATGGCCTACCCGTTCCTCCATTCAGGTGCTCAAAGCTTCAAATGTACCGATAGTGACGTCCTTTAAAACTTGAGTCTTTTCTTGTGTACGAATCTCTATGTCATTGTCGCATCGTGAGTCCGATTACCGTCCGGTCAGCTTCGTATCCTTTATCTGAGTCTGTTGCATGATCAGATATTGTATTGCCTTCCCGTTCCTCCATTTGAGTGCCCGAAACTTCAAATGTACCGATAGTTATGTCCTTTAAAACTCGAGTCATTTTTTGTGTACGAATCTCTATGTCATTGTGGCATCGTGAGTCCGAATACCGTCCGGTCTGCTTCATATCCTTTATCTAAGTCTTTAGCATGATTAGATATATTATAGCCTTCACGTTCCTCAATTTGGGTGCCCGAAACTTCAAATGTACCGATAGTTACGTCGTTTAAAACTTGAGTCTTTTCTTGTGTACGAATCTCTATGTCATTGTCGCATCGTGAGTCCGATTATCTTCAGGTCTGCTTCGTATCCTTTATCTGAGTCTGTAGCATGATCAGATATCTTATGGCCTTCCCGTCCCTCCATTCGGGTACCCGAAACTTCAAATGTACCGATAGTTATGTCCTTTAAAACTCGAGTTGTTTTTTGTGTACGAATCGCTATGTCATTGTCGCATCGTGAGTCCGATTACCGTCCAGTCTACTTCGTATCCTTTATCTGAGTCTGTAGCATGATCAGATATCTTATGGCCTTCCCGTCCCTCCATTCGGGTACCCGAAACTTCAAATGTACCGATAGTTATGTCCTTTAAAACTCGAGTTGTTTTTTGTGTACGAATCTCTATGTCATTGTCGCATCGTGAGTCCGATTACCGTCCGGTCTGCTTCGTATCCTTTATCTGAGTCTGTAGCATGATTAGATATCTTATGGCCTTCACGTTCCTCCATTCGTGTGCCCGACACATCAAATGTACCGATAGTTACGTCCTTTAAAACTTGAGTCTTTTCTTGTGTACGAATCTCTATGTCATTGTCGCATCATGAGTCCCATTACCATCCGGTCTGCTTCGTAACCTTTATCTGAGTCTGTTGCATGATTAGATACCTTATGGCCTTCCCGTTCCTCCATTCGGGTGCCTGAAACTTCAAATGTACCGATAATTACGTCTTTTAAAACTCGAGTCTTTTCTTGTGTATGAATCTCTATGTCATTGTAGCATCGTGAGTCCGATTACCATCCGCTCAACTTGGTATCCTTTATCTGAATCTGTTGTGGTATCAGATATCTTATGGCCTTCCCGTTCTTCCATTCGGTAGCCCGAAAATTCAAATGTACCGATAGTTACGTTCTTTTAAACTTGAGTCTTTTCTTGTGTACGAATCTCTATGTCATTGTCGCATCGTGAGTCAGATTACCACCCGGTCAGCTTCGTATCCTTTATCTGAGTCTGTAGCATGATTAGATATCTTATGGCCTTCACGTTCCTCCATTCGGGTGCCCGAAACTTCAAATGTTGCGATAGTTACGTCCTTTAAAACTTGAGTCTTTTCTTGTGTACGAATCTCTATGTCATTGTCGCATCGTTAGTCCGATTACCATCCGGTCTGCTTCGTAACCTTTATCTGAGTCTGTTGCATGATCAGATATCTTATGGCCTTCCCGTTACTCCATTCGCGTACCCAAAACTTCAAATGTACAGATAGTTACGTCCTTTAAAACGCGAGTCTTTTCTTCTGTACGAATCTCAATGTCATTGTCGCATTGTGAGTCCCATTACAATCCGGTCTGCTTCGTATTCTTTATCTGAGTCTGGTGCATGATCAGATATTTTATGGCCTTCCCGTTCCTCCATTCGGGTGCCCGAAACTTCAAATGTACCGATAGTTATGTCGTTTAAAACTCGAGTCTTGTCTTCTGTACGAATCTCTATGTCATTGTCGCATCGTGAGTCAGATTACCATCCGGTCTGCTTCGTATCCTTTATCTGAGCCTGTAGCATGATTAGATATCATATGGCCTTCACGTTCCTCCATTCGGGTGCCCGAAACTTCAAATGTACCGATAGTTACGTCCTTTAAAAATTGAGTCTTTTCTTGTGTACGAATTTCTATGTCATTGTCGCATCGTGAGTCCGATTACCATCCGGTCTGCTTCGTAGCCTTTATCTGAGTCTGTTGCATGATCAGATATGTTATGGCCTTCTCGTTACTCCGTTCGCATGCCCAAAACTTCAAATGTATAGGTAGTTAAGTCCTTTAAAACGCGAGTCTTTTCTTCTGTATGAATTTCTATGTCATTGTCGCATCGTGAGTCTGATTACCATCCAATCAGCTTTGTATCCTTTATCTGAGTCTGTTGCATGATCAGATATCTTATGGCCTTCCCGTTCCTCCATTCGGGTGCCTGAAACTTCAAATGTACCGATAATTACGTCTTTTAAAACTCGAGTCTTTTCTTGTGTATGAATCTCTATGTCATTGTAGCATCGTGAGTCCGATTACCATCCGCTCAGCTTGGTATCCTTTATCTGAATCTGTTGTGGTATCAGATATCTTATGGCCTTCCCGTTCTTCCATTCGGTAGCCCGAAAATTCAAATGTACCGATAGTTACGTTCTTTTAAACTTGAGTCTTTTCTTGTGTACGAATCTCTATGTCATTGTCGCATCGTGAGTCAGATTACCACCCGGTCAGCTTCGTATCCTTTATCTGAGTCTGTAGCATGATTAGATATCTTATGGCCTTCACGTTCCTCCATTCGGGTGCCCGAAACTTCAAATGTTCCGATAGTTACGTCCTTTAAAAATTGAGTCTTTTCTTGTGTACGAATTTCTATGTCATTGTCGCATCGTGAGTCCGATTACCATCCGGTCTGCTTCGTAGCCTTTATCTGAGTCTGTTGCATGATCAGATATGTTATGGCCTTCCCGTTACTCCGTTCGCTTGCCCAAAACTTCAAATGTATAGGTAGTTAAGTCCTTTAAAACGCGAGTCTTTTCTTCTGTACGAATTTCTATGTCATTGTCGCATCGTGAGTCTGATTACCATCCGATCAGCTTTGTATCCTTTATCTGAGTCTTTTGCATGATCAGATATCTTATGGCCTTCCCGTTCCTCCATTCGGGTGCCCGAAACTTCAAATTTACCGATAGTTACGTCTTTTAAAACTCGAGTCTTTTCTTGAGTACGAATCTCTATGTCATTGTAGCATCGTGAGTCCGGCTACCGTCCGGTCCACTTCGTATCCTTTATCTGAGTCTGTTGTATGATCAGATATTTTATGGCCTTCCCGTTCCTCCATTCGGGTGCCCAAAACTTCAAATGTACTAATAGTTACGTTCTTTAAAACTTGAATCTTTTCTTGTGTACGAATCTCTATATCATTGTCGCATCGTGAGTCCGATTACCATCCGGTCTGCTTCGTAACCTTTATCTGTGTCTGTTGCATGATCAGATATCTTATGGCCTTTCCGTTACTCCGTTCGCGTGCCCAAAACTTTAAATGTATAGGTAGTTAAGTCCTTTAAAACGCGAGTCTTTTCTTCTGTACGAATCTCTATATCATTGTCGCATCGTGAGTCCGATTACCGTCCGGTCTGCTTCGTATCCTTTATCTGAGTCTGTAGCATGATTAGATATCTTATGGCCTTCACGTTCCTCCATTCGTGCGCCCGAAACATCAAATGTACCGATAGTTACGTCTTTTAAAACTTGAGTCTTTTCTTGTGTACGAATCTCTATGTCATTGTCGCATCATGAGTCCCATTACCATCCGGTCTGCTTCGTAACCTTTATCTGAGTCTGTTGCATGATTAGATACCTTATGGCCTTCCCGTTCCTCCATTCGGGTGCCTGAAACTTCAAATGTACCGATAGTTACGTCTTTCAAAACTCGAGTCTTTTCTTGTGTACGAATCTCTATGTCATTGTAGCATCGTGAGTCCGATTACCATCCGCTCAACTTGGTATCCTTTATCTGAATCTGTTGCGGTATCAGAATTCTTATGGCCTTCCCGTTCTTCCATTCGGTTGCCCGAAAATTCAAATGTACCGATGGTTACGTTCTTTTAAACTTGAGTCTTTTCTTGTGTACGAATCTCAATGTCATTGTCGCATCGTGAGTCAGATTACCAACCGGTCTGCTTCGTATCCTTTATCTGAGTCTGTAGCATGATTAGATATCTTATGGCCTTCACGTTCCTCCATTCGGGTGCCCGAAACTTCAAATGTACCGATAGTTACGTCCTTTAAAACTTGAGTCTTTTCTTGTGTACGAATCTCTATGTCATTGTCGCATCGTTAGTCCGATTACCATCCGGTCTGCTTCGTAACCTTTATCTGAGTCTGTTGCATGATCAGATATCTTATGGCCTTCCCGTTACTCCATTCGCGTGCCCAAAACTTCAAATGTACAGATAGTTTTTTTTTTTTTTGGAAAGGGGAAAAACCCCGGCAAACATTTATTGATCAAAAATAAATACAAGACAAAGCCTAACCAAGACCCGGGACATAAACCCAAGATCTTAAATTAGACCCAAAAGAGAAAAAAAGATAAAAAATAAAAACAGAAAAAAAGACGGGCCAAACTAACATAGAACTCCTAAGCCCAAACAAAATATAAAAAGTCCAACAAAGATCCATGACATAAACATAAAATAAACAAACGCCAACACAAGCCCAACTACGAATCAGCCAACTCATCTTCAGCAGGCCCATAGTCTTCACTTGATACTTCTGTAGCACAAAATCCACAATCCAGCCTCTCGTTAAATTCATCCAGCCCAATTCCTTCAGTTGGTAACCCATGCCTTCATAACCCATTATCTGAATACTCAATAAGAAAAGCCCAAACCACCATACAAACTCCTCTCTCAAAATAGTCCATATCGCAGACCAACAGCTCCCTATCAACAGCCCCCAAATAACAATATTCGGCCCAAACCACTTCATGTATTGCACTCCTAACCAAAACTCAATCCAATTCCTAAAGCCCAGTTTACCTCTTATCTCTAATCCATTAACCGGATAATAAAACCAACAACTAAACCAATACCCTCTAATTTTAACTCCACTACCCACCTTGTTCCTGATACACTTCAGCTTAGCACCTAACATCCCATCACTAAAGATTCTCCATATCAACCATTCTTCTCGTACCCATTCCTCAGACCAGTTGCTAAACATCCTAACCACAAGCTGACATGATGAGGCCTTCCATACATTCCATAACTTGTATAGACAGAACATATGAAACAGGCATCCATATGCAGCTATATGAGTTTGACAAACATCAACATTTAAACCTTCATTACTGCCAATCCCCACAATCAAAAAATCTCCTATAGCCCCCCAATCATGCCAGGATATGAGAATATGGACTTTGCACTTAATACTAAGTATCAAGAACAAATGCAGCTTTCCTAAAACAACAACTGCAACTAAATAGTTCCAAACATGCTTGCACTCTTTATGCACTTCCACCAGAGTAGTGGCAGTACTAAACATATTGAACCTATTAGCTTCCACCCTCATATCAGTAGTAACAACAGTCAGACACAGCAACACATACCTTATCAGCAGCCAAACAAAAAATTTTAGAACTCTGCTCACCCCTTTCCATCTATTAGTATAATAAACACAAAAACCTTCCATTCTAAATTCTTGAACTCCTGTAATACATTGTAGCAGAATATACCTCAGCCAAGTACTGCACAAAATGACTATACTACCCTTATACAAACTGCTGATCTTTTCATCCCAAAGCTGCTTCCAGTAGTACTCAAAACTTGCCCATTTGCCATATGTAATTATTTCCACAACCTCAACCACACAACTCTTAATGCAATCAACCCAACCCAGATTGACCCATCCCTGACAGATCCCAAGAGGGATTGACACAACAGACTCAAATGATAAAAAACAAGAAAACAGGCTTAGAAAGATTACCAAAAAAATGTTGAGGGTTCCCATACTGTTGGATAGAGCTAGAAACAAAAAATAGAGAGAAAATAATGTCCTATAGCCAACAGTACAGTCCAGCCTTATATCTCCCTTGTTTAAGCTCCCCATGAGCCTCAAAACTCCTAACCACCAATCATACAACGCAGACCTGTGCCAGAGTGTCAATAATGGACCAAAATCTCTGCACAGGATAAATTCCCATAGATGTTTATATAACCCCCCCCCCCCTTTCCCAGATCAGAAGGCAAACAAGACAGGACAGAAAAGGAAAGAAAGAGAGCAGACAAGAAATGAATACAGATCTCTACCCATCGTTTTTTAAGTCTCCAGATGCCACCAAAACCCATTATAGACCCCCCTCCCATGAGCAAGTGCTCATAAAACTCACACAGGCCAACACCAAAACACACACCATTATTACACTGGTTTTTGTTCCTCTGCACTGGTCTAGAAAACAATAAAAACAAAAGAAAAGACCAAGAAATGAAGGGGAATAGTGTCCTATAAGCAGAGGAACGATGCTTCCTTATCTCTCCATGGTTAGTGCAAACCTCCTGCACACAAAAACCTAAAGCCCCACAGGCTAAGGTGAGCACATTCATGATAGCTAAAGAGGAACTATCATGTATGCAACATCCTACATTCCTAAGTTTTAAACACAAAAATATATCCACAGGTGTATGAAAAACACACCATCCACAGAACAAAGGGTTGGAACTAATATCTAAGGCTACTACCCACAGGCTTTTAGTCAACCATAAAACTCCTTGATTCCCATAAAATCCCTTCCCCCTCATCCAAAAGGATGTATAAGACTCAAGACACCAAACCAATAAAAGGTATAAGAAAGAAAAGAAAAACAAGGTTTCAAGGCCATATCTAGATCTAAAAAAGATAAAAGACATAACAAGGAACAGAAACCTAAAGATATGACCTTGTTCCATCCTTATAACTCCCAGGCTTTGTCTTATCCCAAGACCATACAATCCTAACCCCTTAACACAGACATCAGAATTGATACTAGACCTGTCACTAGGCACAAGCACCAACAGAAAAAAACTCCAAAAATATAAGTTGACACACCAATACCAATACAGAAACAAAGGAAGAAAGGGATCAAACCAACAGGAAGCATGGGTTAACCCACACCAGATCTCTACCCATCGCTGAAATGACCACCATATGACTCCCAAAGCTCCCATAGACCCTCCCTTCCCACAATCATTCCTGACCAAGTTGTTAAACTGACTCATCAATAATAAAATCATGATCACCCAGCCCAGAACCAGATTCACCATATTTACCATTATATTATAGTTAAGTTTATTAGTAAATACTAACCCCCATGGCCTTAGACCATCCCTAAAGAGAAACCAAACCCAAACAACCTCCCTCACAACCCAGACCCATAAAAGGATGATTAAGAACAACATTGGGAACACTGTTTGAGAGGGTCCTTCCATACCACCTTAAAGCCCCACATCCTGCTAAATCTGACACTGCTAACAGAAGCCTGAATCTTCAATCCCAACAATTTAAGCCTTACAGCATCTCTGATAATAGCACACAGAGCTTCAGCAGTTCTACTCTCCTTTCTAAAAATCCTAGCATTCCTTTCTTGCCATATAAAATACACCATGGCAGCCAAAACAAGCCTCTGAATAATACTTTTAGCAGACCTTCCTAGCTGAGCAGAGGACAAAATTTGCACACAATCCAACAGCTTAGCAGGAACATCTTCCAACCCAGCCATCCCCTTCATTCCTTCCCAAACCATTGTTGAAAAAGGACATTCAAAAAACAAATGTGAATGACTATCTCTTATTTCCCCACACAGAGCACATAAAAGGTTGTCCCTGGCATCCCAACTCAATAACCTATCCTGAGTAAGGAGCCTTTGATGGCATGCCAGCCATAAGGTAAAAGCATGCCTAGGGATAGATTGGCTAAACCACACCACTTTAGCCCATGGAACCTCATCCCTGTGCAGACTCAAATCCTTAAAAACAACCTTAGTTTCAAAAGCCACCAGAGTTTCTTCTTTAGTCTTCCAAAATACACTATCCTTCTTCCCTTCTGTCAGAAAAGGAGGCCTCATCTGAGAAAGACAAGGATACTTGCTATTCCACTCCTCTGGCCAAACCCACTCTCCATTACTAATGACATCAGCAACTGTAGAGGTAAGAGACAAACCACTCCTATGAATATCCCTAGGAGAAATGAAGGAGCACAAAGGACTTAATGGGCACCAATAATCATACCAGACAGAAGTAGTACGACCATCCCCTATACTTTTCAAACAGTGAGCCCAAATAACTTCCCTATTTTTCAAAAGACTTTTCCAGCTCCAACTAGCCTCACCCTTTTTGAAAAAACCCCAAAAACTCATCCCTTTTAGTCTAAACAATCTAATCCACTTAGTCCGTATAGTATCCTTCCCTGAAATTAAATTCCAGATATGCTTAGCCAAAAGAGCTTTATTCTGGACTTTTAGGGACTTAATACCAAGCCCCCCTGACTCTTAGGACAACACACAGAATCCCAGGACACTCTAACCTTCCCCTTAGCAGAATCAGATTGGGTCCATAAAAATCTATTCATAATCCTCTCAATATCCTCTATGACACCACAAGGCAGCAAGAATACAGAAGCCCAATAAATGTGCATAGAAGACAAAACAGACTTTATTAGCTGCAACCTCCCAGCAAAAGAAAGGGATTTATTCTTCCAGTCATCCACCCTTTTCCTCACCTTCTCCACTAGAACTGAACAGTCCCTAGAATACAGCTTTTTAGACAGTAATGGGACTCCTAAGTATCTTACAGGGAGAACCCCTACTTTAAAAGGAAGCAAAGCTTTCAGTCTATCTTGTATCTGAACAGACACATTCCCAAAGTACATAGTACTCTTACTCAGATTAGGAATAAGCCCAGACACTGAGCTAAACTCCTCCAAAGCCTCCTTTACCACCCTCACAGAAGCAGCATCAGCATGAGAAAAAACCAATAAGTCATCTGCAAAACAAACATGAGTCAAGTTTAGTTCCTTGCAACACCAATGATATTTAAAATTTCCACTCTCAGCAATTCTTCTGTCAAAAATCAGCTTTAAAACCTGCATCACAATGGTAAACAAATAAGAAGACATAGGATCTCCCTGCCTTAAACCTCTCTTGCCCTTGAAGTATCCAAACATCTCACCATTAACATTAATAGAGTATGCAGCAGACCTGATGCATGTCATAATCCATGCAATCATACAAGGGTGAAAACCAAAGTTCACCAGACAGGCCTCCAAAAAATCATGATTCACTGTATCATAAGCCTTCTGAAGATCAATCTTCAAGGCAACCCTAGGGGCTCTAACCTTTCTATGATAATTCCTAAGAAGCTCCTGAGTGATTAAAATGTTATCACTAATCTGCCTTCCTGGAATAAAGGCACTTTGACACTCATCCACAATTAAATCCAAAGACCCCTTAATCCTCTCACAGATGATCTTAGTTATGCACTTATAAAGCACATTACAACAAGCTATGGGTCTGAATTCAGTAACACTCCTAGGATTGGAGCATTTAGGGACCAAGGAGATAATGGTAGCATTCACTTCCTTCAATAACTTCCCATTATAGAAAAATTCCTTCATAGCACAACACACCTCATTCCCTATGATAGGCCATGCAGATCTAAAAAACTTAGAGGAGTATCCATCAGGTCCAGGGGCTTTATCAATATCAATATCAAAGATAGCCTTCCTGATTTCTTCATTGGATACTTCCCTAACCATCTGATCAGCCACCTCTCTTGGCAACTTAGTAGCAAAGAGAGCACTAGGATCCCTTAAAGCTAAAACCTCACTATTACTCCCCATAAACCCTTCAAAATGTCTAACAAAGGCATTACCAACCTCCTCCCCCTCAAAGAAAGACCCATCCTTATCCAGGACAGAATTGATCCTATTCCTACTCAACCTGCCTTTAATGGCCTTATGGAAATAAGAAGTGTTCTGATCCCCAACCCTTAACCACTCAACCTTAGCCTTCTGTTTTAGGAATAACTCTTCATCCAAAGAGGCTTTTTTGAGGGCATTGACCAGGATAACCTCCTCCACTCTCAGCTCAGCATTATGAGGGTCATCCACAACAGCAGTTTGAACTTTACCTAGCTCCACAGAAATGGTCTTAACCTTTTCAGAAAGATCCCCCTGCATCCTTCCAAGCTTCCTGAGAGGCTTTTTCAGCTTCTTCAGCTTAGACACAACAGAAAACATAGCACAACCCTGCGCAGAACATTTCCAGTTAGATTCAACAATAGGTAAAAATTGAGGCTTACCTGCAAGATGATTCATAAACTTGAAAGTCTTTGGTTTCCAAGGCTTCTGGCCTGATGGGATTGGGTGCTCACCACTGCGCAGAGCATACCCAAACCCGGAATGTAACCCGCGGAGCAACATCCCGCGCACAAGAGAAACTTCCCCAGCAAGCTAAGGAACAACGGCTCTCCTACAATCACGGAGCGATGCTCGTGCGCGTAAGCGGTAAAAGCGGTAACCGTTCCATGTTTCCTTATTTGTAGCTATTCCATAACTACTTTACTAATATAATCTTCGGGTAGTGGAGACAACCCTAATCGGGCCTGGCCCATTACGATTAGGGTTTTGGGTAATGGTGGCATACGTCCACACCTATATAAGGGATCACATCCCTAATAGGAGGACACTTTTGGCTAACCCTAAGAGCTATCATACTTGATAGTATCCCCATTCACCCACGTTTTTGTTATAAACTACTACCTCGTGTAGTCGTCTCCCTACCCATTCAATCTTTACTTGCAGGTTACTCCAATCCAGGAAGTGCTAGTGAAGGATCAATCTTGTGGTTGCATCTAGTCTATCATCCCTACAAGGAGGTTAGACTATTTGTTTCTTCATTGGCGCCATCACTTACGGTCTTCTAATCTTTCAAACTAGTGCTAATGGATTCTGGAGCCGAACAACGTCGTGATCCCATCGATGTCGATGAGGGAGTTCAAGTGAATCAAGATACTGGAGCACCAACAACGGTAACAAAGAATGTGCATCAGAAGCAGGCTGCTACAAACTTTCAACTATTTTCATCAAGAAGGCCGGCACCAACATCACAAAAGAAAACAGTTGAAGAGCCTGTGGATGATCCAGAGGAATGGCTGGCTCAAGAAAGTGCCAGAACAATCGCAGAATACCAAAAGAAATTGATAGCAAAGGCTCGGTTGGAATCGAGGAAAACCCTGTCTTTTGATACTGAAGATGACTCTCAAGAGGGTGAACAACCTGCTGTTCGTCCTACAGCCAAACCCCGGCAGGCGGTACGTGGTGGAGAACGTGGTAAAAGTACTCACGTTCAGGACCACGTCAACCTGACTGGGGAACCTGATGGCTATGAGTCTGAGAATGAGATCACTTCTGATCCCACTTATAAACCGAGAACAAAGTCTGTAGCAAGTAATCAGACTAACCCAGACGACGACCTCAACAAGCCATACCGTCCTAAGTCGTTTGCGGAATGATCAAAATTCTGTGCAAGAATCGCACTGGCGCCTATGCCAGTCGAATGCAAGCTGCCGAATACGATTGGAAAATATGATGGCTTGCGCGATCCCGACGATCACCTGCACGCGTTTGATTGTGCAGGAAGTTCTAAGCCATGGCCGGTCCAAGCTTGGTGCCACCTGTTCGTTCAAACCCTAACGGGCACGGCGCGGGTTTGGTACGAAAGTTTGCCGGTAGGAAGTCTTGTAGACTTTGACGATCTGATCAAGAAGTTCAAGAACCATTTCTCTCATCTTCGGAAACACAAAAAAGACAAGGCCCAAATCTTGTTGTGTTCCCGGAAAGACAATGAGAGCCTGGAAGATTACATCATTCGCTACAACAAAGAGGCCTTACAATTGGGGTGTGGCGAGGAGCTCACTAGAGCCGCATTCATTCATGGAGTGCGGAATGACGATCTTATGAGATGCCTGACGGGAAAGGAAGGTGTTCCCGAAGCATGGGATGAACTTATCGAGGCAGCAAAGGTTTACGCATCATCGGAGCGCTCGTTTACGCGCTCGAAAAATTTCCATCACAATGGTAATCAAGGTGCGCACACGCACGACAAAGGGAAGGGAAAGCAGTCAGTGTGGTCTCGAATCTCAGGGGCCACCGATGAAGGAAAATATTCCTCGGGGCAAGATGCGCGGCATTATCTTAACAACAAACACCCGCGCGATTCAAAGCCACCAAGTAAGAAGAATTATGACTGGACCCCATTGTCAAAGACACCTTCGGAAGTTCTGAAAACGGAACAGATCCAGTTTCCAAAGCCAAGGGAGTTGAGGCAAGATAGAAGAAACATTGACACGTCCAAGTACTGCGAGTATCATGAGGATTATGGCCATCTAACAGACAACTGTTATAGTCTAAAGATGGAAATAGAAAATGCAATCAAGTCAGGTCAGCTATCTCACCTAGTAAAGAACATGCGGAAGAAACCTCGAGATCCGCAAGGAGATGCCGACCCTAATAATAAGAAGATCAAGAATCTCAACGCGCATCACGTGCAGCGCTCGAATCGCCACAGTTGCCACATGACTCACAACCGGAGTCACAAGAAAAGAGCCTACTCTATAGCGCAAGATGATTCTTGGAAAGAAGCACCTGTTGTCATGCCACGCGTCAAGGGAGGAGCGTCCTCCACGACACCGTTGATCATAACGGGCGTCATTGGACATTATCGCACAAGGTATATGTTCCTTGACAACGGGAGCAGCACAGATATTATGTACCAACAGTGCTTTGATCAGTTAGATGCGGAAGATAAAGAGAAGCTCGTCCCAACTGCGGAGCCAATATCCGGATTCATTCACGAAGTGATAATCCCGCTGGGCATACTCACACTACCTGTCACATGGACAGATGGACAGCTCTCGCGCACAGAGATCTGTGATTTCATGGTTTTACCGGTGAATTCGTCGCACGATGTTCTCATCGGTAGAGAAGGATTGGCAAAATTCAACTGCAACGCGTCTACACCACACCAAATGGTTGGATTCCCAACGCGCGGAGGTGTAGCTTTCATACGCGGAAACAAAAATTGCCACGCAACAGATGCATGCAAGCCTCCCAAGATTATGAAGCCATCAAACCGCACTGATCCCGAGAAATGGGTGATTAACCCTAAATTCCCGGATCAGACGGTTGTCATTGGCCCAGTAATCTCCGACACCATACGGGTACACTTAAAACAACTGCTAACTAAGAACATGGATGTCTTTGCCTTCCAACCTGCGGACATGGTCGGCGTTCCTCGCGACATTGCAGAACACAAATTGAATGTTTATAAGTCTGTGGAACCAGTCGTTCAGAAGAAGCGTAGTATGGGGCCGGAGAAAACAAAGGCCATGAATGAGCAAGTCACCGAACTTTTAAACGCAGGCATCCTGCGAAGAACAAGATATCAAACTTGGGTTGCTAACCCGGTGATGGTCGGAAAGTCCAATGGGGGTTGGAGAATGTGCGTGGACTACAAAGACATAAACAAAGCATGCCCAAAGGATTGTTACCCACTTCCTGAAATTGATTTGAAGATCGACTCTTTAGCACCGTTTAGATTCAAGTGCTTCCTCGACGCTTACAAAGGGTACCATCAAATCCAGATGGCCAAAGAGGATGAAGATAAAACATCCTTCCGCACAGACACCGGCACTTATTGTTACACAAAGATGCCGTTCGGATTGAAGAACGCAGGGGCGACGTATCAACGCCTCATGGACACAGTGTTCAATGCACAAATCGGGGTCAATCTCGAAGTGTACGTTGATGATTTGGTCATCAAAAGCACAGAGGAAGACCAAATGCTCGCGGACATCCAAAAGACTTTTGATCAACTCCGCAAGGTCCGCATGAAACTCAGCCCGAGTAAATGTTCTTTTGGAATGGAAGAAGGGAAGTTTTTGGGGGTGATCGTCACTAAAGATGGCTTCCGTGCGAATCCCGATAAAGTGCAAGCAATCGAGCGCATGCCATCCCCGTCTTCCGTACGGGAGGTTCAGACACTCATGGGGCGTCTTGTCGCCCTAAATCGTTTTCTCTCAAATTATGCTTCGAAGTCATTCCCCTTCGTGAACACCCTGAAGAGTTGCCTCAAGAAGTCAAATTTCAAATGGACAGAGGAAGCCGAGGCCGCCTTCAAGGAAATGAAAGAGTGCTTAAGCCACTTGCCGACGCTCACAGCACCACTTCCAAAAGAGCCACTAACGCTGTACTTGTCAGTAAAAGAAAAACCAATTGGCGCCGTTCTCCTTGGTGATCGTAAAGGCGTTCAAACCCCAGTATACTACGTAAGTCGAACTTTACTTGATGCAGAGACTCGGTACTCCACGATGGAAAAGCTGGTACTAGCATTAGTACACGCATCAAGAAGGTTGCGGAGGTACTTCCAGGGACATCCCATAAACGTCCTCACAGACTTCCGTATTAGTGACATCCTGCGCAAACCGGAGCTGTCGGGGCGCCTGGCCAAGTGGGCCATTGAGCTGGGAGAACATACAATTGAATACAAGACCAGAACATCATTCAAAGGGCAAATCCTTGCAGACTTTGCCGCAGAAGTCCCTCCCGAAAGCGTAACCGAATGCCAACAAGCACATGTAACTTTACCAAATCCCGAGTCCGCAGAGAAGTGGGAATTATATACGGACGGAGCATGCAATGACGATGGCGCGGGAGCAGGCCTGCGCTTGATCACACCAGACGGGAAGGATTTCACTTATGCAATCCGCCTTGATTTCCCAACTACAAATAATGAAGCGGAATACGAGGCATTGCTCGCAGGATTGCGCATTGCAAAGAAAATGGGCGTGCAACACTTAGACGCTCACGTCGACTCTCAGTTGGTAGCCAACCATATCGACGGCTCATACGAAGCACGAAAAGCATCCATGATTTTATACCTAGAGCAGGCCAAGGCCCTCATGCGTGACTTCACGTACTGCAGGGTTCATCATATCAAGCGAAGTCAAAACAAACCAGCAGATGCGTTAAGCAAGATGGCATCAACGGTTTTTGATCATTTGGCAAAGGATGTGCGGGTGGAAATCCTGGATCACCCGTCAGTACCTCTAAAACAAGTCAATGTGGTCCAGACCGGCAAGACCTCCTGGATTACCCCAATCAAGGCTTATCTCCTCAATGGAACGCTTCCAGACAATAAAGCCGAGGCTCGAAAGCTCCAAAACAAGGCACTGCATTACCAAGTCATTGACGGAATACTGTATCGGCGTTCGTATTTAGGCCCCTTACTACGTTGTGTTGACTCCGCAGAGGCGACATACCTTATCAAAGACATACATGAAGGGTCGTGCGGACTACACGCAGGCCCAAGGATGGTAGTGGCCAAACTAATGAACGCAGGGTACTATTGGCCAGGAATGCACGTAGACGCCATGACAGAATTGCGCAAATGCAAGTCCTGCCAACGCCATGCGCCAGGAACACTACGGCCCAAGAATAATCTGATACCCGTTACCGCGGCATGGCCATTCCAGAAGTGGGCCATTGATCTTGTGGGACCATTTCCCACAGCTCCTGGAAATGTCAAGTACTTGGTGGTGGCCATTGATTACTTTACCAAATGGGTGGAGGCAAAAACTTTGGCATCCATCGACGGGAAGAGTATCAAAAAGTTCATTTGGGAGTTTATCATTTGTCGTTTTGGCTTACCAATGGAAATTGTAAGTGACAATGGCACGCAGTTCGCGGACCAACACTTACAAGAATGGTTGTCTTCTATGGGCATCAAGCAGATATTTACCTCAGTCGCGCATCCGCAAGGTAATGGACAAGTCGAGCGTGCGAACAGAAGCATCGTTGAAGGAATAAAGGCCAGACTTGGCACAAAACGCACTGGTTGGGTGGACGAGCTCCCTCATGTCCTATGGGCTCATCGCACGTTGTCCAAGACCAGCAATGGAGAAACACCATTCAGCCTTACATACGGCACTGAGGCTGTCATACCTGCGGAAATGCACTGCGCTTCACCAAGGATTTTGTTGGCAAATCATCGGGTCAACGACACGGAGCTAAAAATCAACCTGGACCTGTTAGATGAGCGCAGAGATACGGCAGCTATCAAAGAAGCTAACTATAAGAGACAACTCGAGAAGTATTACAACTCAAAGGTTAAGGCAGAGGCCTTCCGCGTTGGAGATTATGTCTTCCGCAACAACGAAGCATCCAACGCAGAAAAGCCAGGCAAACTCGCACCAAACTGGGAAGGACCATACAAGGTGCAAGAAGTTTTGGGGAAAGGCGCTTATGCTTTAGAGCGTTTGGATGGTACCCCAATACCGCGCACATGGAACGCGGCCCAGTTGCGCATTTGTTACATGTAAGGCATTCTCTAGCAGTGTAATAAACAGCCTATGGCTACTATCATTTCAATTTCAATAAAGAGAATTTTCATTGTCGTTCATATTTCTTTTCAATATGGATTACGTGCAACTTCATTCATAATCAAAAAAGGGCAATACGAAAGCCATCAACAAAGTACAAACTTAGCCCTAGTGTCATATCTATACCACTGATCAAAACAGAGCAAAAAAGCAAAAGAAGTGGCAACACATAGGCCCAATATATACATTACTGGTACCACCGGCTACCTAACACTAGCCCCCATGCATGGTGGTCCATTAATTTGCATGTTCCCAACCAGTGGGGGTTCGACGAAGTCTAAGCTTTGGAGTCTTTGGTGCATCACCAAGCTTGTCCAACTTCCTCACCTTCACTGGGTTGGTCGAGGGACCTTGCTCTTTTTGCTGGTACGCTTGATCTTCTGTCAAAATCAGGTAACCACAATAAGTGGCAAGTTCATGCATAGCAGTTGGAGGTACCTTGATCACAGGGGGATGATTCGGCAACATCAACATCCCTTAGACTGCTTCAATTTCGTTTCTTGTAAATCTTAAAGGAGAAGCCATTGAGATGGTGAAGGAGAAGAAGGAAGAAATGATGAGCAACATATTAATCAGTCATTACCCTTTTATAGGCATGACAAGACACCCTATTAATTACCATTAATGGTTAATACTCGAGTATGGATGTCAACAGTCACATCAATCAGTGGAAGTGCCGTCAAACCTGTCAGATGACATCAGCAGGCTGACACAGGTGGCTCCCTTTTCAAAAGTGACGTCAGACAATAATTATGGCAAAAATCCAAGAGTCACAGCACGCATGATTCAATAGAATTCTAAAAGGCAAAGTGCAACAAGTCATACAATTGTTCAACAAAAAATAGAAGAGTTTAAAACAACAAAAGACGACCAGCTACATTTACTCATAATCTATGAGATCTATATAGGCATCGTCTTCCACTCCTTCATTTAAAGCGCTGGAGCTTGCACCAACAGTGGATGACTCCCCTCCTCCCTGCGCAGCAACCCTCCGCGCTTCCTCTTCTTTCCGCTCCTTCTCCTCCATCTCAGCTCCAAGGCGATCGGACTCCTCAAAGTACTCGCGCAGCTGACCAATGGGATCCTCAGTCTTCAAACATTGATCTACCACATCAAACACATCAAATGTGAGGGTCTCAAACTCCTCCTGCGCAGCTATGGCTTCATTTTCATATGGCTTGCCAAAGTGCTCCCCATCCTCAAGCGCCAAGCCAGCAGCGTGGTGATGATAACCTTCAGTAAACCCTTGCTGCATACCACTACGCATGGATGTAGCTCCAATCTTCGCCACAGCATCGCCAAACTTTGGCTCATTCCAGATGCGCTTGAAGACCTGCGGAATGCACAAACACAAGTTAAAAATAACACACTCTAGTCAAGTATACAACAAACAACAAGGAGGATCTTACTCCTTGGAGACCATGCTGCATCATCCAGGTTAGTCGCTCGCGAGCGGCTAAGGAGGTTTGCACAGCGCCCTGAAGTTCATTTTGTGTTTGTTGAAGGCTGATCTCCAGTTGCACGCGCGACGAATCCAGCAAGGCATTCGTTTCTTCAAGTTGAGATTTTTGACCAGCAAGCCCCTTCATCTGCTCTTCTAACTCTGACATTCGCGTTGTAGCAGTCACCAGGGCTTCATGCTGATCCTTCAACTTACTCAAAGTATCAGCCAGCTCAGCTTGCTTCGCGTCAAGAGCCTTTTGCTTTTCCTCAGCCTCAAGTACAACTCGGGCGAGTTCATTCTTCAAATTCTCAGCAGCTTTTCGACCACGCTCAAGCTCCACATTCGTGCGCTCACAAGAGTCTTTCCAATGCTTGGACGCCTCAACTCTCTCATTTTTCAACTTTTGAATTTCGCCTTCCGCAGCCCGCAGTTGACCCCTCAATTGGTCAACCTCCCCGCGAGAATCGGCGCGGAATCGTCGAAACTCTTCTTCCCTTTTTGTTTGCGCCTCTTATGCACTCTTTAAGGCTTGCCAGGAACGCTGAAACTCTTCTTCCCGCCGCATAAACGAACCATAGCTGCTGACACACAGGGCCAAGTTTAGGCTCATATCAGACAACAATGAGCGACGGTCAATACCATCTTGATAATCTCGTTCACTAGGTGGCACCGCACAGGAGATAAACTCCTCCGCATCTAGTGGATTGGTCAAACAAGTTGTTTGCTTTATGTCCCAGAGGGGCTGATACGGCCTACTTGGATCATAATCCGGGGGAGCCACTCTCCTCCCACTCCCACCTATGTTTCTTGCACTCCGAACTGCTCCTGTTGAACTCTTTTTAGGAGTCAGAAAAGATTTCAACACATTTGCAGATGCCTTTTCCGCAGTAACCTCGGTAAGAGCAGGCTTGCTCGACTCAGGAGGTTGCTCCACATGCAAATCTTTCCCTTCAAGCGATGTGTCCGCAGACACCTTTGTAACATCAACATCTGTCTGCACCGGCTCAAGCATTGGACGCTTCTCCGTCTTCTTACCAGCTTTCGGAGACAGCGTCAGACCTTCATCATGCGCAGACATCTGGGTCTCCGACGCAGACAAGTTCGTTCCCTCCACATTCTCAACCACAGACTCAAGAACCTTCTTTGCAGGGACGAGTGGTTTTTTCAGGGTCCCCTGCAGTGCAGGACCTTTACCTAGAAGATAAAATCAACAGGGACGTTACTCTCTATTCTATATCAAATAGAAGAAAACAAGTAAAGCCAAGAAACTTACCAGAAGTATGCTTGACAGATTTCACAAACAAGGGTTGTCGTCTAGGAGGAGGCTTGACAACCATCTTTCCATGAGTAGACATGGAACCTGTTTCTCCACCAGTGGTCAAGTCCGCATCCACAGTCGATGACGTGGCCTTTACAGTCTCCGTGACCGGCTTAGGGATTTGCACTTGTTTTTGGGCAAGGTCTTCCAGACGCTTGTGATACAACTCCGTAGACACCTCAACGGAGTCATCAGTAGGCGTTGGCTCACGAGTACGACGTCGCTTGACTTCATCATCCGACTCCGTATCCTCATCATCATCTTTGGAAACGGTAGAACTAGATGCTACTTTCTTCCCTTTCCGTGATTCCTTTCGCTGACGTTTGGGGCCAGTCCCTACGGTCACACAAAACAAGGAATAAGACAACACCATTGCTGTGGTTACTATCATAAGACTTACCAGTACACGACATCTTTTTACGACCCGGGGAAGTCTCCCCCGGGTCAACCCCAGCTTTCTTCACAAGGTGGATCCCTGCGCCTGAAATAAAGGGCACGTTGGATCAGTGCATACGCCACGCGGATTACAACGCACCCTTTAAGCGCAGGAACTTTCCGCAGGGCAAACAGAATCAACAATTGTAACATAACAAAGTACATAAAAATCACCTGTGCGCGCATAATGACGCGGAGCATCCTTCAGTTGAGGCATCAAGAAGTTACGCTCCAATCGCTCAAGCACAGAAGGAGCCCCGGGGGGTACAGCTGTATAACTGAGTTTCGCCGCACCCCGGGCATCGAACAAGTCAAATTTTGTCATTCCTGCAAACACAACAATGTAAGGAAAAAGCACAACATAGAAACTGGGGATTGAGAGTTAGCAGAGGAAGCATGTCACTTACTGGCATCAGACGCAGTGGGCTCATAGCCTTCGGGATTCCCCAAGCGGCTGATACCCAACATCACCAACACACCTTCAGGGCATTTCTCCATAGACAATGGAGTAGAATGAGAGCACAAAGTCTCATACCAAGGTTGGTTCTTATAGTCCTTCATGGGCGGAAACTCCGCAATCCTCTCCTTCACCCCAACACTCATCCATTGCAGCGCAGCAGGAATCACCCCCCTGTGAATGTAGAAAAATTTCTCTTTCCAGTCGTACATAGATTTCGGACTCTCAGAAACGATTTGAGTCCGATTCCTTCTGGGTGACACACTATACCAACCAGGCCCCCCACGTGCCTCTTCAAGAACATAGAAAACGTTCAACATATCGAAAGTAGGCTCCAAGTCCAACGACCGACAGGTTGCTTCAAAGTGCACTAGCCTGGAAAGGCCAAAGGGTGTCATTTGTGTTGGATGAACCCCATATTTCATCAGAACATTCACCAAGAACTTGGTAATAGGAAGACGGAAACAACACCGAGTGAAAAACGCTTCATACAAGGCAATCTTACCAGGGGTGGCCTCCAATGCCGTTTTACCCGCAGCTGGTAATTCAGGCTCCCAGTCGGCCTCAATCCCGTAATGATCAAGAAATGTGGAGAATGAGGAGGCGTCCCACTTGATATGGGTGGTGCTGATACCCTTCTCTGTCTTCTCTGCTTTCTCAGTAGCTTTCGATTGGTCCACAGGACAAGAGGTTTCTTGAGACATGTTTGGATGAGTAAAGAACAAAGAAGATTAAGCAAGGAAAAGACAGGAATTTGAGAGGTCTGGAATGCAAAGAGTGGATAAAGTGAAACTTGAAAATAATTTGAAATGATTATATACGATGTGCAGTAACTGCCAATGACGTCAGCATTGGTAAAGGAAACGACTTTACACATGACGCGTGGCACCGGACAGCTATATAGGCGGCACACGCGCCGTACACGCGCTTAACACGCGCCTGACTCAGCCGTCTGCCATAACTGATGGGACGCTCACTGACACAAGTGTAGCTTGTAACAGACGCTACCCACCATCCTTCGCTTACGTAGACGACATCTGTCCTCCACCAGAGTGACACGCCACGCGGCCGCGGAGTATTAACGTCAAATACAATTACCGTTCTCCGCATTCCGCCATCTCAGAATTCCGCACCCTCAACGATACGCATGAAATTGCAGATAACTCAACACCAGCATCCCAGTTTTCACTACCAAGGAAAGGATGAGCTGTCATCCACGAATCACTATTATGAGTCCAGCATCCACCCTCTTCCCTCATATACTCAAGAAAAGGGTACACACTGGACTAGGGGGACTTGATGGGATTGGGTGCTCACCACTGCACAGAGCATACCCAAACCCGGAATGTAACCCGCGGAGCAACATCCCGCGCACAAGAGAAACTTCCCCAGCAAGCTAAGGAACAACGGCTCTCCTACAATCACGGAGCGATGCTCGTGCGCGTAAGCGGTAAAAGCGGTAACCGTTCCATGTTTCCTTATTTGTAGCTATTCCATAACTACTTTACTAATATAATCTTCGGGTAGTGGAGACAACCCTAATCGGGCCTGGCCCATTACGATTAGGGTTTTGGGTAATGGTGGCATACGTCCACACCTATATAAGGGATCACATCCCTAATAGGAGGACACTTTTGGCTAACCCTAAGAGCTATCATACTTGATAGTATCCCCATTCACCCACGTTTTTGTTATAAACTACTACCTCGTGTAGTCGTCTCTCTACCCATTCAATCTTTACTTGCAGGTTACTCCAATCCAGGAAGTGCTAGTGAAGGATCAATCTTGTGGTTGCATCTAGTCTCTCATCCCTACAAGGAGGTTAGACTATTTGTTTCTTCATGGCCCTTCAAAGAAATAAAACCAGGGGCATGATCAGAATGAAAGAAAGGCAGAAAGGAAGCAGCCATATCTGAGAAAATATTCAAAAAAGAGTTATTGCTCATTATTCTATCCAACTTCTTCAGCAACCCAGTAGTTTTCCCCGGACACTTGTTCCAAGTAAACTTCAACCCTGAAGAAGGGACATCTCCCACACCTATATTCTGACAGCAATCCCTGAAATCTAACATGGCAGAAGTCACATCAGAACACCCCATAGACCTCTCAGAAGGATCCAGAATGACATTAAAGTCACCCATTATAAGCCAAGGATCATCCTGAATAGAATACCCAAACTTTTGCAAATCCTGCCATAACACTTTCCTTTGACAATTCCTGATAGACCCATATAAGAAAGAGCAGAAAAAATTGGGAGAACCATTCATGGGTTTGACTAAACAATGAATGACCTGAGAAGTAACTTCAATGATCATAACATCAACAATATTAGGCTTCCAACCTATGAGGACTCTAACCCAACTAGCACAATATTCCTTATTAGAAAACCACTGCCAGCCATTCAAAAAACCCTATTACACACCTGTCCAAGATTTTAACCTTTGACATGAGTTTCCAACAAACAACATAAGCTAATCTCCCTATCATTCAATACATTCATAACTTGGTTCTGATTGGAATGCTTCATCAAACCTCTAACATTCCAAGAAAGAATATTAAGATTTTGAGCAATCATTGAGAACCAGTATTAACAGAAGAGGAGGACAATACCTGACCCCCCTCTGATTGAACACCTTCATCAAGCTTCATGAATTCAGCAGTCTCATCATCCTCAGATAACACCTCATTATTCTCAGTCTCCAAAACATCCTCATTATCAGTTTCTAGAACAATATCTTCCACTTCATCATAATCCATACCCTCAGGGAAATCATACTTCTGGCACATCAGGAAAAAATACTTAGTTTGGACCATATCCCATTCCAAAACTTGCTCTCTAGAAGGGATAACTCTGCAGTTAATATAAAACATAACATCCTCAATCTGCTGTGGAGTTAAGTCAAAAGAATAATCCTCAATAACAGCATCTCTGACCAAACTAGAGCCAGGGGTATAAGGCTTAGCAGGGACACCATTATGAGGAGAACAATCAGAAGGCTGATCAAGAGGGGCATTAAAAGGATTAGGGGGAGGAACAGCAGGGACAGAAGTGGACACAGATTTAGTTTCAGGTTGTTTGGCAGGAGCAGGTTTAGAAGGTTTAGTAGTTTTAGGAGAGGGAGGTTTAGAAGGCTTAACAGGGAGAGGTTTAGAAAATGTAGAAGAGGGAACAGAAACAACATTAACTGCTTCAAGACCATTGTCTTCATCAACCATATTCTCATCACCCAAAATACTAAAACTATTCTTGACCTCAATACGTTTAGCCACCAGATTAGTCTTCTTCCCTTTAATACCATCAGTTCTTATTTGAAAGACTTGCTTCCCCTTCTTAACTTCATTACCAATTCCCTCCTTCCCATCCTTTTTAACCCCAGAAGAAGAAGCACCATTAGAATCCTTCCTGACTTGATCCTTCTGAAGATCATATTCCCTAGCAGCTTGATTCATTTTGAAGCTCTTAATCCTATCCTGAAGTTTAGCCTCCTTATCCTCCTTGTTACCCTTAAACATATTTCTTTGTCTCAAATTACCTCCCCCATAAGCCCCATTACTATTCCCTCCAATATTCAAACCCTTGTTAGGATTCTTAGCAGCCATACTACGCTTCCACACCAATTGATACCCTTCCTCATCAACAGTGCCATCTTTAGCAGTCCCTCTCTTATCTTCATTCACCTTTTCAGCTTCTCTGTCCCTAGCTTCTTTCTCTTCAGCAGTTAACTCTCTAGTAGTACACTTCTCAAAAGAATGCCCAAACACTTTGCAGAAAGAACAAAGTTTAGGCATCTTTTGATACTCTATCAACACCTCAGTAACCTTAGGCTCAGCACCCTCCTCTCTCGGATAAAAAGCTCTAATAAAAGTAGGTTGAGAATCAGCAGCAGCAATTTCCACCAAAATTCTAGCAAATCCAACCTGCACATTAGTATTCAAACATTTATCCACAGTAATATTATCAAACAATAGAGGTTTACCAATACAGCTAGCCAGCTCACACAACCCCTGCACATTCCATAATTCCAATGGCACCTCCTTAAACAAAACCCACACAGGCACCTTTTCAGGTTCTGTTTTCACAATCGCAGTCCCAACTTCCCATTGGTTCAGCACCAAAGGGATGCCATTAACAACCCATCGACCAGCTTTCAAGGCTTCCAACATTCCCTCTTTTGTATCAAATTTGAAGTAGAACAACCCTTTACCATTAGTAGAAATGTCCTCAATCCCATATCTCTTCCACATCCTAAATAAATTGAATCTAACCCAAGCTATAGAGCAAAAAGAACCCACAAAGTACCCATACAAATGTCTAGAGTAAACCTGCTTAACCTTCTCCACATAATCTTGCTTAATCATAACCACCTTTTCACCATTTTCAAGAGTGGTAGGTGGGCAATACATGATCTGTTTGCTAAATTCAGCAACCTTCTCTCCCTTAACAGCATTAGCATATGAAGCCTTCTCCTTCTTATCCTCAGATTCAGAATCCCCAGATGGCCCAGGATTGTTATCAACAACTTTGTTGGCAGATGAAGAGGCCTTAAACACATAATTGTTATCAGCAATTGCCCCTAGAATTGGAGACTTCTGAATAATCTCACAATCACTGACTATAGGCTCCTTTAACTTCCCTTTCTCAGCCAACAATTCCCTAGCCTTTCCCAACCCCAAAATTAATTCCCTCAACCTCAACTTTTTCCTCTGTATATTGTCCCTAATCTCCTTAATATACCACTGCATACCATTAAACTCAACTGTTTTCTCAGCACAACCACTTTCCTCAAAAGGATCAAAGATTAATCCATTTGCTGTTCTATAACCCAACTGCTTAGATTTAACACTACCAACCTTTTTTATATCAGAAATCTCCTTCACCATCTGCTCAATAGTCATATTAGCCACAGGGGTAGAACCTATAACATCAGACATCTCCCCAATTCTGAAAACAGGGAGAACTGGTACAACAGCATCCTTGTTAAATTCAAAAACCTGCTTAACCTTCTTATTTTTAGATGACAGAATCTTCATAATCTTCCTGCCCTCATGTGTTAAAATAAGTTGTTTCTTGGTTATGGCCTTAGTAGTATCAATACTCTCCAAACCTCCTCTTAGCTTTTTACCACACTGCTCATTACTTTGAGTAATACCATCCCCAGTAAGCTCCCTCTTACACATAGAACCCCTAGTCTGATTTATATCCTGCACCCCAACCCTGCAGTAAAACCATCTAGCTAGAGCTTTGACAATACTCATATCAAACTCAAACAAATCTTCCACCTCATAATCCTTCATTTTGCAAAACAGCTTATGATAATGCTGGTGGAAGGCTACAATACTACTCTCAACAAAGTGGTCTTCCAAGAGTTTCAGCTTACCCTGCAACCCATTACATTCCATATGCCCCTGACCCATTCCTATATCAACAACTTTATTAACTCCATTCCCCTTCAACCCAACTTTCCCCAACATACTACCCTTACCCACATTATCAATAACATTATAGTCACAAATCAGTCTAAGGCTCAAAACATCAGACTTCTCATAACAAGCAATAACAAATTGCATAAAGTCATCAAATATCTCATCAGACACATACTCAACCTTCACCTTATTCTCATCAATATTGGACATATACCTACCAAAGCATTCCTCAAAGGAAGGATTCAACAGGTTCAAAGAGAAACACTGTTTCATAGCAGGCTCATACACAGGGTTCTGATAAGCCTTCTGAGCTAACAACTCTATGGCTTTCAGAATAATATCTGAAGAGAACCATGTCACACCCTCAAATTTCCACTGCGGGGTTTTACCGCGAGGCGCATGACACACCAGGATCCCATAGCCATAAGTCATATGAACGAACTCTAAATGCCCAAACCATTTAGTTCGTTTTCAAAAATCAAGTTTAGTTAAGCTGCGGAAGCGTAAACCGGATTTAAAACTTTTAAAAAAAACCATGCGCAAAACAACGCGCCCAAATTAAAACCATATGAAAGGAAACATAAAAGTACGATAAGTAATCTAGGTGTATGCCCCAGACCCCAAATGCAGTGAACGTGCGGTACTTCCTAATTGTGACACCGGAAGCTAACTACCTGCAAAAGCATGTATATCGTGTGTCAACATAATGTCGGTGAGTTCACAGTTTAAGTAGTAAGTAATAAGTTACCAAAGTTTTAAACCATCAGTTTTAAGCTTGTCAGGGGTAGCTAGCCCACTCATTGTAACTAAACGGGAGATTATTGGGAACATACATAAGTTGTTAATTTGCCTTAGTACCAGTGTCTATCAACACTGGTAAGTTTTTGCTCCTCAAGAGCGTGGTCAAAAGTTCATGCCCGTGACCCAAGCACCTCAAGCATGAGGTTGCTGCACAACCTAATAGCGCTATCAACTAATACCCCGTTCGCCTACAGCGATTAACCCAATAATATGTAAGGACTTTAAATGATAGAGCGTGTTTAGTTCACAAAGGACAGTAAAAGTTTTAAACTGATGAAAACGTGATCCACACAAGGAATCGTAAATCCCGACCCACACAAGGAGTCAAAGCACCTCAAACCCGAGATGTAAAAGTAGTCCCAAACTGGACTAGAAAAAGTTTAATACGTTGTCTCAAACCCGAGACGCATGCTTTTGAGAAAAGAGTAGTGAAACTCACCTTAGGTTGCGTGCTAAAGTAAACCGTACAGAAAGTAAGTGTGGAAGACTATTCGCCTACCCAAAAACCTATCAAATACAAGGTTGCAAGTGTTTGAGTGTATTGACACAAGGACTCAAGTGACATCTCGTAATGAAACCATGCAAAACCCGTCAATCGTTGGTGATTAGTAAATGATGCAACAATTTAATACTTTTAACACAACTAGTTCACATCGCACATTGCATACCATTAGCCTATCATGGCATCTACACTTTGTAAATAACATATACACATGTTTTCATATAGAATTCCATAACCCATAACTCATTAACACACTCAAACTATCTCATAAACCATTCTTTGCAAATCTGCGTTTTCTGGACAGATTTTGGAGTATAAAAACCAATTTTTATAAAATATCAAATCAACTCACCAAGTTCCCAAAATTTTACAGAGATGCCTCATATGTTCATACGTGACTCTACTATTTTTGTTTCTCGTCAAAAATACCTCAATATTTTTATAAAAATTATTTTGTTCCAGCCACTTCAGAAAATGGTGCTGTTGACAGCAGCTTACATAAAAATTCATTAAAAATTCTAGACTCGTCGAAACGAGGTGAATCCAATTGGAAAAGCTCGTATACTGCAAGACTCAACTCCTGTCCAAATTTCATAATTAACGGATTTGTAAAACTCGAGTTACAGCCCTTTAAAGTTGGTCCATTTTTCAGATTCGAAAATCAGATTACACCTTTAATCTTATAAAATCTTGTTTATATATCAAAACAGGTCCAAAACGCATGATTTTGGACTTTTTGGAAAGCTAACATCATAGGTTACGTTTAAGAGTCAGAAAATAATCAAATTGACCATGTTAACAATCGCAATACAGCCACACAAATCATTACAAGCAATCTGCCAGAAATCAGAATCTTCATTAACATGACTTTTGTAAACCCTAACCAACCTCCATTCCCCTTAATCATGCAATAACCTTATACTAGCACAATAACAATCATACTAACATGTTCAATCTCAGATTTTTACATATCATACCTCCTAGACATGATTCCTATTAACCATATTCATCAACAATTCAACAAACAATCAAGATATTAACATAACTCATCATATGCGATTTTTATACATATTGTTCTTAGGGTTTTTACAACTTTTCAAACATCAATAATAATCATAAAACTCTTAAATGATATACCTTTCAATGCTAGGCTCCTTAACACTCCAAGATACCACCCAAAACAACTTGAACAATTGAGAAATTGAAGAAGATTGAAGTGAAAAGGTGTGTGTGTGTGTCTTCAAGAACCCACGGCGCAAAGGCTTAGGGTTTCTTTTTTTTTTTTTATAAAGGATGGATTAGGGTTAGGCTCATGGGCCCAGTCTTTCGGGCTTTGGTGGGTTTTTGTGTGATAATCGAGCCCATTAGCCCTAATTAACTCCCGAGATCCATCCCGACAATAATAGTCATACTAACATCTATAGCATCACTGTTTTATCAATATGTATTATGTTTATCATAGGTGCACGTATCTCATAATGTTTACGTACAAGTTAATTAATACGCCATAATTCACATAAGCATGTAACTTACATACACGTGTTAATTCACATACATTAACACTCAATTGTTCACATATTCATGCATGTCCAACAAATCACCAACGTTCGGGTTATAGGATTCGTATGTGTGTCAAGACAACCATTTTCCTAGTTATACGTGCGTTAATAACATCTAAGATATGTTATTATCCCATAACATATTGAAAGACCTTCTTAGCTAACCCTAGTTAAGTGTTTAGTCATGAATGCACATGAAAGTTAACTAGAGTTCAGTAAAAGTAATATCCTGAAAATGCGGGGTGTCACATCATCCCCAAGTTGAAAAGAATTTCGTCCCGAAATTCAGCAAGTAAACAGTGAAGCCAGTGTAAAATTGTATGCTTGGTTACCGGATGTCACATCATCCCCAAGTTGAAAGGAATTTCGCCCCGAAATTCACTTTGAGTGAGTCGCTTCACGTTTAGAGTTTGGTTCAAGCGCATGTTCAGGCTCAGTAAAAAGATGTGGGTATTTAATCCATACGTTCCCACGTGTATTCCGGTCCTAGACGGGAATTTCATCGCACCCTAGCAATAGGTTTGGTGCTCTGTCTGAGTTTCTTGACGCCCCGCTCAAGAATCTCTACTGGTTCTTCCACGAACCGTAGCTGACCGTCCACCTGGATCTACTCCAGTGGCACTACCAGGGTTGTATGAGATAAGCGTTTCTTTAGATTAGATACGTGGAATACATTGTGCACCCCTTCTGAGTTCATCATGCAGGTTTAACCTGTAAGCTACTGGACCAATCCTTTCGACAATCTCGAATGGTCCTACGTATCGAAGGTTCAACTTTCCCCGTTTTCCGAAGCGTATCACACCCTTCGAAGGTGACAACTTCAGTAGTACCTTGTCCCTAATCTGGAACTCCAAGGATTTCCTACGCTTATCCGCGTGGCTTTTCTATCACTCACGAGCAGCAGCCATCCGGTTTCTGATTTGCACTAGCTTCTCTGAAGTTTTGTGCACAAGTTCGGGACCTGTCAGTTGGCTATTCCCAACCTCAGTCGAGCAGATGAGAGATCTACACCTGCGCCCATATGGTGCCTCAAAATGCGTACACTGGATAGAAGTGTGGTAACTGTTGTTATACGAGAATTCGATCAAAGGCAAGTGCTTATACCAACTGTTGCAAAAAGTCTACCACGCACGCTCGTAGTAGATCTTCCATGTTTGGATGGTACGTTCACTTTGTCCATTCGTTTGAGGGTGATAGGCTGTGCTCATATCTAAGCGAGTCCTCAATGTATCTTGGAGAGTAGTTCAAAAACGAAAAGAGAATCGCGAGACGCGATCGAAAATGATAGTCAAATGGGCAACAATGACCCAAATCACATCGTGCCCGCTAGATGTCCTAGGAAGCTTGGTAACGAAGCCCATGGATATACCATCCCATTCCCACATGGGAATTTCCGGTTGCTGAAATAGGCCCAAAGGTTTTTGATACACAATCTTAACCTTGGCACACGTCAAGCACTTACTAACACAGGTGGCTATCTCGGCTCTCATGTTTGGCCACCAGTATAGAGTTTTGAGATCTTGGTACATCTTATCCTAACTAGTATGTACCGAATGACGAGTGGTGTAAGCTTCGTCAAGCACGAGTTGTCCGAGATCCCCAAAACGTGGAATTCAGGCTCGATTCATGCAGTACTAAGGACCATCTGTCCTCAGTTCCAGGTGCTTGTCAGCGCCATGCAAGGTTTTCAGCTCTACACTTTCTTCCTTCATATCCTCGACCTGGGCTTTTCGAATCTTATTTGGAAGACTAGAATGGATAGTGAGTTGTAAGGATCGTACCCGCTTGGGTTTCGTTTCCTTACGACTGAGGGAATTCGCTACTACGTTAGCTTTCCCTGGATAATATTTGATGGCACAGTTGTAGTCATTTAGGAGCTCGACCCATTGACGTTGTCGCATGCTCAACTTCTTTTGATTAAGTATATGTTGGAGGCTCATATGGTCAGTAAAGATCATGCACTTTGTTCCATATAAATAACGTCTCCAAATCTTTAGAGCAATGAGTGGTGTAATTTTTCTCAATAAATTTCAGTTGGCGAGATGCATACGGGATCACCTTATCCTACTGCATCAATACACACCCCAAGCCCTAGATAGAAGCATCACAGTACACCACGAAGTCGTTTGTACCCTCAGGAAATGATGGAATTGGTGCACTACAGAGCTTTGCCTTCAACAATTGAAAAGCAGAGTCGTGGGAATCTTCCCACTTTTGAGTAATACACTTCTGCGTCAAGCAGTGAGGGGTTGAGCGATCTTTGAGAATCCCACAATGAATCTGCTATAGTATCCTGCAAGACCAAGAAATTGGCACTCTTCAGTAGGATTCTTGGGAGCCTCCCACCGTTGGATAGCATCTATTTTCACGAGATCGGCATGTACTCCAGCCTCGTTAACCGCATGTCCTAGAAATTGGACTTCCCAAATCCAAAAGTCAGACTTAGAGAATTTAGCATACGACTGCTCTTTTCTCAGAAGTTCCAAGATCAGCTACGGGTGTTACCCGTGCCCCTCCCTGCTCTTGGAATAAATCAATATGTCATCATATACACTATGACGAACTTGTCCATATAGGGCTTACGCACGTGGTTCATAAGTTCCATGAACACCGCTGGTACATTGGCTAGCCCCAAATGGCCTCACCAAAAACTCATAGTGTCCATAGCGAGTTCGAAAGGCTGTCTTAGCTACATCCTCCTCTCGGACTCTCATCTGATGGTACCCCGTTCTCGAGCCAGTCTTAAAATAGTAACTCGACTCTTAGAGTTGATTAAACAAGTCATCAATATGTGGAAATGAGTAACGGTCCTTAGCAGTCACCTTGTCCAGTTCCCTAAAGTCAATACACATGCGGAACTGAGGCTGCCCAAGGTGAAGAATCACCATGGAACTCCACATGTCGAACATGTGAAAGTCCAGGTAGTTCCTCTGGTAATACGTCTAGAAAATCACGAACTACAGGGGTGTCCTCACTCCCTGTTTCAACTTCAACTCAAATGTCAGAAATGTTAGCCAGAATGGCTGGATAGTCCTTTCGGATACACTTTTGGGCTTTCAGGAATGAGATGACACCCACTGTGGTACCACCACGATCACCCTGAATGGATAAAAGTTCTCCACTAGGAAGAAGGATACGAAAAATTTTCTCCTAACAATGAATTTCAACACGTTGCTTGGCCAACCAGTCCATGCCAACTGCAATATCATAGTTTCCCAGAGTGATAAGTGTATGGTCGATGTCAAACAAATGACCATCTGGTTCGAGTTTACAATCGTGATGAGCATGGGTCACCTCAACAGGCTTACCATTTTCTAGCTCTATAGTGTGTGGGGTCTAAAGAAGATTAGGGACTGGCCCTAGGGATTTGCTAAGTTTTAAGGTCATAAAGCTGATATTCGCACCGAAAGCGAAAAGAACAATAACAAGATTACCTTTTATAAGAAACGTGCTCACAAGCACAAGGTTGTCGTTCTTGGCTTCTCCCGGGCTAACTACGCAAGCTATTCCACGAGTACCATTAAGGATATTGTTGTCATTGTTGCTATCGTGGTTGAGCTGGGGACAGTTCTTCTTGAAGTGGGTTTCACCCTCACACTAGGAACACTTTTGTTTTAAACACTTCGTTGTTGTTGATATACTAGTGATTGCTGTTGGAGAACTTATACTCCACACTATTCTACGTTCTCTTGCTATTATCGAGGGTAAAAGATGAAGCACTATGCTTCGGAAAAAGACCATGTTCATCAACATCACTAGGAAGTTTCTGGGCTAGGTGGAAGATTTATTAGATTCTGGGTAGGTGAGTTGCAGTGACCATACCACAAATCCGTGGGATCCACCCTTGTTGTGTAATGCTCAACTCACCAGCAAGGTAGGTTAATTAGATTTAAGCATTGAGTAGCTAACTCATGTGGTTGGTAGGGTACGCGTCAATCTCAGACCCAACCGTCCTTCAGTTCTGTTGCAGATATTGAGACGTATAACCCATAAAAGACTTGGTAATACGCTAGTGGGTTGTTGTTGTGGCATGTGCGTTCAAGGACTAAGAAAGTTCAATGGCGGAAGTCAAGGGGAAAAGAGTGATTCAACAGAATATACTTTTACCTGTTTGTAAAGATGAGAGGGAATCACCCACTCTATTGTTGATCATAAGGACTCGATCTTATCTAAGCTCACAAAAGGAAGGAAAAATGTGCACAAACAGGTGTACGATGATCGGTGGTTAGCGGCAATCGTTTAGAAGGAGTTAGAATAGGTTAAGGAGTTGTTACCAGGTCCAAAAGCTGCGAGGGCCTCAACCAGCCTGCCATAAATTTGCGTGACCAGATCCGTCTGAGCCATGTTAATCTTTCCCTGCCAATGCCCCATTCTAACCATCGTAATTCTAGACTTACATTATACACATGAGTAAAGAAAGAAAGAGAGAATAGAAATGTTCATCTTGTAATCGTTCTCACGCAGTACATGCAACTAGAATATAGAATGAATCCCAATCGCAAGATAAAAATGAAAGGCCGACACCGATAGATTAGAAATAAAATCCAAGATTCACAAAATATTCAGTCGACTACATTGTCTTGAAATCATGAAAGAAACGAATCAATAATTAGGTTCAAAACAAGATAAGTATTAATCGTCCTCACGATCCGCAGGCATATCTGGTTTCTCATCCTTGTTCTCAGCTTCGATCCTGATCTAAATCGACTCGTCCGAATTTTCCTCTTCACCTGGTTCAAAGTTTCCCACAAACGTGGCCTCAAGTTCTTCTGCCTCCTGTTCATTCTCCTCTTCCATTTGCTCTTCCTCTCCTTGAGCCAGAACTTCCAATAGTCTATCACGAACGGTGTTTAATTCTCGTCTAGTGGCGGTCAACTCCCTCTTTGTGTGAGCCACTTCCTGTCTAGCTATGGCCAACTCAACCATCATCTGACCCATCCTACTTTCTAAATGCCTTAAACGATTATCAGAGGTCTCTTGCCACCAATTGAAACGCTGAATATATGAGAAGACGGTATCGAACTCAGTACAAAAATGCCTAACAATTCCTGCTATGGACCTCTCCCATGAGTCCAGAATGGGAGGTACATTCTCAGGCACTCCACTACTCGTCACCCACGTATGTATCATATGAGGATACCATGTCCATGGCCTAGTCTCCAGGCCTAAAGGTTGATGATTTGTCATAGGTTCGGTCCTGTTAATGCGTTCAGAAATGGGGTTCCAAGAAGAAGACGACATAATTCCCTGCAACATGAAAGTTCAGTATACGTATTCAAGGGAAGTAACCAATGTGCACTAGAGTTGTGAGTGTAACTAATGCAATGCTTATGCTATGACAGTTCTAGACTAGACTCAACATGCTGTCCTAGTTCACTATAACCAATGGCTCTGATACCAATCTGTCACACCCTCAAATTTCCACTGCGGGGTTTTACCGCGAGGCGCATGACACACCAGGATCCCATAGCCATAAGTCATATGAACGAACTCTAAATGCCCAAACCATTTAGTTCGTTTTCAAAAATCAAGTTTAGTTAAGCTGCGGAAGCGTAAACCGGATTTAAAACTTTTAAAAAAAACCATGCGCAAAACAACGCGCCCAAATTAAAACCATATGAAAGGAAACATAAAAGTACGATAAGTAATCTAGGTGTATGCCCCAGACCCCAAATGCAGTGAACGTGCGGTACTTCCTAATTGTGACACCGGAAGCTAACTACCTGCAAAAGCATGTATATCGTGTGTCAACATAATGTCGGTGAGTTCACAGTTTAAGTAGTAAGTAATAAGTTACCAAAGTTTTAAACCATCAGTTTTAAGCTTGTCAGGGGTAGCTAGCCCACTCATTGTAACTAAACGGGAGATTATTGGGAACATACAGAAGTTGTTAATTTGCCTTAGTACCAGTGTCTATCAACACTGGTAAGTTTTTGCTCCTCAAGAGCGTGGTCAAAAGTTCATGCCCGTGACCCAAGCACCTCAAGCATGAGGTTGTTGCACAACCTAATAGCGCTATCAACTAATACCCCGTTCGCCTACAGCGATTAACCCAATAATATGTAAGGACTTTAAATGATAGAGCGTGTTTAGTTCACAAAGGACAGTAAAAGTTTTAAACTGATGAAAACGTGATCCACACAAGGAATCGTAAATCCCGACCCACACAAGGAGTCAAAGCACCTCAAACCCGAGATGTAAAAGTAGTCCCAAACTGGACTAGAAAAAGTTTAATACGTTGTCTCAAACCCGAGACGCATGCTTTTGAGAAAAGAGTAGTGAAACTCACCTTAGGTTGCGTGCTAAAGTAAACCGTACAGAAAGTAAGTGTGGAAGACTATTCGCCTACCCAAAAACCTATCAAATACAAGGTTGCAAGTGTTTGAGTGTATTGACACAAGGACTCAAGTGACATCTCGTAATGAAACCATGCAAAACCCGTCAATCGTTGGTGATTAGTAAATGATGCAACAATTTAATACTTTTAACACAACTAGTTCACATCGCACATTGCATACCATTAGCCTATCATGGCATCTACACTTTGTAAATAACATATACACATGTTTTCATATAGAATTCCATAACCCATAACTCATTAACACACTCAAACTATCTCATAAACCATTCTTTGCAAATCTGCGTTTTCTGGACAGATTTTGGAGTATAAAAACCAATTTTTATAAAATATCAAATCAACTCACCAAGTTCCCAAAATTTTACAGAGATGCCTCATATGTTCATACGTGACTCTACTATTTTTGTTTCTCGTCAAAAATACCTCAATATTTTTATAAAAATTATTTTGTTCCAGCCACTTCAGAAAATGGTGCTGTTGACAGCAGCTTACATAAAAATTCATTAAAAATTCTAGACTCGTCGAAACGAGGTGAATCCAATTGGAAAAGCTCGTATACTGCAAGACTCAACTCCTGTCCAAATTTCATAATTAACGGATTTGTAAAACTCGAGTTACAGCCCTTTAAAGTTGGTCCATTTTTCAGATTCGAAAATCAGATTACACCTTTAATCTTATAAAATCTTGTTTATATATCAAAACAGGTCCAAAACGCATGATTTTGGACTTTTTGGAAAGCTAACATCATAGGTTACGTTTAAGAGTCAGAAAATAATCAAATTGACCATGTTAACAATCGCAATACAGCCACACAAATCATTACAAGCAATCTGCCAGAAATCAGAATCTTCATTAACATGACTTTTGTAAACCCTAACCAACCTCCATTCCCCTTAATCATGCAATAACCTTATACTAGCACAATAACAATCATACTAACATGTTCAATCTCAGATTTTTACATATCATACCTCCTAGACATGATTCCTATTAAACATATTCATCAACAATTCAACAAACAATCAAGATATTAACATAACTCATCATATGCGATTTTTATACATATTGTTCTTAGGGTTTTTACAACTTTTCAAACATCAATAATAATCATAAAACTCTTAAATGATATACCTTTCAATGCTAGGCTCCTTAACACTCCAAGATACCACCCAAAACAACTTGAACAATTGAGAAATTGAAGAAGATTGAAGTGAAAAGGTGTGTGTGTGTGTCTTCAAGAACCCACGGCGCAAAGGCTTAGGGTTTCTTTTTTTTTTTTTTTTATAAAGGATGGATTAGGGTTAGGCTCATGGGCCCAGTCTTTCGGGCTTTGGTGGGTTTTTGTGTGATAATCGAGCCCATTAGCCCTAATTAACTCCCGAGATCCATCCCGACAATAATAGTCATACTAACATCTATAGCATCACTGTTTTATCAATATGTATTATGTTTATCATAGGTGCACGTATCTCATAATGTTTACGTACAAGTTAATTAATACGCCATAATTCACATAAGCATGTAACTTACATACACGTGTTAATTCACATACATTAACACTCAATTGTTCACATAATCATGCATGTCCAACAAATCACCAACGTTCGGGTTATAGGATTCGTATGTGTGTCAAGACAACCATTTTCCTAGTTATACGTGCTTTAATAACATCTAAGATATGTTATTATCCCATAACATATTGAAAGACCTTCTTAGCTAACCCTAGTTAAGTGTTTAGTCATGAATGCACATGAAAGTTAACTAGAGTTCAGTAAAAGTAATATCCTGAAAATGCGGGGTGTCACATCATCCCCAAGTTGAAAAGAATTTCGTCCCGAAATTCAGCAAGTAAACAGTGAAGCCAGTGTAAAATTGTATGCTTGGTTACCGGATGTCACAAACCAAACCTGAGAATGACCAGCAAACCTCCATTTGACACCAGTTCCACTCATCTTTCCAGTAACATCCATCCCACCACTACTACTATCCATATCCCTACAAGCAACAATCAGCATCCTATGCTCATTTTTATCACATGCAGTCACTATGAAGTTCATAAACTCAATACATTTCTCACTAATTTGCATATTACCATCCTCATCAGTAACAACCCTATCATCAACCTCAATAACCTTTAGCAGAAGATCCCCAAACCTCAGCATAAAACCCTCATTCTTACAATTCATGTGAATAAACCAATTCATAGCAGTCATAAACGAGTTATCAGAATAGGTTTTATCAATCAATACCTGAATGGCCTCCCCAATAGCCAGATCAGTAAACACCAGCTGTTCAGGACCAAAAAACTGCCAGTGAGTCACACAAGGGGAACTATCTGACATCTGCTGATCCTGTTCACTTACTTTTAGCCCATTCTCCCTGGACAGAAGCAAGCGTTTGCGCCAATCAGCCATAAACGGAGCAGAATTAGCCTGAACATTCAAATCCACACAACTTCCAAAAGGATTAGGGTTCAGGGGAGAATTAGGAGATTCACGAGATTCAGCAAACTCCTCCGGCACCGAAACAACCGGAGAAACACAAACGCTCTAAGACATGTGCAGATCTGGAGGAATATCAGGAGGAACACCTCCTTTAGGATCAGTAAGAGACTGATCCATTGTAAACAGAGAAGAAGAACCAAATGTACCGTTAGTTACGTCCTTTAAAACGCGAGTATTTTCTTCTGTACGAATCTCTATGTCATTGTCGCATCGTGAGTCTGATTACCATCCGGTCAGCTTGGTATCCTTTTTTTTTTGGTAAAATGAGGCGGCACTCCTGGTAAATTTTATTAATCACAAAAAAATATATATACACCTAAGGGATCGGCATCCCGGGACATACCCCAAGGACCAAAACCCGATCCCAAGCCATGGTCTAACAAAGGGACTATCCAAACGTCCCGACCATGAGCTCAACTATACAATCAAAATAAAACAAAACAAAAAAAAAACCACACAGCTAGAGACCCAGCCACAACCGGCTAAAGTCTAAACCTATCAAGTCCAAACAAAGAAACAACCAAAACAAGACAAACAACTACAAGTTAAAGCAAATAAAACAGCATCCATCTTCAAATCTTCAAACAACTTCAGCAGCCAACTGCAAGTCTTCAAGAAATTCCAGCAGCCACAGTCCACATCCTTTACCAGCCATCCATCAGCAACAAACAGCATCAGAAAAACCAATACCTACAAACTGGCCCATAATACCATTCACCCATCTGACCCATTAACATTAACACAATCATACCACCCCAATTCCTGGATCAAAAGGGAACCATATATCACCCTGCTGCCCAATACAGAAATCCCACCAATAAAAACCACACTCTAACCCATTATATCTAATGATGAGTCTTAAATCACTATCCCACCAAACCATCAGAATCAACAACCAGCAGCCTCCCAACCATCCATAATCATTACCCCAATAACAAACAACATTAAGATAAAGGGACCTCCACTCCATGTTTACTGAGTTCAAAATTCCACACTGCAGCAGCCAATCTAGCCTGCACTCCATCTTTAACCTTTATACTCTTCATTTTTAAGGTGATCACCTCCTGAATTAATCCACACACAATCTTAGCATTCCTTCTTTTTTTGCTAAAAATTCTTTGGTTCCTCTCCTGCCAAACAAAGTAAACAGCAGCAGCAATAACCAACTTCTGAATAGTACCCCAAATCCCCTTACTAGCCTTTCCCTTTTCCACAAAATCAACTATCCCATCCCACTCATCAGGAATATCTCTAAATCTAGCAAGTTCCCTCAATTTCCACCATATACCTCTAGCATATTCACACTTGAAGAAAAGGTGCTGATGACTATCAGGTTCCTTTCCACATAAACTGCAAGAAAGATTAACATCTTTTTTCCAGCATGCTATCTTATCTTGAGTAGGCAATCTACTTTTAAAAGCCAGCCAAGTTATGAAAGTATGCCTAGGGATGCTACTCCCAAACCATACAAATTTATGCCAACCCACTTCATCACTCTCTTTAACTATGTCATCATAAACAGCTTTAGATGAAAAAGGAACAGATTTACCTCTTTTGCTTAGCCAACAAAACTCATCAGCTTTCCCAGCAACTATAATAGGCAAATAATCTCTAAAAAACACAGGGTATTTCTCCCTCCAGCCCTCAGGAACTATCCAACCATCAGCCCCAATCAGATCAGCAACCTTATCTTTTAAGTCAAATCCAGCAGCTCTAATTTCCCTTCTATTAATGTGATCTATCAATGGCCCATTGACATGCCACTGATCAAACCACACATTTATCGTCTTACCATTACCAATTTTAGCCACACAATGCTGCCTAAACAGCCTTCTAAAGCCCAGTATCTGCTTCCAATGCCAAGAATCAGAGTTCACCTCACCAATTTGCCAAAAACTCTTCCCATGCAGTTTATAAAACTTAACCCATTGTACCCAAACAAATTTTCTATCAGTCACAATACTCCACATATGTTTAGCTACTAATGCTAAATTTCTCTCTTTTAATGAAGTTAACCCCAGACCACCCTGACTTTTCCTTAAACAAAGTTCCTCCCAAGCAACTTTAGCACTCCCCTGCTTATACTCCCCTTGACACCACAAAAACCCTCTACACAATCTTTCCACATCAGCATTCAAATTATCAGGTAGAATAAACAGAGAAGCCCAATATACTGTTAAAGAGGATAAAACAGATTTCAAAAGCTGAACTCTACCAGCATATGACAGAAATTTGTTCCTCCAGTCTTCTATTCTTCTTTTCACCTTCTCAAGCAAAGCCCCACAATCTTTTTGATATAATTTCCTGGAAGCCAGAGGAATACCCAAATACTTTAGTGGGAGTTGACCCACCTTAAAAGGAAGAATACTCAAAATATCATCCTGACTCTTCTTATCCACATTACCAAATATTATCTCACTCTTACCCATGTTTGGTTTTAATCCTGAATAGGCACCAAACTCCTCCAACACTTCTTTTATAACCTTTATAGACTCACCACAAGCACTACTAAAAATGAATAAATCATCTGCAAAACACAAGTGTGTAAGCTGTAATTTATCACACTTCCAGTGATAAACAAAATTCTCCTCAGATCTAATTCTCCTCTTCATCAGCAAATTTAAAACCTCCATGACTATTGTGAACAGATATGGAGACACCGGATCACCCTGCCTAAGACCCTTCTCACCCTTAAAATATCCAAACAGCTGGCCATTAAGGCTTATAGAATAGGACACAGTCTTCAAACAGGTCATAATCCACCCAATGAATTTTGAATCAAAACCAAAGTGTATCAGGCAATTTTCCAAAAAACTATGATCAACAGAGTCATAAGCTTTCTGTAAATCCACCTTCAAAGCCACCCTAGGATATCCCCTCTTCCAATCATACCCCTTCACAAGTTCTTGTGCAAGCAGAATATTATCACTAATCAACCTACCTGGCACAAAGGCACTCTGGGATACATCCACAATCTGATCCAACACCTTCATAAGTCTATTACAGATCACCTTACTAATACATTTATATATAACATTGCAGCAAGCAATAGGTCTAAATTGATTGACCATAGTAGGAGCTTGAACCTTGGGGATAAGAGAGATAACTGTTGCATTGATTTGCTTCAACATCTTTCCATTCTCAAAGAACTCCTGTACAGCAGCTGTTACTTCATCCCCTATAACACTCCAAGCAGCTTTAAAGAACCTAGCTGAATATCCATCAGGCCCAGGGGCCTTATTGTCTTCAATCTGAAACATAGCAATTTTAACCTCCTCCTTAGAAACACTTCTAACCATGTCTTTAGCAGAATTCTCAGAAATCCTCTGAATAAACAAAGACTGAGGATCCTGAATAGTTTCAACATTATCCCTGCTTCCCATCATACTAATAAAATAGTCCACAAAGGCATTTCCCACATTCTTTTCTTCATAAACCAACCCATTAATATCTTCTATTTGCACCACTTTCCCCCTAGACTGCCTTTGCTTAACAGAATGAAAGAAATATTTATTATTATTATCCCCCACTTTAAGCCAGTGCACTCTAGATTTCTGCTTCAGAAACATCTCTTCATCCAAAACAGCCTCATTATAAGCTTTAACATACACCTCTTCTTCCTCCCTTAGGTACTCATTATCAGGATCTTTGGTCATTTCCTCTTGAATTCTTTCCAACTCCATTTTTAATAACTCCACCTTCTTATAAAGATTTCCATTAAGAAAATTTAACTTTCTAAATGGTTTCTTCAGATTCTTAAGTTTGGTAACCACACTAAACATTTTGCATCCACCAACTCTATTACCCCAAACATCCTTAACAATCTCCAAGAACTCAGGTTTCTCAGCAAGAAAGTTCCAAAACTTAAAAGGTTTTGGATCCTTTTTATGAGATAGAGCACAGAACACAACCACAGGTGCATGATCCGACAAATAGAAAGGCAAAAATTTTGCATTAATATTAACAAAAGATTTGAGAAACAAAGCATTACCCATAGCCCTATCCAACTTTTCAAGAATACCATCAGTTTTGCCCACCTTTTGATTCCATGTGTACTCTAAACCAGTAAAAGGCAAATCCTCAACTTTTAGCTCAGCCACACACTCTCTAAATTCTTGCATACCATAAAGAGAATAACCCAGCTCACAATTTTTCTCTCTAGGGTCTAATATAGCATTAAAATCACCAGCCAATAACCAGGGATTATCACCAATCTTACCAGCCATTTTGCTAAGCTCATTCCACAAAGTTCTCCTACCAGCCACATTAGTAAACCCATACACAAAAGAACAGAAGAAACTATCCCTCCCCTCCACAGGAGAGATATAACACTGAATGCATTGATCAGATTTATGCAAAACCATAACATCCACCTTACTAGCATCCCAGCCCACCACAATTCTAACCCAGCTAGGACAAAAATCCCCATTATTCACCCAAACCCAACTATTCATAACACCCTTACAAGCCTTCTCGATCTCCAAGGGGTTCACCCTGGTCTCCACAAGACTACACACATTAACCTTATTACTCCCAATTAACCTATTAATCTGCCTCTGCTTAACAGACTTACACATCCCTCTCACATTCCAGGACATGATATTAATCTTCATAACAACTATCATTATACTTCTCAGAAGGCTTCAGACCTGAAGACCCTTCCCCACCATTATCACAATTCATATTACTCACTCCTGTGCCCATTTCAGAACTCAAATTCTCCAGCCTAACAAGATCATCCATCATTATTTTATCCCACTGTTCAAAAAACAATTTTACCTGCCCAATAGTCCATTTTCTAAGAATGTCATTTGAAGGGCAGCTTTTACTGGAAAGAAACTGAGCTACCTCCTCAAACTGCTTCTCAGTAATCTTAAAATAACCACTTTTAGTATCAACTTTAGTATCAATTCTAGTTCGAGCATCAAACCCCACCCCTTGATTCCCCTTAGCTGGAATAGACTCCACACCCCCAGTCTTCTTAACCAAATTCTCACCCTTAATACTCTCCTCACTTCCAACACTAGACCTCCCACTAGGCTTCTCTCCTATATGGATTCCCCCATCCCTAGGCTTCCCACCACTAAGACTACCCCCAGACTCTTCAACTTTTCTTTGAGGCCCCTTCTTAGTATCACCAATGATAGACTTCCCCTTAACATCCTGCCTACCATTCTGTCCTACCACATTCTCCTCTACCAAACAATTCTCATCATTCAAAATTTCAAACCTATTTCTCCCCTCAAACCTCCTCCTATTAGCCATTCCTCCTCTATTACCACTTTGAAAGCCACCTCTCACAGGCCTGTACCCCTGATTACCCCTACCCTGAAAACCACCTCTACCATTAAAACCACTCTGAACATGACCACCACCTCTACCCTGGTCTCCCCTTCTAAAGTCTCTATTAAAATCCCCAAAACCACCCTGACTACCATTATTCCTCTCACCTTTATTGTTCCTCCCCACAATAGTAAAACCATCAGTATCAATCCCTGAAACAGGAAAGTTCTTGACAGCAGAACTATTAATCTCATCCAAAAGCCTCTTAGATTTCTCCTCCAATTCCTTCACAGTTAAGATTCTAACTGTGCAAGAATCAAAGTCATGCCCATAAACCTTACATTCAGTACACTTCTTAATAAGTTTAGGATAAGCCACTTTCACCTTACTAATAAATCCAGGCTTATCCTCATCAGGAGGGTAGTAAGCATTCACATACTCAGGCAAATTCTTTTCTGCTTTAACCTCAACAAGGACTCTAGCAAAACCTGCAGGCCCCTCCTTCTTCTTGCTTCTTTCAGTTGTAATTCTGTCAAACAAGATAGGATTACCAATACAGCTAAGCATGCTGCATATACTTTTATTACTCCACAGTTCAGCAGGTAAGTTAGGAATAGTGATCCACATAGGGATCACATTTGGCTCAGTCTTCTCTAGACACACTCCCACCTCCCATTTCTTTAGACAAAGGGGAACATCATTTACCAGCCAAGGACCCTTCTCCATAGCACCCCACATTCCAACATCATTCCTGAATTTGAAAAAGAATACCCCACTATTATTAGTAGAAACCTCCATTAAGCCAAACTTCTTCCACATTCTCATCAGGTGAAATCTAACCATACCCACAGATAATTCTTTACCCACAAAGTAACCATATAAGTAGTTACTATAAGCCACCTTTGCCTCAACAATCTGAATAGGACTAATTTCAGCAACAAGCTCACCATTCTCCAAAACCTTAGGGGGATAATACTGGACTTTCTCAGACAGGACTTCATTATCATTACCCTTAGCAGCAGCAGCATAAGACTTACTCCCATTAGAACTAGAAGCAGCCTTAACATCATCCTTCTTAGCAGCAAAAATCACACTATCCTTCAAAATCACAGAGCTCAGAGGTGATTTCTTAGGAAGTGGAGGTAGTGTCTTAATAATTTCAACATCTTGCTGAGACAAACAATAAGAACTCTCCTGTTTACTTCTATCACTAATCATTTTCTTCATAGACAATCTTCTAATAGCAAACTTCCTTCTCTTCCCAGCTATCATCACATTAGCTTCCACACCTGACTCATTTGGAATATCCATAGAGTCTGTCCCATCCCCTTCTTTACTCACCTTTTTCAAATCCTCCTTATTAGTTTGTTTCAAATAATTCTTCCCATCCTCTTTTTTCAGAACATGAAACCCAGGATTAAATTCCATCTTCACAAGAGGCTTTTCATATTCAAACTTTAACTGCTCAGTATTACCCTCAATTCTTCCCAAAAAATCCCTCTTCTTAACAGCAATAGCCTTCATATCCCCAGTCACATTTTCCACCAGATCCTTCATAATCACATTTACAGAACTAGGCTTCTCAATACCATCTGAAGTAGAACTCTGAGCAACTCCCTCTTTCTGAATAGCCTTCTTCTTAGGGAACACTCTTCTCAACTTTCCAGACACTTCTAACAAATAATCAGCAGGGGAACAATGATCAGGCAACAACTCTAACTCATCTCCCTTCACCATGTATCCCAAATACTTAGAATCTCCAACAGACCTTCTACTAAACTTCACACTCAGCCCCTCATTTCTCACTGAATGTTTCTTCCTCTTGCTAAGCACCTCAAACTTATCATACTGCATAGTATCAAATACATTCAAGTCTGGTGATAACTGAGGAAAACAAACTCTGTTATTCACCACAGAAAAGCCCCCTTTCTTACTGACATACTTAGCTAAAGCTTCCAGAATAGACATATTTCTACCATCATAAAGCATTTTAGTTTCAGTCATACCAACATCCATCTTACCAGAACCCCCATTAACAGCACTCTCATTCTTCTGAAGAGGATGACCATTAACATCACATTTAGAGGACAACTCAAACAGATCCTCCAGATTCTCATTAATCAATCTAGATTTCCAATTATCCCCCAACAAATTTCTAAGATACTGAATATGAACATCAGACAGAATAGGAGGATCAAACATACCTACACCAGCAAAACCTGGTTCAGACTTCACATCAGAAACCCTAGGTTTCAGATCCATCTCCACATCGCTATCAACAGACTTCCGGAAAAAACTATGATCAGTAGAAACTTGCTGCATCCAATCCTTCCCAAACATACCATTCAGATACTCTAAATCCCCTGATGTCAGCGAACAAACTTCAGTAATACCTCCCTTCGACCTAGACAGAATAAACCTACCATCCCCCTCATCCTTGAGATCCAGACTATAACCCTCACCAACAGATAAATCAGGAGGAACCGCCGGAGGAGGCTCCGGCAACACAACCCTAGCAGGAGAAGCCATAACCGTGCACTGTGAAGATTCCACCACCTTCAAAGATGATGGAACAGTGAAACACGACAAAGAAAAGAAAAAGAAAGGGTTAGGAAATGACCGGGAAAAGAAAACGGAGAAGAAACAGTGATATCGCCAAAATCGCCCAATATCAGAGAGAAAACCCTAAGCTTCGTATCCTTTTAGATTCATATCCTTTAGCTTGGTATCCTTTATCTGAGTCTGTTGCATGATCAGATATCTTATGGCCTTCACGTTCCTCAATTCGGGTGCCCGAAACTTCAAATGTACCGATAGTTACGTCTTTTAAAACTCCAGTCTTTTCTTGTGTACGAATCTCTATGTCATTGTAGCATCGTGAGTCCGATTACCATCCGCTCAGCTTCGTATCCGTTATCTGAGTTTGTTGCATGATCAGATATCTTATGGCCTTCCCGTTCGTCCATTCGGGTGGCCAAAACTACAAATGTACCGATTGTTATGTCCTTTAAAACTCGAGTCATTTTTTGTGTACGAATCTCTATGTCATTGTCGCATCGTGAGTCCGATTACCATCCGGTCTGCTTCGTATCCTTTATCTGAGTCTGTAGCATGATTAGATATCTATGGCCTTCACGTTCCTCCATTCGGGTGCCCGAAACTTCAAATGTACCGATAGTAACGTCGTTTTAAACTTTAGTCTTTTCTTGTGTACAAATCCTTATGTTGTTGTCGCATCGTGAGTCCGATTACCATCCGGTCTACTTGGTAACCTTTATCTGAGTCTGTTGCATGATCAGATATTTTATTGCCTTCCCATTCCTCCATTCGGTTGCCTGAAACTTCAAATGTACCGATAGTTATGTCTTTTAAAACTCGAGTCTTTTCTTCTGTACGAATCTCTATGTCATTGTCGCATTGTGAGTCTGATTACCGTCCGGTCTGCTTCGTATCCTTTATCTGAGTCTGTAGCATGATTAGATATCTTATGGCCTTCACGTTCCTCCATTCGGGTGCCCGAAACGTCAAATGTACCGATAGTTACGTCCTTTAAAACTTGAGTATTTTCTTGTGTACGAATCTCTATGTCCTTGTCGCATCGTGAGTCCGATTACCATACGGTCTGCTTCGTAACCTTTATCTGAGTCTGTTGCATGATCAGATATCTTATGGCCTTCCCGTTCCTCCATTCGGGTGCCCAAAACTTCAAATGTACAGATAGTTACGTTCTTTAAAACGCGAGTCTTATCTTTTGTACATATCTCTATGTCGTTGTCGCATCGTGAGTCCGATTACCATCCGGTCAGCTTGGTATCCTTTATCTGAGTCTGTTGCATGATCAGATATCTTATGGCCTTCCCGTTCCTCCATTCGCGTGCAAAAAACTTCAAATGTACAGATAGTTACGTCCTTTAAAATGCGAGTCTTTTCTTCTTTACGAATCTCTATGTCATTATCGCATCGTGAGTCCAATTACCATCCGGTCCGCTTCGTATCTTTTATTTGAGTCTATAGCATGATCAGATACCTTATGGCTTTCATGTTCCTCCATTCGGGTGCACGAAACTTCAAATGTACCGATAGTTACATACTTTAAAATTTGAGTCTTTTCTTGTGTACGAATCTCTATGTCAATATCGCATCGTGAGTCCGATTACCGTCCGGTCCACTTCGTATCCTTTATTTAAGTCTATAGCATGATCATCTTATGGCCTTCACGTGCCACCATTCGGGTGCCCGAAACTTCAAATGTACCGATAGTTACGTCCTTTAAAACTTGATTCTCTTCTTGTGTACGAATCTCTATGTCATTGTCGCATCGGGAGTTCGATTACCGTCCGGTATGATTCGTAACCTTTATCTGAGGCTGTTGCATGATCAGATATCTTATGGCCTTCCCGTTCCTCCATTCGGGTGCCCAAAACTTCAAATGTACAGATAGTTACGTCCTTTAAAACGCGAGTCTTTTCTTCTGTACGAATCTCTTTGTCATTGTCACATCGTGAGTCCGATTACCATCCGGTCAGCTTGGTAACCTTTATTTGAGTCGGTTGCATGATCAGATATCTTATGTCCTTCCCGTTCCTCCATTCGGGTGCCCAAAACTACAAATTTACCGATAGTTACATCCTTTAAAACGCGAGTCTTTTCTTCTATTTGAATCTTTATGTCATTGTCGCATCGTGAGTCCGAGTACCATCCGAACAGCTTCGTATCCTTTATCTGAGTCTGTTGCATGATCAGATATTTAATGGCCTTCCCGTTCCTCCATTCGGGTGCCCGAAACTTCAAATGTACCGATAGTTATGTCCTTTAAAACTTGAGTCTTTTCTTGTGTAGCCTTCCCGTTCCTACATTCGGGTGCCGAAAACTTCAAATGTACCGTTAGTTACGTCGTTTAAAACGCGAGTATTTTCTTCAGTACGAATCTCTATGTCATTGTCGCATCGTGAATCTGATTACCGTCCGGTCTGCTTCGTATCCTTTATCTTACTCTGTAGCATGATTTCATATCTTATGGCCTTCCCGTTCCTCTATTCGGGTGCCCGAAACTTCAAATGTAACGATAGTTACGTCCTTTAAAACTTGAGTCTTTTCTTGCATACGAATCTCTATGTCATTGTCGCATCGTGAGTCCAATTACCATCTGGTCTGCTTCGTAACCTATATCTGAGTCTGTTGCATGATCAGATATCTTATGTCCTTCCAGTTCCTACATTCGTGTGCCCAAAACTTCAAATGTACCGTTAGTTACGTCCTTTAAAACGCGAGTATTTTCTTCTGTACGAATCTCTATGTCATTGTCGCATCGTGAGTCCGATTACCATCCGGTCAGCTTGGTATCCTTTATCTGAGTCTGTTGCATGATCAGATATCTTATGGCCTTCACGTTCCTCCATTCGGGTGCCCGAAACTTCAAATGTACCGATAGTTACGTCTTTTAAAACTCCAGTCTTTTCTTGTGTACGAATCTCTATGTCATTGTAGCATCGTGAGTCCGATTACCATCCGCTCAGCTTCGTATCCGTTATCTGAGTTTGTTGCATGATCAGATATCTTATGGCCTTCCCGTTATTCCATTCGGGTGCCCGAAACTTCAAATGTACCGATAGTTACATCTTTTAAAACTCGAGTCTTTTCTTGTGGAGATGTCTGATGTTATAGGTTCTACCCCTGTGGCTAATATGACTATTGAGCAGATGGAGAAGGAGATTTTTGATATAAAAAAGGTTGGTAGTGTTAAATCTAAGCAGTTGGGTTATAGAACAGCAAATGGATTAATCTTTGATCCTTTTGAGGAAAGTGGTTGTGCTGAGAAAACAGTTGAGTTTAATGGTATGCAGTGGTCTATTAAGGAGATTGGTGCAAACGCTTGCTTCTGTCCAGGGAGAATGGGCTAAAAGTAAGTGAACAGGATCAGCAGATGTCAGATAGTTCCCCTTGTGTGACTCACTGGCAGTTTTTTGGTCCTGAACAGCTGGTGTTTACTGATCTGGCTATTGGGGAGGCCATTCAGGTATTGATTGATAAAACCTATTCTGATAACTCGTTTATGACTGCTATGAATTGGTTTATTCACATGAATTGTAAGAATGAGGGTTTTATGCTGAGGTTTGGGGATCTTCTGCTAAAGGTTAGTGAGGCTGATGATAGAATTGTTACTGATGAGGATGGTAATATGCAAATTAGTGAGAAATGTATTGAGTTTATGAACTTCATAGTGACTGCATGTGATAAAAATGAGCATAGGATGCTGATTGTTGCTTATAGGGATATGGATAGTAGTAGTGGTGGGATGGATGTTACTGGAAAGATGAGTGGAACTGGTGTCAAATGGAGGTTTGCTGGTCATTCTCAGGGTTGGTTCTCTTCAGATATTATTCTGAAAGCCATAGAGTTGTTAGCTCAGAAGGCTTATCAGAACCCTGTGTATGAGCCTGCTATGAAACAGTGTTTCTCTTTGAACCTGTTGAATCCTTCCTTTGAGGAATGCTTTGGTAGGTATATGTCCAATATTGATGAGAATAAGGTGAAGGTTGAGTATGTGTCTGATGAGATATTTGATGACTTTATGCAATTTGTTATTGCTTGTTATGAGAAGTCTGATGTTTTGAGCCTTAGACTGATTTGTGACTATAATGTTATTGATAATGTGGGTAAGGGTAGTATGTTGGGGAAAGTTGGGTTGAAGGGGAATGGAGTTAATAAAGTTGTTGATATAGGAATGGGTCAGGGGCATATGGAATGTAATGGGTTGCAGGGTAAGCTGAAACTCTTGGAAGACCACTTTGTTGAGAGTAGTATTGTAGCCTTCCACCAGCATTATCATAAGCTGTTTTGCAAAATGAAGGATTATGAGGTGGAAGATTTGTTTGAGTTTGATATGAGTATTGTCAAAGCTCTAGCTAGATGGTTTTACTGCAGGGTTGGGGTGCAGGATATAAATCAGACTAGGGGTTCTATGTGTAAGAGGGAGCTTACTGGGGATGGTATTACTCAAAGTAATGAGCAGTGTGGTAAAAAGCTAAGAGGAGGTTTGGAGAGTATTGATACTACTAAGGCCATAACCAAGAAACAACTTATTTTAACACATGAGGGCAGGAAGATTATGAAGATTCTGTCATCTAAAAATAAGAAGGTTAAGCAGGTTTTTGAATTTAACAAGGATGCTGCTGTACCAGTTCTCCCTGTTTTCAGAATTGGGGAGATGTCTGATGTTATAGGTTCTACCCCTGTGGCTAATATGACTATTGAGCAGATGGAGAAGGAGATTTCTGATATAAAAAAGGTTGGTAGTGTTAAATCTAAGCAGTTGGGTTATAGAACAGCAAATGGATTAATCTTTGATCCTTTTGAGGAAAGTGGTTGTGCTGAGAAAACAGTTGAGTTTAATGGTATGCAGTGGTATATTAAGGAGATTAGGGACAATATACAGAGGAAAAAGTTGAGGTTGAGGGAATTAATTTTGGGGTTGGGAAAGGCTAGGGAATTGTTGGCTGAGAAAGGGAAGTTAAAGGAGCCTATAGTCAGTGATTGTGAGATTATTCAGAAGTCTCCAATTCTAGGGGCAATTGCTGATAACAATTATGTGTTTAAGGCCTCTTCATCTGCCAACAAAGTTGTTGATAACAATCCTGGGCCATCTGGGGATTCTGAATCTGAGGATAAGAAGGAGAAGGCTTCATATGCTAATGCTGTTAAGGGAGAGAAGGTTGCTGAATTTAGCAAACAGATCATGTATTGCCCACCTACCACTCTTGAAAATGGTGAAAAGGTGGTTATGATTAAGCAAGATTATGTGGAGAAGGTTAAGCAGGTTTACTCTAGACATTTGTATGGGTACTTTGTGGGTTCTTTTTGCTCTATAGCTTGGGTTAGATTCAATTTATTTAGGATGTGGAAGAGATATGGGATTGAGGACATTTCTACTAATGGTAAAGGGTTGTTCTACTTCAAATTTGATACAAAAGAGGGAATGTTGGAAGCCTTGAAAGCTGGTCGATGGGTTGTTAATGGCATCCCTTTGGTGCTGAACCAATGGGAAGTTGGGACTGCGATTGTGAAAACAGAACTTGAAAAGGTGCCTGTGTGGGTTTTGTTTAAGGAGGTGCCATTGGAATTATGGAATGTGCAGGGGTTGTGTGAGCTGGCTAGCTGTATTGGTAAACCTCTATTGTTTGATAATATTACTGTGGATAAATGTTTGAATACTAATGTGCAGGTTGGATTTGCTAGAATTTTGGTGGAAATTGCTGCTGCTGATTCTCAACCTACTTTTATTAGAGCTTTTTATCCGAGAGAGGAGGGTGCTGAGCCTAAGGTTACTGAGGTGTTGATAGAGTATCAAAAGATGCCTAAACTTTGTTCTTTCTGCAAAGTGTTTGGGCATTCTTTTGAGAAGTGTACTACTAGAGAGTTAACTGCTGAAGAGAAAGAAGCTAGGGACAGAGAAGCTGAAAAGGTGAATGAAGATAAGAGAGGGACTGCTAAAGATGGCACTGTTGATGAGGAAGGGTATCAATTGGTGTGGAAGCGTAGTATGGCTGCTAAGAATCCTAACAAGGGTTTGAATATTGGAGGGAATAGTAATGGGGCTTATGGGGGAGGTAATTTGAGACAAAGAAATATGTTTAAGGGTAACAAGGAGGATAAGGAGGCTAAACTTCAGGATAGGATTAAGAGCTTCAAAATGAATCAAGCTGCTAGGGAATATGATCTTCAGAAGGATCAAGTCAGGAAGGATTCTAATGGTGCTTCTTCTTCTGGGGTTAAAAAGGATGGGAAGGAGGGAATTGGTAATGAAGTTAAGAAGGGGAAGCAAGTCTTTCAAATAAGAACTGATGGTATTAAAGGGAAGAAGACTAATCTGGTGGCTAAACGTATTGAGGTCAAGAATAGTTTTAGTATTTTGGGTGATGAGAATATGGTTGATGAAGACAATGGTCTTGAAGCAGTTAATGTTGTTTCTGTTCCCTCTTCTACATTTTCTAAACCTCTCCCTGTTAAGCCTTCTAAACCTCCCTCTCCTAAAACTACTAAACCTTCTAAACCTGCTCCTGCCAAACAACTTGAAACTAAATCTGTGTCCACTTCTGTCCCTGCTGTTCCTCCCCCTAATCCTTTTAATGCCCCTCTTGATCAGCCTTCTGATTGTTCTCCTCATAATGGTGTCCCTGCTAAGCCTTATACCCCTGGCTCTAGTTTGGTCAGAGATGCTGTTATTGAGGATTATTCTTTTGACTTAACTCCACAGCAGATTGAGGATGTTATGTTTTATATTAACAGCAGAGTTATCCCTTCTAGAGAGCAAGTTTTGGAATGGGATATGGTCCAAACTAAGTATTTTTTTCCTGATGTGCCAGAAGTATGATTTCCCTGAGGGTATGGATTATGATGAAGTGGAAGATATTGTTCTAGAAACTGATAATGAGGATGTTTTGGAGACTGAGAATAATGAGGTGTTATCTGAGGATGATGAGACTGCTGAATTCATGAAGCTTGATGAAGGTGTTCAATCAGAGGGGGGTCAGGTATTGTCCTCCTCTTTTGTTAATACTGGTTCTCAATGATTGCTCAAAATCTTAATATTCTTTCTTGGAATGTTAGAGGTTTGATGAAGCATTCCAATCAGAACCAAGTTATGAATGTATTGAATGATAGGGAGATGCTAAGCGTGGCAACCCCAGAACTAGAAGTAGTAGGATTCATTCTCATAATATAATAATAAAGTAAAAAATATCTAATTTTTTGCAAAAATTCTCGCATTCAAAATAAATGTCCGATGACAAGTTGATCGGTTAATTCAATAAGAAATGGGAGTTAGCACACAATTTTGTTAGTACCATCCAACCGAATCCAATTTAATTGTTTACTTATTCAATTTCAATGAGTGAATTTTCAAGTTCAACCAACCCATTTTCAAAATATCAAGTAGATGAATAAGAATCTTGAGAAAATCTTATGTTGTTTGTTGGAAACTCATGTCAAAGGTCAAAATCTTGGACAGGTGTGTAATAGGGTTTTGAATGGCTGGCAGTGGTTTTCTAATAAGGAATATTGTGCTAGTTGGGTTAGAGTCCTCATAGGTTGGAAGCCTAATATTGTTGATGTTATGATCATTGAAGTTACTTCTCAGGTCATTCATTGTTTAGTCAAACCCATGAATGGTTCTCCCAATTTTTTCTGCTCTTTCTTATATGGGTCTATCAGGAATTGTCAAAGGAAAGTGTTATGGCAGGATTTGCAAAAGTTTGGGTATTCTATTCAGGATGATCCTTGGCTTATAATGGGTGACTTTAATGTCATTCTGGATCCTTCTGAGAGGTCTATGGGGTGTTCTGATGTGACTTCTGCCATGTTAGATTTCAGGGATTGCTGTCAGAATATAGGTGTGGGAGATGTCCCTTCTTCAGGGTTGAAGTTTACTTGGAACAAGTGTCCGGGGAAAACTACTGGGTTGCTGAAGAAGTTGGATAGAATAATGAGCAATAACTCATTTTTGAATATTTTCTCAGATATGGCTGCTTCCTTTCTGCCTTTCTTTCATTCTGATCATGCCCCTGGTTTTATTTCTTTGAAGGGCCAGAAGCCTTGGAAACCAAAGACTTTCAAGTTTATGAATCATCTTGCAGGTAAGCCTCAATTTTTACCTATTGTTGAATCTAACTGGAAATGTTCTGTGCAGGGTTGTGCTATGTTTTCTGTTGTGTCTAAGCTGAAGAAGCTGAAAAAGCCTCTCAGGAGCTTGGAAGGATGCAGGGGGATCTTTCTGAAAAGGTTAAGACCATTTCTGTGGAGCTAGGTAAAGTTCAAACTGCTGTTGTGGATGACCCTCATAATGCTGAGCTGAGAGTGGAGGAGGTTATCCTGGTCAATGCCCTCAAAAAAGCCTCTTTGGATGAAGAGTTATGTGACACCCCGGGAAAATCCCACATCGGCCGTGGCCAGGAGAGATCCTTGGTTCATAAGTAATGTCTTGCCTCTTAAATCACCAACGCGTTTTGGGGCTTAATGTTAGTGGATGAGAGGAGAACTCCACAGTTAAGCGTGCTCAGGTGGGAGAAATTTCAGGATGGGTGACCTCTTGGGAAGTCTCCACTTGGGCACCCAAAAACAAATCCGTGAGCTTTGGATGGGCAAAGCGGACAATATTGGTGGTGAGAGGGGCGGGGTGTTACAGATGGTATCAGAGCCACTCCTGTGCCGTTCGGGATGGTGGGTACATACCTCATCAGGGACGATGAGACTCTAACAGGGGGTGAATGTGACACCCCGGGAAAATCCCACATCGGCCGTGGCCAGGAGAGATCCTTGGTTCATAAGTAATGTCTTGCCTCTTAAATCACCAACGCGTTTTGGGGCTTAATGTTAGTGGATGAGAGGAGAACTCCACAGTTAAGCGTGCTCAGGTGGGAGAAATTTCAGGATGGGTGACCTCTTGGGAAGTCTCCACTTGGGCACCCAAAAACAAATCCGTGAGCTTTGGATGGGCAAAGCGGACAATATTGGTGGTGAGAGGGGCGGGGTGTTACAAGTTATTCCTAAAACAGAAGGCTAAGGTTGAGTGGTTAAGGGTTGGGGATCAGGACACTTCTTATTTCCATAAGGCCATTAAAGGCAGGTTGAGTAGGAATAGGATCAATTCTGTCCTGGATAAGGATGGGTCTTTCTTTGAGGGGGAGGAGGTTGGTAATGCCTTTGTTAGACATTTTGAAGGGTTTATGGGGAGTAATAGTGAGGTTTTAGCTTTAAGGGATCCTAGTGCTCTCTTTGCTACTAAGTTGCCAAGAGAGGTGGCTGATCAGATGGTTAGGGAAGTATCCAATGAAGAAATCAGGAAGGCTATCTTTGATATTGATATTGATAAAGCCCCTGGACCTGATGGATACTCCTCTAAGTTTTTTAGATCTGCATGGCCTATCATAGGGAATGAGGTGTGTTGTGCTATGAAGGAATTTTTCTATAATGGGAAGTTATTGAAGGAAGTGAATGCTACCATTATCTCCTTGGTCCCTAAATGCTCCAATCCTAGGAGTGTTACTGAATTCAGACCCATAGCTTGTTGTAATGTGCTTTATAAGTGCATAACTAAGATCATCTGTGAGAGGATTAAGGGGTCTTTGGATTTAATTGTGGATGAGTGTCAAAGTGCCTTTATTCCAGGAAGGCAGATTAGTGATAACATTTTAATCACTCAGGAGCTTCTTAGGAATTATCATAGAAAGGTTAGAGCCCCTAGGGTTGCCTTGAAGATTGATCTTCAGAAGGCTTATGATACAGTGAATCATGATTTTTTGGAGGCCTGTCTGGTGAACTTTGGTTTTCACCCTTGTATGATTGCATGGATTATGACATGCATCAGGTCTGCTGCATACTCTATTAATGTTAATGGTGAGATGTTTGGATACTTCAAGGGCAAGAGAGGTTTAAGGCAGGGAGATCCTATGTCTTCTTATTTGTTTACCATTGTGATGCAGGTTTTAAAGCTGATTTTTGACAGAAGAATTGCTGAGAGTGGAAATTTTAAATATCATTGGTGTTGCAAGGAACTAAACTTGACTCATGTTTGTTTTGCAGATGACTTATTGGTTTTTTCTCATGCTGATGCTGCTTCTGTGAGGGTGGTAAAGGAGGCTTTGGAGGAGTTTAGCTCAGTGTCTGGGCTTATTCCTAATCTGAGTAAGAGTACTATGTACTTTGGGAATGTGTCTGTTCAGATACAAGATAGACTGAAAGCTTTGCTTCCTTTTAAAGTAGGGGTTCTCCCTGTAAGATACTTAGGAGTCCCATTACTGTCTAAAAAGCTGTATTCTAGGGACTGTTCAGTTCTAGTGGAGAAGGTGAGGAAAAGGGTGGATGACTGGAAGAATAAATCCCTTTCTTTTGCTGGGAGGTTGCAGCTAATAAAGTCTGTTTTGTCTTCTATGCACATTTATTGGGCTTCTGTATTCTTGCTGCCTTGTGGTGTCATAGAGGATATTGAGAGGATTATGAATAGATTTTTATGGACCCAATCTGATTCTGCTAAGGGGAAGGTTAGAGTGTCCTGGGATTCTGTGTGTTGTCCTAAGAGTCAGGGGGGCTTGGTATTAAGTCCCTAAAAGTCCAGAATAAAGCTCTTTTGGCTAAGCATATCTGGAATTTAATTTCAGGGAAGGATACTATATGGACTAAGTGGATTAGATTGTTTAGACTAAAAGGGATGAGTTTTTGGGGTTTTTTCAAAAAGGGTGAGGCTAGTTGGAGCTGGAAAAGTCTTTTGAAAAATAGGGAAGTTATTTGGGCTCACTGTTTGAAAAGTATAGGGGATGGTCGTACTACTTCTGTCTGGTATGATTATTGGGGCCCATTAAGTCCTTTGTGCTCCTTCATTTCTCCTAGGGATATTCATAGGAGTGGTTTGTCTCTTACCTCTACAGTTGCTGATGTCATTAGTAATGGAGAGTGGGTTTGGCCAGAGGAGTGGAATAGCAAGTATCCTTGTCTTTCTCAGATGAGGCCTCCTTTTCTGACAGAAGGGAAGAAGGATAGTGTATTTTGGAAGACTAAAGAAGAAACTCTGGTGGCTTTTGAAACTAAGGTTGTTTTTAAGGATTTGAGTCTGCACAGGGATGAGGTTCCATGGGCTAAAGTGGTGTGGTTTAGCCAATCTATCCCTAGGCATGCTTTTACCTTATGGCTGGCATGCCATCAAAGGCTCCTTACTCAGGATAGGTTATTGAGTTGGGATGCCAGGGACAACCTTTTATGTCTTCTGTGTGGGGAAATAAGAGATAGTCATTCACATTTGTTTTTTGAATGTCCTTTTTCAACAATGGTTTGGGAAGGAATGAAGGGGATGGCTGGGTTGGAGGATGTTCCTGCTAAGCTGTTGGATTGTGTGCAAATTTTGTCCTCTGCTCAGCTAGGAAGGTCTGCTAAAAGTATTATTCAGAGGCTTGTTTTGGCTGCCATGGTGTATTTTATATGGCAAGAAAGGAATTCTAGGATTTTTAGAAAGGAGAGTAGAACTGCTGAAGCTCTGTGTGCTATTATCAGAGATGCTGTAAGGCTTAAATTGTTGGGATTGAAGATTCAGGCTTCTGTTAGCAGTGTCAGATTTAGCAGGATGTGGGGCTTTAAGGTGGTATGGAAGGACCCTCTCAAACAGTGTTCCCAATGTTGTTCTTAATCATCCTTTTATGGGTCTGGGTTGTGAGGGAGGTTGTTTGGGTTTGGTTTCTCTTTAGGGATGGTCTAAGGCCATGGGGGTTAGTATTTACTAATAAACTTAACTATAATATAATGGTAAATATGGGGAATCTGGTTCTGGGCTGGGTGATCATGATTTTATTATTGATGAGTCAGTTTAACAACTTGGTCAGGAATGATTGTGGGAAGGGAGGGTCTATGGGAGCTTTGGGAGTCATATGGTGGTCATTTCAGCGATGGGTAGAGATCTGGTGTGGGTTAACCCATGCTTCCTGTTGGTTTGATCCCTTTCTTCCTTTGTTTCTGTATTGGTATTGGTGTGTCAACTTATATTTTTGGAGTTTTTTTCTGTTGGTGCTTGTGCCTGGTGACAGGTCTAGTATCAATTCTGATGTCTGTGTTAAGGGGTTAGGATTGTATGGTCTTGGGATAAGACAAAGCCTGGGAGTTATAAGGATGGAACAAGGTCATATCTTTAGGTTTCTGTTCCTTGTTATGTCTTTTATCTTTTTTAGATCTAGATATGGCCTTGAAACCTTGTTTTTCTTTTCTTTCTTATACCTTTTCTTGGTTTGGTGTCTTGAGTCTTATACATCCTTTTGGATGAGGGGGAAGGGATTTTATGGGAATCAAGGAGTTTTATGGTTGACTAAAAGCCTGTGGGTAGTAGCCTTAGATATTAGTTCCAACCCTTTGTTCTGTGGATGGTGTGTTTTTCATACACCTGTGGATATATTTTTGTGTTTAAAACTTAATAATTTAGGATGTTGCATACATGATAGTTCCTCTTTAGCTATCATGAATGTGCTCACCTTAGCCTGTGGGGCTTTAGGTTTTTGTGTGCAGGAGGTTTGCACTAACCATGGAGAGATAAGGAAGCATTGTTCCTCTGCTTATAGGACACTATTCACCTTCATTTCTTGGTCTTTTCTTTTGTTTTTATTGTTTTCTAGACCAGTGCAGAGGAACAAAAACCAGTGTAATAATGGTGTGTGTTTTGGTGTTGGCCTGTGTGAGTTTTATGAGCACTTGCTCATGGGAGGGGGGTCTATAATGGGTTTTAGTGGCATCTGGAGACTTAAAAAACGATGGGTAGAGATCTGTATTCATTTCTTGTCTGCTCTCTTTCTTTCCTTTTCTGTCCTGTCTTGTTTGCCTTCTGATCTGGGAAAGGGGGGGGGGGGGGTTATATAAACATCTATGGGAATTTATCCTGTGCAGAGATTTTGGTCCATTATTGACACTCTGGCACAGGTCTGCGTTGTATGATTGGTGGTTAGGAGTTTTGAGGCTCATGGGGAGCTTAAACAAGGGAGATATAAGGCTGGACTGTACTGTTGGCTATAGGACATTATTTTCTCTCTATTTTTTGTTTCTAGCTCTATCCAACAGTATGGGAACCCTCAACATTTTTTTGGTAATCTTTCTAAGCCTGTTTTCTTGTTTTTTATCATTTGAGTCTGTTGTGTCAATCCCTCTTGGGATCTGTCAGGGATGGGTCAATCTGGGTTGGGTTGATTGCATTAAGAGTTGTGTGGTTGAGGTTGTGGAAATAATTACATATGGCAAATGGGCAAGGTTTGAGTACTACTGGAAGCAGCTTTGGGATGAAAAGATCAGCAGTTTGTATAAGGGTAGTATAGTCATTTTGTGCAGTACTTGGCTGAGGTATATTATGCTACAATGTAATACAGGAGTTCAAGAATTTAGAATGGAAGGTTTTTGTGTTTATTATACTAATAGATGGAAAGGGGTGAGCAGAGTTCTAAAATTTTCTGTTTGGCTGCTGATAAGGTATGTGTTGCTGTGTCTGACTGTTGTTACTACTGATATGAGGGTGGAAGCTAATAGGTTCAATATGTTTAGTACTGCCACTACTCTGGTGGAAGTGCATAAAGAGTGCAAGCATGTTTGGAACTATTTAGTTGCAGTTGTTGTTTTAGGAAAGCTGCATTTGTTCTTGATACTTAGTATTAAGTGCAAAGTCCATATTCTCATATCCTGGCATGATTGGGGGGCTATAGGAGATTTTTTGATTGTGGGGATTGGAAGTAATGAAGGTTTAAATGTTGATGTTTGTCAAACTCATATAGCTGCATATGGATGCCTGTTTCATATGTTCTGTCTATACAAGTTATGGAATGTATGGAAGGCCTCATCATGTCAGCCTGTGGTTAGGATGTTTAGCAACTGGTCTGAGGAATGGGTACGGGAAGAATGGTTGATATGGAGAATTTTTAGTGATGGGATGTTAGGTGCTAAGCTGAAGTGTATCAGGAACAAGGTGGGTAGTGGAGTTAAAATTAGAGGGTATTGGTTTAGTTGTTGGTTTTATTATCCGGTTAATGGATTAGAGATAAGAGGTAAACTGGGCTTTAGGAATTGGATTGAGTTTCGGTTAGGAGTGCAATACATGAAGTGGTTTGGGCCGAATATTGTTATTTGGGGGCTGTTGATAGGGAGCTGTTGGTCTGCGATATGGACTATTTTGAGAGAGGAGTTTGTATGGTGGTTTGGGCTTTTCTTATTGAGTATTCAGATAATGGGTTATGAAGGCATGGGTTACCAACTGAAGGAATTGGGCTGGATGAATTTAACGAGAGGCTGGATTGTGGATTTTGTGCTACAGAAGTATCAAGTGAAGACTATGGGCCTGCTAAAGATGAGTTGGCTGATTCGTAGTTGGGCTTGTGTTGGCCTTTGTTTATTTTATGTTTATGTCATGGATCTTTGTTGGACTTTTTATATTTTGTTTGGGCTTAGGAGTTCTATGTTAGTTTGGCCCGTCTTTTTTTCTGTTTTTATTTTTTATCTTTTTTTCTCTTTTGGGTCTAATTTAAGATCTTGGGTTTATGTCCCGGGTCTTGGTTAGGCTTTGTCTTGTATTTCTTTTTGATCAATAAATGTTTGCCGGGGTTTTTCCCCTTTCCAAAAAAAAAAACTAACGGTACATTTGAAATTTTGGGCACCCGAATGTAGGAACTGGAAGGACATAAGATATCTAATCATGCAACAGACTCAGATAAAGGTTACGAAGCAGACCGGATGGTAATTGAACTCATGATGCGACAATGACATAGAGATTCGTACACAAGAAAAGACTCAAGTTTTAAAGGACGTAACTATCGTTACATTTGAAGTTTCGGGCACCCGAATGGAGGAACGGGAAGGCCATAAGATATGAAATCATGCTACGGACTAAGATAAAGGATACGAAGCAGACCGGACGGTAATCAGATTCACGATGCGACAATGACATAGAGATTCGTACAGAAGAAAATACTCGCGTTTTAAAGGACGTAACTAACGGTACATTTGAAGTTTTGGGCACCCGAATGTAGGAACGGGAAGGCTACACAAGAAAAGACTCAAGTTTTAAAGGACATAACTATCGGTACATTTGAAGTTTCGGGCACCCGAATGGAGGAACGGGAAGGCCATAAGATATCTAATCATGCAACAGACTCAGATAAAGGATACGAAGCTGTTCGGATGGTAATCGGACTCACGATGCGACAACGACATAGAGTTTTGTACAGAAGAAAAGACTCGCGTTTTAAAGGACGTAACTATCTGTATATTTGTAGTTTTGGTCACCCGAATGGAGGAACGAGAAGGACATAAGATATCTGATCATGCAACAGACTCAGATAAAGGATACCAAGCTGACCGGATGGTAATCGGACTCACGATGCGACAACGACATAGAGTTTTGTACAGAAGAAAAGACTCGCGTTTTAAAGGACGTAACTATCTGTATATTTGAAGTTTTGGGCACCCGAATGGAGGAACGGGAAGGCCATAAGATATCTGATCATGCAACAAACTCAGATAAAGGTTACGAAGCAGACCGGATGGTAATCGGACTCACGATGCGACAATGACATAGAGATTCGTACACAAGAAAATACTCAAGTTTTAAAGGACGTAACTATCGGTACATTTGAAGTTTCAGGCGCCCGAATGGAGGAACGTGAAGGCCATAAGATATCTAATCATACTACAGACTCAGATAAAGGATACAAAGCAGACCGGACGGTAATCAGACTCACGATGCGACAATGACATAGAGATTCGTACAGAAGAAAATACTCGCGTTTTAAAGGACGTAACTAACGGTACATTTGAAGTTTTAGGCACCCGAATGTAGGAACGGAAAGGCCATAAAATATATGATCATGCAACAGACTCAGATAAAGGTTACGAAGCAGACCGGATGGTAATCGGACTCACGATGCGACAATGACATAGAGATTCTTACACAAGAAAATACTCAAGTTTTAAAGGACGTAAGTATCGGTACATTTGAAGTTTCGGGCACCCGAATGGAGGAACGTGAAGGCCATAAGATATCTAATCATGCTACAGACTCAGATAAAGGATACGAAGCAGACCGGACGGTAATCGAACTCACGATGCGACAATGACATAGAGATTCATACACAAAAAATGACTCGAGTTTAAAGGACATAACAATCGATACATTTGTAGTTTCGGCCACGCGAATGGACGAACGGGAAGGCCATTAAGTATCTGATAATGCAACAGATTCAGATAAAGGATACGAGGCTAACTGGACGCTAATCGGACTCACGATGCGACAATGACATAGGGATTCGTGCACAAGAAAAGAATCGACTTTTAATGGACATAAGTATCGGTACATTTAAAGTTTCGGGCACCCGAATGGAAAAACGGGAAGGCCAAAAGATATCTGATCATGCAACAGACTCAGATAAAGGATACGAAGCTGAGCGGATGGTAATCGGACTCACGATGCTACAATGACATAGAGATTCATACACAAGAAAAGACTCGAGTTTTAAAAGATGTAACTATCGGTACATTTGATGTTTCGGCCACCCGAATGGAAGAACGGGAAGGCCATAAGATATCTGATCATGCAACAGACTCAGATAAAGGATACGAAGCTGAGCGGATGGTAATCGCACTCACGATGCGACAATGACATAGAGATTCCTACACAAGAAAAGACTAGAGTTTTAAAAGACGTTACTATCGGTACATTTGAAGTTTCGGGCACCCGAATGGAGGAACGTGAAGGCCATAAGATATCAGATCATGCAACGGACTCAGATAAAGGATACCAAGCTGAGCGGATGGTAATCGGACTCACGATGCGACAATGACATAGAGATTCGTACAGAAGAAAATACTCGCGTTTTAAAGGACGTAACTAACGGTACATTTGAAGTTTTTGGCACCCGAATGTAGGAACGGGAAGGCCATAAAATATATGATCATGCAACAGACTTAGATAAAGGTTACGAAGCAGACCGGATGGTAATCGGACTCACGATGCGACAATGACATAGAGATTCGTACACAAGAAAATACTCAAGTTTTAAAGGACGTAACTATCGGTATATTTGAAGTTTCAGGCGCCCGAATGGAGGAACGTGAAGGCCATAAGATATCTAATCATGCTACAGACTCAGATAAAGGATACAAAGCAGACCGGACGGTAATCAGACTCACGATGCGACAATGACATAGAGATTCGTACAGAAGAAAATACTCGCGTTTTAAAGGACGTAACTAACGGTACATTTGAAGTTTTAGGCACCCGAATGTAGGAACGGGAAGGCCATAAAATATATGATCATGCAACAGACTCAGATAAAGGTTACGAAGCAGACCGGATGGTAATCGGACTCACGATGCGACAATGACATAGAGATTCGTACACAAGAAAATACTCAAGTTTTAAAGGACGTAAGTATCGGTACATTTGAAGTTTCGGGCACCCGAATGGAGGAACGTGAAGGCCATAAGATATCTAATCATGCTACAGACTCAGATAAAGGATACAAAGCAGACCGGACGGTAATCGAACTCACGATGCGACAATGACATAGAGATTCATACACAAAAAATGACTCGAGTTTTAAAGGACATAACAATCGATACATTTGTAGTTTCGGCCACGCGAATGGACGAACGGGAAGGCCATTAAGTATCTGATAATGCAATAGATTCAGATAAAGGATACGAGGCTAACTGGACGCTAATCGGACTCACGATGCGACAATGACATAGGGATTCGTGCACAAGAAAAGAATCGACTTTTAATGGACGTAAGTATCGGTACATTTAAAGTTTCGGGCACCCGAATGGAAAAACGGGAAGGCCAAAAGATATCTGATCATGCAACAGACTCAGATAAAGGATACGAAGCTGAGCGGATGGTAATCGGACTCACGATGCTACAATGACATAGAGATTCATACACAAGAAAAGACTCGAGTTTTAAAAGATGTAACTATCGGTACATTTGATGTTTCGGCCACCCGAATGGAAGAACGGGAAGGCCATAAGATATCTGATCATGCAACAGACTCAGATAAAGGATACGAAGCTGAGCGGATGGTAATCGCACTCACGATGCGACAATGACATAGAGATTCCTACACAAGAAAAGACTAGAGTTTTAAAAGACGTTACTATCGGTACATTTGAAGTTTCGGGCACCCGAATGGAGGAACGTGAAGGCCATAAGATATCAGATCATGCAACGGACTCAGATAAAGGATACCAAGCTGAGCGGATGGTAATCGGACTCACGATGCGACAATGACATAGAGATTCGTACAGAAGAAAATACTCGCGTTTTAAAGGACGTAACTAACGGTACATTTGAAGTTTTTGGCACCCGAATGTAGGAACGGGAAGGCCATAAAATATATGATCATGCAACAGACTTAGATAAAGGTTACGAAGCAGACCGGATGGTAATCGGACTCACGATGCGACAATGACATAGAGATTCGTACACAAGAAAATACTCAAGTTTTAAAGGACGTAACTATCGGTATATTTGAAGTTTCAGGCGCCCGAATGGAGGAACGTGAAGGCCATAAGATATCTAATCATACTACAGACTCAGATAAAGGATACAAAGCAGACCGGACGGTAATCAGACTCACGATGCGACAATGACATAGAGATTCGTACAGAAGAAAATACTCGCGTTTTAAAGGACGTAACTAACGGTACATTTGAAGTTTTAGGCACCCGAATGTAGGAACGGAAAGGCCATAAAATATATGATCATGCAACAGACTCAGATAAAGGTTACGAAGCAGACCGGATGGTAATCGGACTCACGATGCGACAATGACATAGAGATTCTTACACAAGAAAATACTCAAGTTTTAAAGGACGTAAGTATCGGTACATTTGAAGTTTCGGGCACCCGAATGGAGGAACGTGAAGGCCATAAGATATCTAATCATGCTACAGACTCAGATAAAGGATACGAAGCAGACCGGACGGTAATCGAACTCACGATGCGACAATGACATAGAGATTCATACACAAAAAATGACTCGAGTTTAAAGGACATAACAATCGATACATTTGTAGTTTCGGCCACGCGAATGGACGAACGGGAAGGCCATTAAGTATCTGATAATGCAACAGTTTCAGATAAAGGATACGAGGCTAACTGGACGCTAATCGGACTCACGATGCGACAATGACATAGGGATTCGTGCACAAGAAAAGAATCGACTTTTAATGGACATAAGTATCGGTACATTTAAAGTTTCGGGCACCCGAATGGAAAAACGGGAAGGCCAAAAGATATCTGATCATGCAACAGACTCAGATAAAGGATACGAAGCTGAGCGGATGGTAATCGGACTCACGATGCTACAATGACATAGAGATTCATACACAAGAAAAGACTCGAGTTTTAAAAGATGTAACTATCGGTACATTTGATGTTTCGGCCACCCGAATGGAAGAACGGGAAGGCCATAAGATATCTGATCATGCAACAGACTCAGATAAAGGATACGAAGCTGAGCGGATGGTAATCGCACTCACGATGCGACAATGACATAGAGATTCCTACACAAGAAAAGACTAGAGTTTTAAAAGACGTTACTATCGGTACATTTGAAGTTTCGGGCACCCGAATGGAGGAACGTGAAGGCCATAAGATATCAGATCATGCAACGGACTCAGATAAAGGATACCAAGCTGAGCGGATGGTAATCGGACTCACGATGCGACAATGACATAGAGATTCGTACAGAAGAAAATACTCGCGTTTTAAAGGACGTAACTAACGGTACATTTGAAGTTTTTGGCACCCGAATGTAGGAACGGGAAGGCCATAAAATATATGATCATGCAACAGACTTAGATAAAGGTTACGAAGCAGACCGGATGGTAATCGGACTCACGATGCGACAATGACATAGAGATTCGTACACAAGAAAATACTCAAGTTTTAAAGGACGTAACTATCGGTATATTTGAAGTTTCAGGCGCCCGAATGGAGGAACGTGAAGGCCATAAGATATCTAATCATGCTACAGACTCAGATAAAGGATACAAAGCAGACCGGACGGTAATCAGACTCACGATGCGACAATGACATAGAGATTCGTACAGAAGAAAATACTCGCGTTTTAAAGGACGTAACTAACGGTACATTTGAAGTTTTAGGCACCCGAATGTAGGAACGGGAAGGCCATAAAATATATGATCATGCAACAGACTCAGATAAAGGTTACGAAGCAGACCGGATGGTAATCGGACTCACGATGCGACAATGACATAGAGATTCGTACACAAGAAAATACTCAAGTTTTAAAGGACGTAAGTATCGGTACATTTGAAGTTTCGGGCACCCGAATGGAGGAACGTGAAGGCCATAAGATATCTAATCATGCTACAGACTCAGATAAAGGATACAAAGCAGACCGGACGGTAATCGAACTCACGATGCGACAATGACATAGAGATTCATACACAAAAAATGACTCGAGTTTTAAAGGACATAACAATCGATACATTTGTAGTTTTGGCCACGCGAATGGACGAACGGGAAGGCCATTAAGTATCTGATCATGCAACAGATTCAAATAAAGGATACGAGGCTAACTGGACGCTAATCGGACTCACGATGCGACAATGACATAGGGATTCGTGCACAAGAAAAGAATCGACTTTTAATGGACGTAAGTATCGGTACATTTAAAGTTTCGGGCACCCGAATGGAAGAACGGGAAGGCCATAAGATATCTGATCATGCAACAGACTCAGATAAAGGATACGAAGCTGAGCGGATGGTAATCGGACTCACGATGCTTCAATGACATAGAGATTCGTACACAAGAAAAGACTCGAGTTTTAAAAGATGTAACTATCGGTACATTTGAAGTTTCGGCCACCCAAATGGAAGAACGGGAAGGCCATAAGATATCTGATCATGCAACAGACTCAGATAAAGGATACGAAGCTGAGCGGATGGTAATCGCACTCACGATGCTACAATGACATAGAGATTCCTACACAAGAAAAGACTAGAGTTTTAAAAGACGTTACTATCGGTACATTTGAAGTTTCGGGCACCCGAATGGAGGAACGTGAAGGCCATAAGATATCAGATCATGCAACGGACTCAGATAAAGGATACCAAGCTGAGCGGATGGTAATCGGACTCACGATGCGACAATGACATAGAGATTCGTACAGAAGAATATACGCGCGTTTTAAAGGACGTAACTAACGGTACATTTGAAGTTTTTGGCACCCGAATGTAGGAACGGGAAGGCCATAAAATATATGATCATGCAACAGACTTAGATAAAGGTTACGAAGCAGACCGGATGGTAATCGGACTCACGATGCGACAATGACATAGAGATTCGTACACAAGAAAATACTCAAGTTTTAAAGGACGTAACTATCGGTATATTTGAAGTTTCAGGCGCCCGAATGGATGAACGTGAAGGCCATAAGATATCTAATCATGCTACAGACTCAGATAAAGGATACGAAGCAGACCGGAAGGTAATCGAACTCACGATGCGACAATGACATAGAGATTCATACACAAAAAATGACTCGAGTTTTAAAGGACATAACAATCGATACATTTGTAGTTTTGGCCACGCGAATGGACGAACGGGAAGGCCATTAAGTATCTGATCATGCAACAGATTCAGATAAAGGATACGAGGCTAACTGGACGCTAATCGGACTCACGATGCGACAATGACATAGGGATTCGTGCACAAGAAAAGAATTGACTTTTAATGGACGTAAGTATCGGTACATTTAAAGTTTCGGGCACCCGAATGGAAGAACTGGAAGGCCATAAGATATCTGATCATGCAACAGACTCAGATAAAGGATACGAAGCTGAGCGGATGGTAATCGGACTCACGATGCTACAATGACATAGAGATTCGTACACAAGAAAAGACTCGAGTTTTAAAAGATGTAACTATCGGTACATTTGAAGTTTCGGCCACCCGAATGGAAGAACGGGAAGGCCATAAGATATCTGATCATGCAACAGACTCAGATAAAGGATACCAAGCTGACCGGATGGTAATTAGACTCACGATGCAACAATGACATAGAGATTCGTACAGAAGAAAATACTCAAGTTTTAAAGGACGTAACTATCGGTACATTTGAAGTTTCAGGCGCCCGAATGGAGGAACGTGAAGGCCATAAGATATCTAATCATGCTACAGACTCAGATAAAGGATACAAAGCAGACCGGACGGTAATCAGACTCACGATGCGACAATGACATAGAGATTCGTACAGAAGAAAATACTCGCGTTTTAAAGGACGTAACTAACGGTACATTTGAAGTTTTAGGCACCCAAATGTTAGAACGGGAAGGCCTTAAAATATATGATCATGCAACAGACTCAGATAAAGGTTACGAAGCAGACCGGATGGTAATCGGACTCACGATGCGACAATGACATATAGATTCGTACACAAGAAAATACTCAAGTTTTAAAGGACGTAAGTATCGGTACATTTGAAGTTTCGGGCACCCGAATGGAGGAACGTGAAGGCCATAAGATATCTAATCATGCTACAGACTCAGATAAAGGATACGAAACAGACCGGACGGTAATTGAACTCACGATGCGACAATGACATAGAGATTCATACACAAAAAATGACTCGAGTTTTAAAGGACATAACAATCGATACATTTGTAGTTTCGGCCACGCGAATGGACGAACGGGAAGGCCATTAAGTATCTGATCATGCAACAGATTCAGATAAAGGATACGAGGCCAACTGGACGCTAATCGGACTCACGATGCGACAATGACATAGGGATTCGTGCACAAGAAAAGAATCGACTTTTAATGGACATAAGTATCGGTACATTTAAAGTTTCGGGCACCCGAATGGAAGAACGGGAAGGCCATAAGATATCTGATCATGCAACAGACTCAGACAAAGGATACGAAGCTGAGCGGATGGTAATCGGACTCACGCTGCTACAATGACATAGAGATTCCTACACAAGAAAAGACTCGAGTTTTAAAAGATGTAACTATCGGTACATTTGAAGTTTCGGCCACCCGAATGGAAGAACGGGAAGGCCATAAGATATCTGATCATGCAACAGACTCAGATAAAGGATACGAAGCTGAGCGGATGGTAATCGCACTCACGATGCTACAATGACATAGAGATTCGTACACAAGAAAAGACAAGAGTTTTAAAAGACGTTACTATCGGTACATTTGAAGTTTCGGGCACCCGAATGGAGGAACGTGAAGGCCCTAAGATATCAGATCATGCAACAGACTCAGATAAAGGATACCAAGCTGAGCGGATGGTAATCGGACTCACGATGCGACAATGACATAGAGATTCGTACAGAAGAAAATACTCGCGTTTTAAAGGACGTAACTAACGGTACTTTTGAAGTTTTTGGCACCCGAATGTAGGAACGGGAAGGCCATAAAATATATGATCATGCAACAGACTCAGATAAAGGTTACGAAGCAGACCGGATGGTAATCGGACTCACGATGCGACAATGACATAGAGATTCGTACACAAGAAAATACTCAAGTTTTAAAGGACGTAACTATCGGTACATTTGACGTTTCAGGCGCCCGAATGGAGGAACGTGAAGGCCATAAGATATCTAATCATGCTACAGACTCAGATAAAGGATACAAAGCAGATCGGACGGTAATCAGACTCACGATGCGACAATGACATAGAGATTCGTAAAGAAGAAAATACTCGCGTTTTAAAGGACGTAACTAACGGTACATTTGAAGTTTTAGGCACCCGAATGTAGGAACGGGAAGGCCATAAAATATATGATCATGCAACAGACTCAGATAAAGGTTACGAAGCAGACCGGATGGTAATCGGACTCACGATGCGACAATGACATAGAGATTCGTACACAAGAAAATAATCAAGTTTTAAAAGACGTAAGTATCGGTACATTTGAAGTTTCGGGCACCCGAATCGAGGAACGTGAAGGCCATAAGATATCTAATCATGCTACAGACTCAGATAAAGGATACGAAGCAGACCGGACGGTAATCGAACTCACGATGCGACAATGACATAGAGATTCATACACAAAAAATGACTCGAGTTTTAAAGGACATAACAATCGATACATTTGTAGTTTCGGCCACGCGAATGGACGAACGGGAAGGCCATTAAGTATCTGATCATGTAACAGATTCAGATAAAGGATACGAGGCTAACTGGACGCTAATCGGACTCACGATGCGACAATGACATAGGGATTCGTGCACAAGAAAACAATCGACTTTTAATGGACATAAGTATCGGTACATTTAAAGTTTCGGGCACCCGAATGGAAGAACGGGAAGGCCATAAGATATCTGATCATGCAACAGACTCAGATAAAGGATACGAAGCTGAGCGGATGGTAATCGGACTCACGGTGCTACAATGACATAAAGATTCGTACACAAGAAAAGACTCGAGTTTTAAAAGATGTAACTATCGGTACATTTGAAGTTTCGGCCACCCGAATGGAAGAACGGGAAGGCCATAAGATATCTGATCATGCAACAGACTCAGATAAAGGATACGAAGCTGAGCGGATGGTAATCGCACTCACGATGCTACAATGACATAGAGATTCGTACACAAGAAAAGACTAGAGTTTTAAAAGACGTTACTATCGGTACATTTGAAGTTTCGGGCACCCGAATGGAGGAACGTGAAGGCCATAAGATATCAGATCATGCAACGGACTCAGATAAAGGATACCAAGCTGAGCGTATGGTAATCGGACTCACGATGCGACAATGACATAGAGATTCGTACAGAAGAAAATACTCGCGTTTTAAAGGACGTAACTAACGGTACATTTGAAGTTTTTGGCACCCGAATGTAGGAACGGGAAGGCCATAAAATATATGATCATGCAACAGACTCAGATAAAGGTTACGAAGCAGACCGGATGGTAATCGGACTCACGATGCGACAATGACATAGAGATTCGTACACAAGAAAATACTCAAGTATTAAAGGACGTAACTATCGGTACATTTGAAGTTTCAGGCGCCCGAATGGAGGAACGTGAAGGCCATAAGATATCTAATCATGCTACAGACTCAGATAAAGGATACAAAGCAGACCGGACGGTAATCAGACTCACGATGCGACAATGACATAGAGATTCGTACAGAAGAAAATACTCGCGTTTTAAAGGACGTAACTAACGGTACATTTGAAGTTTTAGGCACCCGAATGTAGGAACGGGAAGGCCATAAAATATATGATCATGCAACAGACTCAGATAAAGGTTACGAAGCAGACCGGATGGTAATCGGACTCACGATGCGATAATGACATAGAGATTCGTACACAAGAAAATACTCAAGTTTTAAAAGACGTAAGTATCGGTACATTTGAAGTTTCGGGCACCCGAATGGGGGAACGTGAAGGCCATAAGATATCTAATCATGCTACAGACTCAGATAAAGGATACGAAGCAGACCGGACGGTAATCGAACTCACGATGCGACAATGACATAGAGATTCATACACAAAAAATGACTCGAGTTTTAAAGGACATAACAATCGTTACATTTGTAGTTTCGGCCACGCGAATGGACGAACGGGAAGGCCATTAAGTATCTGATCATGCAACAGATTCAGATAAAGGATACGAGGCTAACTGGACGCTAATCGGACTCACGATGCGACAATGACATAGGGATTCGTGCACAAGAAAAGAATCGACTTTTAATGGACATAAGTATCGGTACATTTAAAGTTTCGGGCACCCGAATGGAAGAACGGGAAGGCCATAAGATATCTGATCATGCAACAAACTCAGATAAAGGATACGAAGCTGAGCGGATGGTAATCGGACTCACGATGCTACAATGACATAGAGATTCGTACACAAGAAAAGACTCGAGTTTTAAAAGATGTAACTATCGGTACATTTGAAGTTTCGGCCACCCGAATGGAAGAACGGGAAGGCCATAAGATATCTGATCATGCAACAGACTCAGATAAAGGATACGAAGCTGAGCGGATGGTAATCACACTCACGATGCTACAATGACATAGAGATTCATACACAAGAAAAGACTAGAGATTTAAAAGACGTTACTATCGGTACATTTGAAGTTTCGGGCACCCGAATGGAGGAACGTGAAGGCCATAAGATATCAGATCATGCAACGGACTTAGATAAAGGATACCAAGCTGAGCGGATGGTAATCGGACTCACGATGCGACAATGACATAGAGATTCGTACAGAAGAAAATACTCGCGTTTTAAAGGTCGTAACTAACGGTACATTTGGTTGCTGCCTTTTAAGGTTGGCAGCCTGCCAGTTAGATATTTGGGTGTTCCCCTCTTGTCTACTAGGTTATACTCTAAAGATTGTAGTATTCTTATTGATAAAGTTAGGAAAAGACTGGAAGATTGGAAGAATAAAGCTTTGTCATTTGCTGGAAGGTTACAACTTATCAAGTCTGTCCTTTGTTCTTTGCAAGTGTACTGGGCTTCTGTGTTTTTATTGCCTGTTAGTGTTATTGAAGATATTGAGAGGCTAATGTGTAGGTTTCTCTGGAGTCAAAATGATTCTAGCAAGGGAAGGGTTAGAGTTTCCTGGGAGAATGTTTGCTATCCAAAATGTCAGGGGGGGGTTGGGGATAAAATCCTTGTGAATACAGAATAAGGCTTTAATAGCTAGACATATATGGAGCCTTATTTCTGGGAAGGAGACTATCTGGACTAAGTGGATCAAAATTTATAGACTTAAAGGTCTGAGTTTTTGGGGCTTTGTTATGAAGGAGGGGCCATGTTGGAGTTGGAAGAGTATATTAGACAGTAGGGATGCTCTTTGGTGGCATTGTGTGCAGAGTATAGGTGATGGGTGTTCCACTTCTGTCTGGTATGACAACTGGTGTCCACTGAGTCCTCTTAGTCTATTCATCACACCAAGGGAGATTCATAATGCTGGCTTTAATCTTAAGACTACAGTTTCTGAGGTTATTTGCAATGGTAGGTGGATGTGGCCGGAGGAGTGGAGAAATAAGTTTCCTTGTTTATTCTCTATGTCTCCTCCTTTTATTGTTCCTGACAAAAAAGATATAACATTCTGGAGAACTAAGAAGGAAACTTATGAGGGCTTTGCTACTAGAACTGTTTTTAATGATCTGAGTGAAGATAAGCCTGAAGTTGCCTGGGCTAGAATTATCTGGTATAGTCAGGCAATCCCTAGACACTCCTTCACACTCTGGTTGGCTGTTCAAAATAGGCTGTTAACTCAGGACAGATTATTGAATTGGGATGTGCAGAATGTTTTAGAATGTGTGTTATGTGGGAAAGTTAAGGATAGTCATAATCATTTGTTTTTTGAGTGTGACTATCCCAAAGCTGTATGGGAAACTCTGAAGGAAGAGGGAGGATTATCTCTATACTCCCCTAATATTTTTTACTGTGTTAATGAACTGGCCAGTGAACATATTGGAAAATCTGTGGGGAGTATAATTAAGAGGTTGTGTGTGGCTGCAATGGTATACTTTATATGGCAAGAGAGAAATTTAAGGTTGTTTCAAAATGAGAGTAGGAGTGTGGAGGGTGTTTGTAATCTTATCAGGGAAACAGTTAGATTAAAGCTTATGGGGTTGAAGATCTATGCTACTAGAAGCAGCATCAGGCTTAGCAAGATATGGGGATTTAAGGTGGTATGGAGGGATCCTACAAAACAGGTTAACCAATGTTGATCTATTTCCTTCTTACTGTTTTTTGGGTTGGCTGGGTGAGGTTTTGGAAGGGTTCAAAGTGGGGTATTAGGGGAATTAATCTGACTTTTAAATGGTTTGGTAATCTTGTGGGCTTAGGGTGGTATAGGGGAGGTGTGGGTAATATATATATGAAATCTGTCAATATAGGGGAGGGGGTATTATTGGGCCTGTGGGAGTCATAAGGTGTTCTTTTCAGCTTGGGGTAGAGATCTGGCCTTTAAGGCTTCCTTATACTCTTTCTGGTTATCATGAGTGGTATAAAAATGGTTGTGAGTTGAGGGTTTTTTGGTTTCTGTTTTTTCTTGTTTTTGTGTCTGATCTGTTGATGCTTTGGTTTCTTCAAAAACCTGGTATCAATTCTGCTATTCTTAATAAGGGTCTAGGCAGTTGTGGTCTTGGGATAAGACAAACAATGGGAGACATAAGGATGGATCAAGGTCATGTCTTTAGGTTCATATTGTTGTTCTGGTTTTTATCATTTTTTAGCACCAGATATGGCCTTGGAACCTTGGTTTATCTGTATTATTTTACCCTTTTCTTGTTTTTGAGTCTTGAGTCTTTCTACTCCATTTGGAGTTGGGGTGGGGGGTACAATGGGAATCAAGGAGATATAAGGGACTGGAGAAGACCTTGGGTAGATAAACCTAGATGTAGATCCCTCCCTGATACTATGGAAAGGTGTGTCTTTCATACACCTATTTGGTTGTTTTTGTGTTTACACTGTAGGGATTTAGGATATAGCATCCATATATGTACATCATTTACAATATGGTTTGCTGTTACCTTAACCTGGTGGGGCTTAAGAATGTGTATGCAGGAGGTTTGCATTAACCATGGAGAGATAAGGAAGATTTGTTCCTCTGTGTTTAGGGCATTATTTCCCCTTTCTTTCCTGTTTCTTATTTTTTTTATTGCTTTTTAGTTCTTGGCAGAGGAACATAAACCTTTATATTAACTGTGTGTGTTTTGGTGTTAGCCTGTGTGTGTTTTTTGAGCACTTGCTCAGGGGAGGGGGGCAAACATTGGGTTTTGGTGGCATCTGGAGACTTATAATACGTTGGGTAGAGATCCTGTTTCATTTCTTATCTTCTCTCTTTCTTTCTTGTTCTGGTTTAGTCTGTTTGTTTTCTGTCCTGGGAGAGGGGGGTGGGTCCTTTAAACAATTATGGGTCTTTATCCTGTGCAGAGATTTTGGTCCATTATTGACACTCTGGCATAGGTCAGCGTTTGATGATTGGTGGTTAGGATTTTTGAGGCTCATGGGGAGTTTAAGCAAGGGAGTTATAAGGCTGGACTGTACTGTTGGCTATAGGACATTATTCTCTTTGTATTTTTTATTTCTAGCACTATCCAACAGTATGGGAACCCTCTTATTCTTTTTGGTAATCTTTCAAAGCCTTTTTTCTTGTCTTTTGGTCTTTGAGTCTGTTGAGTCTTTCCCATTTGGGATTAGTTTGGGATGGGTCATTATGGGTTGGGTTGTTCTTTTGTCAAGTTGTATGGTTGAGGATATGGCTGGAACAAACAGTAGTGCAAAGATTAGATTTGAATATGTCTGGTGGCAATGGTGGTATAGCATGTGCAGCAGGGTATATAGGGGCAGTTTAGTCATTATATACAAGTCAGTAATGAGGAATATTTGTGTTTCATGGATGAAGTTGGTTCAGGGGAATGTGCTGGTTGTTTTTAGCTTTATGGTCTTTGAATGGGGATGGGTGAATAGGTTCTATAAGTTTGGCTTGCAGTTGTTGCTGGTTTGCAGGATGGAGAGGTCTTTTATGGACAGGGGTGCTATAAACAGTTTATCTAAGTCCATTGCTGAAGGTGTAGGAGGGAGGATGAGCTATGAGGATTATGAGTTACTGAGGATATATGGTATGATGGGCTGGAAAAGGTTTGTACAGCTTCAGGATTGCTTACAACAAGGGCAGGGGTTGTTTTTTAGGAAGGTGTTCCTTTTTGATGAACTGTGGCATTATTTGAAAACTAGCAGGCATTCTGTGCTTAATAATGCCATTTTTCTGGTGGAGGTTTGTAAAGATTATGAGTACAGATTGGCTTTGTTAGTTGCAGGTTTTTTGCAGCTACTTCTGGCCTTGATAGTTCCTATTAAGGCTGGAATTCTAAATGCCATAAACTGGTTTTGCAAGAATACTAAAAGGATGCATTTGCTTAGTGGTGCCATTGCATTGATGGAGGTTTTAATAGACCATGAGTTGATTGTATTCCTTTTGGTTGCTTATAATAGCCTTAATTATTTGCATCTAGTTGAAGCTTTTATAGTGGATATTAGAATTCTTGTAAACTGTTTGGAAGGGGATATCTTTATGTCTGGTTGTAGGTTAGTGATTTGGATAAGGTTTAGAATATATTTATCAATGTGCATATGGATTAAACAGTTAGATGCTAGAGCTTGGATTTGTTTTGTGAAGAAATTCTTAAATACTCAGGCTTTGGGAATGATTTGGCAAAAGAGGTTTGAGTTGTTAAGGCTAAGGGGGAATCAAAGGTATAGGAGTGGTTTTGGGCAATGCGTAGCTGCTGGGTTTCGAATGTTGAAGAGCCGAATGTTTGTGATTGAGGGTTTCAGGAGTGTGGGCATGTTAGTGGTCCCTGATGGGCTTCAGGAAGCTGGGAATCTGATGGGCTGTGGTTTATATGAGATTTTAAAGAGGGATATTGTTGGGCTGTGGAAGAAGGGAGGGAAGCAGGAAACTGTTGGGCTCAGGATCTGGATGGAAGAATTTTGGGCTGAAGACAATTGGGTTTCGACAGATTGGCTATTTCGGTTGTATTTGGAAAGCCTTTGTTTATTGTTTAGGTTGGCCCTTTTTGTTTATGTTTTTGTTTTTTTTTTCGGGCTAACTTTTTTGGCCTTTGGGTTTATGTCCCGGGCTCGGGTTAGTTCCCTTTTTTTGTAATTTCTTTTTAAATCAATAAATGTTTACCGGGGTTCTTCCCCGTTTCTAAAAAAAACTAACGGTACATTTGAAGTTTTTGGCACCCGAATGTAGGAACGGGAAGGACATAAGATATCTGATCATGCAACAGACTCAGATAAAGGTTACGAAACAGACCGGATGGTAATTGGACTCACGATGCGACAATGACATAGAGATTCGTACACAAGAAAAGACTCAAGTTTTAAAGGACGTAACTATTGTTACATTTGAAGTTTCGGCACCCGAATGGAGGAACGTGAATGCCATAAGATATGAAATCATGCTACAGACTTAGATAAAGGTTACAAAGCAAACCGGACGGTAATCGGACTGACGATGTGACAATGACATAGAGATTTGTACACAAGAAAAGACTCCAGTTTTAAAGGACGTAAGTAATGGTACATTTAAAGTTTTGGGCACTCGAATGGTGGAACGGGAAGGCCATAAGATATCTGATTATGCTACAGACTCAGATAAAGGATATGAAGCAGACCGGACGGTAATCGGACTCACGATGCGACTATGACATCGAGATTCGTACACAAGAAAAGACTCGAGTTTTAAAGGACATAACTATAGGTACATTTGAAGTTTCAGGTACCCGAATGGAGGAATGGGAAGGCCATAAGATATCTGATAATGAAACAGACTCAGATAAAGGATATGAAGCTGACCGGATGGTAATCGGACTCACGATGGGACAATAACTTAGAGATTCGCACAGAAGAAAAGACTTGCGTTATAAAGGACGTAACTATCGGTACATTAGAAGTTTTGGGCACCCGAATTGAGGAACGGGAAGGCCATAAGATATCTGATCATGCAACAGACTCAGATAACGGATACGAAGCTGACCGGATGGTAATCGGACTCACGATGCGACAATGACAAAGAGATTTGTACACAAGAAAAGACTCAAGTTTTAAGGGACGTAACTATCGGTACATTTGAAGTTTCAGGCACACAAATGGAGGAACGGGAAGGCCATAAGATATCTGATCATGCAACAGACTCAGATAAAGGATTCGAAGCTGACCGGATGGTAATCGGACTCACGATGCGACAATGACATAGAGATTCGTACAGAAGAAAAGACTCGCGATTTAAAGGACGTAACTATCGGTACATTTGCGATTTTGGCGATTTGAGTTTCTGTTCACTGTTCTTCATTTCCCGGTCTTTTTTCTTCTTCTTTGTGCTACTGTTTCATCTGAATTTGATCGGAATTCCTTTGTTTATCCTTCGTTTACTATGGATCAGCTGTTCGCTGATCCCAATGGGGGTTTACCTCCTGATATCCCACCAGATCTGGTGCGAAATCTAGGGTTTGAGCTGAAGAAGGTGAGTGAGGGAACGTTTTGTTTGAGTAGAGAGATTGGAGGAAGGGTTGAGTCATGTTCGTTATCTGAGGGTGATCTGGTTTATTTGAAGGAAACTTTGGGAGAGGATTGGCTTCAGAAGATTCAATCGGATACAACGTTTCTTCTGAACTCGTCCATTCAAAGTATGTCCAGTGAGGCTACTGATTCTCATTTGAGTAAGGATTCTGTTCCTACCTCTGTTTTACCTACTGGCATATCAAACCCTAGTTTAGTGAAGTGTATTGCTAAGCTACAAGAGGTTTGTGGTTCGGTTGCTTATATGTGTGAATGGCATAAGTATATGATTCTCTCCTTTGATAGCAATTCGGCTATTCGAAGGAAGGATGAGAGGTTTATTGAGGCTCAGGCTAGGTTGACTGACTGGAAATTTTATGGTTCTGAGCCATGTATGGTGAAGGATTATGCTATTATGGAGGCTATCCAGGTATTGATTGATAAATCCTCTACTGATAAGTCATTTGAGCCTGCTATGAATTGGTTTTTTGCTATGAATTATATGAATACTAGTTTCCAGGATAAGTTTGGGGATATGCTTATGAGGGTTATTGAGGCTGATAGTATAGAGATGGCAAATTGTGCTTGTTCTGTTGGGCAATTGAGTGAGGAATGTGTTAGGTTTGTGGATTTTGTTATGAAAACCTGTGATAATCATGAGTATAGAAGGCTAAGAATAGGTTGTGTTGATGATGGGTTGATTGATACTGAAATGACTAATGATGTGGAGGTTGATAAATATGTGACTAAGGGAAGTCTGTTGAAGATTGATGTCCAAGTGTTCAAGAGTTTAAGTGCAGATGGGTTGATTTTTGACCCTTTGGAGGATGATCAGTGTGCTAAAATGAAGGTGGGATTTCAGGGTAGTGAATACTCTGCTAAAGAGGCTAGAGTGGCTTTTAAGAAGAAAATGGAGAGGATAAAGGAGCTCTTTACAGGAATTTCAAAGGCAAAGGAATTGGTTGTTAAGAAACAGAATGACCTGTTGAAGGAGGCTGAGGATATAATTAAGAAGTCTCCTATTCTAGGTTTCTCACAAACCTCTAGCCATGTTTTTAAAGCTATTGCAAAAGGGCCAAAGGGTATCTTTAATGAGGGAGTGATGAATGTAGATATGGACAAGAATGAATCTGGTGAAGTTAAAGGTAAGCCATCTTATGCTACTGCTGTTAAGGGATAGAAAGTGGCTGATATTGTTAAACAGATTGCCTATTGTCCTCCTACTACTTTAGACAATGGTGAAAAGGTTGTTATGATTAAGCAGGAACTGGTTGAAAAAGTTCAGAAGACCTTTGCTAAACATTTGTATGGATACTTTGTGGGAGCATATTGTTCTATAGCATGGGTTAGGTTCAACCTGTTCAGAATGTGGAAGAAGTATGGTCTTGAAGACATTTCAACTAATGGCAAGGGTCTATTCTACTTCAAATTTTCTAAGGAAGAGGGGATGTTGGATGCTCTGAAGGCTGGCCCCTGGGTGGTGAATGGCATTCCTCTGGTTATTCAACAGTGGGAAGTGGGTGCAGCCATTGTAAAGAAGGACCCTGTTAATGTGCCTGTTTGGGTCTTATTCAAAGAAGTTCCTCTAGAGCTGTGGAATGTGCAAGGATTGTGTGAACTTGCTAGCTGTATTGGTAAACCCCTTTTGTTTGATAATATAACTGTGGATAAATGTATTAACAATGATGTGCAGGTTGGCTTTGCTAGAATTCTTGTGGATATTGCTGCTGCTGATAGTCATCCAAATGTGGTGAGAGCCTTTTATCCAGTGGAGGAAGGCAGGGAGGCTAGAATTGCTGAGGTTTTGGTGGAGTACCAGAAAATTCCAGTCCATTGTACTTTCTGCAAGGTGTTTGGGCATTCTTATGAGAACTGTACTGTGAGGGATTTGACTGATGAGGAGAAGGCTGCTAGGTTGCAGAAGAGTTTAGATAAGGCTGTTGAGGTTCAGAATGGTTCAAAGGGAGGGAGTGTTGATGAAGAAGGGTACACTACTGTGTGGAATAAGAGTTTAGCTGCTAGGAATGGGAATGGAGTGTATGGGGGAGGGGCATTGAGGCAAAGAAACATGGGATTTAAAAAGGAAGATAAAGAAGTGAAGTTGCAAGAGAGGATTGCTAGTCATAAGATGAAGCAGGCTGTTCTGGAGTACAGGGAAGCTAAGAATACTGGGAAAAAGGATTCTGGTGGGGCATCTACATCAAAATCTAATGCTTTGGTGAGTCAGGATGAAAATAAGGGCAAGAAGACAGGGAGAACTGAATATATAGTTAAAAAGAAGGATTATAGTGGGGATAGGAGGTCTGGTAAGGAAGTTCAGGGTTTGGAAGTCAAAAATAGCTTTAGTGTGTTAAGTGAAGACTCTGTAGTTGGGGAGGAGGGTGAGTGTATCAAGTCTGATAAGCAGATTGTTTCTAAGCCTGGTATCAAGCCTCAGCCTAAACCTGTGCCTAAATCTGTTCCTAAATCCTCAACTTCTAAACCTTTACCTAAAACTCCTTTACCTGATCCAGTTAGTGCTCCTAAGCCTTCTTTTGTTAAACCTGTTAAACCTCACAACCCTTCTCCTTATTTTTCTAATGAGCTGTGCTCTGATCCTGTCATTCAGGAGTGTGTTAGTGATGTTACTCCTGGGCAGTTAGATGATATAATGTTTTATATTGATCAGAGGATTGTTCCTTCTAAGGAGCAGGTGGTGGAATGGACCATTGAACAGTCTAAGCTTTTCTTTATTTTGTGTCAAAAGAATAATTTTCCTGAGGGATTGGATTATGATGAGATAGAAGATATTGAGGTGGAATCTGATGGTAATGAAGTGAGCTCTGAAAATAATGAAACAGGGCAGTTTATGAAGATGGATAATGGCATTGATGATCAGATCATGCAGGAAGGGCATGAGTCTGAGCTAAAATCTGGTTATCAATGATGACACAAAATCTGAACATAATGGCATGGAATGTTAGAGGTATGTCTAATGTTCACATGCAGAATGAGGTTATGGAGGTTATGAATGATAATAATATTGGAGTTTGTTGTCTGATAGAATCTCATATCAAGGGTAAGAATTTGGATAGTGTTTGTAATAGGGTATTTAGGAACTGGGAATGGGTTTCTAACAGGCCTTACTGTGCTAATTGGGTTAGGATTATTGTTGGTTGGAATCCTAGTCTTGTGGATATTATGGTGATTGAGCACACTTCTCAGGTCATTCACTGCTTTGTTAAGCCTATTACTGGGGGTGCTGCTTTTTTCTGTTCTTTTATTTATGGGAATGTTACTTATTCTTCTAGAAGACTTTTGTGGAATGAGCTGAAAACTTTTAATGGTACCATTAAGGATGAGCCATGGCTATTAATGGGGGATTTTAATGCAATCCTGGACCCATCTGAAAAATCTATGGGTTCCTCTTCCATTAATGCTTCTATGCTGGATTTCAGGGAGTGTTGTGATAGTATAAATGTTGAAGACATTCCTTCTTCGGGCTTGAAGTTTACCTGGAACAAATCTCCAGGTAAAGCTGGGGGATTACTTAAGAAGCTAGATAGGATTATGAGTAATGGAGGTTTTTTAAATGTATATCCTGAAGCTGCTGTTAATTTTTTGCCTTTTTTATCTTCTGATCATTCTACTGCTTTAATCTCTTTAAAGGGGCATCATATTTGGAAGCCCAGGCCTTTTAAGTTTATGAATTTTATTGCTTCTAAGCCTGGGTTTCTGCCTTTGGTTGATTCTGTATGGAAAGATAGAGTTCAGGGGTGTTATATGTATTCTGTGGTCTCTAAATTAAAGAAGTTAAAGAAGCCTTTGAGGAAGATGGGTAGAGATCAAGGGGACCTACATGATAAGGTTAAAACTTTGACTAAAGAGCTGGGTAAAGTTCAAGAGGAAGTTGTTCAAGATCCTCATAATGCTGAGTTGAGAGATCAAGAAGCTATCTTTGTTAGTGCTTTGAAGCAGGCTGCTTTGGATGAGGAATTGTTTCTCAAACAAAGAGCCAAAGTGGAGTGGTTGAAGGCTGGGGATCAGAATACAGCTTACTTTCATAAAGCTGTTAAGGGTAAAATTAGTAAGAGTAGGATCAATTCTGTTATGGATGCTCAGGGGAACTACCATGAGGGGAGGAGTGTGGGTGATGTGTTTGTTAAACACTTTGAGAGTTTCATGGGGAGTAATGTGCAGGTGAATGGGATTAGGGGGGCTGATTCTCTATTTCATACCAGATTATCCAGGTGTGAGGCTGATTATATGGTTAGGGAAGTCACTAATGAGGAAATCAAAAAAGCTATATTTGATATTGATGTGGATAAGGCTCCTGGGCCTGATGGCTTTTCTTCAAAAATTTTTAAAGCCTCTTGGTCTATAATTGGGGGTGAAGTGTGTGAAGCTATCAAAGAGTTTTTTAGTAATGGCAAACTTCTTGAAGAAGTTAATGCCACTATTATTTCTTTAGTACCAAAATGCCTAAATCCGAAGAGTGTTGTGGAGTATAGACCCATTGCTTGTTGCAATGTTCTTTACAAATGTATAACCAAAATCATTTGTGAAAGGATTAAGGGGTCTCTTGATAAAATTGTTGATAACTGTCAAAGTGCTTTTATCCCTGGAAGACAAATTAGTGATAATATTTTGTTGACTCAAGAACTTTTGAGGAATTATCACAGAAAGGGAGGGGAGGCTAGAATGGCTCTGAAAATTGACTTGCAAAAGGCTTATGACACTGTCAATCATGATTTTCTTGAAGCTTGTCTTGTTAATTTTGGGTTTCATCCTAGTATGGTTGACTGGATTATGACATGTATAAGATCTGCTGCATATTCTATAAATGTGAATGGAGAGAGTTTTGGGTATTTCAAGGGGCTTAGAGGTTTAAGGCAGGGTGACCCTATGTCCCCATACCTGTTTACCATTGTTATGCAAGTTTTGAAATTGATCTTGGATAGAAGAATTGCTGGAGATAATCAATTTAGATATCATTGGAAGTGTGCTGAGATGAAATTGACTCATGTTTGCTTTGCTGGTGATCTTTTGGTCTTCTGTCATGCTGATGTGGCTTCTGTCTCCTTAATCAAGGGTGCTTTAGAAGAGTTTAGTGGGGTTTCTGGTTTAGTCCCTAATCTGGGAAAGAGCACTATGTATTTGTCTAATGTGACCAGTATAATGCAGAAAAGAATTAAAAGGTTGTTGCCTTTTAAGGTTGGAAGCCTGCCAGTTAGATATTTGGGTGTTCCCCTCTTGTCTACTAGATTATATTCTAAAGATTGTAGTATTCTTACTGATAAAGTTAGGAAAAGACTGGAAGATTGGAAGAATAAATCTCTGTCATTTGCTGGGAGGTTACAACTTATCAAGTCTGTCCTATGTTCTTTGCAAGTGTACTGGGCTTCTGTGTTCTTATTGCTTGTCAGTGTTATTGAAGATATTGAGAGGTTAATGTGTAGGTTCCTCTGGAGTCAAACTGATTCTAGTAAGGGAAGGGTTAGAATTTCCTGGGAGAATGTCTGCTATCCAAAGTGTCAGGGGGGATTGGGGATTAAGTCATTGAGAATACAGAATAAGGCTTTAATAGCTAGACACATATGGAGCCTTATATCTGGTAAAGAGACAATCTGGACTAAGTGGGTCAGAACCTATAGACTGAAGGGGCTGAGTTTTTGGGGCTTTGTTAGGAAGGAGGGGCCATGTTGGAGTTGGAAGAGTATATTAGATAATAGGGATGCTCTGTGGAGGCATTGTGTGCAGAGTATAGGAGATGGGTGTTCCACTTCTGTCTGGTATGACAATTGGTGTCCATTGAGTCCTCTTAGTTTATTCATCACACCAAGGGAGATTCATAATGCTGGTTTCAACCTTAAGACTACAGTTTCTGAGGTTATTTGCAATGGTGGATGGAGGTGGCCGGAGGAGTGGAGAACTAAGTTTCCTTGTTTATTCTCTATGTCTCCTCCTGTTATTGTTCCTGACAAAAATGATATTACATTCTGGAGAACTAAGAAGGAAACTTATGAGGGCTTTGCTACTAGAACTGTGTTTAATGATCTGAGTGAAGATAAACCTGAAGTTCCCTGGGCTAGAATTATCTGGTATAGTCAGGCAATCCCTAGACATTCCTTTACACTTTGGTTGGCTGTTCAAAATAGACTGTTAACTCAGGACAGGTTATTGAATTGGGATGTGCAGAATGTTTTAGAATGTGTGTTTTGTGGGAAAGTTAAGGATAGTCATAATCATTTGTTTTTTGAGTGTGACTATCCTAAAGCTGTTTGGGAAGCTCTGAAGGAAGAGGGAGGTTTATCTCTATACTCCCCTAATATTTTTGATTGTGTCAATGAAATGGCCAGTGAACATATAGGAAAATCTGTGGGGAGTATAATTAAGAGGTTGTGTGTGGCTGCTATGGTATACTTTATATGGCAAGAGAGAAATTTAAGGTTGTTTCAAAATGAGAGTAGGAGTGTGGAGGGTGTTTGTAATCTTATCAGGGAAACAGTTAGATTAAAGCTTATGGGGTTGAAGATCTATGCTACTAGAAGCAGCATCAAGCTTAGCAAGATATGGGGATTTAAGGTGGTATGGAGGGATCCTACAAAACAGGTTAACCAATGTTGATCTATTTTCTTCTTACTGTTTTTTGGGTTGGCTGGGTGAGGTTGTGGAAGGGATCTAAATGGGGTATTAGGGGAATTAATCTGACTTTTAAATGGCTTGGTAATCTTGTGGGTCTAGGGTGGTACAGGGGAGGTGTGGGTAATACAGTTATGAAATCTGTTAATATAGGGGAGGGGGTATTATTGGGCATTTGGGAGTCATATGGTGTTCTTTTCAGCTTGGGGTAGAGATCTGGCCTTTAAGGCTTCCTTTTACTCTTTCTGGTTGTCATGAGTGGTATAATAATGGTTGTGAGTTGAGATCTCTTTGGTTTTTGTTTTTTCCTATATTTGTGTCTAATCTGTTGATGCTTTGGTTTTTTCAAAAACCTAGTATCAATTTTGCTGTTGTTATTCAGGGTGTAGGCATTTGTGGTCTTGGGATAAGACAAACAATGGGAGATATAAGGATGGATCAAGGTCATGTCCTTAGGTTCCTGTTGTTGTTCTGGTCTTTATCATTTTTTAGCACCAGACATGGCCTTGGAACCTTGATTTATATGTATTGTTTTGGCCTTTTCTTGATTTTGAGTCTTGAGTCTTTCTACTCCACTTGGAGTTGGGGTGGGGGGTTATTGGGCAATCAAGGTGTTTTATGGAACTGGAAAAAGCCTTGGGTAGATAACCTTAGTAGTAGTACCTTCCTGTTACATTTTGAAAGGTGTGTCTTTCATACACCGTTGGGGTTTTTGATGTGTTTAAAACATAGGAATCTAGGAATTTGCAGCCAGATTAGTATAATATTTGCTATCTGGTCTGTTTTTACCTTAACCTGGTGGAATATAGGAATGGGTATGCAGGAGTTTTGCATTCAACCTGGAGAGATAAGGAGGAACTGTACCACTGTCTTTAGGACATTTTTCCCTTCCCATATAAATTTTGCATTTTTTAGATCCTGGCAGTGGTATGGGAACCCATTAAACATTGGTGTGAGTTTTGGTGTTACTGGCCTGTGTGAGTTTTTTACTGAGCACTTGCTCATGGGGGATGGGAATTACTGGGAACAAGGTGTTGAATGGAGACTAAAAGCGTTCTGGGTAGATTTCTGTATTCATTTCTTTTCCTGGATTCTTTCTCTCTTGTCTCTATGGGATAGTCTGGGTGGGAGTGGGTTGTCATTGTTGTGGGCTTCTATCCTGACCAGAGAACTTGGTCTATTTTTGGCACTCTGGGCCAGGTCTGCGTTATTTGAAAGGGGATTAGGAATTTTTATACTCAAGGGGAGTTTACACCAGGGAGACATAAGGATGGACCATACTGGTATTAGTAGGACATTATATTTCTGTGCTCTTTTTTCTGTTTTAGGACTTCATACCAGTATGGAAACCCAAATCAATTTTTTGGTAATCTTTGTTGGCCTTTTTTCTTGCTTTTGCATTTTTGAGTCTAGTGTGTCTATCCCACTTGGGATAAGTCTGGGATTGGGGACTTTGGGTTGGGTTTACATCAAATGGAAGTATAAGATGGTGGTGGGTATAAGTATAAATCCTGGTAAGAAGTCAGTTAGAAAGGGTAGGTGGATTAAGGGTTTGGGCTTAAGGATGTTTAGCAGCTTATATTCATTCAGGGGCATTTTAGTCTTTTTTCAAGTTGGTCTGCAGAAAAGTTATGAGGGGGTTGATATTGGTCAGCTGTGGTTAATAATAGTGTATTGTTGGTTTTTATGGATGGTATGGGACCAAATGCAAATTGATACAAGACAAAGCTCATGGTATGGGTTGTTTAACAATTGGAGTATTAGTAGGCTGCATTTATATTCTCACAAACTTATGGGTAATATGGGAACTCAATTAGATAATCACTGGAAGGTTATTCTATGGGAAGTAACCTCAAAGCTGCAGGTTTTTTTATGAGTTTGGAAGGCTACTTAGATGTGTGCAGCTCATTCTTGGGTTGTTATGTTTAAATCCTTTAAAGCGGATGGGCACTATGGGAGATCAAATAGAGGTTTTTTGGAAGGCCTTACTATGGGTAGCAATCTCAAAGTTGCAGGGTTTTTCTGAATTTAGAAGGCTGATGAGATGTGTGCAGAGCTGGAAGGTATTCTTTAGCTTGAAATTATCTAGGGTCTTCCTGTGTCTGGGTTTGAGGGATGGTTCTTTAGATTCTGAATTGTGGCATTGCATGAAGGTTAATAAGCTATCTGTGTTTAATAATGCCACCTCTCTGGTGGAAGTTTTTAAAGGTTATGAACACTGTATAGGCTTATTAATTACAGCTGGTTTTTTGCTGTGTTTGGCTATGATAGTTACTATCAAAGTCAGAGTTCTCAATGCTATGGTTTGGTTTTTCAAGGATACTAAAAGAGTGGTTCATCTTAATAGTGCCATTACACTGATGGAAGTTTTGAAAGGCTATGAGGTGATACTAGCTCTTTTAGTTGCTTATGATAGCCTATATTGTATGCATTTGATGGAAGCTTTTAAAGTAGACATCAAAATCCCTGTGAATCTTTTGTTCTGGCTATGGTACAAGTATTGCAGCAGAGTTATGGGATTGATATGGTTGAATTTTGTTAAGTTGTTTAGTAAATGGAATTGGTGGTTAGAAGATGCTTGTTGGAGTTGGAGTCTATGTGGGCTGGTTAGTCTTATGGGAGTTAGAATAATGGTATTGTTTAGTTATGATAAGTATAGTATATGGATAATTGGATCGATTATGGGGTTGTTGAGTAATTCAAGTACAGCAGGAAATGGTGTGAGTGGCCGAAGAGGTCAAAGGATCGGGCAGGAGGATGTATGGGATGGGAGTATTGGACCGGGTGTGACTAGACTAATTGTGAATGCCTGGACCAGCAGCGGATTGATGATATGGGCCAGATGGATTAGTATTTTGGGCCAGAAATGGGTTATTTTGTGGGATAAGTGGGCTGTTGGATCTGCTGTTACTATTATCAAGGGGAGTGCATCTTTTTTGGCGAATGGGCTTTGGAAGCAGGATGGAATGAAGAGGCCCTGTGGGCTTTGGATGTATTGGGTTGCTTTGTGGGCTGCCTATGATAGAGGGATAGTCTGGTTGTACTTAATGGGTTTGTGTTGGTCATTTAATATTTTTATTTTTATTTTTGGGCTTAGTAAAAGATGTATAGGCTGGCCCGCTTTTGTTTTATTTTGTGTTTTTTGTTGGGCTAACTCTAGACCTTGGGTTTATGTCCCGGGTCGGGGTTAGTCTATGTCTTGTACTTTTTAAATATTAATAAATGTTTGCCGGGGCTTTGCCTCTTTCCTAAAAAAAAACTATCGGTACATTTGAAGTTTTGGGCACCCGAATGGAGGAACCGGAAGGCCATAAGAAATCTAATCAGTCAATAGACTCAGAAAAAGGTTATGAAGCAAACCGGACGGTAATCGGGAAACACGATGCGACAATAACATAGAGATTCGTACACAAGAAAAGACTCAAGTTTTGAAGGATGTAACTATCGGTAAATTTGTAGTTTTGGGCACCCGAATGGAGGAACGGGAAGGACATAAGATATCTGATCATGCAACAGACTCAGATAAAGGTTACGAAGCAGACAGGACGGTTATCGGTCTCACGATGCGACAATGACATAGAGATTCGTACATAAGAAAAGAATTGAGTTTTAAAGGACATAACTATCGGTACATTTGAAGTTTCAGGCACCCGAATGGAAGAACGGGAAGTCATAAGATATCTGATCATGCAACAGACTCAGATAAAGGATACGAAGCTGAGCGGATGGTAATCGGACTCACAATGCTACAATGACATAGAGATTCGTACACAAGAAAAGACTCGAGTTTTAAAAGACATAACTATCGGTACATTTGAAGTTTCGGGCACCCGAATGGAGGAACGGGAAGGCCATAAGATATCTGATCATGTAACAGACTCAGATAAAGGATACCAAGCTGACCGGATGGTAATCGGACTCATGATGCGACAATGACATAGAGATTCGTACAGAAGAAAAGACTCGCGTCTTAAAGAACGTAACTATCGGTACATTTGAAGTTTTGGCACCCGAATGGAGGAACGAGAAGGCCATAAGATATCTAATCATGCAACAGACTCGGATAAAGTTTACGAAGCAGACCGTATGGTAATCAGACTCACGTTGCGACAATGACATAGAGATTCGTACACAAGAAAAGACTCAAGTTTTAAAGGACGTAACTATCGGTACATTTGAAGTTTTGGGCACCCTAATGGAGGAAAGTGAAGGCCATAAGATATTTAATCATGCTACAGACCCAGATAAAGGATACGAAGCAGACCGGACGGTAATCGGACTCACGATGTGACAATGACATAGAGATTCGTACAGAAGAAAAGACTCAAGTTTTAAAGGACATAACTATCGGTACATTTGAAGTTTGGGCACCCGAATGGAGGAACTGCAAGGCCATAAAATATTTGATCATGCAACTGACTCAAATAAAGGATACGAAACTGACCGGATGGTAATCGGACTCACGATGCGACAATGACATAGAGATTCGAACAGAAGAAAATACTCGCGTTTTAAAGGACGTCGCTAACGGTAGATTTGAAGGTTTGGGCACCCGAATGGAGGAACGGGAAGGACATAAGATATCTGATCATGCAACAGACTCAGATAAAGGTTACGAAGCAGATCGGACGGTAATAGGACTGACGATGCGACTATGACATAGAGATTCGTACACAAGAAAAAACTCGAGTTTTAAAGGACATAACTATAGGTACATTTGAAGTTTCATGCACCCGAATGGAGGAATGGGAAGGCCATATGATATCTAATCATGAAATAGACTCAGATAAAGGATACGAAGCTGAGCGGATGGTAATCGTACTCACAATGCTACAATGACATAGAGATTCGTACACAAGAAAAGACTCGAGTTTTAAAAGACATAACTATCGGTACATTTGAAGTTTCGGGCACCTGAATGGAGGAACGGGAAGGCCATAAGATATCTGATCATGTAGCAGACTCAGATAAAGGATACCAAGCTGACCGGATGGTAATCGGACTCATGATGCGACAATGACAAAGAGATTCGTACAGAAGAAAAGACTCGCGTCTTAAAGAACGTAACTATCGGTACATTTGATGTTTTGGCACCCGAATGGAGGAACGAGAAGGCCATAAGATATCTGATCATGCAACAGACTCAGATAAAGTTTACGAAGCAGACCGTATGGTAATCAGACTCACGTTGCGACAATGACATAGAGATTCGTACACAAGAAAAGACTCAAGTTTTAAAGGACGTAACTATCGGTACATTAGAAGTTTTGGGCACCCTAATGGAGGAAAGTGAAGGCCATAAGATATTTAATCATGCTACAGACTTAGATAAAGGATACGAAGCAGACCGGACGGTAATCGGACTCACGATGTGACAATGACATAGAGATTCGTACAGAAGAAAAGACTCGAGTTTTAAAGGACATAACTATCGGTACATTTGAAGTTTTGGGCACCCGAATGGAGGAACTGGAAGGCCATAAAATATTTGATCATGCAACTAACTCAAATAAAGGATACGAAACTGACCAGATGGTAATCGGACTCACGATGCGACAATGACATAGAGATTCGTACACAAGAAAAGACTCAAGTTTTGAAGGATGTAACTATCGGTAAATTTGTAGTTTTGGGCACCCGAATGGAGGAACGGGAAGGACACAAGATATTTGATCATGCAACAGACTCAGATAAAGGTTACGAAGCAGACAGGACGGTTATCGGTCTCACGATGCGACAATGACATAGAGATTCGTACATAAGAAAAGAATTGAGTTTTAAAGGACATAACTATCGGTACATTTGAAGTTTCAGGCACCCGAATGGAAGAACGGGAAGTCATAAGATATCTGATCATGCAACAGACTCAGATAAAGGATACGAAGCTGAGCGGATGGTAATCGGACTCACAATGCTACAATGACATAGAGATTCGTACACAAGAAAAGACTCGAGTTTTAAAAGACATAACTATCGGTACATTTGAAGTTTCGAGCACCCGAATGGAGGAACGGGAAGGCCATAAGATATCTGATCATGTAACAGACTCAGATAAAGGATACCAAGCTGACTGGATGGTAATCGGACTCATGATGCGACAATGACATAGAGATTCGTACAGAAGAAAAGACTCGCGTCTTAAAGAACGTAACTATCGGTACATTTGAAGTTTTGGCACCCGATGGAGGAACGAGAAGGCCATAAGATATCTAATCATGCAACAGACTCGGATAAAGTTTACGAAGCAGACCGTATGGTAATCAGACTCACGTTGCGACAATGACATAGAGATTCGTACACAAAAAAAGACTCAAGTTTTAAAGGACGTAACTATCGGTACATTTGAAGTTTTGGGCACCCTAATGGAGGAAAGTGAAGGCCATAAGATATTTAATCATGCTACAGACTCAGATAAAGGATACGAAGCAGACCGGACGGTAATCGGACTCACGATGTGACAATGACATAGAGATTCGTACAGAAGAAAAGACTCGAGTTTTAAAGGACATAACTATCGGTACATTTGAAGTTTTGGGCACCCGAATGGAGGAACTGCAAGGCTATAAAATATTTGATCATGCAACTGACTCAAATAAAGGATACGAAACTGACCGGATGGTAATCGGACTCACGATGCGACAATGACATAGAGATTCGAACAGAAGAAAATACTCGCGTTTTAAAGGACGTCGCTAACGGTAGATTTGAAGGTTTGGGCACCCGAATGGAGGAACGGGAAGGACATAAGATATCTGATCATGCAACAGACTCAGATAAAGGTTACGAAGCAGATCAGACGGTAATAGGACTGACGATGCGACTATGACATAGAGATTCGTACACAAGAAAAAACTCGAGTTTTAAAGGACATAACTATAGGTACATTTGAAGTTTCATGCACCCGAATGGAGGAATGGGAAGGCCATATGATATCTAATCATGAAATAGTCTCAGATAAAGGATACGAAGCTGAGCGGATGGTAATCGTACTCACAATGCTACAATGACATAGAGATTCGTACATAAGAAAAGACTCGAGTTTTAAAAGACATAACTATCGGTACATTTGAAGTTTCGGGCACCCGAATGGAGGAACGGGAAGGCCATAAGATATCTGATCATGTAACAGACTCAGATAAAGGATACCAAGCTGACCGGATGGTAATCGGACTCATGATGCGACAATGACAAAGAGATTCGTACAGAAGAAAAGACTCGCGTCTTAAAGAACGTAACTATCGGTACATTTGATGTTTTGGCACCCGAATGGAGGAACGAGAAGGCCATAAGATATCTGATCATGCAACAGACTCAGATAAAGTTTACGAAGCAGACCGTATGGTAATCAGACTCACGTTGCGACAATGACATAGAGATTCGTACACAAGAAAAGACTCAAGTTTTAAAGGACGTAACTATCGGTACATTTGAAGTTTTGGGCACCCTAATGGAGGAAAGTGAAGGCCATAAGATATTTAATCATGCTACAGACTCAGATAAAGGATACGAAGCAGACCGGACGGTAATCGGACTCACGATGTGACAATGACATAGAGATTCGTACAGAAGAAAAGACTCGAGTTTTAAAGGACATAACTATCGGTACATGTGAAGTTTTGGGCACCCGAATGGAGGAACTGGAAGGCCATAAAATATTTGATCATGCAACTAACTCAAATAAAGGATACGAAACTGACCGGATGGTAATCGGACTCACGATGCGACAATGACATAGAGATTCGTACACAAGAAAAGACTCAAGTTTTGAAGGATGTAACTATCGGTAAATTTGTAGTTTTGGGCACCCGAATGGAGGAACGGGAAGGACATAAGATATCTGATCATGCAACAGACTCAGATAAAGGTTACGAAGCAGACAGGACGGTTATCGGTCTCACGATGCGACAATGACATAGAGATTCGTACATAAGAAAAGAATTGAGTTTTAAAGGACATAACTATCGGTACATTTGAAGTTTCAGGCACCCGAATGGAAGAACGGGAAGTCATAAGATATCTGATCATGCAACAGACTCAGATAAAGGATACGAAGCTGAGCGGATGGTAATCGGACTCACAATGCTACAATGACATAGAGATTCGTACACAAGAAAAGACTCGAGTTTTAAAAGACATAACTATCGGTACATTTGAAGTTTCGGGCACCCGAATGGAGGAACGGGAAGGCCATAAGATATCTGATCATGTAACAGACTCAGATAAAGGATACCAAGCTGACCGGATGGTAATCGGACTCATGATGCGACAATGATATAGAGATTCGTACAGAAGAAAAGACTCGCGTCTTAAAGAACGTAACTATCGGTACATTTGAAGTTTTGGCACCCGAATGGAGGAACGAGAAGGCCATAAGATATCTAATCATGCAACAGACTCGGATAAAGTTTACGAAGCAGACCGTATGGTAATCAGACTCACGTTGCGACAATGACATAAAGATTCGTACACAAAAAAAGACTCAAGTTTTAAAGGACGTAACTATCGGTACATTTGAAGTTTTGGGCACCCGAATGGAGGAAAGTGAAGGCCATAAGATATTTAATCATGCTACAGACTCAGATAAAGGATACGAAGCAGACCGGACGGTAATCGGACTCACGATGTGACAATGACATAGAGATTCGTACAGAAGAAAAGACTCGAGTTTTAAAGGACATAACTATCGGTACATTTGAAGTTTTGGGCACCCGAATGGAGGAACTGCAAGGCCATAAAATATTTGATCATGCAACTGACTCAAATAAAGGATACGAAACTGACCGGATGGTAATCGGACTTACGATGCGACAATGACATAGAGATTCGAACAGAAGAAAATACTCGCGTTTTAAAGGACGTCGCTAACGGTAGATTTGAAGGTTTGGGCACCCGAATGGAGGAACGGGAAGGACATAAGATATCTGATCATGCAACAGACTCAGATAAAGGTTACGAAGCAGATCAGACGGTAATAGGACTGACGATGCGACTATGACATAGAGATTCGTACACAAGAAAAAACTCGAGTTTTAAAGGACATAACTATAGGTACATTTGAAGTTTCATGCACCCGAATGGAAGAATGGGAAGGCCATATGATATCTAATCATGAAACAGACTCAGATAAAGGATACGAAGCTGAGCGGATGGTAATCGTACTCACAATGCTACAATGACATAGAGATTCGAACACAAGAAAAGACTCGAGTTTTAAAAGACATAACTATCGGTACATTTGAAGTTTCGGGCACCCGAATGGAGGAACGGGAAGGCCATAAGATATCTGATCATGTAACAGACTCAGATAAAGGATACCAAGCTGACCGGATGGTAATCGGACTCATGATGCGACAATGACAAAGAGATTCGTACAGAAGAAAAGACTCGCGTCTTAAAGAACGTAACTATCGGTACATTTGATGTTTTGGCACCCGAATGGAGGAACGAGAAGGCCATAAGATATCTGATCATGCAACAGACTCAGATAAAGTTTACGAAGCAGACCGTATGGTAATCAGACTCACGTTGCGACAATGACATAGAGATTCGTACACAAGAAAAGACTCAAGTTTTAAAGGACGTAACTATCGGTACATTTGAAGTTTTGGGCACCCTAATGGAGGAAAGTGAAGGCCATAAGATATTTAATCATGCTACAGACTCAGATAAAGGATACGAAGCAGACCGGATGGTAATCGGACTCACGATGTGACAATGACATAGAGATTCGTACAGAAGAAAAGACTCGAGTTTTAAAGGACATAACTATCGGTACATTTGAAGTTTTGGGCACCCGAATGGAGGAACTGGAAGGCCATAAAATATTTGATCATGCAACTGACTCAAATAAAGGATACGAAACTGACCGGATGGTAATCGGACTCACGATGCGACAATGACATAGAGATTCGAACAGAAGAAAATACTCGCGTTTTAAAGGACGTCGCTAACGGTAGATTTGAAGGTTTGGGCACCCGAATGGAGGAACGGGAAGGACATAAGATATCTGATCATGCAACAGACTCAGATAAAGGTTACGAAGCAGACCGGACGGTAATAGGACTGACGATGCGACTATGACATAGAGATTCGTACACAAGAAAAAACTCGAGTTTTAAAGGACATAACTATAGGTACATTTGAAGTTTCATGCACCCGAATGGAGGAATGGGAAGGCCATATGATATCTAATCATGAAACAGACTCAAATAAAGGATATGAAGCTGACCGGATGGTAATCGGACTCACGATGGGACAATGACTTAGAGATTCGCACAGAAGAAAAGACTCGTGTTATAAAGGACGTAACTATCGGTACATTAGAAGTTTTGGGCAACCGAATGGAAGAACAGGAAAGCCATAAGATATGTGATAATGTAACAGACTCAGAAAAAGGTTACGAAGCAGACCGGACAGTAATCGGACTCACGTTGCGACAATGACAAAGAGATTTGTACACAAGAAAAGACTCAAGTTTTAAAGGACGTAACCATCGGTACATTTGAAGTTTCGTGCACCCGAATGGAGGAACATGAAAGCCATAAGGTATGTGATCATGCTAGAGACTCAAATTAAGGATACGAAGAGGAGCGGACGGTAATCCGACTCACGATGCGAAAATGACATAGAGATTCGTACACAAGAAAAGACTCGAGTTTTAAAGGGTATAACTATCGGTACATTTGAAGTTTCGGGCACTCAAATGGAGGAACGGGAAGGCCATAAGATATCTGATCATGCAACAGACTCAGATAAAGGATACGAAGCTGAGCGGATGGTAATCGTACTCACAATGCTACAATGACATAGAGATTCGTACACAAGAAAAGACTCGAGTTTTAAAAGAAATAACTATCGGTACATTTGAAGTTTCGGGCACCCGAATGGAGGAACGGGAAGGCCATAAGATATCTGATCATGTAACAGACTCAAATAAAGGATACCAAGCTGACCGGATGGTAATCGGACTCATGATGCGACAATGACATAGAGATTCGTACAGAAGAAAAGACTCGCGTCTTAAAGAACGTAACTATCTTTACATTTGAAGTTTTGGGCACCCGAATGGAGGAACGGGAAGGCCATAAGATATCTGATCATGCAACAGACTCAGATAAAGTTTACGAAGCAGACCGTATGGTTATCAGACTCACGATGCGACAACGAAATAGAGATCCGTACACAAGAAAAGACTCAAGTTTTAAAGGACGTAACTATCGGTACATTTGAAGTTTCGGGCACCCTAATGGAGGAACGTGAAGGCCATAAGATATTTAGTCATGCTACAGACTCAGATAAAGGATACGAAGCAGACCGGACTGTAATCGGAGTCACGATGTGACAATGACATAGAGATTCGTACAGAAGAAAAGACTCGAGTTTTAAAGGACATAACTATCGGTACATTTGAAGTTTTAGGCACCCGAATGGAGGAACTGGAAGGCCATAAAATATTTGATCATGCAACTGAATCAAATAAAGGATACGAAACTGACCGCATGGTAATCGGACTCACGATGCGACAATGACATAGAGATTCGAACAGAAGAAAATACTCGCCTTTTAAAGGACGTCGCTAACGGTAGATTTGAAGGTTTGGGCACCCGAATGGAGGAACGGGAAGGACATAAGATATCTGATCATGCAACAGACTCAGATAAAGGTTACGAAGCAGACCGGACGGTAATAGGACTGACGATGCGACTATGACATAGAGATTCGTACACAAGAAAAAACTCGAGTTTTAAAAGACATAACTATAGGTACATTTGAAGTTTCATGCACCCGAATGGAGGAATGGGAAGGCCATATGATATCTAATCATGAAACAGTCTCAGATAAAGGATACGAAGCTGAGCGGATGGTAATCGTACTCACAATGCTACAATGACATAGAGATTCGTACACAAGAAAAGACTCGAGTTTTAAAAGAAATAACTATCGGTACATTTGAATTTTCGGGCACCCGAATGGAGGAACGGGAAGGCCATAAGATATCTGATCATGTAACAGACTCAGATAAAGGATACCAAGCTGACCGGATGGTAATCGGACTCATGATGCGACAATGACATAGAGATTCGTACAGAAGAAAAGACTCGCGTCTTAAAGAACGTAACTATCTTTACATTTGAAGTTTTGGGCACCCGAATGGAGGAACGGGAAGGCCATAAGATATCTGATCATGCAACAGACTCAGATAAAGTTTACGAAGCAGACCGTATGGTAATCAGACTCACGATGCGACAACGAAATAGAGATTCATACACAAGAAAAGACTCAAGTTTTGAAGGACGTAACTATCGGTACATTTGAAGTTTCGGGCACCCTAATGGAGGAACGTGAAGGCCATAAGTTATTTAGTCATGCTACAGACTCAGATAAAGGATACGAAGCAGACCGGACTGTAATCGGACTCACGATGTGACAATGACATAGAGATTCGTACAGAAGAAAAGACTCGAGTTTTAAAGGACATAACTATCGGTACATTTGAAGTTTTGGGCACCCGAATGGAGGAACTGGAAGGCCATAAAATATTTGATCATGCAACTGACTCAAATAAAGGATACGAAACTGACCGGATGGTAATCGGACTTACGATGCGACAATGACATAGAGATTCGAACAGAAGAAAATACTCGCGTTTTAAAGGACGTCACTAACGGTAGATTTGAAGGTTTGGGCACCCGAATGGAGGAACGGGAAGGACATAAGATATCTGATCATGCAACAGACTCAGATAACGGTTACGAAGCAGACCGGACGGTAATCGGACTGACGATGCGACTATGACATAGAGATTCGTAGACAAGAAAAGACTCGAGTTTTAAAGGACATAACTATAGGTACATTTGAAGTTTCAGGCACCCGAATGGAGGAACGAGAAGGCCATAAGATGTCTCATCATGCAACTGACTCAAATAAAGGATACGAAATGGGCCGGATGTTAATCGGACTCACGATGCGACAATGACATAGAGATTCGTACACAAGAAAAGACTCAAGTTTTAAAGGACGTAACTATCGGTACATTTGAAGTTTCGGGAAACCGAATGGAGGAACGTGAAGGCCATAAGATATCTGATCACGCAACAGATTCAGATAAAGGTTAATAAGCAGTAAAGCTAAAGGATATGAAGCTAGGGTTTTCTCTCTGAATTGGGCGATTTAGGCGATTCAGTGGTCTTCTTCTTCGTTTCTCTTTTCCCGCCTTTTTCTAACCCTATTTTCTCCTCTGTTCTTCTTCCTCTATCGTGTTTAACTGTTCCAATTGATCTTTTCTAATTGGAATCTTCACAGTTCACGGTACTTTTTCCTTTTGTTCATGAGTTCGAGTTCTTCTTTGCCGGCACCGGATCCTCCTCCTAGGGTTCCACCGGATATTATGGAGGTTCAGGATACTCAGGAAGCTACTATTCAGGATACTTTGGATCCTATGGTTAGTGTGGATACGAAGTCGAAGGGTTCTGAGCAAGTTATTCTGAACAGAGTGATTTCTGGTAAGAAGGACTCTCTTATCCTTAGTTCTGATGTGGTTAATCTGTTTATTACTTTGTTTGGGGATAATTGGAAGCAGAGATTCCTCTCTGAACCGATAGATCTGTTGAAATTAGCTGGGATGGGTAAAGTAGAGGAGGTTAATCGTTTGGTGACTGATGAGATTGAAGGTAGAAACCTATTGTTTCATAGTAAGCTTTCTGGTAGGTATGGGCTTATTATGGAAGTGGTTGCTGGTTTTATGGGGAAGTTAGGGTATGGGAATTCTGTGTCTCATAGTCCTCTGGTTGATGATATTCAGATGAAGGATGGGGGTAAGGGAGGTAGGATTCTGCAAGCTGATGTTAATTCTAATGTGTTTGAATCTGGGATGGGGGTTGGTTTTGTATGTATGGATAAGAGGAGGAAGAGGTCTGTGAGGAATGAGGGTATTAATGTGAAGACTAGGAAGGTGATGTGGGGAGAGGGTACTTATGTCAGGTCTGAGGTGGACAATGGTCTGAATCAATGTGAGGAAGAACTACCTGAGATGGTTACTGCTCAGGAGTTGCTGTCTGTGGTTAAGGGGGGTAATACTAGTGTTGGGCCTGTTAAGCTTAAGTTTGGTAAGAAGAATAGAGGCAATGGAGAGGGGAAGCTTAATGAGTTAAGGCTGCAGTTGTCTGTACCTAGCCCTCAATTCTCTTTTAGCCCAGGTGCAGGTAGCAAGGTTATTGTTAATGAAGAAGGTGATATTGTTCTGAAGGGTTCTGCTGGCACTTTGAAGAAGGATAAGGATGATAGTATTGAAAGGGAAGAAGAGTCTAAAGAGGATGTGATTGTTACTGAGAATGAAGGAGGAGGTGTGGAGGGGTCTGAACAGAAAAGTATGGAGGAGGAGGTTGAGGGTAAGGTTAAGAAGGGAGACATTACCACTAGATTACCTTGGAGAGGCATTCTGAAAACTCCATCAATGAAGAAACTTATCAAGCAGAAATCTGACAAGATGAGTTCCTATATGGTTAATGAGGAAGACTTGCAGCACATTAGTAAGCTAAAGCCTGTTGCTAAGTCTATTTTGCATACAGGGGTGGAGGCTGGGGGTGTTGTGTTTAAGTCTGTTAAGGAGGGTGAATCTGGGGAGAGTAGTGAGAAACCCGTTGCTTCTTTTGCTGATGTTACTAAGGATAAGCTGAATGAAGTGTTAGAGACTAAGATGACTTTTATTCCCCCTAAGGTTCTTGATTCTGGTGAGACTGTTGCTGTAATAAAGCCTGAGAAATTGTTGGAAGCTAGGGTGGCATACAGTACCTATCTGTATGGGTACTGTATTGGGCAGGATATTTCTATTGGGATGGTGAGGTATCACTTATTTAGAATGTGGAAGAGATTTGGATTAATTGAGGTGTCTTCTAATGGGGCTGGTATCTTCTTCTTTAAGTTTAAAAATGAGCAAGGGATGATGGAAACTATTAATCAGGGGCCATGGCTTATTAATAATATTCCTTTGTGTATAAGGAAATGGGAGATTGGTTTGAATTTGGAAAGGGTGGAGCCCAGTTCTATTCCTATTTGGGTTACCATCCCTAACATGCCTATGGAACTCTGGAATAGAGAGAGTTTAAGTAGTATGATGAGTTGTATTGGTGACCCTTTAATGTTGGATAGAGTTACTGCTTTGAGATGTAACAAGAAGGAGGGTAGGGCAGGATTTGCTAGGATCCTGGTGGAAGTAAAGGCTGATAAGATACTTCCAGATTTTGTTAATGCTTACTATCCAGCTGATGTTGGTAAACCAGCATTTATTCAGAAAGTTAAAGTTGAATATCAAGTCAAAGTGAAGAAGTGTTCTGCATGTAAAGTCTTTGGGCATGATTATGAGGGGTGTAAAGCAAGGGAGTTGTCAGCTGAGGAGGTTGCTGGGAAGACTGAACAGTTGCTTAAGGATTTATTTCAGGCAACTCAATCTGATTTTCCTGTGTCTGGGGTTGATAATGAGGGGTTTCAAGTTGTGGGTAGAAACAATAGGGTGGTTAATAATATGGGAAATGGTGGTGGGAATGCTCAGAGGAATGATAGAGATAAGGGGGGTAGTTCTAATGGGAGACAGGATGGAGTTAGAGGTCAAGGCAATCAGGGGAACTTTGGGGGAGGAATTAGGAATCAAGGCTCTAAAAATGGGGGAAGACAATGGGTGAGTAAGAGTGACCTTAGAAAGAATAATGATAATAAAATGAATAATGATAATAAAAAACATAATGATAATAATAGTATCAGTTTATCTAATACTTTTGCTGTTCTAAAGGAGGACTTAAATGTGGGGAGTTCTGAGGGTAGTGACATTAAGGGGAAGAGTATAGAGGGGGAGATAAATCAGATTAAGAATATGACTGTGGAGAAAGATTCTGGGGTAGCATCTAGTAGGAAGGCTGGTCAAGGTAAGAATGTAGGTAAGGAGGTGAATGCTGATTTAAAACAGGGATTTAAGGGGGAGAAGAAGGATGTTCAAGCTGCAGAAGTTAATCTTTCTGATGAAGCCTCTAAGGTGCAGACTAAGGTTAATATCAAATCTGGTTATTTTAAAATGAGTACAGCTCAATTCAATGAAGTGGCTCATTTTGTTATTAATAAGAAATGTCCTTCTAATGATGTTATGAAACACTGGAATATTGGTCAGATTAAGGTGTTTTTTGAGCAGTGGGATAAGATTATGTTTGAGAAACTGGTGGAAGCTGAAAATGCTAAGGCTAGTAATGGTGTGGGATCTTCTGGTTTGGAGGGTCCTATGAATGTTGATAATGTTATCAATGAAGATTAATCCTTTTGTGTGGAATGTGAGAGGTATGTCTACTGTTTCTAAACAAAGACAGGTGTCTAGAATTATTAGGGAGAATAAGGTGGGATTGGTGGGATTAGTGGAGACTATAGTCAATAAGTCCAATATTAATGCTGCTTGTAAAGGAGTCATGGAAAAATGGGAGTGGGTTTCAAATGCTGAGTGGTGTCATAGTTGGGTTAGAATTGTTGTGGGTTGGGATTCTAGATTTCTGGATGTTATTGTGGTTCATAATTCTGCTCAGGTTATCCGTTGCATTGTTTGCCCTATTGGGAGCAATATTAAGTTCTTTTGTTCTTTTGTGTATGGGGTTACTAACTGGGTGGGGAGAAGAGTGCTTTGGGATAGCTTGTTAAGTCACAGTAGAAATATTGGTGGGAATCCTTGGCTGGTTTTAGGGGATTTTAATGCTATTCTTGATCCTGGTGAGAAGAACTGTGAGATTGCTACCTCTAAATATGGTATGGAGGAATTTAGAACATGTGTTGATGAATTACAAATTATGGATTTGCCTAGTTCAGGATTGTTCTTTACTTGGAACCAAAAGCCGGGTAAGGAAGATGGGATTATGGAGAAATTGGATAGGGCCATGGGTAACATGAAGTTTATGGAGATGTTTGGAAATGTGGGGGCTAAATTCTTACCCTACTATTGTTCTGATCACTCCCCTGTTCTGGTATTCTGTTCTGATGGTTCTTTTGGTAAGTACAATACTTTTAGATTTTGGAATTATCTTACTGAAAAAGAGGATTTCCTTCCTATTGTGGATGAGGTTTGGGGTGAGGAAATTGTTGGTTGTAAAATGTTTAGGGTGGTTTCTAAACTTAAGGCTCTTAAAAAGCCTTTGAGGAAATTGAACTATCAACAAGGCAATTTGTTTAAGAAGGTTGAGGCTCTTAGAATTGAATTGGAAAGAATTCAGGAAGCTGTTTCTTTTGACCCTGATAATAGGGCCTTGAGGGAGGAGGAAATTGTTTATCTGGAGGCTTATAATGATGCTATTATGGATGAGGAAAATTTCTTAAAACAAAAATCAAAGGTCCATTGGTTGAAGGTGGGTGACAAGAATAATAAATTTTTCTTTCATTCGGTGAAACAGAGGCAATCTCAATACAAATTGTCTCAGATTGAGGATGGAAAGGGTAATGTGTTCAGGGATTTTAATGTGGGTAGTGCTTTTGTTAATTATTTTATGGGGATGATGGGGAAGAAAGATGCAGTTGAAGATATTTCAGATGTGGGTAATCTTTTCTTCAGGAAGTTAAGTGCTGAGGATGCGGATAGACTGATTCTTGAGGTGTCTAGAGATGAAATAAAGACTGCTATGTTTCAAATTGATGATAACAAGGCTCCTGGTCCAGATGGATTCTCTGCTAAATTCTTTAAGTCCTCCTGGAGTATTATTGGGGATGAGATTTGTGATGCTGTGCAGGAATTCTTCTGTAGTGGTAAAATTCTAAAGCAGATTAATGCCACTAGTATTCTTTAATTCCTAAGGTTAAATCTCCTAATCTGGTTAGTGAGTTTCGGCCTATAGCATGTTGTAATGTTATATATAAGTGTATTAGTAAAGTGATCTGCAACAGACTTGTTAAGGTTTTGAGCTGCTTGGTTGATGGGGTTCAGAGTGCTTTTGTTCCTGGTAGATTGATCAGTGACAATATTTTATTAGCCCAGGAGTTAGTGAAAGGGTATGACTGGAAAAGGAGATGTCCTAGAGTTGCTTTAAAGGTGGATTTGCAGAAAGCCTATGATTCTGTTGATCACACTTTTTTGGAAAACTGTTTAGTCCAGTATGGTTTTCCTGAAAAGTTTATAGGGTGGGTGATGGTTTGTTTGAAAACTGTTTCTTATTCTATAAATTTGAATGGTCAAATGCATGGATATTTCAGAGGTGAAAAGGGTCTGAGACAGGGTGACCCTATATCTCCTTATCTCTTCACACTTGTAATGGAAGTCTTAAATCTAATGTTGATTAGAAGAATTAAGGAGGTGGAGGGCTTCAAATATCATTGGAAATGTGAGCATCTGAAGTTGACTCACTTATGTTTTGCTGATGACTTGTTTGTGTTTTGTAGTCCCCATAATGAGTCTATTCAGGTGATAAAGGATGTTTTGGAAGAATTTGGAGGGTGCTCAGGATTAAGACCTAATATGGGCAAGAGTGAGATCATTTTTGGTAATGTTGATCAGTTGATAAAAGGTCAAATTCTTAGTATTTTGCCTTTTAAAGAAGGGTCTCTACCTTTAAAATATCTGGGTATTCCTCTGTCCTCTAAGAGGTTATATCAAAAGGATTGTGGAATTTTATTGGATAAGGTTAAAAAAAGGATTTCTGATTGGAAAAATAAATTTTTATCCTATGGGGGTAGAGTTCAGCTTTTAAAATCTGTTTTGTCTTCTTTGACTGTGTATTGGGCTTCTCTTTTTATTCTGCCAGATAATGTTAATGAGGATGTTATTAGGCTGTGTAGGGGTTTTCTTTGGTGTCAAGGAGAATTTAAGCAGGGTAGTGCTAAGGTGGGTTGGGAGGAGTTATGTTGGAAGAAAAATCAGTGTGGGTTGGGTATTTCTTGCATAAAAGAAAGAAACATTGCTCTTATGGCTAAGCATGTCTGGAGAATTCTTAATAATAAAGACTCTTTGTGGGCTGCTTGGATTCATGTCTATAAGCTTAGGGGGAATAATTTTTGGGAAATAGGGGAAAGGAACTCTGATTCCTGGACATGGAAACAATTGCTGGGATGCAGAGATGTTTTGAGAGATCATTGTGTTGTAAAGGTAGGGGATGGGAAGTCTGCCAATGCTTGGAGTGATACTTGGCACAAAAAGGGTCCTTTGATTAGGTTGATTGGTAGAAGAGAAATTAAGGCTGCTGGATTTAATATGCAGTCTAAGGTTGCTGATTTGGTAAATGAAAATGGGTGGGCTGTTCCTGATGAGTGGAAATTAAAATTTCCAGATTTGTTTGATGAGACTTTACCTCTACTGATTCAGGATAAGAAGGATAATTTTTGCTGGCTGGATAATAAAGGTAGAGTTGGTCCTTTGTCTTCAAGAGTTGTTTATGCAGACTTGATAAAGAATAGAGAGGTTGTGAAGTGGCATAAGTTTGTATGGCATAAGCATAGTGTACCTAGGCATACTTTTATTACTTGGTTGGCCTTTAAATTCAAGCTTCCTACTCAGGATAGATTGATGGCTTGGAAACCTGGTCAGAGTCTGAAGTGTAGTTTGTGTGGATCATGTGCTGATAGTCACAATCATTTATTTTTTAGTTGTGGTTTTTCTAAAAGCATATGGTGGAGGATTAAAGTGATTACTAAATTGGATATGCTACCTGATGATTGGGAGGGGATAGTTAGGTATGTGGAGAGGATGAGAAATGATAAATCAATGTGGGGTAATATCCAAAGGATAGCTTTGGCAGCTACTGTTTATTTTGTTTGGCAAGAGAGAAATAATAGAATTTTCAGTAGTAAGAAGAGGAGTGCCAAGGTTATAGGTGATCAGGTGGAGGAAGTGGTTAAATTGAAATTGTCTAATGAGAAATGCAAGGGCAGTGGAAGTGGATTGCTGGCTGCTGCAATTTGGAACATTAAGGTTTTAAATGATGAGGGAAATGGCAGATATGTATAATCCTTTCCTGTTGGAAGAGGGTTGGGTGGGGTTGGTCTTTGGGGTGGGGGGTTTTTGTTTCTTTAAGGAGTTAAGGTGGTTCTTTGATCTTGGGGTAGTTCTCTGGGTCTGTGGACCTTCTGTTCTCTGTCTTTTATTTTTATTTTTTTCCTTTTTTATTTTTAGTTTCTTCTTGTGTCTTTTGTTCTGGTTTCTGTTTGATTCTCAGTTCCTTTTAGGTTCTGAAACAAACTGCTTGATTCTGGATTGGTGGATAGGTTTTGGGATGCTTGGAGTAAGCTTAACTGTTGGTGATCTTTGGTTGGATTACTACATTGCCTTTAGGTTCTTTTGTCTGTTGAGTCTTGTTTTTATTTTCAGCACATGGCAATGGAGTAGAACCCTGCTCTGGAAACAGAGTTTGTTGAGCCTTTTGTCCTTTGTTGTGGTTTGGTCTGAGTCTGTCTGAGAGGGCTTTTTCTTTTTGGGTTGGGAACATGGAGATTATGGAGTACTAAAATACTTTGGGGTAGAGATCTGGGCTTTAAAGCCTTCTATTTTCTATCAAAATGAAAGATTTAAACTTTTTTCAGAGTATGATCCGTTGGATCTTTCTCTGTTCATTGATCTATTAGACTATCTTCTTTCTCTAAGGGATTGGTCTAATTCTGCTGATTTGAAAGGGGATATAGGTATTGTATGGCTTGGAGTAAGCCTAACCCATGGAGTGATAAGGATGGAACTGACCAGTGAGATTAGGACATTATTTTCCACCCAAAATTTTGTATTTTTTAGAACCTTTCACTGGTCAGAAACCCTATGGCCTTTATGGCCTTTGTTGAGCCTTTTCTTTTCTGAGTCATATTTGGTCTGTGTTTATAGGCACTTGCCTAGTGGGGGGGAGGGTTTTTATAAATGGGAACTTGCAGTAATCTGGAGAACTATAAGCGTATGGGTAGAAATCTGGCTGTTAAAGCTTCCTTTTTTGTCTGAAAAATGGTTTTGTGTATATAGTATTTTTTTCAAAAATGTTCTGCTGGATTTCATGTTTCGTTTCGAAACTGAATTCAGTTCTGCCTGGCTAAAGGGGATTATAGGATTGTTGTGGCTTGGAGTAAGCATACACCATGGAGAGATAAGGATGGCACTGATCAGTGGTTTTAGGACATTTTTCTCTTTCATAAATGTTTTAATTTTTAGCACCAATCACTGGTCAGGAACCTATACCTGTAAATGGTTTTTGTTGAGCCTGTTTCATTTGATGTTTGAGTCTGTCAGTCTGTCTAGGCACTTGCCTAAGGGAGGGAATGGGTCAAATATATGGGAAATTGCAGGAATAAGGAGTACTAAAAGCGCTTGGGTAGAGATCTGGGCTGTAAAGCCTTCTTTTTGTTTCTATTCAGTTCTTGGTATGGAGTTGTGTGAGTCTTTTCTGCTGGGTTCTGTTTCCATCTATGGAACTAAGCCTGGTTCTGCGTTGTATAATTGGTGGTTAGGATATATTGAGCTCAAGGGGAGCATTACACCTGGAGAGATAAGGATGGACACCATCTTTGCTATTAGGACATTAATTTCCACCCCAAAGTGTTTTATATTTTCTAGTACCAAGCAAAGATGGGGAACCTATGATATTACGATTTCGTTTCTAAACCGGTTTCTTGTTTTTAGATTAAGTTTTGAGTCTGTGTGTTTTGGTCTGTTTTGGGATGTGGTTGTTAATGGGTTGGGTGACATGGTCTATCTTATGAACTGTGTTGAAATGGTTGTTATGGGGAATGGGTTGGGTCTGTTTAAAGGCTGCTGGATTGTGCTTATCAGTGTTTATGGATGGAATGTATGCTACTGCTATATAAGAATGATGGAGTGCTGCATGGATGTTAAAGATTCAAGTGATTCAGGAATGATGATGCAGATTGAGACTAGAGAAAGTTTGAAGATGGGTCATGTTGATCTTAGAGTTTTTGGCAGATGGATGGAAGATTCTGAGATGTATTTGAGGATGCTGGATCAGTTTGCTTGTACAAGGATCTTTGGAAAGTCAGCTAATAAGAGCTTCGGATGGTATACAAGAGATAGTATATGGGCTGGTTTTTGTATTGAGTATATTGGGTCATGTATTGGGTTGGGCTTGATTGGGTTAGAAGAGTTGGATATTGTTTTTGATAATGGTTAATGTGGTAGTGTAGGTTTTGCCCGGTTGGGCTGTTTGTTTTGTTTTGTTGATTTGGGCCTTGATCTAGTTTTGTTTTGTTATTCTTGTAAAGATCTTGGCCCGTGGGTTTGTAAATATTTTATTTTTTAATGAAATTTACCGGAGCTTAGCCTCCTTTATCAAAAAAAAAAAAAAAAAAGGTTAATAAGCAGACTGGACGTTAATCGGACTCACGATGCAACAATGAAATAGTGATTCGTACACAAGAAAAGACTCAAGTTATAAAGGACGTAACTATCGGTACATTTGAAGTTTCAGGCAACCGAATGGAGGAACGTGAAGGCCATATGATATCTGATATTGCTACAGATTCAGATAAAGGATTCGATGCGGACCGGACGGTAATCGGACTCATGATGCGACAATGACATAGAGATTCGTACACAAGAAAAGACTCGAGTTTTACAATACATAACTATCGGTACATTTGATGTTTTGGGCACCCCGAATGGAGGAACGGGAAAGCCATAAGATATCTGATCATACAACAGACTCATATAAAGAATACGAAGTTGAGCGGATGGTAATCGGACTCACGATGCTACAATGACGTAGAGATTCATACACAAAAAAAGACTCGCGTTTTAAAGGACGTAACTATCGGAACGTTTGAAGTTTCGGGCTCCCGAATTGTGGAACGGGAAGGCCATAATATATCTGATCATGCAACAGACTTAGATAAAGGATACGAAGCTGACCGGTTGGTAATCGGACTCACGATGCGACAATGACGTAGAGATTCGTACACAAGAAAGACTCGCGTTTTAAAGGACGTAACTATCAGTAAATTTGAAGTTTTGGGCACCCGAATGGAGGAATGGGTTGGCCATAAGATTTCTGATCATGCAACAGCCTCAGATAAAGGTTATGAATCATACCGGACGGTAATCGGACTCACGATGCGACAGTGACATAGAGATTCGTACACAAGAAAAGACTCAAGTTTTAAAGGACATAAATATCGGTACATTTGATGTTTTGGGCACCCGAATGGAGGAACGGGAAGGCCATAAGATATCTGATCATGCAATAGACTCAATTAAAGGATACGAAGCTGACCGGATGGTAATCGGACTCACGATGCTACAATGACATAGAGATTCGTACACAAGAAAAGACTCAAGTTTTAAAGGACGTAACTATCGGTACATTTGAAGTTTCAGGCACCCGAATGGAGGAACGTGAAGGCCATAAGATATCTGATCATCCTACAGACCTAAATAAAGGATACGAAGGACACCGGACGGTAATCGGACTAAGGATGCGTCAAGGACATAGAGATTCGTACACAAAAAACGACTAGAGTTTTAAAGGACATAACAATCGGTACATTTGTAGTTTCGGGCACCCGAATGCACGAACGGGAAGGCCATTAAGTATCTGATCATGCAACAGACTCAGATAAAGGATACGAGGCTAACTGGACGCTAATCGGACTCACGATGCGATAGTGACATAGAGATTCGTATACAAAAAAAGAATCGAGTTTTATAGGACATAACTATTGGTACATTTGAAGTTTCGGGCACTGGAATGGAAGAACGGGAAGGCCATAAGATGTCTGATCATGCTACAGACTCAAATAAAGGATACGAAGCGGACCGGATGGTAATTGGACTCACGATGCGATAATGACATAGAGATTCTTACACAAGAAATGATTCAAGTTTTAAAGGACGTAACTATCGATACATTTGAAGTTTCAGGCACCCGAATGGAGGAACGTGAAGGCCATAAGATATCTGATCATGCTACAGACTCAAATAAAGGATACGAAGGAGACCGGACGGTAATCGGACTAAGGATGCGACAAGGACATAGAGATTCGTACACAAAAAACGACTTGATTTTTAAAGGACATAACAGTCGGTACATTTGTAGTTTCGGGCACCCGAATGGACGAACGGGAAGGCCATTAAGTATCTGATCATGCAACAGACACAGATAAAGGATACGAGGCTAACTGGAAGCTAATCGGACTCACGATGCGACAGTGACATAGAGATTCGTACACAAAAAAAGAATCGAGTTTTAAGGGACATAACTATCTGTACATTTGAAGTTCGGGCACCCGAATGGAAGAACGAGAAGCCCATAAGATATCTGATCATGCTACAGACTCAAATAAAGGATACGAAGCGGACAGGATGGTAATCGGACTCACGATGCTACAATGACATAGAGATTCGTACACAAGAAAAGACTCGAGTTTTAAAAGACATAACTATCGGTACATTTGAAGTTTCGGGCACCCGAATGGAGGAACGTGAAGGCCATAAGATATCTCATCATGCTACAAACTCAAATAAAGCATACGAAGCGGACCGGACGGTAATCAGACTCACGATGCGAAAATGAAATAGAGATTCGTACACAAGAAAAGACTCGAGTTTTAAAGGACATAACTATCCATACATTTGAAGTTTCGTGCACCCGAATGGAAGAACAGGTAGGGCATAAGATATCTGCTACCGCAACAGACTCAGATAAAGGATACGAAACTGAGCAGATGGTAATCGGACTCACGGTGCGAAAATGAAATAGAGATTCGTACACAAGAAAAGACTCGAGTTTTAAAGGACGTAACTATCCGTACATTTTGAAGTTTCGTGCACCCGAATGGAAGAACAGGAAGGGCATAAGATATCTGCTACCGTAACAGACTCAAATAACGGATACGAAGCTGACCGGATGGTAATCGGACTCACGATGCTACAATGACATAGAGATTCGTACACAAGAAAAGACTCGAGTTTTAAAAGATGTAACGATCGGTACATTTGAAGTTTCGGGCACCCGAATGGAGGAACGGGAAGGCCATAAGATATCTGATCATGCAACAGACTCAGATAAAGGATACCAAGCTGACCAGATGGTAATCGGACTCACGATGCGACAACGACATAGAGATATGTACAGAAGATAAGACTCGCGTTTTAAAGAACGTAACTATCTGTACATTTGAAGTTTTGGGCGCCCGAATGTACTGATACTCTATTTCATTGTCGCATCGTGAGTCCGATTACCGTCCGGTCTGCTTCGTATCCTTTATCTGAGTCTGGAGCATGATCAGATATCTTATGGCCTTCCCGTTCCCCCATTCGGGTGCCCAAAACATCAAATGTGCTGATGGTTACGTCCTTTAAAACGCCAGTCTTTTCTACTGTACGAATCTCTATGACATTGTGGCATCGTGAGTCCGATTACCATCTAGTCAGCTTGGTATCCTTTATCTGAGTCTATTGCATGATCAGATATCTTATGGCTTTCCCGTTCCTCCATTCGGGTGCCCGAAACTACAAATGTACCGATAGTTACGTCTTCTAAAACTCGAGCCTTTTCTTGTGTACGAATCTCTATGTCATTGTAGCATCGTGAGTCCGATTACCATCCGCTCAGCTTCGTATCCTTTATCTGAGTCTGTTGCATGATCAAATATCTTTTTGGCCTTCCCGTTCTTCCAATCGGGTGCCTGAAACTTCAAATCTACCGATAGTTATGTCATTTAAAACTCGATTCTTTTCTTGTGTACGAATCTCTATGTCATTGTCGCATCGTGAGTCCGATTAATGTCCGGTCTGCTTCGTAACCTTTATCTGAGTCCGTTGCATGATCAGATATCTTATGTCCTTCCCGTTTCTCCATTCGGGTGCTCAAAACTTCAAATGTACCGATAGTTATGTCCTTTAAAACGCGAGTCTTTTGTTCGGTACGAATCTCTATGTCATTGTCGCATCGTGAGTCCGACTACCATCCGGTCAGCTTGGTATCCTTTATCTGAGTCTGTTGCATGATCAGATATCTTATGGCCTTCCCGTTCCTCTATTCGCGTGCCCGAAACTACAAATGTACCGATAGTTACGTCTTTTAAAACTCGAGTCTTTTCTTGTGTACGAATCTCTATGTCATTGTAGCATCGTGAGGCCGATTACCATCCGTTCAACTTCGTGTCCTTTATCTGAGTCTGTTGCATGATCAAATATCTTTTGGCCTTCCCGTTCTTCCATTCGGGTGCCTGAAATTTCAAATCTACCGATAGTTTTGTCATTTAAAACTCGATTCTTTTCTTGTGTACGAATCTCTATGTCATTGTCGCATCGTGAGTCCGATTAAAGTCCGGTCTGCTTCGTAACCTTTATCTGAGTCTGTTGCATGATCAGATATCTTATGTCCTTCCCGTTCCTCCGTTCGTGTGCCCGAAACTTCAAATGTACCGATAGTTACGTCTTTTAAAACACGAATCTTTTCTTCTGTACGAATCTCTATGTCATTGTAGCATCGTGAGTCCGATTACCATCCGCTCAGCTTCGTATCCTTTATCTGAGTCTGTTGCTTGATCAGATATCTTATGGCCTTCCCGTTCTTCCATTCGGGTGCCCAAAACTTCAAAGGTACTGATACTTACGTGCTTTAAAATGCGAGTCTTTTCTTCTATACGAATCTCTATTTCATTGTCGCATCGTGAGTCCGATTACCGTCCGGTCTGCTTCGTATCCTTTATCTGAGTCTGTAGCATGATCAGATATCTTATGGCCTTCCCGTTCCCCCATTCGGGTGCCCGAAACTTCAAATGTACCGATAGTGATGTCCTTTAAAACTCGAGTCGTTTTTTGTGTACGAATCTCTAAGTCATTGTCGCATCGTGAGTCCTATTACCGTCCGGTCTACTTTGTATCCTTTATCTGAGTCTGTAGCATGATTAGATATCTTATGGCCTTCACGTTCCTCCATTCAGGTGCCCGAAACTTCAAATGTACCGATAGTTACGTCCTTTAAAACTTAAGTGTTTTCTTGTGTACGAATCTCTATGTCATTATCGCATCGTGAGTCCGATTACCATCCGGTCTGCTTCTTAACCTTTATCTGTGTCTGTTGCATGATCAGATATCTTATGGCCTTCCCGTTCCTCCATTCGGGTGCCCAAAACATCAAATATCTTAACCTTTATCTGTGTCTGTTACGTCCTTTAAAACGCCAGTCTTTTCTACTGTACGAATCTCTATGACATTGTGGCATCGTGAGTCCGATTACCATCCAGTCAGCTTGGTATCCTTTATCTGAGTCTGTTGCATGATCAGATATCTTATGGCCTTCCCGTTCCTCCATTCGGGTTCCCGAAACTACAAATGTACCGATAGTTACGTCTTTTAAAACTCGAGTCTTTTCTTGTGTACGAATCTCTATGTCATTGTAGCATCGTGAGTCCGATTACCATCCGCACAGTTTCGTATCCTTTATCTGAGTCTGTTGCATGAACAAATAACTTTTGGCCTTCCCGTTCTTCCATTCGGGTGCCTGAAACTTCAAATCTACCGATAGTTATGTCATTTAAAACTCGATTCTTTGCTTGTGTACGAATCTCTATGTCATTGTCGCATCGTGAGTCTGATTAAAGTCCGGTCTGCTTCGTAACCTTTATCTGAGTCTGTTGCATGATCAGATAGTTAATGGCCTTCCCGTTCGTCCATTCGGGTGCCCGAAACTACAAATGTACCGATTGTTATGTTCTTTAAAACTCGAGTCGTTTTTTGTGTACGGATCTCTATGTCATTGTCGCATCGTGAGTTCGATTACCGTCCGGTCTTCTTCGTATCCTTCATTTGAGTCTGTAGCATGATCAGATATCTTATGGCCTTTCCGTTCCTCCATTCGAATCTCTGTGTCATTGTCGCATTGTGAGTCCGATTACCGTTCGGTCCGCTTCGTATCCTTTATTTGAGTCTGTAGCATGATCAGATATCTTATGGCCTTCACGTTCCTCTATTCGAGTGCCCGAAACTTCAAATGTACCGATAGTTACGTCCTTTAAAACGCGAGTCTTTTCTTCTGGACGAATCGCTATGTCATTGTCACATCGTGAGTCCGATTACCATCCGGTCAGCTTCGTATCCTTTATCTGAGTCTGTTGCATGATCAGATATCTTATGACATTCACGTTCTTCCATTCGGGTGCCCGAAACTCCAAATGTACCGAAAGTTATGTCCTTTAACTCGATTCTTTTCTTGTGTATGAATCTCTATGTCATTGTCGCATCGTGAGTCCGATTAGCGTCCAGTTAGGCTCGTACCCTTTATCTGAGTCTGTTGCATGATCAGATAGTTAATGGCCTTCCCGTTCGTCCATTCGGGTTCCCGAAACTACAAATGTACCGATTGTTATGTTCTTTAAAACTCGAGTCGTTTTTTATGTACGAATCTCTATGTCATTGTCGCATCGTGAGTCCGATTACCGTCCGGTCTGCTTCGTATCCTTCATTTGAGTCTGTAGCATGATCAGATATCTTATGGCCTTCACGTTCCTCCATTCTTGTCTACGAATCTCTATGTCATTGTCTCATCGTGAGTCCGATTACCATCCGGTCTGCTTCGTAACCTTTATCTAAGTCTTTTGCATGATTAGATATCTTATGGCCTTTCCGTTCCACCATTCAGGTGCCCAAAACTTCAAATGTAACGATAGTTACGTCTTTTAAAACGCGAATCTTTTCTTCTGTATGAATCTCTATGTCATTGTCGCATCGTGAGTCCGATTACCGTTCGGTCCACTTCGTTTCCTTTATTTGAGTCTGTAGCATGATCAGATATCTTATGGCCTGCACGTTACACCATTCGCGTTCCCGAAACTTCAAATGTACCAATAGTTACGTCCTTTAAAACTTGAGTCTTTTTTTGTGTACAAATCTCTTTGTCATTGTCGCATCGTGTGTCCGATTAAAGTCCGGTCTGCTTCGTAACCTTTATCTGAGTCTATTGCATAATCAGATATCTTATGTCCTTCCCGTTTCTCCATTCGGGTGCCCAAAACTTCGAATGTACCGATAGTTATGTCCTTTAAAACGCGAGTCTTTTGTTCTGTACGAATCTTTATGTCATTGTCGCATCGTGAGTCCGATTACCATCCGGTCAGCTTCGTATCCTTTATCCGAGTCTGTTGCATGATCTGATATTTTATGGCCTTCCCGTTCCTCCATTCGGGGGCCCAAAACTTCAAATGTACCGATAGTTATATCCCAAAAACTCGAGTCTTTTCTTGTGTACGAATCTCTATGTCATTGTCGCATCGTGAGTCCCATTACCGTCCGGTCCGCTTCATATCCTTTATCTGAGTCTGTAGCATTATCGAATATCTTATAGCCTTTCCGTTCCAACATTCGGGTGCCCGAAACTTTAAATGTACCGATAGTTACGTCCTTTAAAACTTGAGACTTTTCTTGTGTACGAATCTCTATGTCATTGTCGCATCGTGTGTCCGATTTCCGTCCGGTCCCCTTCGTATCCTTTATTTGAGTCTGTAGCATGATCAGATATCTTATGGCCTTCACGTTCCTCTATTCGAGTACCCAAAACAACAAATGTACAGATAGTTACGTCCTTTAAAACGCGAGTCTTTTCTTCTGTACCAATCTCTATGTCATTGTCGCACCGTGAGTCCGATTACCGTTTCGTCTGCTTCATAACCTTTATTTAAGTCTGTTGCATGATCAGATTTCTTAGGGCCATCCCGTTCCTCCATTCGGGTGTCCAAATATTCAAATGTACCGATAGTTACGTCCTTTAAATCGCGACGCTTTTCTTCTGTACGAATCTCTATGTCATTGTCGCATTGTGAGTCCGATTACCATCCGGTCAGCTTCTTATCCTTTCTCTGAGTCTGTTGCATGATCAGATATCCTATGGCCTTCCAGTTCTTCCATTCGGGTGCCCGAAACTTCAAATATACCGATAGTTATGTCCTTTAACTCGATTCTTTTCTTGTGTATGAATCTCTATGTCATTGTCGCATCGTGAGTCCGATTAGCGTCCAGTTAGGCTCGTATCCTTTATCTGAGTCTGTTGCATGATCAGATCGTTAATGGCCTTCCCGTTCGTCCATTCGGGTGCCCGAAACTACAAATGTACTGTTTGTTATGTTCTTTAAAACTCAAGTCGTTTTTTGTGTACGAATCTCTATGTCATTGTCGCATCGTGAGTCCGATTATCATCCGGTCTGCTTCGTATCCTTCATTTGAGTCTGTAGCATGATCAGATATCTTAGGGCCTTCACGTTCCTCCATTCGGGTGCCTGAAACTTCAAATGTACCGACAGTTACGTCCTTTAAAACTTGAGTCTTTTCTTGTGTACGAATCTCTATGTCATTGTCGCATCGTGAGTCCGATTACCGTCCGGTCAGCTTCGTATCCTTTGTCTGAGTCTGTTGTATGATCAGATATCTTATGGATTTCCCGTTCCTCCATTCGGGTGCCCAAAACTTCAAACGTACCGATAGTTACGTCCTTTAAAACTTGAGTCTTTTCTTGTGTACGAATCTCTATGTCATTGTCGCATCGTGAGTCCGATTACCATCCGGTCAGCTTGGTATCCTTTATTGAGTCTATTGCATGATCAGATATCTTCTGGCCTTCCCGTTCCTCCATACGGGTGCCCGGAACTTCAAATGTACCGATAGTTACGTCTTTTAAAACTCGAGTCTTTTCTTTTGTACGAATCTCTGTGTCATTGTAGCATCATGAGTCCGATTACCATTCGCTCAGCTTCGTATCCTTTATCTGAGTCTGTTGCGATATCAGATATCTTATAGCCTTCCCGTTCTACCATTCGGGTGCCCGAAACTTTAAATGTACCGATAGTTACGTCCTTTAAAACGCGAGTCTTTTATTCAGTATGAATCTCTATGTCATTGTCGCATCGTGAGTCCGATTACCGTCTGGTCTGCTTCGTAACCTTTATCTGAGTCTGTTGCATGATCAGATATCTTATGGCCTTCCCAATCCTCCATTCGGGTGCCCAAAACTTCAAATGTACCGATAGTTACCTCTTTTAAAACGCGAGTCTTTTCTTCTGTACGAATCTCTATGTCATTGTCGCATCGTGAGTCCGATTACCATCCGGTCAGCTTCGTATCCTTTATCTGAGTCTGTTGCATGATCAGATACCTTATAGCCTTCCCGTTCCTCCATTCGGGTGCCCAAAACTTAAAATGTACCGATAGTTATGTCCTTTAAAACTCGAGTCTTTTCTTTTGTACGAATCTCTATGTCATTGTCGCATTGTGAGTCCGATTACCGTCCGGTCTGCTACGTATCCTTTATCTGTCTGTAGCATGATTAGATATCTTATGGCCTTCACGTTCCTCCATTCGGGTGCCCGAAACATCAAATGTACCGATAGTTACGTCCTTTAAAACTTGAGTCTTTTCTTGTGTACGAATCTCTTTGTCATTGTTGCATCGTGTGTCTGATTACCGTCCGGTCTGCTTCGTAACCTTTTTCTGAGTCTGTTACATGATCAAATATCTTATGGCTTTCTCGTTCTTCCATTCGGGTGCCCAAAACTTCAAATGTACCGATAGTTACGTCCTTTATAACACGAGTCTTTTCTTCTGTGCGAATCCCTATGTCATCGTCCCATCTTGAGTCCGATTACCATCCGGTCTGCTTTTTATACTTTATCTGAGTCTGTTCCATGATCAGATATCTTATGGCCTTCCCATTCCTCCATTCGGGTGCCTGAAACTTCAAATGTATCGATAGTTACGTCCTTTAAAACGCGAGTCTTTTCTTCTGTATGAATCTCTGTCATTGTCGCATCGTGAGTCCGACTACCATCCGGTCAGCTTGGTATCCTTTATCTGAGTCAGTTGCATGATCAGAAATCTTATTGCCTTCCCGTTCCTCCATTCGTGTGCCCGAAACTTCAAATGTACCGATAGTTACGTCTTTTAAAACTCGAGTCTTTTCTTCTGTACGAATCTCTATGTCATTGTAGCATCGTGAGTCCGATTACCATCCGCTCAGCTTCGTATCCTTTATCTGAGTCTGTTGCATGATCAGATATCTTATGGCCTTCCCGTTCTTCTATTCGGGTGCCCAAAACTTCAAATGTACTGATACTTACGTGCTTTAAAACGCGAGTCTTTTCTTCTATACGAATCTCTATTTCATTGTCGCATCGTGAGTCCGATTACCGTCCGGTCTGCTTCGTATCCTTTATCTGAGTCTGGAGCATGATCAGATATCTTATGGCCTTCCCGTTCCCCCATTCGGGTGCCCAAAACATCAAATGTGCTGATGGTTACGTCCTTTAAAACGCCAGTCTTTTCTACTGTACGAATCTCTATGACATTGTGGCATCGTGAGTCCGATTACCATCCAGTCAGCTTGGTATCCTTTATCTGAGTCTATTGCTTGATCAGATATCTTATGGCCTTCCCGTTCCTCCATTCGGGTGCCCGAAACTACAAATGTACCGATAGTTACGTCTTCTAAAACTCGAGTCTTTTCTTGTGTACGAATCTCTATGTCATTGTAGCATCGTGAGTTCGATTACCATCCGCTCAGCTTCGTATCCTTTATCTGAGTCTGTTGCATGATCAAATATCTTTTGGCCTTCCCGTTCTTCCAATCGGGTGCCTGAAACTTCAAATCTACCGATAGTTATGTCATTTAAAACTCGATTCTTTTCTTGTGTACGAATCTCTATGTCATTGTCGCATCGTGAGTCCGATTAAAGTCCGGTCTGCTTCGTAACCTTTATCTGAGTCCGTTGCATGATCAGATATTTTATGTCCTTCCCGTTTCTCCATTCGGGTGCCCAAAACTTCAAATGTACCGATAGTTACGTCCTTTAAAACGCGAGTCTTTTGTTCGGTACGAATGTCTATGTCATTGTCGCATCGTGAGTCCGACTACCATCCGGTCAGCTTGGTATCCTTTATCTGAGTCTGTTGCATGATCAGATATCTTATGGCCTTCCCGTTCCTCTATTCGCGTGCCCGAAACTACAAATGTACCGATAGTTACGTCTTTTAAAACTCGAGTCTTTTCTTGTGTACGAATCTCTATGTCATTGTAGCATCGTGAGGCCGATTACCATCCGTTCAACTTCGTGTCCTTTATCTGAGTCTGTTGCATGATCAAATATCTTTTGGCCTTCCCGTTCTTCCATTCGGGTGCCTAAAATTTCAAATCTACCGATAGTTTTGTCATTTAAAACTCGATTCTTTTCTTGTGTACGAATCTCTATGTCATTGTCGCATCGTGAGTCCGATTAAAGTCCGGTCTGCTTTGTAACCTTTATCTGAGTCTGTTGCATGATCAGATATCTTATGTCCTTCCCGTTCCTCCGTTCGTGTGCCCGAAACATCAAATGTACCGATAGTTACGTCTTTTAAAACTCGAATCTTTTCTTCTGTACGAATCTCTATGTCATTGTAGCATCGTGAGTCCGATTACCATCCGCTCAGCGTCGTATCCTTTATCTGAGTCTGTTGCCTGATCAGATATCTTATGGCCTTCCCGTTCTTCCATTCGGGTGCCCAAAACTTCAAAGGTACTGATACTTACGTGCTTTAAAACGCGAGTCTTTTCTTCTATACGAATCTCTATTTCATTGTCGCATCGTGAGTCCGATTACCGTCCGGTCTGCTTCGTATCCTTTATCTGAGTCTGTAGCATGATCAGATATCTTATGGCCTTCCCGTTCCCCCATTCGGGTGCCCGAAACTTCAAATGTACCGATAGTGATGTCCTTTAAAACTCGAGTCGTTTTTTGTGTACGACTCTCTAAGTCATTGTCGCATTGTGAGTCCTATTACCGTCCGGTCTACTTTGTATCCTTTATCTGAGTCTGTAGCATGATTAAATATCTTATGGCCTTCACGTTCCTCCATTCAGGTGCCCGAAACTTCAAATGTACCGATAGTTACGTCCTTTAAAACTTAAGTCTTTTCTTGTGTACGAATCTCTATGTCATTATCGCATCGTGAGTCCGATTACCATCCGGTCTGCTTCTTAACCTTTATCTGTGTCTGTTGCATGATCAGATATCTTATGGCCTTCCCGTTCCTCCATTCGGGTGCCCAAAACATCAAATATCTTAACCTTTATCTGTGTCTGTTACGTCCTTTAAAATGCCAGTCTTTTCTACTGTACGAATCTCTATGACATTGTGGCATCGTGAGTCCGATTACCATCCAGTCAGCTTGGTATCCTTTATCTGAGTCTGTTGCATGATCAGATATCTTATGGCCTTCCCGTTCCTCCATTCGGGTGCCCGAAACTACAAATGTACCGATAGTTACGTCTTTTAAAACTCGAGTCTTTTCTTGTGTACGAATCTCTATGTCATTGTAGCATCGTGAGTCTGATTACCATCCGCACAGTTTCGTATCCTTTATCTGAGTCTGTTGCATGAACAAATATCTTTTAGCCTTCCCGTTCTTCCATTCGGGTGCCTGAAACTTCAAATCTACCGATAGTTATGTCATTTAAAACTCGATTCTTTTCTTGTGTACGAATCTCTATGTCATTGTCGCATCGTGAGTCTGATTAAAGTCCGGTCTGCTTCGTAACCTTTATCTGAGTCTGTTGCATGATCAAATAGTTAATGGCCTTCCCGTTCATCCATTCGGGTGCCCGAAACTACAAATGTACCGATTGTTATGTTCTTTAAAACTCGAGTCGTTTTTTGTGTACGAATCTCTATGTCATTATCGCATCGTGAGTTCGATTACCGTCCGGTCTTCTTCGTATCCTTCATTTGAGTCTGTAGCATGATCAGATATCTTATGGCCTTCCCGTTCCTCCATTCGAATCTCTGTGTCATTGTCGCATTGTGAGTCCGATTACCGTCCGGTCCGCTTCGTATCCTTTATTTGAGTCTGTAGCATGATCAGATATCTTATGGCCTTCACGTTCCTCTATTCGAGTGCCCGAAACTTCAAATGTACCGATAGTTACGTCCTTTAAAACGCGAGTCTTTTCTTCTGGACGAATCGCTATGTCATTGTCGCATCGTGAGTCCGATTACCATCCGGTCAGCTTCGTATCCTTTATCTGAGTCTGTTGCATGATCAGATATCTTATGACATTCACGTTCGTCCATTCGGGTGCCCGAAACTTCAAATGTACCGAAAGTTATGTCCTTTAACTCGATTTTTTTCTTGTGTATGAATCTCTATGTCATTGTCGCATCGTGAGTCCGATTAGCGTCCAGTTAGGCTCGTATCCTTTATCTGAGTCTGTTGCATGATCAGATAGTTAATGGCCTTCCCGTTCGTCCATTCTTGTCTACGAATCTCTATGTCATTGTCTCATCGTGAGTCCGATTACCATCCGGTCTGCTTCGTAACCTTTATCTAAGTCTTTTGCATGATCAGATATCTTATGGCCTTTCCGTTCCACCATTCAGGTGCCCAAAACTTCAAATGTAACGATAGTTACGTCTTTTAAAACGCGAATCTTTTCTTCTGTATGAATCTCTATGTCATTGTCGCATCGTGAGTCCGATTACCGTTCGGTCCACTTCGTTTCCTTTATTTGAGTCTGTAGCATGATCAGATATCTTATGGCCTGCACGTTACACCATTCGCGTTCCCGAAACTTCAAATGTACCAATAGTTACGTCCTTTAAAACTTGAGTCTTTTTTTGTGTACAAATCTCTTTGTCATTGTCGCATCGTGTGTCCGATTAAAGTCCGGTCTGCTTCGTAACCTTTATCTGAGTCTGTTGCATGATCAGATATCTTATGTCCTTCCCGTTTCTCCATTCGGGTGACCAAAACTTCGAATGTACCGATAGTTATGTCCTTTAAAACGCGAGTCTTTTGTTCTGTACGAATCTCTATGTCATTGTCGCATCGTGGGTCCGATTACCATCCGGTCAGCTTCGTATCCTTTATCCGAGTCTGTTGCATGATCTGATATTTTATGGCCTTCCCGTTCCTCCATTCGGGGGCCCAAAACTTCAAATGTACCGATAGTTATATCCCAAAAACTCGAGTCTTTTCTTGTGTACGAATCTCTATGTCATTGTCGCATCGTGAGTCCCATTACCGTCTGGTCCGCTTCATATCCTTTATCTGAGTCTGTAGCATTATCGAATATCTTATAGCCTTTCCGTTCCAACATTCGGGTGCCCGAAACTTTAAATGTACCGATAGTTACGTCCTTTAAAACTTGAGACTTTTCTTGTGTACGAATATCTATGTCATTGTCGCATCGTATCCTTTATTTGAGTCTGTAGCATGATCAGATATCTTATGGCCTTCACGTTCCTCTATTTGTAGAGGCGAAATTTGACACGAAAACAGGATTATATGATCATACAAGTTACAAAACCAGGTGCGGAAACCCTAGCTTTGAACAAACTGAAGTAAACTCAAATCAAAACACAATCAAAGTCATTTTCAATGCTTTTCATAGATTAACTCTTTCAAAAACTTGATTACAATGTCTATTCAGTTAATCTAACACACACACAAATTCTCTCAAACCACTCTAGAACAACACCTGATAACACACACACCTAATGACTCCCTTAAACTTACAAAATCACAAAATCTATATATAGGCACTGCACGTTCGCCCAGTTTGACTGGTCGAATGTGAAGCCTTTCCACATTCGCCCACTTGTAGTGGTCGAATGTGTCTTCTCAGTCTTGTTCCATCCAGATTCGTCCACTTCTCTCTACCTTCGCCCACTTTCTCTCTTCCTTCGCCCATCTCATCTACCTTCGCCCCATCAGCCTATTCTAACACATGTTAACTATCTAATCATTAGTCGCAAAACGCATCTACAAACTCCCCCTCGACTATTGATTAGATCGTTTTCTGTCCTCGTCCATGGCTTTGTTCAGCAACTTGATTCTTAGCTGTTTCTTCTGCTCTGTCGTCATCTCAGGCTCTAATTTTCTCTTCACAGGCTTTGACACGTTCGCCATCTTCACCATCTTACCAAGTTTACCCTCCAAACTACTACCAGCATTTATGTCATAAGCAAAGCAAACACCAACAACTTGTGTGTATTTCTTTGCTTGATCTGCATCGTTCGGCTCATGATGAATCGGATTATAAAAGAGCATGATGATGTCTTCGAAAGTACAATTTATCAACCACATAGGATCAAATACATGCACATGCTTGTATTTATCCTTTCCATCTCTCAACACAATCACCGCTTCTGCTTTCCTCCAATCATAATACCAGAAAATGAAGTCAGCACTGAAGTATTGAGGCATAGGCATCAAAGGTATCTTTCTCATCACTTCAGGTGCCTTATAAATCAAGGTAACCCGTTTCAGCTTGGTTCTGGGATCAATATCCCTGTGAACTTTCCTCCGGGGATATTGTGGTTTGAATCTATTCCATCTAGTTCTGCTTTCCCAAACCAGCTTGTCTGCGCACCAACCGACATGAGTATTATTCACTGAAGCACCCGACATAGGGAATCTGCATAGATCTCTAACCGCCCAGTACGGTAGAGTCAGCAAGTCAATGAATCTGTAGAAGTACAAGATTCCTGATTCCCACTTAGCAGCTAGACACTTCAGCCTGCCTAAGTATGTCCACCCGAGAGCTCTGCCTCTGAACTTAGCATTGTGAAATCTGTAAAAGTTTCCTTGAGCTTCAGGCTTCGGTCGGTTTTCATCCATCAATCTTAACTTCTTCAAATAATTCTTCAATTCATCAGACTTATTTGAAGATTCAGGCATATCAGTTCCAAATACTTTTTCTACAAACTCTGCACTTCTCTTCTTTGCCTTTTTCTTTGCAGACGTATTAGGAATCTCAGTAAAATCAGGAAATACCAAATCTTCATCAGTTTGTCTGAAGTATTGTGGGTATTCCTCATGCGTGATATCTTCTATTTCAACTTCTTCAAACTCAGGGGTATCTTTATCATCAGAGTGACTTCCAATATCCTTTTCAGGAATATGTGGAATCGACTCATCAACAATAAACTCTTCAAATGTTTTCCCTACCCTCTGTGCAAGCCCATCCAAGATCTCCTTTGCCACAGATGCAGGTACTTCCCCTTCTTCCAAATCAGGATCGTTATATTCCAATTCATATCGCATGTCATCAGTTTGGAATATTTCGGCAAAACGACCTGTGAACTCAATGGTCCATTCTCTTCTTTCTAACATGTCCTTGTATACTTGTTTAGCATCATCAGTCAAGGACCTCACCTTCTCATTCCAGAACACAGTCTCATCCGAATCAACATTCTCTCCTTTCTTCTTCGAACTTGACTCACCAGTGTCTTTCTTCTTCCTTGAAGGTGGTCTTTTCTCGAATGTAAACTTCGAAGTATCATCTCCTCCATCATTATCATCACTACTACTCTCATCCTCCTTCTGACTTCCCGAACCCTCAGCATCATCATCATCATCATTATTATCATCATCTCCATCATCACTCTTTTCCGATTCTTCATCCTCATCATCATCATCTTCCTCTTTATCAGATTCAGATGGTTCAAAATCAACCTGTTCAAGTTCTTTCTCTTTGTCTTCCTCACCCTCCTTCAGTTTGGGTGCAACATTATACAGGTTGTCTATCAGCTCACTAAGGCGTTTGTTCTCAGCCTTCAACTCTTTATTATCTTCTTTAATCGCCTTGAATCTGTTTTTGTTTCTCAAACACTTTCCTTCAAGCTTCTTATTCTTAGCTTCTAGCTTCTTCACCTTCTCATCAATTTCATCTTGATTAGACTTAGAAGCTACTACGATCTGAAGCATCTTTTCTTCATTCAGCTTGAACTTGGCAATTTCAGCTTGCTGAGCCACTAACATCTTCATCATATCGTCCATCTTCTTATTCACTTGCTTCATAACTTCGTCATCCACAGTGACTTTCTTTGACTTGGACTTTGACTTTGATGGCTCAACCTCAGTTTCTTTTTCTTTCTGAGGCTTAGTGAACATATCAAGTACATTATCCAGTGCTATATTGAATTGATCCACTGGTAATGTTGTTGCCTCCTTAGTCTTTTGCTTCTTTGTGGCTGGTGAAGCTTGTTTTGATGACGTTCCAGCTTCAGGTAATCTCTTCCCTCTTAAGAGTTGTGCTAACTCTTTCTCTCTAAGTTGCTTTGAACTTGTTTTCTTGGCCATGGTTTTGTGTTTGGGCTTGGGCAAGTTAACTACTACAGTTTCACCTTCGTTCAACTCGTCCAGATTCACAGTTAACCCTTCATCTTCAGCACCAACAGACTTTTTGCTCTTCCTAGCTTATTCAATAGATCTGTTTAGTGATTCAGACTCACCAACCAAAGTGGCCTTTTGTTTGGTGGTCCGGACATTTTCAGCATCCGAATCCCATTGTTCTTCAGTCTCTGTCTCCTCTGAATCTACAGACTCTTCATCCACCAAACTTGTACCTTTCTTTGCAGTAGATTTCTTTCTCACAACTTGTTGTTTTGAACTTCCCTGGTCAGTCTTTCCTTTGCCCTTCCCTTTGGCTCCAGGATTGACTACTTGTCTTTTCCTCTTCGTACTTGCATCAGCATATACCAACGGATCATCATTGTCAGAGTCACTATCAGGATGCCTTGCTGTATTCTTTCCAGGATCCATGTAATCCTCTCTAGCCAAGGCTCCAAACAATCTCCTGTAAGGTGGTCTCTCATTATCAGGCACACCTTTGTAACCTTTCATTCTCACCAAGGTTCTAATATTCATGTGATCCATAGCAAGTATCTGTGTTGGATCCTTCTTCAGATTAGGATACTTGTGATCAAAAATCATCATCAAGAATCTAGGGTAAAGCATGAAATACTTCTTCTTCAAACCCTTCAGCATCTCCAGCATATGATCCAATATCATCCCAGCAACATTAAATGGTTTGTTGAGAGTCAATGCAACCATTAATGAGCTCAAACTCTTTCTCATCACGTCATAACCTCCACTAACACATCCAAACACATGTATGATGACGTGAGCAAAATACTTGAACTGCACGCTCAGTTTCCCTTTATACATCGAACCATCAGTGATAGGTCCTTTGTATTTCATCCTAAGAAAACAGGCTTTCTGCTCAGTCCATGAGAGTTCTCTTGGATCCTCACTAACTTCAAACTTGATCTGGAGAGCTTCTCTGATGTCTGCCTCAGTAATGAACATCTCCATATCCTGAATCTTGCTTCTGATAACAGTCTGATTATCAAAGTAATCATACTTCGCGTTGTTGTAGAAATCTTCAACTATATCCTTGTAGATAATAGTTGGTGTAGCCAAAGCATAAACAACCCTGCATCTCTTCAGAAACTTGATTATCTCTGTAAATTCCACGTTCTTCTCCACATCTCCCAGATATGCACAACAGTTATGATTCTTCTCAAACGGCCATTTACTTCCGCTTGATGATTCACCTTCCTGAACAGGTTCTGGGACAGAATCAGGAACAGCAGTCTCAACAGGAATCTCTATATTTTCTTGTTCTTCAGCCATCTAAAACATAAAATCAAAAACAAAAGTCAAAACACAAAATCGACAAAACTTGAAAATTTTAGGATTTTGGAATTCCACATTCGCCCAAAATTTCTGGTCGAATGTAGTTTTCTTGTGGTCGAATGTAAAAACTATTGGCCGAATGTGGAATGTTTTAAGTACAATATCACATTCGTCCATTTTTTAGGTACATTCGCCCATATTATTTCACATTCGTCCAATCGATGAACCGAATGTAGAAACTTGTTTATCCCCAAAATTTGAAAATTTTTCAAACATGTTTTTAACCTTTGATTTTGATTCATTCATGGTCTAACATGGCCGAATATCACTCGTGCACTATCAATTGTTCATTTTAATCAATCTATATCAGTTTTTAAGTGGAATTAGGTTATATTAGTTTCAAACAATCAATCAAACGATCAACCAGTGTTAATAACCTAATTCTATCAACACTCTCCCCCTAAAACTGATATACATTGATCGTATAACAAAAAGAGGTATTAACAGACACTCTAAATGCATGAAATCCTAAACCCTAGGTCGATAAAGAAAAACGACGATTCCGGCGACATTCCTTGTTCATTACCTGTGAAATTGATACTAAAATGATCAGTAATGAGAGAGGAATAAAACACACAATCAAGAGAAACACAAGCAACAAGGTCTGGTACTTCTAAGAAATTTTGAAAAATTTGGAATGGTTGGTCGAATCTGAAAATGGCTTATATATAAGCTCCACCTTCGTCCGTTCGTAGGGTCGAATGTGGGAATTTTCCACATTCGCCCACAAGCTAATGTGCCCGAATGTGAAATAGACACCCGAATGTAAAAATCAAATACCCAACCCACATTCGCCCGTTAGGAGCAGCCCGAAGGTAGAAAAATTTTCTACATTCGTCCCATTTAAGGGCGAATGTGAAATAGAAAATTTTGAAAATTTTGCCAAATCACAAATTCGAATCCCGTTCAACATTTTTCAATCCGTTAGACTTCCGAAACACAAATTTTCACTTTTAGATTGATACAAAGCCCAGATGGTGTTGTCAAATCTCAGAAATTGACTATCAAGCATCCCCGGTTATCAAAAATAAAGCAGAAATGCAAAAATTTTGGATTTTTCTGAAATTTTATCAAAACACACCTAAAATCTTTTTGGATTTTGTATCTTTTTGACAATAAAAGTAAATTGCAACAATAAAATGCAGCAAAGTAAATGAAAGCATTAAACTTTTTGTGAAATCCGGTCAGAGGATCATATCAGTTTTCTGAGAAATCTGATCACAGCGTTGATCTATATGTTTAATATTATCATTAGAAACAATATGTGACACGGCAATTGCTGATATTGTGGTCCACGTAAGCTCACATGCAGACAACTACGCAATGCTTTAAAATGATACGAGTTAAGTGTATTAGACTAACACGATGTGGTGCCCACACACACGACATACTCCCGTATCAAGTAATTGCACAAAGCTTCGTCGTAACGCGTGATTATGCCAGAGTTATCCGTAAAAGTTACAAAGTATATAGCACAGAGGTGTACAGGTCAGCAATTGAATGCAGCAGAGTAACATGTGCGTATACACTAGGTTGAGGCTGATATTAATCACTGATTTGCATCAGATGATCAATACGATGTAATAATGATCTATGATCAATTAAAACATAAAGTTCCTCAATTCGGTAACTTCCGGTTTTGGCAATTAAGCTCTTTTAGCAAATATTCTGATAAAACTAGGTCCGTAAATCAATACGACAAAAGTTTATCAGAATATCCCGGATAACCATAACATAACGACCCGAAACCTCAGATTTTGGCAATCCTATCAAACGAAATTACGGTACTAAGACCATATGCCCATGAGGTGTTCAGCCACGAACGCGTAGTTCGTTATGTTTGTATCACTAATGCACGCAATATTTAGTCTACGAAGCCTATCAGCATATCACACGTAGTCAACACACGCCTCATAAACTATACAATTCTTTAGCCTGTGTCAGATCCCCACTGATGTACTATCATTTCCTCTGTTTACCAGGAAATCATTTTTGATTTTCTAATTTTTAGGTCTTTTTGAATTTTATAATGTTTTTGGTTTTTCTGATAAAATGGCTCCCCCTAAAATAAAGAACATATTTTTGTGATTTTTGCTTTTTCTAAAAAAAATTTGAAAGAAACAATCCACTCGAAAGCATCAACTTCTTTGAGGATTAAACAATCCCCTCGAAAGCATCAACTTCTTTGAGGATTACGATAGTAAAGAGAAATTCCCAATTAGCAAAGAGAAATTCCCAATTAGCAAAATATAAAAACTAAAAACTAAAAAGCGATAAACCGAGGTGCCGATTAGTCCTGTTTTTCCTTTATATTGTTTATTTTTAAAAGATATTCAAAGCGTGAACGGTCAAAAGCTTTAGTAAACAGATCTGCACGTTGGTAGTAAGTGTGAATTTTGATCATATCGATCAATTCCTTAGCGTAACAATCACGGATAAAATGATATTTGATCCGGATATGTTTCGCTTTAGAATGATTTTCCGAATTTTTAGTTAATGCGATAGCGGCTTCGTTGTCACAGTAAATAGGGGTTTTAAGAAACTGCAAACCGTAATCCACCATTTGTTGTTGAATCCAGAGTACTTGCGAACAGCAACTCGAGGCTGCAATGTACTCGGCTTCACAGGTAGATTGTGCTACGGAAGTCTGTTTCTTGCATTGCCAGGTGATTAACCTGCTCCCGAAAAACTGGCAACCAGCTGTAGTAGATTTGCTATCTTTGTCACAGCCGCCCCAATCTGCATCACTAAAAGATATGAAATCAAAATTATCATCATTAGGGTACCAAAGTCCTTTTGAGGGACAACCCTTCAGATATCTAAGGATACGCTTGACCGCCGTCAGATGACTTTGTTTCGGCTTCGATTGATAACGGGCACAGAGACACGTTGCGTACATAATATCTGGTCGAGACGCCGTCAAATACATCAGAGATCCGATGATTGCTCTGTATGTAAATGGGTCCGTCAGCTCCCCCTTAGCGTCCACTCCAATCCCGTGATTGGGTTGAATAGGGGTATCCATCGGCTTTGAGTCCTCCATCTGGAACCGGCTCAAGATGTCGGAGACATATTTTGTCTGGTGAATGAAGATCCCGTCGGTTCTTTGGTCCACCTGCAAGCCTAGGAAAAACTGCATCTCCCCCATTGCGCTCATTTCGAACTTTTCCTGCATGACAGTTTCGAACTCCCTGCATAAAAGCTCGTTAGTTGAACCAAATATTATATCATCAACGTATATCTGCACTAGAAGCAAATCATCTCCCGTCTTCTTCGTAAAGAGGGTGCAATCGACGAGGCCGCGCTTAAATCCTTTGGAGATGAGGTATGTACTTAGCTCCTCGTACCACTGCCTCGGAGCCTGGTGCAAGCCATAAAGAGCTTTGTTCAGCACGTAGACCTTATCCCGGTGGATTGGGTCTTCAAAGCCTGGTGGCTGCCCGACATACACCTCTTCCTTGACTTTCCCGTACAGAAATGCGCTTTTAACGTCCATTTGATAAACTTTGAATTTCTTATAAGAAGCAAACGCGAGGAACATCCGAATAGCTTCGATTCGTGCTACCGGTGCATAGATTTCATTATAATCAATCCCTTCGATTTGATGGAAACCCTGCACGACCAATCTGGCTTTGTTACGAACAATAACCCCACGATCATCCTTCTTACACTTAAACACCCATTTGGTGCCAATCTTCTTCCTATCCGGCGGCAAATCCGTGAGCGTCCAAACTCCCAATTTCTGGAATTGTAATAACTCCTCCTGCATAGCTTCCACCCAGGCATCATCCTTCAAAGCGTCCTTGTATGTCCTTGGCTCTACCTGCGACACATAACACGCAAACGACCAATCATTTTGACTACCAGATTGTTGAATTTTGGCATATAAAGCTAAAGCACCAAAACTCTCTGGCGAATTAACGCTTTTAAGCTGCCCTCTGGTCATAACACTACTTCCAGGATCACCGATAACTTGCTCCAGCGGGTGAATACGATGAATCCGAGATTCCGGATAATCAGGTACTTGCACTCCCGTCTGAACAGTCAAGTTCTCTACAGCATCCAGATCATGACCCGTATTTGATGATGAAGCCACATCTGAAGTTGGAGTTGGGTTCACTGGCGGTGCCTCTGGTTCTTCAGCTTGTTCAAGAATAGCTTCTTCAAATTGTTCATCTTCAGATTCTGAAGTGTCTAATGAAGTTGAAGCCTCTTGAAACACTTCTTCCTCTTGTATAGGAGCATTGGTATCATTAGAAGCTGGTAGGGGGTTCACAGTGATCGGACGCACCAACGGTGAAGTTGTTGCATTTTCACACTCATAAAGTAATCGAATAACAGCTTCTTCAACCAAACTATCTAGATTGAATGATTCAATGAAATCTTTGTAATCAAACATCCAATCAGGACCCGTGCCTTGAATATTTTGAGTATATCGTTGAACTTCCACGTTAGCCCAGTCTTCCACACGACGAGTTCGCTTGTTGTATACCCGTTTGAGCGGGGTTGCATATCCAACAAAGTAACCCTCCTCGGCTTTAGGACTAAACTTCTCGCTTGGATTCAACATAGTACATGGCGCCCCAAAAGGTTCTAGATACTCTAAGTTCGGCTTCCTTCGGTGTAACAGTTCATAAGATGTTTTACCAAACTTCTTCACTGTTAGAACCCGATTTAGTGTGTAATTTGCTGCATAAATCGCCTCGTTCCAGAACATTACTGGAAGATTTGAATCAGCAAGCATTGTTCTAGCCGCTTCAATTAGAGTCCTATTCTTTCGTTCAGCAACACCGTTCTGTTGTGGGGTGTACGGAGCCGAATATTCATGATGTATCCCTTTGCTTTCACAAAGTTCATCCATCTTGGCATTTTTGAACTCCGTCCCATTGTCACTCCGAATTCTCTTTATCTTCACATTGTAGAGATTCTCCAATCGAGTGAACAGAACTTTTAGATTGATAAAAGTGTCGCTTTTATTATGCAAACACATCACCCATGAAAATCTTGAGTAATCGTCAGTGACGACTAAACAATAAAGCTCTCCAAGATGACTTTTGCGCTTGACCGGTCCGAAAAGATCCATGTGTAGTCGCTCAAGTGGCATCTCAACAGAGTTAACCTTTTTCACTTTGTGGGACTGTTTGTGTTGCTTCCCCTTTTTACAACTCACACACTTGTCATTCAGATGGAAATGTTTCACGTTTACTCGACAAGCCCATTTCTCACAAGTTGATTCATTTTTCTCAGATGAATGTGCCCCATTCTTCGGTGCCACATTATTGATTCTTTCTCTGTCGCCTTGGACAAAAAGCATGTTATCTGCCCCTGTGATGTCATCGCCTTGGACATATCAAGAATGTATAGATTGTTGACGCGAGGTGCCTTCAACATTATCCACTCTTTAGGAATTGTAAAGCCCGGTTTCAGAATATAGCAGGATTTGTCATCAAAATGCACAGTAAATTGCTTATCACATATTTGACTGACACTCAACAGATTATAGTCAATCTGCTTCACATACGAAATCCGCTCGAAACTCACTATCCCATTGCTCACACTTCCTTCCATCGTGATATATCCTCCTTTATTTCCCGCGAAAGCTACATACCCTCCATTGATGTTCTTCACATCGAACAGCAACGCAAGATCCCCTGTCATGTGGCCTGAAGCTCCACTATCAACAATCCAAAGACTGCTAATAGGGCCAGCTGAAGCTCCCTGCACACAAAAAGTAAATCAGTTAGTTCTTTCGGGGGACCCAAGCCTGAGTCTTGGGTCTTTGAACATCAGGTTTCAAAGTAACATTTTCACAAGCATTTTGAACAACTTTTTGATCAATCTTTTTCTGATTGTTCAAAATAGTTTCCTTTTTCTCATTAACTCTTGAAGTTGAGGCTCCTGGAGTACCATTGGGTGTCCAAGATTGTTCAGACCTTTTCAAAATACGAATCTGAGACTTTGGGTTCTCAGTTGGTTTCTGAACATTGTTAGCAAATGTAACTCTCTTGGTAACCTTATCTGATTTAACAGACTTAGGTCCAACATGTGATTTGACAATCGGTTTTGGTGTAACCTTTTGCCTTTCAACTGTTGCGTTCACCACAGGTTTCCTCCATGAGTGTTCCATAGCAATCCGATTCCTTCGATCATAGTGCATTGGACGAGTGTTCCTCATTTGTTGAAAATTGTTATGATTATAAAACGGTTGTGGTTGTTGAGGAACAACTCTCCTATGTGGTGGCACATAATGATCAATCGGTTTTCTCATGGAATTCCTCACTTCAACCTCGTGCCTCTTGTGCCTTACATATGGGCACTGAGCAAGTAAATGCCCACGTTCCCCACACTTAAAGCACGCACGGTACTCTTCAAAAACATTCGGAGCATTTGGTTGAGCAAATGATCTAATAGGGTATTGATCATTGTACTGTTGCTTCCTTAAACTCTCAGGGAGTGGCCCTTTTGAGTAAGTAGGCTCATTAAAACCATTAGCTCTGTTTTTGGGTCGAACAAACTCTGTGACATGGACCTTTGGTTCTTGAGGAACATCCAAATAAAGTTTCTTTAATAAAGCTGGTGGAATCTCATTTGTTCTCTCATGTTTTGGGAACCAAATGGTACTTTCTTGCCAAATCTTTTCTATTTTAGCATAATTGGCATTTTTTATTGGAAAGTCCTCGTCAGAAATGATCTTATCGGATCCTTCCATCAGATAGAACACTTTGACAGGTTTGTCACATTGTTCGTTCTTAGCATTCTTTTCAAGATCTTTCTTAACCACATTAAGATCTTTCTTCACAACATTCTTTTCAGACTTCTTTTCACAATGAACATTTTTCATTGGAATCACAATCTGAGATGGTGAAACTGGTTCATTTGTAATGATGTGATTTTCTTTTGGAATCTCACAAGCATTAACAGTTTGGTTACACCCAGTATCATCACTCTCAGTGTCTGAATCTACACTCTCAGCAGTAACACCCTCATCATTGATTCCCAAAATCGGTCTAACATCGGAATTTGGATCACCAATACTTGAAGTATTAGATTCATTTTCCGATGCTGAATCAGATTTTACCGAACTCTCCGGTGTCACTTGGTGACAATTATGGTTTTCAAAAAGAACCGGAGATGGTACAGACCGATAATTGGTGGTTTTATCATCAATGATATGGTCTATCACATAAGCAATATGCTTATAGCTTTCCAGCTTTTTGTTTACTTTCTCAGCAAAGCATTTGATGGCAGCCATTTCCAACTTGGTATTTTCAATTTCATTGATATAGTTGTCAATTGCCAATTGTTTTAAAGACAAAGTATTTTTCAAGTCGGAAATGTCCTTTTTATAGCCATCTAATACTTTGTTAAAAGCATTCAACTCTTTGCGAGTAGATTGACTGTTCATGATAGCACTATCACGTTGAACACGGAGTTGTTTATTCTCCTCAGTCAATCTATCACAAGTACCACAATATTTGTCACTTGTAACATCAGTGCTACATTCAGAACTTACAGGTTTTGGCGGATCAGTCATGGCCATCAATGCGAAATGAGCTTCCTTTCCTGCAAAGAATCTTGAATAATCAATCTTTGTGAAAGCATCATCTGCAATGCATGACTTCCTTGTCATCAGAAAATCCGCTTCTGCAAGCAACTGATCGATGTCTTCATCCAGAGAATTAACACTTGCTTCTGTATCCGATTCACTGTCTGAATCAGAATAAACCGATTCACACTCCTCAGGAATATCAGAAATAGTATCAATCACAACTCCAGAATTTGTCTCTTCAGCTTTATTCTCAACCTTAACCTCAGCATTAACCTTAACAGGTTCAGTTTCCACATCCATCTCAGCCTCAGACTCATCACTTTCAACCTCAGTTTCTACCTTCTCCTCCACCAACACTGAATCTTCAATATCAACCTGATATGCAACACAAGCCACATTGCCACCAGTAGTAATTTCTTCAACACCTATCTATATACTCGACCAGTCAAACCTCTCATCTTGTTGAGTCACCAATGCTTGATTGGTATTCTGTTGTTGTTCATTTGGTGTAGTGATTGGTATGACTGTTCGGTTAGCATTGTTTGGTGTTTGGTTTTGTGTCTGGTTTGGTGTGTTTGGTTGTCTATTTTGGTTGTTATTAAAGTTGTTTTGACGGTTTTGGTAGTTGTTGTTGTTGTTTTGGTAAGAAACTTGGTTTTGGTTTTGTTGTTGACGGTTCTGATAGGTGGCATTGAATGGATTCCTATTGCCTTGTTTTGGTGGTTGGGTACATTCTCTTTTAAAGTGACCTTTCCCTCCACAGTTAAAACAAGTCACTTTCTCCTTATTGAACCCGTAGGTTGTATTAGGAGAAGTTCCCAAATCAGTTCTTCCTGTCTTCTCGATAAACTCCGTTGCTCTTCTCATTATGCTCGCAAAGGCCCATTGGATATCAATGAGTTCCATCTCTTCCTTGTCAATCTGTGCGTAGTCTTCATTGGTCAAGTTGTTATTCCCAATTTGACTAGCAACTAGTCCATTGTAGGATGAGACCATTGCAGAGACTAATGCAATGTGTTGCTGAGCAACTTCAACTGTCACATTTCCAAGGTTAGATGTCTCCAAAACCACCGTTTGTTGGTTAGGTTGGTTCATTGGTTGTTGTTGAGATTGACTAGCAGTATAGAAAGCTGCTTGTTGCATTGGGGAGAATGGTGGAATATATGAATTGTTGTATGGTTGTAGTGGTGGTGGTTGTGAAAAGGATGATGTTTGTTGATGGTAATTCATGGTAGGTGAATCCATAACATTGGATATACATGCAACATGTGGTGTAACTAGCCCTCCTGAGCTTGTACTAGCTGGAAGCCTGGAACTGAAGATCCTCCAAAGTATAAGTTGGGATTCTGAGGAATCTGTGCTCTTCTAGCTTTCCTCTTCTCTTCCAATTCTTTGTTTTCCAGCTTCTCAATGAACTCTTGAATAGACCAGTATTGATAAGCATCCTTCTCCTTCAGGACTTCCACATGCTGATCCCAGTTTGGTGGTAATGCATCTGCAAACTTGTCCACCTGCTTTGCCATAGGAATCTGTATACCATAGCTAGACAATTCAGATAACAAATGATTATATCTAGGAGTTAGTTCTTTCAAAGTTTCATTTCCAATATAAGAAAAATTCTCAAACTCCTTTATAAGTTCTTCCATCCTCAAACTTCTAGTCTTCTCATTCCCATCATGCTTCCTTTTAAGCATTTCCCATAGTGCCTTAGATGTTGTGCAAGTCCCAAACTGATGCAAAAGATCATTTGTGATTGCCTGTGTCAATTGGGAAAACGCCTTCTTTTCCACAGCAAACTTCTTTTTCTCATCCTCAGCCATGCTCTCCAATGGCACTGGTTCACCTGTGTTCTCCAAAACTGGTGGTGTGTAACCTTTAGCAATCATGTTCTCCATGCTTCAGCACCTTCCACTCCCATGCCTTCCAAATGTATCTTGAACTTTTTCTGCCACTGATTGTATTCTAGAATCTCCATAAGCTTCGGTGGCCGATTCCCGCTACCTGAAGACAAATCATTAATCAGTGTGGAAATAGCATTTGAAGTTTGAGTGTTTACCACCGCTGCTGCTACTCCCCAGTAGTCAGATTGTGGTGCTGGAGGTGCACTTTGAGTCATGTAGTTAACCGGCTGCGAAGACTGTGTGCTCGTCTTCTGTGCTGCTACCGTCCATGGGTCCATCACCTGCTGTTGTGGTTGTGTAGTTGCTGGTGTCGGAGTAGTCGGAAAATTCCACATGATCACGAACTTCGAGAAATTCAACACTTAGAAAAATTTTCCAAAAACACTAGTCTAGGTTCGCCCAAATGAACTTCAGGTTCGTCCCTTTCAACTTCAGGTTCGTCCAAACAGTACTTCCCGAATGTAAAATCTCACCAGAAAGTAAAAACACACTAACACTTTTCACGTTCGCCCAAAAAGTTTCAGGTTCGCCCGTTTCTGTTCCAGGTTCGCCCGCACGATCTCCCGAATGTGAAAAAATGTAACCCGAATGTGAAAAATTCAACAAAAATTTTCCAGGTTCGCCCAATTAATCCTAGATTCGCCCAGAAAATTCTCAGGTTCGACCAGAAACTCACACCTTCGACCAAAACTTTCCAGGTTCGCCCATTTTGTGATTTTGAAAAACGGTTACACTTTGAAAAACGGTTATTTTGATCTCTGATTTTCAAAAGTTTGTGAATTTGATTGATCTTGATCAGGTTTTGCTTCGGAGATGATTTGGAACAACTTTAATACTTGGAATTTTGAATTTAAATCACAAAATCAACTCTAATTCTTTCAAAAACACTCAAAAACCATTTTTATGCAAAAACAGATGTGAATTGATCAAAATAATGTCCAAATCAGCTCTGAGTTTATCAATTTGTTGTTGTATGATCCTCTATGCTCTGATACCACTTTGTAGAGGCGAAATTTGACACGAAAACAGGATTATATGATCATACAAGTTACAAAACCAGGTGCGGAAACCCTAGCTTTGAACAAACTGAAGTAAACTCAAATCAAAACACAATCAAAGTCATTTTCAATGCTTTTCATAGATTAACTCTTTCAAAAACTTGATTACAATGTCTATTCAGTTAATCTAACACACACACAAATTCTCTCAAACCTCTCTGGAACAACACCTGATAACACACACACCTAATGACTCCCTTAAACTTACAAAATCACAAAATCTATATATAGGCACTGCACGTTCGCCCAGTTTGACTGGTCGAATGTGAAGCCTTTCCACATTCGCCCACTTGTAGTGGTCGAATGTGTCTTCTCAGTCTTGTTCCATCCAGATTCGTCCACTTCTCTCTACCTTCGCCCACTTTCTCTCTTCCTTCGCCCATCTCATCTACCTTCGCCCCATCAGCCTATTCTAACACATGTTAACTATCTAATCATTAGTCGCAAAACGCATCTACACTATTCGAGTACCCAAAACAACAAATGTACAGATAGTTACGTCCTTTAAAACGCGAGTCTTTTCTTCTGTACCAATCTCTATGTCATTGTCGCATCGTGAGTCCGATTACCGTTTCGTCTGCTTCATAACCTTTATTTAAGTCTGTTGCATGATCAGATTTCTTTGGGCCATCCCGTTCCTCCATTCGGGTGTCCAAATATTCAAATGTACCGATAGTTACGTCCTTTAAATCGCGAGGCTTTTCTTCTGTACGAATCTCTATGTCATTGTCGCATCGTGAGTCCGATTACCATCCGGTCAGCTTCTTATCCTTTCTCTGAGTCTGTTGCATGATCAGATATCCTATGGCCTTCCAGTTCTTCCATTCGGGTGCCCAAAACTTCAAATATACCGATAGTTATGTCCTTTAACTCGATTCTTTTCTTGTGTATGAATCTCTATGTCATTGTCGCATCGTGAGTCCGATTAGCGTCCAGTTAGGCTCGTATCCTTTATCTGAGTCTGTTGCATGATCAGATCGTTAATGGCCTTCCCGTTCGTCCATTCGGGTGCCCGAAACTACAAATGTACTGTTTGTCATGTTCTTTAAAACTCAAGTCGTTTTTTGTGTACGAATCTCTATGTCATTGTCGCATCGTGAGTCCGATTATCATCCGGTCTACTTCGTATCCTTCATTTGAGTCTGTAGCATGATCAGATATCTTAGGGCCTTCACGTTCCTCCATTCGGGTGCCTGAAACTTCAAATGTACCGACAGTTACGTCCTTTAAAACTTGAGTCTTTTCTTGTGTACGAATCTCTATGTCATTGTCGCATCGTGAGTCCGATTACCGTCCGGTCAGCTTCGTATCCTTTGTCTGAGTCTGTTGTATGATCAGATATCTTATGGATTTCCCGTTCCTCCATTCGGGTGCCCAAAACTTCAAACGTACCGATAGTTACGTCCTTTAAAACTTGAGTCTTTTCTTGTGTACGAATCTCTATGTCATTGTCGCATCGTGAGTCCGATTACCATCCGGCCAGCTTGGTATCCTTTATTGAGTCTATTGCATGATCAGATATCTTCTGGCCTTCCCGTTCCTCCATACGGGTGCCCGGAACTTCAAATGTATCGATAGTTACGTCTTTTAAAACTCGAGTCTTTTCTTTTGTACGAATCTCTGTGTCATTGTAGCATCATGAGTCCGATTACCATTCGCTCAGCTTCGTATCCTTTATCTGAGTCTGTTGCGGTATCAGATATCTTATAGCCTTCCCGTTCTACCATTCGGGTGCCCGAAACTTTAAATGTACCGATAATTACGTCCTTTAAAACGCGAGTCTTTTATTCAGTACGAATCTCTATGTCATTGTCGCATCGTGAGTCCGATTACCGTCTGGTCTGCTTCGTAACCTTTATCTGAGTCTGTTGCATGATCAGATATCTTATGGCCTTCCCGTTCCTCCATTCGGGTGCCCAAAACTTCAAATGTACCGATAGTTACCTCTTTTAAAACGCGAGTCTTTTCTTCTGTATGAATCTCTATGTCATTGTCGCATCGTGAGTCCGATAACCATTCGGTCAGCTTCGTATCCTTTATCTGAGTCTGTTGCATGATCTGATATTTTATGGCCTTCCCGTTCCTCCATTCGGGGGCCCAAACTTCAAATGTACTGATAGTTATATCCTTTAAAACTCGAGTCTTTTCTTGTGTATGAATCTCTATGTTATTGTCGCATCGTGAGTCCGATTAGCGTCCAGTTAGGCTCATATCCTTTATCTGAGTCTGTTGCATGATCAGATAGTTAATGGCCTTCCCGTTCGTCCATTCGGGTGCCCGAAACTGCAAATGTACCGATTGTTATGTTCTTTAAAAGTCGAGTCGTTTTTTGTGTACGAATCTCTATGTCATTGTCGCATCGTGAGTCCTATTACCGTCCTGTCTGCTTCGTATCCTTCATTTTAGTCTGTAGGATGATGAGATATCTTATGGCCTTCCCATTCCTCCATTCGGGTGCCTGAAACTTCAAATGTATCGATAGTTACGTCCTTTAAAACGCGAGTCTTTTCTTCTGTACGAATCTGTATGTCATTGTCGCATCGTGAGTCCGACTACCGTCCGGTCAGCTTGGTATCCTTTATCTGAGTCTGTTGCATGATAAGAAATCTAATGACCTTCCCGTTCCTCCATTCGTGTGCTCGAAACTTCAAATGTACCAATAGTTACGTCTTTTTAAACTCGAGTCTTTTCTTGTGTATGAATCTCTATGTCAGTGTAGCATCGTGAGTCCGATTACCATCTGCTCAGCTTTGTATCCTTTATCTGAGTCTATTGCATGATCAGATATCTTATGGCCTTCCCGTTCTTCCATTCGGGTGCCCGAACCTTCAAATGTACCAATAGTTATGTCCTTTAAAACTCGATTCTTTTCTTTTGTACGAATCTCTATGTCAGTGTAGCATCGTGAGTCCGATTACCATCCGCTCAGCTTCGTATCCTTTATCTGAGTCTGTTGCATTATAAGATATCTTATGGCCTTCCCGTTCTTCCATTCGGGTGCCCGAAACTTCAAATGTACCAATAGTTATGTCCTTTAAAACTCGATTCTTTTCTTTTGTACGAATCTCTATGTCATTGTCGCATCGTGAGTCCGATTACTGTCCGGTATGCTTCGCATCCTTTATCTGAGTCTGTAGCATGATCAGATATCTTAAGGCCTTCCCGTTCCTCCATTCGGGAGCCCAAAACTTCAAATGTACTGATACTTACGTCCTTTAAAACGCGATTCTTTTCTTCTGTACGAATCTCTATGTCATTGTCGCATCGTGAGTCCGATTACCGTCCGATCTGCTTCGTATCCTTTATCAGAGTTTGTAGCATGATCAGAATTCGGGTGCCCGAAACTTCTAATGTACCGATAGTGATGTCCTTTAAAACTCGGGTCGTTTTTTGTGTACGAATCTCTATGTCATTGTCGCATCGTGAGTCCTATTACCGTCTGGTCTACTTTGGATCCTTTATCTGAGTCTGTAGCATGATTAGATATCTTATGGCCTTCACGTTCCACCATTCAGGTGCCTGAAACTTCAAATGTACCGATAGTTACGTCCTTTAAAACTTAAGTCTTTTCTTGTGTACGAATCTCTATGTCATTATCGCATCGTGAGTCCGATTACCATCCGGTCTGCTTCTTAACCTTTATCTAAGTCTTTTGCATGATCAGATATCTTATGGCCTTCCCGTTCCTCCATTCGGGTGCCCAAAACATCAAATGTACTGATAGTTACGTCCTTTAAAACGCCAGTCTTTTTTACTGTACGAATCTCTATGTCATTGTAGCATCGTGAGTACGATTACCATCCGCTCAGCTTCGTATCCTTTATCTGAGTCTATTGCATTATCAAATATCTTTTGGCCTTCACGTTCTTCCAGTCGGGTGCCTGAAACTTCAAATCTACCGATAGTTATGTCATTTAAAACTCGATTATTTTCTTGTGTACGAATCTCTATGTCATTGTCGCATCGTGAGTCCGATTAAAGACCGGTCTGCTTCGTAACCTTTATCTGAGTCTGTTGCATGATCAGATATCTTATGTCCTTCCCGTTTCTCCATGCGGGTGCCCAAAACTTCAAATGTACCGATAGTTACGTCCTTTAAAACGCGAGTCTTTTGTTCTGTATGAATCTCTATGTCATTGTCGCATCGTGAGTCCGATAACCATCCGGTCAGCTTCGTATCCTTTATCTGAGTCTGTTGCATGATCTGATATTTTATGGCCTTCCCGTTCCTCCATTCGGGGGCCCAAACTTCAAATGTACTGATAGTTATATCCTTTAAAACTCGAGTCTTTTCTTGTGTATGAATCTCTATGTTATTGTCGCATCGTGAGTCCGATTAGCGTCCAGTTAGGCTCGTATCCTTTATCTGAGTCTGTTGCATGATCAGATAGTTAATGGCCTTCCCGTTCGTCCATTCGGGTGCCCGAAACTGCAAATGTACCGATTGTTATTTTCTTTAAAAGTCGAGTCGTTTTTTGTGTACGAATCTCTATGTCATTGTCGCATCGTGAGTCCTATTACCGTCCGGTCTGCTTCGTATCCTTCATTTTAGTCTGTAGGATGATGAGATATCTTATGGCTTTCACGTTCGTCCATTCGGGTGCCTGAAACTTCAAATGTACCGACAGTTACGTCCTTTAAAACTTGAGTCTTTTCTTGTGTACGAATCTGTATGTCATTGTCGCATCGTGAGTCCAATTACCGTTCGGTCAGCCTCGTATCCTTTATCTGAGTCTGTTGCATGGTCAAATATCTTATGGCCTTCGCGTTCCTCCAATGGGGTGACTGAAACTTCAAATGTACCGTTAGTTACGTCCTTTAAAACTTGAGTCTTTTCTTGTGTACAAATCTTTATGTCATTGTCGCATTCTGAGTCCGATTATCGTCCGGTCTACTTCGTAACCTCTTTCTGAGTCTGTTGCATGATCAGATATTGTATGGCCTTCCCGTTCCTCCATTCGGGTGCCCAAAACTTTAAATGTACCGATATTTACATCTTTTAAAACGCGAGTCTTTTCTTCTGTACGAATCACTATGTCATTGTCGCATCGTGAGTCCGATTACCGTCCTGTCTTCTTCGTAACCTTTATATGAGTCTATAGCATGATTAGATATCTTATGGCCTTCACGTTCCTCTATTCGGGTGCCCGAAACATCAAATGTACTGATTGTTACGTCCTTTAAAACTTGAGTCTTTTCTTGTGTACGAATCTCTATGTCATTGTCGCATCGTGAGTCCGATTACCATCCTGTCTGCTTCGTAACCTTTGTAAAACCCCAACCGATGGCGGAAACATCGAGGTGTCACGTATGGATGATTGTTTAATAGCACATGGTAATCAAGTTTTAAATAAGTATTTATTCCAAACAAAATATCCAAAATTAAGAAAAAAAAACATGACGAAGTTTTGAATGAAATCTAGTACATCAAATAATCAAACAAAGCATAAAACTTCAAGTAACTCCTCATGCTAGCCTTACTCTTCAAACATCATTATTTCCTGTTGAGTTTGGAAAAAGAGGGGGGGTCAACTAGAAGTTGGAGAGAATACATAAACCAGGTCAAGCAATAAGTTTAAAAGAAATAAAGTTAAGCAATTCATATGTCTAATGTAAGTTTAAGTCTACATGAATAAACAACAAGTATAGTATGCACATAATCAATCCTCCGACAAAGTTTAGGTCCATCCCGTATCCACGGTTCACCTTAATATAACGTTGGAACGATAACAATCACCTACGCTCCCCATAAAAGATGGTCAACGAATCTGGGTGGGGTTGTCAATCCAATAGATCTATCATTGTATATCGCCGGCTTGATCAGGGTTAATGATTATGCAAGTTTAAGTTTAAGTCTAATAGTCTTTGTCTAAGTCATGAGGCATTAAAGTTTACAACTAGACATGTATGTAGCATTGCTTAAGTATAAAGTTTCAAGTATAAAGAATTGCATAAACAAGGTTACGTAAACTCACCGTAGCAAAGTGTTAAATCTTGTGAAATAGAATAAGCGTAGCCCAATGTTGCCAACTATTACCCTATGTTTCAGGAAAATAATAAGTCTAAGTCTTTCTAGTCTACAAGTATTTCTAGGGTTCCTAATTTGGGGACATGAAATTAGGTAAATTGTTAATAAATAAAAGAAATTTGGAAAATAATTAAATAAAAGACTATTTATAGATTTTTGATTAAAGATGGTCATATTATAAGGTTTTAAGTATGAAAATTAATTTTATAAAATTATTTTCTCAAAAATTGTATATCTAGTATATTTATTTCTATTTGTCAAAATATGATTTTAATATATAAAAATATTAAAATTAAATAAACTTCAAATTAAAATTTATATTTCTGTTCTAAATGAAGAAAAATACTTTATGTAAAATTTTGGTATAAAAATATTGAAAAATGAATTTATTATGAATTTAATACGATTAAAATAGATTAAATTGATTAAAAATAAATTAATTAATATTTTTAAAAAATAAAATTTAGTTTTATAAAGGTCATCAGTTTATAAGTCTAGAATAATTTTTGTGAAATTTTATAAATCTGTTTGGATATTTTTATAGAATTTTAAAATTATTAATGAATAAACTTGTAATATTTATAATATATAATAAATAAATGATTTTTGAAAATTTAAAAATTGTATAATAAACTTTATTATCAGATTAGCATAAAATAATTTTTATAGAATTTATAAAGCACTTTTAGTATTTTAAAACTATTTTTAAAAGAATAAAGACAATATAAGTATAAAGGGTAACTTAAAAAAAAGGGTGTTTGTGCCAGGATTCGAACCCGGGTCTGTGACCGGTTCGTGGCTTAATCACAAGCCTAGCCACCAACTGGGCTAGACCCTGAGAACGGTTAGTATTGGTTCCAAATAATTATAAAGGCTATTTGATTGATTTCATTATTTGCTTAAAAATTAAAAGGTTTGGCTTGGATTCGAACCCAAGACCTGTAGCGGTCTGTTAACAACAATCACAACCACAACCATCTGATCCATGGATCGAATGGTTGTTGGATTCTGTTTCGAAATTGTTTTATAATATAACTAGTCTGTGCCTTCTTCCCCAAATATAAACCTACGAACCCTAGATTTCTAATCGTACCAATTATCGAACAATAACCCGATTATTCATGGGGTTATTGTTGTTCCAGGGCCGATAAACATAACCAAAACAAGAATTAATACTTACAATGCGATTAAAGCTTCAAACGAACGGTCAAAATAAAAGTCAAACCGAAGCAAAAATTGAAGATTTGAAGGAGTGTAAGGATAAATTGAGTATGGGGGTTTGATTATCGGCGATTTGAGCTTGCAAAGGAGGCCCCAATTTATACTAATCGTCCGTTCTTGTAATTTTAGGAAGATTGACCCGTATTAACACGAATACGCGTAATATGTATAAAATTGGAAGGTTTTTAATTCGTTGCTTGGCGTGGGGAATACACTAGGGTGTCGGTGGAATCAATACCATAAACGATTTGTAATCAGAAAATGCGGATTGAGAAGATCTTGGATTGATTTGCTCGCAGCTTGACTTTTGATAGTCAAAGGTGTGTGAACTAAGGATGGGTTATATTGGTTAGGGCTTCATAATTATCACAAATAGGGCTGTAGCCCAGTTGGTTTGGACGTGTGTGTGTAAGTTGTTGAACCGGCTTGCGGGTTCGAGTCCCGGCCCAAGCTTATATTTTTTTGGCAATTTATTTACTATTTTTATAATATCATAAGTATATATTATGGTTATATAAGCCCAAATATGTTACAAAATATTTTTTTTAAAGGGTATTAGAATGTAAAAACGCAACGTTTTATTGATAGATTGAGCGAACATACATAACTGAAAAAAAATACGAAATGTTACAGTCTCCCCTACTTTTAGGAACTTCGTCCCGAAGTTGGAGTTGGAGAGTCTGCTGGGAAAAGGTGTGGGTATTTAGACTTCATCTGGTCTTTGCGTTCCTAAGTGAACTCTGGACCTCGTTTAGATTCCCAACGAACCTTAACGATCGGGATGCGACTGCGCTTGAGTTTCTTGATTCCCGTGTCCATGATCTCAATAGGTTTCTCAATAATGTGCATAGTTTCATTGATTTGCACATCTTCAAGAGGGACATGGAGGTTCTCATCTGCTAAACATTTCTTGAGATTCGAAACGTGGAAAGTTGGGTGGACATTGCTTAGCTCAGGTGGAAGATCAAGTTTGTAGGCCACTTTTCCAATCCTGTCAAGCACTTTGAATGGACCCACGTAACGGGGAGCTAGTTTTCCCTTTCTACCGAAGCGAATTACTCCCTTCCAAGGAGATACCTTAAGAAGTACAAGGTCCCCGACTTGAAATTCCAAGGGCTTTTGACGTTTATCAGCATAACTCTTTTGTCGACTTCTAGCCTTGAGAAGATTATCCTGGATTAGTTTGATTTTATCTGTGGTTTCCTGGATTAGTTCAGGTCCAGTGATCTGGGCTTCACCAACCTCAGTCCAACAGACAGGTGAACGACACTCACGACCATAAAGTGCCTCGAAAGGAGTCATGTTAATGCTAGCATGATAACTGTTGTTGTATGAAAACTCAACCAAGGGAAGATGAGAATCCCATGCGCCACCAAAATCAATGACACATGCCCTGAGCATATCCTCAAGTGTCTGGATGATTCGCTCGGTCTGACCATCTGTTTGAGGGTGATAAGCAGTGCTCAGGTTTAACTTAGTACCCAAAGCGTTTTGTAAAGAATCCCAAAAGTGAGAGGTGAAACGACCATCACGATCAGAGATGATGTCCAAAGGTATGCCATGACGACATACGATCTCACTCACATACAGCCTTGCCAACCTTTCCACAGAATATTTCTCACGATATGGTAAGAAATGGGCTGACTTGGTTAGACGATCAATGATTACCCAAATGCTGTCGTAACCTTTGGGTGTATGAGGGAGTTTAGTGATGAAGTCCATTGCTATGCTCTCCCATTTCCAAACAGGAATCTCTGGTTGTTCAAGCATACTAGAAGATCGTTGATGTTCAGCCTTGACCTTGGAACAAGTGAGACATTTTGCTACGAAAAGAGCAATATCTTTCTTCATACCCGGCCACCAATACGAATAACGAAGATCTTGGTACATTTTGTCAGCACCAGGATGAATAGAATAACGAGACTTATGAGCCTCGTTCATAAGGAAGGTACGAAGATCATCGCGGTCAGGAATCCAAAGTCGATTGAGAAAATAAAGTAGGCCATCAGGTTTGGTTTCAAGTTGAGTCTCAGCACCACAAGACATTTCCTCGTACATGTTACCTTGGGTGACTGAAGTATGTTGAGCCTGGAGGATACGATCCTGAAGATCAGTACGAACCCTTGCACAATGAAGTTTGATGCCCTCTTTACGACTGAGTGCGTCTGCCACAACATTCGCTTTGCCAGGATGGTAGCGAATCTCGCAATCATAGTCGTTAAGTAACTCAACCCAACGTCGTTGCCTCATGTTAAGATCTTTCAGGTTGAAGATATGTTGGAGACTTTTGTGATCTGTGAAAACCACACATTTGGTGCCATAAAGATAGTGTCTCCAAATCTTGAGAGCAAAGACGACTGCACCCAATTCTAGATCATGGGTGGTGTAATTCTTTTCGTGGATCTTGAGCTGTCTGGACGCATAAGCAATAACCTTGCCTCGTTGCATAAGAACACAACCCAGACCTTGGTTTGATGCATCACAATAGACCACGAAATCATCATTACCATCAGGTAGGGATAGAATAGGAGCTTCACAGAGTTTCAGCTTAAGAGTCTCAAATGCTTCCTCTTGTTTTGGTCCCCACTCATAAGGTTTACCCTTGTGAGTTAAGGAAGTGAGAGGAACAGCAATCTTGGAGAAATTAGCAATGGATCGACGATAATAACCAGCTAACCCAAGGAAGGAACGAACTTCTGTTGGAGTTTTAGGAATGCTCCAATTTTTGACAGCTTCGATCTTTGCGGGATCAACGTGAATTCCATTCTCATTGATGACGTGACCTAAAAATTGAACTTCCTTAAGCCAAAATTCACATTTAGAGAACTTGGCATACAGTTGTTCTTTCTTTAGGAGGTTCAAGATTAAGTGAAGATGTTGTTCGTGATCGGATTTTGACTTAGAGTAAATCAAAATGTCGCGAATGAAGACGATCACGAATTTGTCAAGATAGGGTTTACAAACTCGATTCATTAGATCCATAAAGACTGCAGGAGCGTTGGTCAATCCAAATGGCATGACCATGAATTCGTAATGACCATAACGCGTGCGAAAGGCTGTCTTGGGAATGTCTTCCTCATGGACTCTAAGTTGATGATAACCAGAACGAAGATCAATCTTCGAGAAGTGGGTTGCTCCTTGAAGTTGATTGAAAAGATCGTCAATCCTAGGTAAGGGATAACGATTCTTGATGGTGAGTTTATTAAGCTCACGATAATCGATACACATCCTGAGGGATCCATCTTTCTTCGTGACGAATAGCACAGGGGCACCCCACGGAGAAAAACTGGGGCGAATGAAACCCTTATCATCAGAGAGTTCCTGTAGTTGACTGGCAAGCTCTTGCATCTCAGAGGGTGCAAGACGATAAGGAGCTTTGGCAATTGGATTTGCACCAGGAACAAGGTCGATTCTAAATTCAACTTGACGAGCAGGAGGCAAACCAGGTAAATCCTCTGGAAAGACTTCAGGATAGTCCCGAATGATTGGAATATCTTGGATACTCTTGCCCCTTGTCTTTCTTTTCTATCACGTTAGCCAAGAAAGCCATATACCCCTTTCATAAGTATTTTTGAGCAGTCGTACAAGACATGAGTTTAAGCTCACCACAAGGCTTCTCACCATAGGTCTTCAAAATGGCACCAGATTCGAGAGGAATGCGAATAACTTTCTCAAAACATAAGATTTCAGCACGATGGGTTGACAACCAATCCATGCCTACTATGACATCAAAGCTTCCAAGATGCATAGGAATGAGGTCGGTAGGGAAGGTATGTTCGTCAAGATTCAACACACAGTTACGTATAACAGAATCGATCGAGATAGATTTCCCATTAGCCACTTCTACCACTAGGGGTTCCTCTAGATTAGTTTGGGGTATGTTAAGTAGGAGTTCAAATTTAAGTGACACAAACGACTTATCAGCACCCGAATCAAATAGTATAGAAGCATAGTGGTGATTCACAAGAAACGTACCATTAACCACTTCATTGTTGTTGCGGGCCTGATTAGCATTGATGTTGTACGCGCTACCACTAGCGCCTTGGTTTTGATTCTGGTTACGGTTTTGGTTCTGGTTCTGGTTCTGGTTCTGGTTTCCACGATTAGGACAAGCATCCCTATAATGATCTGGGCTGCCACACTCATAACACTGACCACGAACAGGCCTACCATTTTGAGCATTGGGAGCTGGGGCATTCTTGCAGGGTTGTTTTGAGTGGCAGGGGCTTGGCAAGTATTAGCAAAGTGTCCATATTGCTTACAATTAGTGCACTGGCGACATGGTCTGTTAGCAGCATGGTGATACTGGCAAGTATTACACAAAGGGTGGTTCCCCACATACGGTTTCTTCGCTGGGGTTTGCACCACTGGTGGGGTGGTGGCAACCATGTAGTTCTTAGCCCTGCGTTTCCTGTTGGTTGAGGGCTCAGACTTAACCTCGATAGCAGGCTGGGGAGTATCCTTTGCAATAGCTTTCTTGGTATTCTTGCGAAAAAGAGTACCATTTTTCACATGGTTATCAGTTAAAGTAGCTGTCAGGCGTTTCGCTTCCTCTAGAGTGGCAGGATTTCTTCCCCACACAGTATCTTGAATCTGCATGGGCAGACCTCCAATGTACTTCTCAATGGCAATGGGTAGGGGTGTGACCTTATGAGGTAGCAGTAGGCTCAGTTCATGAAAACGAGTATTGTAGGCCAGATTTTCCATACTGTCCTGGACCAAGACATGAAACTCATCCTCTAGCTTCTTGATTTCGTTACGAGGACGAAACTCTGCCATCATAACTTCCTTAACTTGCTCCCAAGTCATAGCTAGTGCGACTTCAGCCCAGCGAGTCCTTTTCTCTTGGTTCCACCATGTGAGTGCCCGCTTGTGGAGGACACTCATCGCATAGCGAACTTTGAGGTTATTGGGACACTCGCTATTAATGAAGGTATTCTCCATTCCTTCAAACCACTGTAAGAGACCCGTGGCCCCTTCATCGCCACTAAACTTAGGAGGGTTACAAGTGTTGAAATGCTTGAGGGTGCAAACAGGGTGAGCATTTCCATTCCCATTACCGTTCCCGTTGTGGTTGCCATTCCCATTGCCGTTTCCATTGACCTGAGCAATTTGGGCCACTAGGTTAGGGAATATTACCGCCATTTGTTCAGCCATCTGTTGGGTAATGATCGCGGCGAGTTGGGCATTGCTAGGGGTACCGTTGTCCGGGTTGTCGTTGTTATTGTTGTTGTTGTTGTCGTTGTTGATGCTCTCATCCTCATGATCGTTGTCATTGTTAAGACGAGTGCTGCGACGAGGAGGCATGATCTGAAAGAGACACAAAGAAGGTTCAATGAGATATAGGGTGAATCAAGGATAATGAGATATAATAAGGAGTGTAATCATTTATTCATTAATTAAAACGAATAAACGAAAACGTTGACTTATCAAAGATTCCAGATTCTAATAACATAGTGAAGACATGCTTTAGCCTATAAGTGAACACTCATCCCGAGAATTCCCAGGTAGGCATCCGGGTCCCTCGTCTGATTGGGATATATGCGCAATGCCAGTCCTAGATAGAAAACTCAGAATACAGGCGTTCACCCTTCCAGATTGCACGTGTTCGTTATTAAAATCTAGAACTTCAACGAGATCTCAAGGTGGTTCAGGCTAAACCTGAGGATTTTGTCCTATTAATCTAAAGGTGGATCAGGATTGCAGCAGACGAGTGAGAGTAGGCAACTTGTAAGGCTTAGGGTAGTGTAGGGTATGGATAAGAATAAGGAAGCAATTAGGGTTACAAGTAAGAGAAGCAAGTACTGGTTTAAGTCCCTAAGGTTATAGTCTAGATTATTTTTCTAATAACCTAATTCCCTATAACCAAGGCTCTGATACCAATTTGTAACACCCCAACCGATGGCGGAAACATCGAGGTGTCACGTATGGATGATTGTTCAGTAGCACATGGTAATCAAGTTTTAAATAAGTATTTATTCCAAACAAAATATCCAAAATTAAGAAAAAAAAAACATGACGAAGTTTTGAATGAAATCTAGTACATCAAATAATCAAACAAAGCATAAAACTTCAAGTAACTCCTCATGCTAGCCTTACTCTTCAAGCATCATTATTTCCTGTTGAGTTTGGAAAAAGATTGGGGGGGGGGGGGGGGTCAACTAGAAGTTGGAGAGAATACATAAACCAGGTCAAGCAATAAGTTTAAAAGAAATAAAGTTTAGCAATTCATATGTCTAATGTAAGTTTAAGTCTACATGAATAAACAACAAGTATAGTATGCACATAATCAATCCTCCGACAAAGTTTAGGTCCATCCCGTATCCACGGTTCACCTTAATATAACGTTGGAACGATAACAATCACCCGCGCTCCCCATAAAAGATGGTCAACGAATCTGGGCGGGGTTGTCAATCAAATAGATCTATCATTGTATACCGCCGGCTTGATCAGGGTTAATGATTATGCAAGTTTAAGTTTAAGTCTAATAGTCTTTGTCTAAGTCATGAGGCATTAAAGTTTACAACTAGACATGTATGTAGAATTGCTTAAGTATAAAGTTTCAAGTATAAAGAATTGCATAAACAAGGTTACGTAAACTCACCGTAGCAAAGTGTTAAATCTTGTGAAATAGAATAAGCGTAGCCCAATGTTGCCAAGTATTACCCTATGTTTAAGGCAAATAATAAGTCTAAGTCTTTCTAGTCTACAAGTATTTCTAGGGTTCCTAATTTGGGGATAAGAAATTAGGTAAATTGTTAATAAATAAAAGAAATTTGGAAAATAATTAAATAAAAGGCTATTTAAAGATTTTTGATTAAAGATGGTCATATTATAAGGTTTTAAGTATGAAAATAATTTTTATAAAATTATTTTCTCAAAAATTGTATATCTAGTATATTTATTTCTATTTGTCAGAATATGATTTTAATATCTAAAAATATTAAAATTAAAGAAACTTCAAATTAAAATTTATATTTCTGTTCTAAATGAACAAAAATAATTTATGTAAAAAAGAACTCCACGAAATATCAATCAAACCCAAATGTTTTATCAAACCCATGTTCCCAATATCAAACCTTTGGATTACAAACCCTCAGACAATCACCCAGTTTCAACATTCCCATCGGAACCCTTCAACATTCATCCTCTCCGGCATTCACTCAATCGTAACCCTAACCCTAATCGATTAACCAAATCAAAAGCAAAACCAATTTGATTTGTACAGCTAATTTTCATGTCTATATTTTTTCCTACACAGGTATCGATTTCTATTTAGATTGCTACTTGTCTTATTAAACCAAAATTGTTTTCACTTTGATTTGGTAATGAAACGTGTTGCTTTCGATAGGTATGAACCGTACTCGAGCAAAGTTTTCCGCTTCAAGAAAGTCAAGATTCGTGTCGTAACCCAATCAACTTGAGGTTTATACATATTAATCGATGAATTGATTTGTAGTTATGGAAACTTGAAATTAACTTATAGGTATTGTTGTAACCGTAATTGTATGAACATATATTGATAATTGTGGTGACAGTGGGTTTGAACTTGTTGAATTTTTGTTGAATTGAGGTGTTTGCAGTGTCATATCCTGGTATAAGCTTTAGGGCTTTAGGCTTTATTTTGACGTCATATAATGCATTCTATGAATACTCAGGGTCAATTCTATCAGTTTCTACAAGCTTAGAGTGCTTATTGTCATGCCTTAGTCAATCAAGTTTATTTTTGTTATTTGAAATTAATAGGCTTTTTCTGTAGAACTTGAAAACTCACTAGACTTTCTTTACTTTTCCTTATAGGTATATATGATCCTACTTATTCTAGGTTGAGAATTTGGGTTCGTGTCATTTTTAACTTACAAACCTGCTAAAATGGCCTGTCACGTTCTAGTATTTTGTTGATGGTATAAAATTATAGATGTTAGAAGTAAGATTTGCATCAATACTTACAAAGTTACAAGGTTAGGCTATCCTACTGGTCTCTTTAATACCAACGGTAACTGATAAATAGTTTGATGCCAAGGACAATTATATAAAGTGGTATTAAGGTCAGTTCACTATTGTCAGTTAGAATAGTTTATATTTCAATTGTATATCTCCATTAATTGTAATCGAACAAAATGACTATTATGAGATTTATTATCTTGTTTGCATATAGCCTATTAATATGTGCACTTAATTACAAGTAGCCTATAGATCGATGCATTGAATGGCACTTTTGGTGTGATATTTTCTTGATGGGTCAAATGGGTAAATTGAAAAGGTTAGCAGCATCTTTTTTGTTTCTGGTATTTTATTTGAAGTTTGTAACTTTTTTCTTTCTATAGATTTATTTCCCTTTTGTTTATATGTTCAAAGGCAATGCTCATGCACAACAAACGGACTTCCCCTTGACTGAGCGTTTTAAGTATTTTCTTGATGTTTTACAGAACGGTGCAGCCAGTGAAGAAACAATTAGGCAGATTAATATTGAATATGATGAGCAAGAAAGGTATGTTTACGATATAAAGAAAAAATCACGAAAGCAGTCATTTTTCTAAGTGAGTTACATTTCTCGGTTCCAGACTTTTTATTTCTTGAAAGTGATTAATGCGTCTTGAAGAATCAGTCGTTGTAAATAGTTTGTTAGTTCTACATTTATCTCAAGAAATGTTACAATAATCACTTTAGTTACACATCCAAACACCCCCTAGATGAGATTAAATGTACCCAAAGGATGTTTGTGCTTATGATATGTTTTCTTTCAGGCTTATTATCTGGCTGTGCCCTTTCCAATAGAGAAAGCACCATTGCTATGATTCTCTAATGTGAATAGAAGAAGAAGGCATTCTAGATTGGCTACAAGCTATATTGGGGTTCAGGTAACACACATTGCTATGATTCTCTAAAGTCTGTGATGAAAGTTTCACAGCTTATTATGTTTAATGGAGTACACACATAAAGATTTGAATAATAAACCTTTAATAATCCAGATCTCACACAATGTTGTTTGCTAGAAAACGAATACTCATTGTTAGTGGATATGCGCTCTACCCTCAATGTACACAATATGCTTTTCTCTCGTAAGTCTATTTGATATTTATGTGCTTGTCATCTTTCTTCTATTTCTGTAATGATGGTTATATTGCAGATCAGTTTTATGCATTCGAAAACGCTCTTAGACTGGAGGTGGTGTTCTTCAGCTCAAAACTGGCCCACTATAGTTGTTTCAAAGGGTAAGTACTCTCTAAATGATGTTATGGGCTGGTAAGACCTTCTCTTATTGCATTTAACCCCTCAACCTTGTTCCAGCATAAAAGAAAGGACTTAAGTGCTATTTATAGCCTGGTCCACCATGTTGTCAAGCTTATTAAATACATGGATGATGTATTCTTTTGAGTTAACATATGTCAAACTTATTAAATACATGGATGAAGTTTCAACCGCTTCAGATACAAATACTATGTAGTTGAAGATACAACAACTTAAGATACAAATGAACTATGAAGTCAAATTAGTCGCATCTCAACTGTCATTTCTCACATAGTGGTGGTATTGTACATTATTATATGCAGGTGCAACAACTTATCGTAGAGCTTACTGACATTAGTTGTTGATTCAGGAGCGTGGAAGAAGAAACTTAAGAGTCAATCTTATGAGCTCTTTGAGAAGTTACCAAAAAGAATCAGGAACAAATGCTCATGGAAATGTGCAGGTAATTATGATGCTTTAAGGTTGCATAATTTGGTTATTAAGGAATAGGTTTTCTTCTTGATTGTAACTCACAATTGGATTTTGTTCTTCTGCAAACAACTTGACCCATTTCCAGTTTTCTTTAATTCTAACTTCTTGATTCTGTCCCTTTGTTGTTTTTATAGGTTGAAAAGTTGAAATTGATTCTCATGGATGAAGAAAAAGGAAGGTTTAATGGAAGTATTGCTTGGTTAAAGATGTTATGCTCAATAGGATGTCCTAAATTGAAGCTATATTATCGGTTACGGTTCGAAGATAGGCTACAAACACTTGGTTCTGAATGTTTTTATTAACAACGATAATTTGGTCGCATGTCTTTATATACTTGTTTTTGTATTTGGATGTTTATATATTTGAAAATTATTAATTATATATATATATATATATATATATATATTGTTGTGAATGTTTACCTACACATAATTTTACATTTAACTACATATATATTTGTGACACGTGTCATAACCATAGTGCAATTCATATGCCACGTCAGATGCATTGTCATGTGCCACGTCATCATCCACGTCATGTGCCACGTCAGCTACTGTCTTAGGTTCCACGTCGGATGCCATGTCATGTGCCACGTCATAATCCATCTTAACAAGTTGATATACTTTTAATCACACATATAACATACTTTTAGCTACATATGTATGTGTAGGTATAGGTTGATGTATACCTACACATAATTTATGTGTGGGTAATGATCTATATCCACAGTCCTGAGTCTACACATCATAACACTTAACTTATGTGTAGGTAAACGCAAATCCCAACACGTTATAGCATTTTTCCCACACATACTATGTGTGGGTAAAGACGTATATTTCTTGTAGTGTACGTTTGAAGTTTCGGGCACCCGAACGGAGGAACGTGAAGGCCATATGATATCTAATCATGCTATAGACTCAAATAAAGGATACGAAGCAGACCGGATGGTAATCTGACTCACGATGCGACAATGACATAGAGATTCGTACAGAAGACAAGACTCGAGTTTTAAACGACATAACTATCGGTACATTTGAAGTTTCGGGCACCCGAATGGAGGAACGGGAAGGACATAAAATATCTGATCATGCAACAGACTCAGATAAAGAATACGAAGTTGTTCGGATGGTAATCGGACTCACGATGCGACAATGACATAGAGATTCGTATAGAAGAAAAGACTCGCGTTTTAAAGCACGTAACTATCGGTAAATTTTTGCATGCATTATGACATGCATCAGGTCTGCTGCATACTCTATTAATGTTAATGGTGAGATGTTTGGATATTTCAAGGGTAAGAGAGGTTTGAGACAGGGAGATCCTATGTCTCCTGATTTATTTACCATTGTGATGCAGGTTTTAAAGCTTATATTTGACAGAAGAATTGCTGAGAGTGGAAATTTTAAATATCATTGGTGTTGCAAGGAATTAAATTTGACTCATGTTTGTTTTGCAGATGACCTATAGGTTTTTTCTCATGCTGATGCTGCTTCTGTGAGGGTGGTTAAGGAGGCTTTGGAGGAGTTTAGTTAAGTGTCTGGGCTTATTCCTAATCTGAGTAAGAGTACCATGTACTTTGGGAATGTGTCTGTTCAGATGCAAGATAGATTGAAAGCCTTGCTTCCTTTTAAAGTAGGGGTTCTTCCTGTAAGGTACTTTGGAGTTCCATTACTGTCTAAAAAGTTGTATTCTAGGGACTGTTCAGTTCTAGTGGAGAAAGTGAGGAAAAGGGTGGATGATTGGAAGAATAAATCTCTTTCTTTTGCTGGGAGGTTACAGCTAATAAAGTCTGTTTTGTCTTCTATGCACATCTATTGGGCTTCTGTATTCTTACTGCCTAGTGGTGTCATAGAGGATATTGAGAGGATTATGAATAGGTTTTTATGGACCCAATCTGATTCTGCTAAGGGGAAGGTTAGAGTGTCTTGGGATTCTGTGTGTTGTCCTAAGAGCCAGGGGGGTCTTGGTATTAAGTCTCTAAAAGTCCAGAACAAAGCTCTTTTGGCTAAACATATCTGGAATTTGATTTCAGGGAAGGATACTATATGGACTAAGTGGATTAGATTGTTTAGATTAAAAGGGATGAGTTTTTGGGGTTTTTTCAAAAAGGGTGAGGCTAGTTGGAGCTGGAAAAGTCTTTTGAAAAATAGGGAAGTTATTTGGGCTCACTGTTTGAAAAGTATAGGGGATGGTCATTCTACTTCTGTCTGGTATGATAATTGGTGCCCCTTAAGTCCTTTGTGCTCATTTATTTCTCCTAGGGATATTCATAGGAGTGGTCTGGCTCTTACCTCTACAGTTGCTGATGTCATTAGCAATGGAGCTTGGGTTTGGCCAGAGGAGTGGAATAGCAAATATCCTTGTCTTTCCCAGATGAGGCCTCCTTTTCTGACAGAAGGGAAGAAGGATAGTGTATTTTGGAAGACTAAGGAAGAAACTCTGGTGGCTTTTGAATCTAGGGTTGTTTTTAAGGATTTGAGTCTGCACAGGGATGAGGTCCCATGGGCTAAAGTGGTGTGGTTTAGCCAATCTATCCCTAGGCATGCTTTTACCCTATGGCTGGCCTGCCATCAAAGGCTCCTTACTCAGGATAGGTTGTTGAGTTGGGATGCCAGGGACAACCTATTATGTGCTCTTTGTGGGGAAACAAGAGATAGTCATTCACATTTGTTTTTTGAATGTCCATTTTCTACAATGATTTGGGAAGGAATGAAGGGGATGGCTGGGCTGGAGGATGTTCCTGCTAAGCTGTTGGAATGTGTGCAAATTTTGTCCTCTGCTCAGCTAGGGAGGTCTGCTAAAAGTATTATTCAGAGGCTTGTTTTGGCTGCCATGGTGTATTTTATATGGCAAGAAAGAAATACTAGGATTTTTAGAAAGGAGAGTAGAACTGCTGAAGCTCTGTGTGCTATTATCAGGGATGCTGTAAGGCTAAAATTGTTGGGATTGAAGATTCAGGCTTCTGTTAGCAGTGTCAGATTCAGCAGGATGTGGGGCTTTAAGGTGGTATGGAAGGATCCTCTCAAACAAGTTCCCCAATGTTGTTCTTAATTATCCTTTTTTGGGTATGGGTTGTGAGGGAGGTTGTTTGGGTTTGGTTTCTCTTTAGGGATGGTCTAAGGCCATGGGGGTTAGTTTTTAATAATAAATTTAACTATAATATAATGGTAAATATGGTGAATCTTGTTCTGGGCTGGGTAAGCTTATTTTTATTACTAATATTTCAGTTTAACAACTTGGTCTGGAATGATTGTGGGAAGGGTGGGTCTATGGGAGCTTTGGGAGTTATAAGGTGGTCATTTCAGCGATGGGTAGAGATCTGGTGTGGAATATCCCATGCTTCCTATTGTTTTGATCTCCTTTTTCCTTTGTCTCTGTGTTGGTGTTGGTGTGCCAACTTATATTTTTGGAGTCTCTTTCTGTTGGTGCTTATGCCTGGTGACAGGTCTAGTATCAATTCTGATGTCTGTGCTAAGGAGGTAGGATTGTTTGGTCTTGGGAAAAGACAAAGCCTGGGAGTTATAAGGATGGAACAAGGTCATATCTTTAGGTTTATGCTCTCTGTTATGTCTTTTACCTTTTCTAGATCCAGATATGGCCTTGAAACCTTGACTGTATTTCTTTTTCTATACCTTTTCTTGATTTGGTGTCTTGAGTCTTTTACATCCTCTTGGATGTGGGGGAGGGGATATTATGGGAATCAAGGAGTTATCTGGATGGTTAAAATCCTGTGGGTAGTTACCTTAGTTTCTAGTACCAACCTTGTGTTGTGTGGATGGTGTGTTTTTCATACACCTATGGTTCTTGTTTTGTGTTTAACCCTTAGGGAGTTAGGATATTGCATGCATAGTGGCTCTTCTTTAGCCAGTATGAATGTTTTCACCTTAGCCTTTGGGGTTCTAGGTACATTTGTGCAGGAGGTTTGCACTAACCTTGGAGAGATAAGGAAGTATTGTTCCTCTGTTTTTAGGCCATTATCCCCCTTCTTTTCTTGGTTTTTCTTTTTATTTTTATTGTTTTCTAGATCCTGGCAGAGGAACAAAAACCTGTATATTTTAAGTGTGTGTATTGGTGTTAGCCTGTGTGTGTCTTCTGAGCACTTGCTCAGGGGAGGGGGGATATTATTGGGTATTGGAGACTTATAATACGTTGGGTAGAGATCTATTTTCATTCTTTTCCTGCTCTTTCTCTTTTTTCTCTTGTCTTATTTTTTCTGCTTTTTATCTTGGGAGTATGGGGTGGGTTGCTTAAACAATTATGGGTTGAGTCACTGATCAGAGATTTTGGTCCATTATTGACACTCTGTTTCAGTTCTGCGTTATATGATTGGTGGTTAGGTTTTTTGAGGCTCAGGGGGAGCATAAACAAGGGAGACATAAGGTTGGACTATGCTGTTGGCAATAGGTCATTATTCTCAGTATATTTTTTATTTTTAGCTCCTTCCAACAGCATGGGAACCCTCAGAAGTCTTTTCGTTTTCTTTGTTAGCCTTTTTGCTTGTTTTTTAGTCTTTGAGTCTTTTGAGTCTATCCCTTGGGGGATTATGTTGGGATGGGTCAATATGGGTTGGGTTGAAGAAGGCTTGAGGAAGGTTATTGAGGTTATGCAAATTGTAAAATGTGGCAGGATACCTGTTGAACAATGGTCTTGGTGGTGTTTGTGGGATAATGGTATTAGGATCATGTGCAGGGGCAGTTTAGCCATTATAATTAGAGGTGTGCAGATGTATCAATTGATGCAGAGGGTTAAATGGATTAAGGGGACTGGTATGGTTGAATTTAAAGCGATTGGTGCTAAGAACTGGATGGGGTTAAACAGGATATTAAAGTGTTGTTTGCTACTGCTGAGCTGGTATGTTTTTGGCTTGCTTGATATGAATGTTTTTGTAATGAGGTTGGAAGCTAATGGGTCTTATATGCCTAGTAATGCCACTACTTTGGTGGAGGTTTTTAAAGATTGCAGGCTTATTTGGATCCATGTTGCTGCAGCCTATGTCTTTGACATGCTGCATTTGTTCTCAATACTTAGTATTGAGAGGAAAGTCCACTCTCTCATTGAATGGCATTTTTGGGAAACTATAGGAGCTTACTTGGTTATGATCATTGTTTGTATGGAACTAGAAGGGATACAGATTGATGTTTATTATGACCCTATAGTTGCATATGAATTCGTGTTTCATATGTTTTTTCTGAACAAGACGTCTGGTGTTTGCAAGGCTTCTCTATGCCATTTGGTGTTTGGGAATTATGATAGGTGGGTTGGACAGTGGAGTATGCTAGGATGGATGGAATACAAGTGTTTATGTGCTGGGATTTTAGATCATGAACATAGTATAGTTGGTGTGATAAATGGTTGGGGAGTTAACAGAGTATGTCAATGGGCTGGGAACAAGAAGCAGTATGTTGTTTACAAGTTTGATGTTAATGGGAATGTTGTTACTGGATTCTGGTCAAAGATCTGGTTGTCTTATATTTCTGGAAATGGTAGTTTTAGGAGGAAGGTTATGGAATGGACTGATAACATTGTCAAATCTCTGGATTGGAAGAAATGCTGGATGTATGATTGGATCTTAATTGTTCACAGTATTGGGTCTATAGGTTGCTGGGCTGATATGGTTTTAATTTGCTTGATAGAAGGATGGTGGTTGGGCTGTTGTTTCTGGTCATGGGTTAGTGGGCTTCGAATGTTTTCTTGGGATTTCATTTTGGAAGTTGGGCTTATAGAAGCTGGATTGAAGACGGAGCAGCCTGGTACGGAAGATGGGATTGTGTGGAGCGGATTTTGGGCTCTTGTTTCTCTTTGTTTATTTTTTATTTATGTTATTGGGCTTTGTTGGATCTTTTATATTTTTGTTTTTATTTTTGTTGGGCTTAGAATATCTTGTATAGGCTGGCCCGGGTTCTTAGTTCTATGTTTAGTTTAGTTTTTTTCTTTTTGGGCTAATTTAAGATCTTGGGTCTATGTCCCGGGTCTTGGTTAGTCTTTGTCTTGTACTTGCTTTTTGATCAATAAATGTTTGCCGGGGTTTTCCCCTTTTCCAAAAAAAATATCGGTAAATTTGTAGTTTTGGGCACCCGAATGGAGGAACGGGAAGGACATAAGATATCTGATCATGCAACAGGCTGACCGGATGGTAATCGGACTCACGATGCGAAAACGACATAGAGATTCGTATAGAAGAAAAGACTCGCCTTTTAAAGGACGTAACTATCTGTACATTTGAAGTTTTGGGCACCCGAATGGAGGAAAGGGAAGGCCATAAAATATCTGATCATGCGACAGACTCAGATAAAGGTTACGAAACAGACCGGATGGTAATCGGACTTACGATGCGACAACGACATAGAGATTCGTACACAAGAAAAGACTTAAGTTTTAAAGGACGTAACTATCGGTACATTTGAAGTTTCGGGCACCCGAATGGGGGAACGTGAAGGCCATAAGATATCTAATCATGCAACAGACATAGATAAAGGTTAAGAAGCAGACCGGATGGTAATCGGACTCACGATGCGATAATGACATAGAGATTCGTCCACAAAAAATGACTCGAGTTTTAAAGGACATAACAATCGGTAGATTTGTAGTTTCGGGCACCCGAATGGAGGAACACGGGAAGGCCATAAGATATCTGATCATGCAACAGACTCAGATAAAGGATACCAAGCTGACCGGATGGTAATCGGACTCACGATGCGACAATGACATAGAGATTCGTACAGAAGAAAAGACTCCCGTTTTAAAGAACGTAACTATCTGTATATTTGAAGTTTTGGGCACCCGAATGCAGGAATGGGAAGGCCAAAAGATATCTGATCATGCAACAGACTCAGATAAAGTTTATGAAGCAGATCCGATGGTAATCGGACTCACGATGCGACAATGAGACAATGACATAGAGATTCGTACATAAGAAAAGACTCAAGTTTTAAAGGACGTAACTATCGGTATATTTGAAGTTTCGGGCACCCTAATTTAGGAACGTGAAGGCTATGAGATATCTAATCATTCTACAGACTCAGATAAAGGATACGAAGCAGACCGGACGGTAATCGGAGTCACGATGCGATAATGACATAGAGATTCGTACAGAAGAAAAGACTCGAGTTTTAAAGGACATAACTATCGGTACATTTGATGTTTTGGGCACCCGAATGGAGGAACGGGAAGACCATAAAATATCTGATCATGCAACAGACTCAGATAAAGGATACGAAGCTGACCGGATAGTAATCGGACTCACAATGCGACAATGACATAGAGATTCGTACAGAAGAAAAGACTCGAGTTTTAAAGGACATAACTATCGTTACATTTGAAGTTTTGGGCACCCGAATGGGGGAACGGGAAAGCCATAAAATATCTGATCATGCAACAGACTCAGATAAAGGGTATGAAGCTGACCGGATAGTAATCGGACTCACAATGCGACAATGACATAGAGATTCGTACAAAAGGAAAGACTCGCGTTTTAAAGGACATAACTAACGGTACATTTGAAGTTTTGGGCACCCGAATGGAGGAACGGTAAGGACATAAGATATCTGATCATGCAACAGACTCAGATAAAGGATACGAAGCGGACCGGAAGGTAATCAGACTCACGATGCGACAATGATATAGAGATTCGTACACAAAAAATGACTCGAGTTTTAAAGGACATAACAATCGGTAGATTTGTATTTTCGGACACCCGAATGGACGAACGGGAAGGCCATAAGATATCTGATCATGCAACAGACTCAGATAAAGGATACAAAAAGCCGAGCGGATTGTAATCGGACTCACGATGCTACAATGACATATTGATTCTTACACAAGAAAAGACTCGAGTTTTAAAAGACGTAACTATCGATACATTTGAAGTGTCGGGCACCCGAATGGAGAAACGGGAAGGCCATAAGATATCTGATCATGCAACAAACTCAGATAAAGGATACCAAGCTGACCGGATGGTAATCGGACTCACGATGCGACAATGACATAGAGATTCGTACAAAAGAAAAGACTCGCATTTTAAAGAAAGTAACTATCTGTACATTAGATGTTTTGGGCACCCAAATGCAGGAATGGGAAGGCAATAAGATATCTGATCATGCAACAGACTCAGATAAAGTTTACGAAGCAGATCGGATGGTAATCGGACTCACGATACGACAATGACATAGAGATTCGTACACAAGAAAAGACTCAAGTTTTAAAGGACGTTGCTATCGGTACATTTGAAGTTTTCGGCACTCAAATGGAGGAACGTGAAGGCCAAAAGATATTTGATCATGCTACAGACTCAAATAAAGGATACGGAGCGGACCGGACGGTAATCGGACTCACGATGTGACAATGACATAGAGATTCGTACCCAAGAAAAGACTCAAGTTTTAAAGGATATACTATCGGTACATTTGAAGTTTCGGGCACACGAATGGTGGAACGGGAAGGCCATAAGATATCTGATCATTCTACAAATTCAGATAAAGAACACGAAGCTGACCGGATGGTAACCGGACTCACGATGCGACAATGACATGGAGAATCGTACACATGTAAAAACTCGAGTTTTAAAGGAAAAAATTATCGGTACATTTGATGTTTTGGGCACCCGAATGGAGGAACGGGAAGGCCATAAGATATCTGATCATGCAACAGACTCAGATAAAGGATACAAAGCTGAGCGGATGGTAATCGGACTCACGATGCTACAATGACATAGAGATTCGTACACAAGAAAAGACTCGCGTTTTAAAGGACGTAACTATCGGTAAATTGGAAGTTTCAGGCACCCGAATGGAGGAACGGGAAGGCCATAAGATATCTGATCATGCAACAGACACAGATAAAGGATACGAAGCTGACCGGATGGTAATCGGACTCACGATGCGACAATGACATAGAGATTCGTACAGAAGAAAAGACTCGCGTTTTAAAGGACGTAACTATCGGTAAATTTGAAATTTTGGGCGCCCGGAGGGAGGAATGTGAAGGCCATAAGATATCTGATCATGCAACAGACTAAGATAATGTTTACGAAACATACCGGATGGTAATCGGAATCACGATGCGACAATGACATAGAGATTCGTACACAAGAAAAGACTCAAGTTTTAAAGGACGTAACTATCGGTACATTTGAAGTTTCAGGCACCCGAATGGAGGAACGTGAAGGCCATAAGATATCTGATCATGCTACAGACTCAAATTAAGGATACGAAGCTGACCGGACCGGACGGTAATCGGACTCACGATGCGATAATGACATAGAGATTCGCCCACAGAAAACGACTCGAGTTTTAAAGGACATAACAATCGGTACATTTGTAGTTTCGGGCACCCGAATGGACGAACGGGAACGCCATTAATTATATGATCATGCAACAGACTAAGATAAAGGATAGGAGGCTAACTGGACGGTAATCGGACTCACGATTCGATGACGTAGAGATTCGTACACAAGAAAAGACTCGAGTTTTAAAGGACATAACTATCCGTACATTTGAAGTTTCGGGCAACCGAATGGAAGAACGGGAAGGACATAAGATATCTGATCATGCAACAGACTCAGATAAGGGATACGAAGCTGAGCGGATGGTAATCGGACTCACGATGCTACAATGACATAGAGATTCGTACACAAGAAAAGACTCGAGTTTTAAAAGACGGTACTATTGGTACATTTGAATTTTCGGGCACCCGAATGGAGGAACAAGAATTCCATAAGATATCTGATCATGCAACAGACTCAGATAAAGGAAACCAAGGTGACCGGATGGTAATCGGACTCCCGATGCGACATTGACATAGAGATTCGTACAGAAGAAAAGACTCGCGTTTTAAAGTACGTAACTATTAGTACATTTGAAGTTTTCGCTCAATCTATCAATAAAACGTTGCGTTTTGACATTCTAATACGCTTTAAAAAAAATATTTTGTAACATATTTGGGCTTATATAACCATATTATATACTTATGATATTATAAAAATAGTAAATAAATTGCCAAAAAAATATATGTTTGGGCCGGGACTCGAACCCGCGCCCAAGCCGGTTCAACAACTTACACACACACGTCCAAACCAACTGGGCTACAGCCCTATTTTTGATAATTATGAAGCCCTAACCAATATAACCCATCGTTAGTTCACACACCTTTGACTATCAAAAGTCAAGCTGCAAGCAAATCAATCCAAGATCTTCTCAATCCGCGTTTTCTGATTACAAATCGTTTATGGTATTGATTCCACCGACACCCTAGTGTATTCCCGACGCCAAGCAACGAATTAAAAACCTTCCAATTTTATACATATTACGCGTATTCGTGTTAATACGGGTCAATCTTCCTAAAATTACAAGAACGAACGATTAGTATAAATTGGGGCCTCCTTTGCAAGCTCAAATCGCCGATAATCAAACCCCCATACTCAATTTATCCTTACACTCCTTCAAATCTTCAATTTTTGCTTCGGTTTGACTTTTATTTTGACCGTTCGTTCGAAGCTTTAATCGCATTGTAAGTATTAATTCTTGTTTTGGTTATGTTTATCGGCCCTGGAACAACAATAACCCCATGAATAATCGGGTTATTGTTCGATAATTGGTACGATTAGAAATCTAGGGTTCGTAAGTTTATATTTGGGGTAGAAGGCACAGACTAGTTATATTATAAAAAAATTTCGAAACAGAATCCAACAACCATTCGATCCATGGATCAGATGGTTGTGGTTGTGATTGTTGTTAACAGACCGCTACAGGTCTTGGGTTTGAATCTGAGCCAAACCTTTTAATTTTTAAGCAAATAATGAAATCAATCAAATACCCTTTATAATTATTTGGAACCAATACTAACCGTTCTCAGGGTCTATCCCAGTTGGTGGCTAGGCTTGTGATTAAGCCACGAACCGGTCACAGACCCGGGTTCGAATCCTGGCACAAACACCCTTTTTTTTAAGTTACTCTTGTCTTTATTCTTTTAAAAATAGTTTTAAAGTACTAAAAGTGCTTTATAAATTCTATAAAAATTATTTTATGCTAATCTGATAATAATGTTTATTATACAATTTTTAAATTTTCAAAAATCATTTATTTATTATATATCATAAATATTACAAGTTTATTCATTAATAATTTTAAAATTCTATAAAAATATCCAAACAGATTTATAAAATTTCACAAAAATTATTCTAGACTTATAAACTGATGACGTTTATAAAACTAAATTTTATTTTTGAAAAATAATAATTAATTTATTTTTATTCAATTTAATCTATTTTAATCGTATTAAATTCATAATAAATTCATTTTTCAATATTTTTATACCAAAATTTTACATAAATTATTTTTGTTCATTTAGAACAGAAATATAAATTTTAATTTGAAGTTTATTTAATTTTAATATTTTTAGATATTAAAATCATATTCTGACAAATAGAAATAAATATACTAGATATACAATTTTTGAGAAAATAATTTTATAAAAATTATTTTCATACTTAAAACCTTATAATATGACCATCTTTAATCAAAAATCTTTAAATAGCCTTTTATTTAATTATTTTCCAAATTTCTTTTATTTATTAACAATTTACCTAATTTCTTGTCCCCAAATTAGGAACCCTAGAAATACTTGTAGACTAGAAAGACTTAGACTTATTATTTGCCTTAAACATAGGGTAATACTTGGCAACATTGGGCTACGCTTATTCTATTTCACAAGATTTAACACTTTGCTACGGTGAGTTTATGTAACCTTGTTTATGCAATTCTTTATACTTGAAACTTTATACTTAAGCAATTCTACATACATGTCTAGTTGTAAACTTTAATGCCTCATGACTTAGACAAAGACTATTAGACTTAAACTTAAACTTGCATAATCATTAACCCTGATCAAGCCGGCGGTATACAATGATAGTTCTATTGGATTGACAACCCCACCCAGATTCGTTGACCATCTTTTATGGGGAGCGCGGGTGATTGTTATCGTTCCAACGTTATATTAAGGTGAACCGTGGATACGAGATGGACCTAAACTTTGTCGGAGGATTGATTATGTGCATACTATACTTGTTGTTTATTCATGTAGACTTAAACTTACATTAGACATATGAATTGCTAAACTTTATTTCTTTTAAACTTATTGCTTGACCTGGTTTATGTATTCTCTCCAACTTCTAGTTGACCCCCCCCCCCCCATCTTTTTCCAAACTCAACAGGAAATAATGATGCTTGAAGAGTAAGGCTAGCATGAGGAGTTACTTGAAGTTTTATGCTTTGTTTGATTATTTGATGTACTAGATTTCATTCAAAACTTCGTCATGTTTTTTTTCTTAATTTTGGATATTTTGTTTGGAATAAATACTTATTTAAAACTTGATTACCATGTGCTACTGAACAATCATCCATACGTGACACCTCGATGTTTCCGCCATCGGTTGGGGTGTTACAAATTGGTATCAGAGCCTTGGTTATAGGGAATTAGGTTATTAGAAAAATAATGTAGACTATAACCTTAGGGACTTAAACCAGTACTTGCTTCTCTTACTTGTAACCCTAATTACTTCCTTATTCTTATCCATACCCTACACTACCCTAAGCCTTACAAGTTGCCTACTCTCACTCGTCTGCTGCAATCCTGATCCACCTTTAGATTAATAGGACAAAATCCTCAGGTTTAGCCTGAACCACCTTGAGATCTCGTCGAAGTTCTAGATTTTAATAATGAACACGTGCAATCTGGAAGGGTGAACGCCTGTATTCTGAGTTTTCTATCTAGGACTGGCATTGCGCATATATCCCAATCAGACGAGGGACTCGGATGCCTACCTGGGAATTCTCGGGATGAGTGTTCACTTATAGGCTTTAGCATGTCTTCACTATGTTATTAGAATCTGGAATCTTTGATAAGTCAACGTTTTCGTTTATTCGTTTTAATTAATGAATAAATGATTACACTCCTTATTATATCTCATTATCCTTGATTCACCCTATATCTCATTGAACCTTCTTTGTGTCTCTTTCAGATCATGCCTCCTCGTCGCAGCACTCGTCTTAACAATGACAACGATCATGAGGATGAGAGCATCAACAACGACAACAACAACAACAACAATAACAACGACAACCCTGACAACGGTACCCCTAGCAATGCCCAACTCTCCGCGATCATTACCCAACAGATGGCTCAACAAATGGCGGCAATACTCCCTAACCTAGTGGCCCAAATTGCTCAGGTGAATGGAAACAGCAATGGGAATGGCAACCACAACGGGAACGGTAATGGGAATGGAAATGCTCACCCTGTTTGCACCCTCAAGCATTTCAACACTTGTAACCCTCCTAAGTTTAGTGGCGATGAAGGGGCCACGGGTCTCTTACAGTGGTTTGAAGGAATGGAGAATACCTTCATTAATAGCGAGTGTCCCAATAACCTCAAAGTTCGCTATGCCATGAGTGTCCTCCACAAGCGGGCACTCACATGGTGGAACCAAGAGAAAAGGACTCGCGGGGCTGAAGTCGCACTAGCTATGACTTGGGAGCAAGTTAAGGAAGTTATGATGGCAGAGTTTTGTCCTCGTAACGAAATCAAGAAGCTAGAGGATGAGTTTCATGTCTTGGTCCAGGACAGTGGGGAAAATCTGGCCTACAATACTCGTTTTCATGAACTGAGCCTACTGCTACCTCATAAGGTCACACCCCTACCCATTGCCATTGAGAAGTACATTGGAGGTCTGCCCATGCAGATTCAAGATACTGTGTGGGGAAGAAATCCTGCCACTCTAGAGGAAGCGAAACGCCTGACAGCTACTTTAACTGATAACCATGTGAAAAATGGTACTCTTTTTCGCAAGAATACCAAGAAAGCTGTTGCAAAGGATACTCCCCAGCCTGCTATCGAGGTTAAGTCTGAGCCCTCAACCAACAGGAAACGCAGGGCTAAGAACTACATGTTTGCCACCACCCCACCAGTGGTGCAAACCCCAGCGAAGAAACCGTATGTGGGGAACCACCCTTTGTGTAATACTTGCCAGTATCACCATGCTGCTAACAGACCATGTCGCCAGTGCACTAATTGTAAGCAATATGGACACTTTGCTAATACTTGCCAAGCCCCTGCCACTCAAAACAACCCTGCAAGAATGCCCCAGCTCCCAATGCTCAAAATGGTAGGCCTGTTCGTGGTCAGTGTTATGAGTGTGGCAGCCCAGATCATTATAGGGATGCTTGTCCTAATCGTGGAAACCAGAACCAGAACCAGAACCAAAACCGTAACCAGAATCAAAACCAAGGCGCTAGTGGTAGCGCGTACAACATCAATGCTAATCAGGCCCGCAACAACAATGAAGTGGTTAATGGTACGTTTCTTGTGAATCACCACTATGCTTCTATACTATTTGATTCGGGTGCTGATAAGTCGTTTGTGTCACTAAAATTTGAACTCCTACTTAACATACCCCAAACTAATCTAGAGGAACCCCTAGTGGTAGAAGTGGCTAATGGGAAATCTATCTCGATCGATTCTGTTATACGTAACTGTGTGTTGAATCTTGACGAACATACCTTCGCTACCGACCTCATTCCTATGCATCTTGGAAGCTTTGATGTCATAGTAGGCATGGATTGGTTGTCAACCCATCGTGCTGAAATCTTATGTTTTGAGAAAGTTATTCGCATTCCTCTCGAATCTGGTGCCATTTTGAAGACCTATGGTGAGAAGCCTTGTGGTGAGCTTAAACTCATGTCTTGTACGACTGCTCAAAAATACTTATGAAAGGGGTATATGGCTTTCTTGGCTAACGTGATAGAAAAGAAAGACAAGGGGCAAGAGTATCCAAGATATTCCAATCATTCGGGACTATCCTGAAGTCTTTCCAGAGGATTTACCTGGCTTGCCTCCTGCTCGTCAAGTTGAATTTAGAATCGACCTTGTTCCTGGTGCAAATCCAATTGCCAAAGCTCCTTATCGTCTTGCACCCTCTGAGATGCAAGAGCTTGCCAGTCAACTACAGGAACTCTCTGATGATAAGGGTTTCATTCGCCCCAGTTTTTCTCCGTGGGGTGCCCCTGTCCTATTCGTCACGAAGAAAGATGGATCCCTCAGGATGTGTATCGATTATCGTGAGCTTAATAAACTCACCATCAAGAATCGTTATCCCTTACCTAGGATTGACGATCTTTTCAATCAACTTCAAGGAGCAACCCACTTCTCGAAGATTGATCTTCGTTCTGGTTATCATCAACTTAGAGTCCATGAGGAAGACATTCCCAAGACAGCCTTTCGCACGTGTTATGGTCATTACGAATTCATGGTCATGCCATTTGGATTGACCAACGCTCCTGCAGTCTTTATGGATCTAATGAATCGAGTTTGTAAACCCTATCTTGACAAATTCGTGATCGTCTTCATTCGCGACATTTTGATTTACTCTAAGTCAAAATCCGATCACGAACAACATCTTCACTTAATCTTGAACCTCCTAAAGAAAGAACAACTGTATGCCAAGTTCTCTAAATGTGAATTTTGGCTTAAGGAAGTTCAATTTTTAGGTCACGTCATCAATGAGAATGGAATTCACGTTGATCCCGCAAAGATCGAAGCTGTCAAAAATTGGAGCATTCCTAAAACTCCAACAGAAGTTCGTTCCTTCCTTGGGTTAGCTGGTTATTATCGTCGATTCATTGCTAATTTCTCCAAGATTGCTGTTCCTCTCACTTCCTTAACTCACAAGGGTAAACCTTATGAGTGGGGACCAAAACAAGAGGAAGCATTTGAGACTCTTAAGCTGAAACTCTGTGAAGCTCCTATTCTATCCCTACCTGATGGTAATGATGATTTCGTGGTCTATTGTGATGCATCAAACCAAGGTCTGGGTTGTGTTCTTATGCAACGAGGCAAGATTATTGCTTATGCGTCCAGACAGCTCAAGATCCACGAAAAGAATTACACCACCCATGATCTAGAATTGGGTGCAGTCGTCTTTGCTCTCAAGATTTGGAGACACTATCTTTATGGCACCAAATGTGTGGTTTTCACAGATCACAAAAGTCTCCAACATATCTTCAACCTGAAAGATCTTAACATAAGGCAACGACGTTGGGTTGAGTTACTTAACGACTATGATTGCGAGATTCGCTACCATCCTGGCAAAGCGAATGTTGTGGCAGACGCACTCAGTCGTAAAGAGGGCATCAAACTTCATTGTGCAAGGGTTTGTACTGATCTTCAGGATCGTATCCTCCAGGCTCAACATACTTCAGTCACCCAAGGTAACATGTACGAGGAAATGTCTTGTGGTGCTGAGACTCAACTTGAAACCAAACCTGATGGCCTACTTTATTTTCTCAATCGACTTTGGATTCCTGACCGCGATGATCTTCGTACCTTCCTTATGAACGAGGCTCATAAGTCTCGTTATTCTATTCATCCTGGTGCTGACAAAATGTACCAAGATCTTCGTTATTCGTATTGGTGGCCGGGTATGAAGAAAGATATTGCTCTTTTCGTAGCAAAATGTCTCACTTGTTCCAAGGTCAAGGCTGAACATCAACGATCTTCTAGTATGCTTGAACAACCAGAGATTCCTGTTTGGAAATGGGAGAGCATAGCAATGGACTTCATCACTAAACTCCCTCGTACACCCAAAGGTTACGACAGCATTTGGGTAATCATTGATCGTCTAACCAAGTCAGCCCATTTCTTACCATATCGTGAGAAATATTCTGTGGAAAGGTTGGCAAGGCTGTATGTGAGTGAGATCGTATGTCGTCATGGCATACCTTTGGACATCATCTCTGATCGTGATGGTCGTTTCACCTCTCACTTTTGGGATTCTTTACAAAACGCTTTGGGTACTAAGTTAAACCTGAGCACTGCTTATCACCCTCAAACAGATGGTCAGACCGAGCGAACCATCCAGACACTTGAGGATATGCTCAGGGCATGTGTCATTGATTTTGGTGGCGCATGGGATTCTCATCTTCCCTTGGTTGAGTTTTCATACAACAACAGTTATCATGCTAGCATTAACATGACTCCTTTCGAGGCACTTTATGGTCGTGAGTGTCGTTCACCTGTCTGTTGGACTGAGGTTGGTGAAGCCCAGATCACTGGACCTGAACTAATCCAGGAAACCACAGATAAAATCAAACTAATCCAGGACAATCTTCTCAAGGCTAGAAGTCGACAAAAGAGTTATGCTGATAAACGTCAAAAGCCCTTGGAATTTCAAGTCGGGGACCTTGTACTTCTTAAGGTATCTCCTTGGAAGGGAGTAATTCGCTTCGGTAGAAAGGGAAAACTAGCTCCCCGTTACGTGGGTCCGTTCAAAGTGCTTGACAGGATTGGAAAAGTGGCCTACAAACTTGATCTTCCACCTGAGCTAAGCAATGTCCACCCAACTTTCCACGTTTCGAATCTCAAGAAATGTTTAGCAGATGAGAACCTCCATGTCCCTCTTGAAGATGTGCAAATCAATGAAACTATGCACATTATTGAGAAACTTGTTGAGATCATGGACACGGGAATCAAGAAACTCAAGCGCAGTCGCATCCCGATCGTTAAGGTTCGTTGGGAATCTAAACGAGGTCCAGAGTTCACTTGGGAACGCAAAGACCAGATGAAGTCTAAATACCCACACCTTTTCCCAGCAGACTCTCCAACTCCAACTTCGGGACGAAGTTCCTAAAAGTAGGGGAGACTGTAACATTTCGTATTTTTTTTCAGTTATGTATGTTCGCTCAATCTATCAATAAAACGTTGCGTTTTGACATTCTAATACCCTTTAAAAAAATATTTTGTAACATATTTGGGCTTATATAACCATAATATATACTTATGATATTATAAAAATAGTAAATAAATTGCCAAAAAAATATATGCTTGGGCCGGGACTCGAACCCGCGCCCAAGCCGGTTCAACAACTTACACACACACGTCCAAACCAACTGGGCTACAGCCCTATTTGTGATAATTATGAAGCCTAACCAATATAACCCATCCTTAGTTCACACACCTTTGACTATCAAAAGTCAAGCTGCGAGCAAATCAATCCAAGATCTTCTCAATCCGCGTTTTCTGATTACAAATCGTTTATGGTATTGATTCCACCGACACCCTAGTGTATTCCCCACGCCAAGCAACGAATTAAAAACCTTCCAATTTTATACATATTACGCGTATTCGTGTTAATACGGGTCAATCTTCCTAAAATTACAAGAACGGACGATTAGTATAAATTGGGGCCTCCTTTGCAAGCTCAAATCGCCGATAATCAAACCCCCATACTCAATTTATCCTTACACTCCTTCAAATCTTCAATTTTTGCTTCGGTTTGACTTTTATTTTGACCGTTCGTTTGAAGCTTTAATCGCATTGTAAGTATTAATTCTTGTTTTGGTTATGTTTATCGGCCCTGGAACAACAATAACCCCATGAATAATCGGGTTATTGTTCGATAATTGGTACGATTAGAAATCTAGGGTTCGTAGGTTTATATTTGGGGAAGAAGGCACAGACTAGTTATATTATAAAACAATTTCGAAACAGAATCCAACAACCATTCGATCCATGGATCAGATGGTTGTGGTTGTGATTGTTGTTAACAGACCGCTACAGGTCTTGGGTTCGAATCCGAGCCAAACCTTTTAATTTTTAAGCAAATAATGAAATCAATCAAATACCCTTTATAATTATTTGGAACCAATACTAACCGTTCTCAGGGTCTAGCCCAGTTGGTGGCTAGGCTTGTGATTAAGCCACGAACCGGTCACAGACCCGGGTTCGAATTCTGGCACAAACACCCTTTTTTTAAGTTACCCTTTATACTTATATTGTCTTTATTCTTTTAAAAATAGTTTTAAAATACTAAAAGTGCTTTATAAATTCTATAAAAATTATTTTATGCTAATCTGATAATAAAGTTTATTATACAATTTTTAAATTTTCAAAAATCATTTATTTATTATATATTATAAATATTACAAATTTATTCATTAATAATTTTAAAATTCTATAAAAATATCCAAACAGATTTATAAAATTTCACAAAAATTATTCTAGACTTATAAACTGATGACCTTTATAAAACTAAATTTTATTTTTTAAAAATATTAATTAATTTATTTTTAATCAATTTAATCTATTTTAATCGTATTAAATTCATAATAAATTCATTTTTCAATATTTTTATACCAAAATTTTACATAAAGTATTTTTGTTCATTTAGAACAGAAATATAAATTTTAATTTGAAGTTTATTTAATTTTAATATTTTTATATATTAAAATCATATTTTGAAAAATAGAAATAAATATACTAGATATACAATTTTTGAGAAAATAATTTTATAAAATTAATTTTCATACTTAAAACCTTATAATATGACCATCTTTAATCAAAAATCTATAAATAGTCTTTTATTTAATTATTTTCCAAATTTCTTTTATTTATTAACAATTTACCTAATTTCTTATCCCCAAATTAGGAACCCTAGAAATACTTGTAGACTAGAAAGACTTAGACTTATTATTTTCCTGAAACATAGGGTAATACTTGGCAACATTGGGCTACGCTTATTCTATTTCACAAGATTTAACACTTTGCTACTGTGAGTTTACGTAACCTTGTTTATGCAATTCTTTATACTTTAAACTTTATACTTAAGCAATGCTACATACATGTCTAGTTGTAAACTTTAATGCCTCATGACTTAGACAAAGACTATTAGACTTAAACTTAAACTTGCATAATCATTAACCCTGATCAAGCCGGCGATATACAATGATAGATCTATTGGATTGACAACCCCACCCAGATTCGTTGACCATCTTTTATGGGGAGCGTAGGTGATTGTTATCGTTCCAACGTTATATTAAGGTGAACCGTGGATACGGGATGGACCTAAACTTTGTCGGAGGATTGATTATGTGCATACTATACTTGTTGTTTATTCATGTAGACTTAAACTTACATTAGACATATGAATTGCTTAACTTTATTTCTTTTAAACTTATTGCTTGACCTGGTTTATGTATTCTCTCCAACTTCTAGTTGACCCCCCCTCTTTTTCCAAACTCAACAGGAAATAATGATGTTTGAAGAGTAAGGCTAGCATGAGGAGTTACTTGAAGTTTTATGCTTTGTTTGATTATTTGGTGTACTAGATTTCATTCAAAACTTCGTCATGTTTTTTTTTCTTAATTTTGGATATTTTGTTTGGAATAAATACTTATTTAAAACTTGATTACCATGTGGTACTAAACAATCATCCATACCTGACACCTCGATGTTTCCGCCATCGGTTGGGGTTTTACAAAGGTTACGAAGCAGACAGGATGGTAATCGGACTCACGATGCGACAATGACATAGAGATTCGTACACAAGAAAAGACTCAAGTTTTAAAGGACGTAACAATCAGTACATTTGATGTTTCGGGCACCCGAATAGAGGAACGTGAAGGCCATAAGATATCTAATCATGCTATAGACTCATATAAAGGTTACGAAGAAGACAGGACGGTAATCGGACTCACGATGCGACAATGACATAGTGATTCGTACAGAAGAAAAGACTCGCGTTTTAAAAGACGTAAATATCGGTACATTTAAAGTTTTGGGCACCCGAATGGAGGAACGGGAAGGCCATAAGATATCTGATCATGCAACATACTCAGAAAGAGGTTACGAAGTAGACCGGACGGTAATCGGACTCAGAATGCGACAATGACATAGAGATTTGTACACAAGAAAAGACTCAAGTTTTAAAGGACGTAACTAACGGTACATTTGAAGTTTCAGTCACCCCATTGGAGGAATGCGAAGGCCATAAGATATTTGACCATGCAACAGACTCAGATAAAGGATACAAGGCTGACCGGACGGTAATCGGACTCACGATGCGACAATGACATACAGATTCGTACACAAGAAAAGACTCAAGTTTTAAAGGACGTAACTGTCGGTACATATGAAGTTTCAGGCACCCGAATGGACGAACGTGAAAGCCATAAGATATCTCATCATCCTACAGACTAAAATGAAGGATACGAAGCAGACCGGACGGTAATAGGACTCACGATGCGACAATGACATAGAGATTCGTACACAAAAACGACTCGACTTTTAAAGAACATAACAATCGGTACATTTTCAGTTTCGGGCACCCGAATGGACGAACGGGAAGGCCATTAACTATCTGATCATGCAACAAACTCAGATAATGGATACGAGCCTAATTGGACGATAATCGGACTCACGATGCGACAATAACATAGAGATTCATACACAAGAAAAGACTCGAGTTTTAAAGGATATAACTATCAGTACATTTGAAGTTTTGGGCCCCCGAATGGAGGAACGGGAAGGCCATAAAATATCAGATCATGCAACAGACTCAGATAAAGGATACGAAGCTGACCGGATGGTTATCGGACTCACGATGCGACAATGACATAGAGATTCATACAGAACAAAAGACTCGCGTTTTAAAGGACGTAACTATCGGTACATTTGAAGTTTTGGGCACCCGCATGGAGAAACAGGAAAGACATAAGATATCTGATCATGCAACAGACTCAGATAAAGGTTACGAAGCAGACCGGACTTTAATCGGACTCACGATGCGACAATGACATAGAGATTCGTACACAAGAAAATAATCGAGTTTTAAATGACATAACTATCGGTAGATTTGAAGTTTCAGGCACCCGACTGGAAGAACGTGAAGGCCAAAAGATATTTGATAATGCAATAGACTCAGATAAAGAATACGAAGCTGAGCGGATGGTAATCGTACTCACGATGCTACAATGACATAGAGATTCGTACAGTAAAAAAGACTGGCGTTTTAAAGGACGTAACTATCAGTACATTTGATGTTTTGGGCACCCGAATGAAGGAACGGGAAGGCCATAAGATATCTGATCATGCAAAAGACTTAGATAAAGGTTAAGAAGCAGACCGGATGGTAATCGGACTCACGATGCGATAATGACATAGAGATTCGTACACAAGAAAAGATTTAAGTTTTAAAGGACGTAACTATCGGTACATTTGAAGTTTCGGGCACCTGAATGGTGGAACGTGAAGGCCATAAGATATCTAATCATGCTACAGACTCAGATAAAGGATACAAAGTAGACCAGACGGTAATAGGACTCACGATGCGACAATGACATAGAGATTCGTACACAAAAAACGACCCGAGTTTTAAAGGACATCACTATCGGTACATTAGAAGTTTCGGGCACCCGAATTCTGATCATGCTACAAACTCTGATAAAGGATACGAAGCAGATCGGACGGTAATCGGACTCACGATGCGACAATGACATAGAGATTCATACAGAAGAAAAGAATCGCGTTTTAAAGGACGTAAGTATCAGTACATTTGAAGTTTTGGGCTCCCGAATGGAGGAACGGGAAGGCCTTAAGATATCTGATCATGCTACAGACTCAGATAAAGGATGCGAAGCATACCGGACAGTAATCGGACTCACGATGCGACAATGACATAGAGATTCGTACAAAAGAAAAAAGAATCGAGTTTTAAAGGACATAACTATTGGTACATTTGAAGTTTCGGGCACCCGAATGGAAGAACGGGAAGGCCATAAGATATCTTATAATGCAACAGACTCAGATAAAGGATACGAAGCTGAGCGGATGGTAATCGGACTCACGATGCTACACTGACATAGAGATTCGTACAAAAGAAAAGAATCGAGTTTTAAAGGACATAACTATTGGTACATTTGAAGGTTCGGGCACCCGAATGGAAGAACGGGAAGGCCATAAGATATCTGATCATGCAATAGACTCAGATAAAGGATACGAAGCTGAGCGGATGGTAATCGGACTCACGATGCTACACTGACATAGAGATTCGTACACAAGAAAAGACTCGAGTTTAAAAAGACGTAACTATTGGTACATTTGAAGTTTCGAGCACACGAATGGAGGAACGGGAAGGTCATTAGATTTCTGATCATGCAACAGACTTAGATAAAGGATACCAAGCTGACCGGATGGTAGTCGGACTCACGATGCGACAATGACAGAGATTCGTACAGAAGAAAAGACTCGCGTTTTAAAGGACGTAACTATCGATACATTTGAAGTTTCAGGCACCCGAATGGAGGAATGGGAAGGCCATAAGATATCTGATCATGGAACAGACTCAGATAAAGTATACAAAGCAGACCAGATGGTAATCGGACTCACGATGGGACAATGACATAGGGATTCGCACAGAAGAAAAGACTCGAGTTTTAAAGGACATAACAATCGGTACATTTGAAGTTTTGGGCACCCGAATGGAAGAACGAGAAAGCCATAAGATATTTGATCATGTAACAGACTCAGAAAAAGGTTACGAAGCAGAACGGACGGTAATCAGACACACGATGCAACAATGACAAAGAGATTCGTACACAAGAAAAGACTCAAGTTTTAAAGGACGTAACTATCGGTACATTTGATGTTTCGGGCACCCGAATGGAGGAACGTGAAGGCCATAAGATATCTAATCATGCTACAGACTCAGATAAAGGATACGTAGCAGACCGGACGGTAATCGGACTCACAATGCGACAATGACATAGAGATTCATACAAAAGAAAAGACTCGAGTTTTAAAGGACATAACTATCGGTACATTTGAAGTTTTGGGCACCCGAATGGAGGAACGGGAAGGCTATAAGATATCTGATTATGCAACAGACTCAGATAAAGGATACGAAGCTGACCGGATGGTAATCGGACTCACGATGCGACAATGACATAGAGATTCGTACAGAAGAAAAGACTCGCGTTTTAAAAGAGGTAACTATCGGTACATTTGAAGTTTTGGGCACCCGAATGGAGGAACGGGAAGGCCATAAGATATCTGATCATGCAACAGACTCAGATAAAGGTTACGAAGCAGACCAGACGGTAATCGGACTCACGATGCGACAATGACATAGAGATTCGTACTGAATAAAAGACTCGCGTTTTAAAGGACGTAACTATCGGTACATTTAAAGTTTCGGGCACCCGAATGGTAGAACGGGAAGGCTATAAGATATCTGATACCGCAACAGACTCAGATAAAGGATACGAAGCTGAGCGAATGGTAATCGGACTCATGATGCTACAATGACACAGAGATTCGTACAAAAGAAAAGACTCGAGTTTTAAAAGACGTAACTATCGGTACATTTGAAGTTCCGGGCACCCGTATGGAGGAACCGGAAGGCCAGAAGATATCTGATCATGCAATAGACTCAATAAAGGATACCAAGCTGACCGGATGGTAATCGGACTCACGATGCGACAATGACATAGAGATTCGTACACAAGAAAAGACTCAAGTTTTAAAGGACGTAACTATCGGTACGTTTGAAGTTTTGGGCACCCGAATGGAGGAACGGGAAATCCATAAGATATCTGATCATACAACAGACTCAGACAAAGGATACGAAGCTGACCGGACGGTAATCGAACTCACGATGCGACAATGACATAGAAATTCGTACACAAGAAAAGACTCAAGTTTTAAAGGACGTAACTGTCGGTACATTTGAAGTTTCAGGCACCCGAATGGAGGAACGTGAAGGCCCTAAGATATCTGATCATGCTACAGACTCAAATGAAGGATACGAAGCAGACCGGATGATAATCGGACTCACGATGCGACAATGACATAGAGATTCGTACACAAAAAACGACTTGAGTTTTAAAGAACATAACAAACAGTACATTTGTAGTTTCGGGCACCCGAATGGACGAACGGGAAGGCCATTAACGATCTGATCATGCAACAGACTCAGATAAAGGATACGAGCCTAACTGGATGCTAATCGGACTCACGATGCGACAATGACATAGAGATTCATACACAAGAAAAGAATCGAGTTAAAGGACATAACTATCGGTATATTTGAAGTTTCGGGCACCCGAATGGAAGAACTGGAAGGCCATAGGATATCTGATCATGCAACAGACTCATAGAAAGGATAAGAAGCTGACCGGATGGTAATCGGACTCACGATGCGACAATGACATAGAGATTCGTACAGAAGAAAAGCCTCGCGATTTAAAGGACGTAACTATTGGTACATTTGAATATTTGGACACCCGAATGGAGGAACGGGATGGCCCTAAGAAATCTGATCATGCAACAGACTTAAATAAAGGTTATGAAGCAGACGAAACGGTAATCGGACTCACGATGCGACAATGACATAGAGATTGGTACAGAAGAAAAGACTCGCGTTTTAAAGGACGTAACTATCTGTACATTTGTTGTTTTGGGTACTCGAATAGAGGAACGTGAAGGCCATAAGATATCTGATCATGCTACAGACTCAAATAAAGGATACGAAGCGGACCGGACGGAAATCGGACACACGATGCGACAATGACATAGAGATTCGTACACAAGAAAAGTCTCAAGTTTTAAAGGACGTAACTATCGGTACATTTAAAGTTTCGGGCACCCGAATGTTGGAACGGAAAGGCTATAAGATATTCGATAATGCTACAGACTCAGATAAAGGATATGAAGCGGACCGGACGGTAATGGGACTCACGATGCGACAATGACATAGAGATTCGTACACAAGAAAAGACTCGAGTTTTTGGGATATAACTATCGGTACATTTGAAGTTTTGGGCCCCCGAATGGAGGAACGGGAAGGCCATAAAATATCATATCATGCAACAGACTCGGATAAAGGATACGAAGCTTCAAATGTACCGATAGTTACGTTCTTTAAAACTCAAGTCTTTTCTTGAGTACGAGTCACTATTTCATTGTCGCACCGTGAGTCTGATTACCATTCGGTCATCTTCGTATCCTTTATCTGAGCCTGTTGCATGATAGGATATCTTATAGCCTTCCCGTACATCCATTCGGGGGCCCGAAACTTCAAATGTACCGATAGTTATGTCCTTTAAAACTCGAGTCTTTTCTTATGTACGAATCTCTATGTCATTGCCGCATTGTGAGTCCGATTACCATACGGTTCGTTTCGTAACCTTTATGTGAATCTGTTGCATGATCAGACATTTTATCGCCTTCTAGCTCCTCCGTTCGGTTGCCCGAAACTTCAAATGTACCGATAGTTACGTTCTTTACAACTCAAGTCTTTTCTTGTGTACGAGTCTTTATTTCATTGTCTCACCGTGAGTCTGATTACCGTTCGGTCAGCTTCGTATCCTTTATCTGAGTCTATTGCATGATTGGATATCTTATGGCCTTCCCGTTCATCCATTCGGGTACCCGAAACTTCAAATGTACTGGTAGACATGTCCTTTAAAACTCGAGTCATTTGTCGTGCACGAATCTCTATGTCATTGTTGCATCGTGCGTCCGATTACAGTCCAGTTAGCCTCGTATTCTTTATTTGAGTCTGTAGCATGATCAGATATTTAATGGCCTTCCCGTTCCTCCATTTAGGTGCCCGAAACTTCAAATGTACCAACAGTTATGTCCTTTAAAACTCGTGTCTTTTCTTGTGTACGAATCTCTATGTCATTATCGCATCGTTAGTCCAATTACAGTCCAATCTGCTTCGTTTCCTTTATCTGAGTCTTTTGCATGATTAGTTATCTTAAGGCCTTCCTGCTCCTCCATTCGGGAGCCCAAAACTTTAAATGTACCAATAATTACGTCCTTTAAAATGCAAGTCTTTTATTGTGTATGAATCCCTATGTCATTGTCGCATCTTGAGTCCGATTACCGTCCGGTAAGCTTCGTATCCTTATTTGAGTCCGTAGAATGATCATCTCTATGTCATTGTCGCATCGTGAGTCCGATTAACGTCCGGCCCGTTTCGTATCCTTTATTTGCGTCAGTTGCATGATGAGACATCTTATGGCCTTCTCGTACCTCTATTTGAATGCCCAAAACTTCAAAGGTACCAATAGTTACGTCCTTTAAAACGCGAGTCTTTTCTTCTCTACGAATCTCTATGTTATTGTCGCATCGTGAGTCCGATTACCATCCGGTCAGCTTCGTATCCTTTATCTGAGTCTGTTGCATGTTCAGATATCTTATGGCCTTCTCGTTCCTCCATTCGGTTGCCCGAAACTTCAAATGTACCGATAGTTACGTCCTTTAAAACTTGAATCTTTTATTGTGTATGAATCTCTATGTCATTGTCGCATCGTGTGTCCGATTACCGTCTGGTCCGCTTCATATCCTTTATTTGAGTCTGTAGCATGATCAGATACCTTATTGCCTTCACGTTCCTCCATTCGAGTGACCGAAACTTCAAATGTACCGAAAGTTACGTCCTTTAAACCTCTGGTGAGTTTCATAGCTAGACTTATTTACCACTTTCCTGATGGAGAACACGAAATAGTTACTTTCTCCTGTTTGATTTTTCAGGTAAAGGTCCTGCTACGCAAGGGACCTTTAAGAAACCGGTTGTGATTGCGAAGAAGGTCACTGAACCTGTCCCGGAGAATGTGGAAGGGACAAACTTGTCCGTGTTGGAGACCATGTCATCCTCTCATGTTGAAGGGGTAATGTTGTCTCCAGAAGCGAGTAAAAAGGCGGAGAAACGTCCATTGATTGAGCCATTGCTTATGGATGTTGATGCTACAAATGTGGTGACGGACGTTTCGCGTGAAGGAAAGGGTACTCAGCTTGACCAACCTCCTGAACCAAGCAAACCGGTCTCCACTGAGGTTCCTGCGGAGAAGGTGTCCGCAGATGTGGTGTTATATTCGTCAACTCCTAAAAGGATTGCAACTGAGACAACTCGGGGGTCAGGGAGAACAGGTGGAAGTAGGGGGAGGGTGGCTCCCCTGGATTATGATCCAAACAGGCCCTATCAACCCCGATGGGACATAAGGCAGACAACTCGTTTTACCAATCCGCTGGACGCGGAAGAGTTTATCGCCTACGCTGTGCCGCCCAGCGAACGGGATTATCAAGATGGCATTGACCGTCGTTCGCTGCTATCTGATATGAGCTTGAACTTAGCTCTTTGCTTCAGTAACTATGGTTCACTGATGCGACGAGAAGAGGAGTTCCAGCGGTCCTGGCAAGCTTTGAAGAGTGCGGAGGATGCACAAAAGAAAAGAGAGGAGGAGTTCCAGCGCGTCCGCGCAGACTCGCGGGCGGAAGTTGAGCAATTGAGGGGTCAACTCCGAACTGCCGAGAGTGAGATCCAAAAGTTGAAGACTGAGAAGGTTGAAGCTGCGAAGCTGTGGAAAGAGTCTTGTGAGCGCACCAACTTAGACCTTGAGCGTGGTCGAAAGGCCGTTGAAAAGTTGAAGAATGATCTTGCCCGAGTGGTTCTCGAGGCAGAGGAGAAACAGAAGGCCCTTGATGCGAAACAAGCTGAACTATCTGACACCGTTATCAAGTTGAAGGATCAGCATGAGGCCCTTGTAACTGCCGCAACGCGGATATCAGAGTTGGAAGAACAGGTGAAGGGCCTTGCTGGTGAGAAGGCACAACTTGATGAAACAAATGCCTTGCTAGATTCCTCACGCGTGCAGCTGGAGGTGAGCCTTCAGCAGACTCAGAATGAACTTCAAAATGCTGTGCAAACTTCTCAAGCTGCTCGTGAACGATTATCCTGGATGATGCAGCATGGTCTTCAAGGGGTAAGATCTCTCTTAATTTCTGTTGTATGTTTTGTTATATTTTCTTTTTCTTAACTGGTTCTTACGTAACCCATAGGTCTTTAAGCGCATATGGAATGAGCCAAAATTTGGCGATGCTGTGGCGAAGATCGGAGCAACATCCTTGCGGAGTGGCTTGCAGCAAGGATTTGCTGAGGGCTATCATCATCATGCTGCTGGCTTAGCTCTCGAAGATGGAGAACATTTTGGTAAGCCTTATGAGGATGAAGCCATTGCTGCGCAAGAGGAGTTCGAGACCCTCACTTTTGACGTCTTCGATGTGGTAGACCAATGCTTGAAGACGGAGGACCCCATTGGGAAGCTTCGCGAGTATTTTGAAGAATCTGACCGCCTTGGTGCGGAATTGGAAGAGAAAGAGTGGAGGGAGGAGGAGGCGCGGAAGGCTGCTGCGCAAGGAGGAGGTGAATCGTCCGCTGCTGGTGCAAGTTCTGGCGCGCTGAACGAAGAAGTTGAAGACGACACTTATATAGATCTCATAGATTATGAGTGATTGTCGTTATCTTCCTTTGTTGTTTTAACTCTTGTTAGCTTGTTGAACAATGATGTGCTCGTTTGTATTCTGCCTTTTCAAATTCTGTTGACTCTTATTTTGCGTGTAAACTTGCATAATGATTGTCTGACGTCAATCTTGAAAAGGATGCCACTTGTGTCAGTATTGCTGACGTCGTCTGACAGTTTTGACGGCGCTCCAATTGATTGATGTGATAGTTGGCATCCCTACTCGAGTATTAACCATTAATGGTAATTAATGGGTTGCCTTGTCCCTCCTATAAAAGGCTAATTGCTGATTTATTTTTGTGTATAACTCCCTTCTTTTTTCTCATCTTCTACCTTCATGGCTTCTCCTCTAAGAATCACAAAGGCTGAAGTTGAGGCACTCCAAGGGATGATGATGTTACCTGATCACCCCCCTATGATCAAAGTACCTCCTACTGCCATGCACCAGTTGGCCACTTACTGTGGCTATCTATTGTTGACTTAAGATCAAGTGAACCAGTCAGGAGAGCAAGGTCCGTCTGGTGTTCCTCTGAAGGTGAAGAAGTTGGATGAGCTTGGTGATGTTCCAAAGACTCCCAAACTTAGGCTTCGTCGAACACCCACCAGTTGGCAGCATGCCACTTAGTAGGAATATTGATGCACAGGGATAGTAACAATGGATTTTTGCTGTTTTTGCTAAGTAGTCAATGATGCATATATTGTACTGATTAGGCCACCCCTTTTGTTTTTTGTTTTGGTTAGTGGCATATTTGTAGTACCAGGGCTTTCTTTGTAATCTAGTTTATGCTTCTTGCTAAATGTAATGCTTTTTTGATCATGATCGTCATTGTATGTAATCCATATTGAAAGAATATAAAGGAAAATGAAAGTTCTCTTTATTGAAACTGAAATGAACGTAGCCATAGGCTGTTTATTACAAATGTGAAATAATGTCTTACAGGTAACAAATGCGCAATTGGGCTGCGTTCCATGTGCGTGGTATTGGGATGCCATCTAAACGCTCCAAAGCATAAGCACCCTTCCCCAATACTTCTTGCACCTTGTATGGTCCTTCCCAGTTTGGCGCAAGCTTGCCTGGCTTCTCCGCGTTGGATGCTTCATTGTTGCGGAAAACATAATCCCCAACGCGGAAAGCCTCTGCCTTGACCTTTGCGTTGTAATATTTTTCGAGCTGTCGCTTGTAGTTAACTTGGTAATGCAATGCTTTGTTTTGGAGCTTGGTAATGCAATGCTTTGTTTTGGAGCTTTCGAGCTTCTGCCTTGTTATCTGGAAGCGTCCCATGCGTGAGGTAAGCCTGGATGGGGGTTATCCAAGATGCTCTGCCGGTCTGAACGACATTTACCTGTTTCTGAGGCACTGATGGATGGTCCAGTACTTCCACCCGTACATCCTTTGCCAAATGGTCAAAAACTGTTGATGCCATCTTACTTAATGCATCCGCTGGCTTGTTTTGACTTCGCTTGATGTGATGGACCTTGCAGTACGCGAAGTCGCGCATGAGAGCTTTAGCTTGCTCCAAGTACAAAATCATAGATGCTTACTCCGTACTTCGTATGGGCCGTCGATGTGGTTGGCCACCAACTGAGAATCGACATGGGCTTCCAAGTGTTGCACACCCATTTTCTTCGCAATGCGCAACCCTGCTAGCAATGCCTCGTACTCCGCTTCATTGTTCGTTGTGGGGAAATCAAGGCGGATTGCATACGTAAAATCCTTCCCATCCGGTGTGATTAAACGCAAACCCGCTCCAGCGCCGTCGTCATTTCATGCCCCATCTGTGTATAGTTCCCATTTCTCCGCTGGTTCAGGAGTGGGAGTAGTGATGTGTGCTTGCTGACATTCAGTTATGCTTTCAGAAGGGACCTCTGCGGCAAAATCTGCGAGTATCTGTCCTTTGAAGGATGTTCTGGATTTGTACTCAATCGTGTGCTCTCCTAGCTCAATGGCCCACTTAGCCAGGCGTCCTGATAGTTCTGGTATGCGCAGGATGTCATTAATGTGGAAGTCCGTTAGGACACTAATGGGATGTCCTTGGAAATATCTCCGCAGTCTCCTTGACGCGTGTACCAATGCTAGCACCAGCTTCTCCATCGTGGAGTATCGAGTCTCCGCGTCAAGCAAAGTTCTACTAACATAATGCACTGGACTTTGAACGCCTTTCCGATCAACCAAGAGGACAGCACCAATTGCTTTTTCCGTTACTGACAAGTACAACGTCAATGGTTCTTTTGGAAATGGTGCTGTGAGTGTAGGCAAGTGACTCAAGCATTCTTTCATTTCTTTAAAGGCAGCCTCGGCCTCTTCCGTCCATTTGAAATTTGACTTCTTGAGGCAACGTTTCAATGTGTTTACGAAAGGGAATGACTTGGACGCATAGTTCGAGAGAAAGCGATTTAGAGCTACTAAGCCTCCCATGAGTGTCTGAACTTCCCGGACGGAAGATGGGGATGGCATGCGCTCAATTGCCTGTACTTTATCGGGATTTGCGCGGAAACCATCTTTGGTTGCGATCACTCCCAAGAATTTGCCTTCTTCCATTCCAAAAGAACATTTACTCGGATTAAGTTTCATTCGGACTGTGCGGAGTTGATCAAAAGTTTTCTGGATATCCAAGAGCATTTGGTCTTCCTCTGTGCTTTTGATGACCAAATCGTCCATGTACACTTCGAGATTGACTCCGATTTGTTTATTGAACACGGTGTCCATCAAACGCTGATATGTAGCTCCTGCGTTCTTTAATCCAAATGGCATCTTGGTATAGCAATAAGTGCCCGTGTCCGTACGGAAGGATGTCTTGTCTTCATCCTCTTTGGCCATTTGAATTTGGTATAAGCGTCAAGAAAACACTTGAATCTGAACGGTGCCAGGGAGTCCACCTTTAAATCAATCTCGGGAAGCGGATAACAGTCTTTCGGACATGCCTTGTTTATGTCTTTGTAATCCACGCACATTCGCCAGCCCCCATTGGACTTCCCAACCATGACCGGGTTAGGAACCCAAGTTTGGTACCTTGTCTTGCGTAGGATGCCTGCGTCCAATAGTTCAGCAACCTGTTCATTCATGGCCTTTGTTTTCTCCGGCCCCATGCTGCGCTTCTTCTGAACGATTGGTTCAACGGACTTGTAAACGTTGAGCTTGTGTTCTGCGATGTGGCGTGGAACGCCAACCATGTCTGCGGGTTGAAACGTAAAAACATCCATATTCTTAGTCAATAGCTGTTTCAAATGCGCACGTATGGTGTCGGAGATTACTGGGCCTATGACAACCGTCTGATCCGGGAATTTTGGGTTAATGACCCATTTTTCGGGATCAGTGCGGTTTGCTGGCTTCATTATCTTGGGAGGCTTGCATGTTTCGGTTGCGTGGCAATTTTTGTTTCCACGTATGAAGGCCACACCTCCACGCGTTGGGAAACCAACCATCTGGTGCGGTGTGGACGCGTTGCAGTTAAACTTAGCCAATCCTTCCCTTCCAATGAGGACATCATGCGATGAGTTCACTGGTAGGACCATGAAATCGCAAATCTCCGTTCGGGAGAGTTGTCCGTCTGTCCATGTGACGGGGAGTGTGAGTATACCCAGGGGAATGATCACCTCGTGGATGAATCCGGATATCGGCTCTGTGGTTGGAATGAGCTTTTCCTTATCCTCGGCATCTAGCTGATCGAAACACTGTTTGTACATGATGTCAGTACTGCTCCCGTTATCCAGGAACATATATCTTGTGCGGTAATGCCCTATGACTCCCGTTATGATCAGCGGTGTTGTGGAGGACGCTCCTCCTTTGACGCGCGGCATGATGACAGGTGCCTCTTTCCAGGAATCATCTTGGGCGATGGAATAAGATCTCTTCCGTTGACTCCTGTTGTGAGTCATGTAACAGTGGTGACGATCTGAGCGCTGCACGTGATGCGCGTTAAGGTTCTTGATCTTCTTATGATTGGGATCAGCCTCCCCCTGCGAGTCCCTCGGTTTCTTCCGCATATTCTTTACTAAGTGAGAGAGCTGACCCGACATGATTGCGTTCTCAATCTCCATCTTTAGGCTATAACAGTTGTCCGTTAGATGGCCATAATCTTCATGGTATTCACAGTACTTTGATGTGTCTACATTTCTTCGGTCTTGCTTTAATTCCCTGGGCTTGGGAAAGTGGACTTGCTCGGTTTTCAGGACTTCCGAAGGTGTTTTGGACAGTGGGGTCCAATCATAATTCTTCTTGCTCGGTGGCCTTGAATCACGCGGGTGCTTGTTGTTGAGATAGTGCCGCGCATCTTGCCCTGAGGAATATTTCCCCTCATCTGCTGCACCCGAGATTCTAGACCACACGGACTGTTTCCCTTTCCCTTTGTCGTGCGTGTTTGCACTTTGGTTACCATTGTGATGAAAATTCTTCGAGCGCGTAAACGAGCGCTCCGATGATGCATATACCTTCGCGGCTTCTATGAGTTCATCCCATGCTTCGGGCACGCCTTCCTTCCCGGTTAGGCACCTCATGAGGTCATCATTCCGCACTCCGTGAATGAATGCGGCCCTGGTAAGCTCTTCGCCACACCCCAGTTGTAGGGCTTCCTTGTTATAGCGAATGATATAGTCTTCCAGGCTCTCATTATCTTTCCAGGAACACAGCAAAATTTGAGCCTTATCTTTCTTGTGCTTCTGAAGATGGGAGAAATGATTCTTGAATTTCTTTATCAAATCGTCAAAGTCTACAAGACTTCCTACCGGTAAACTTTCATACCAGACCCTTGCCGCTCCCGTTAGGGTTTGGACAAACAGGTGGCACCAAGCTTGAACCGGCCACGACTTAGAACTTCCCGCGCAGTCTAATGCGTGCAGATGATCGTCTGGATCACGTAGGCCATCATATTTTCCAGTTGTGTTTGGCAACTTGCATTCGACTGGCATGGGTGCCAGCGCGATTCTTGCGCAAAACTTGGATCTTTCCGCAAATGATTTTGGACGATATGGCTTGTTAAGGTCATCATCTGGGTTGGCCTGGTTGCTGGCTACGGACTTAGAACGCGGCTTCCAAGTTGGATCAGAATTAATCTCATTTTCTGACTCATAGCCATCGGGTTCCCCGTTCAGGTTGACGTGGTCCTGAACGTGAGTATTCCTACCACGTTCTCCACCACGTACCGCCTGACGAGGTTTGGCTGTAGGACGAACAACAGGCTGTTCGTCGTCTTGAGAGTCTTCTTCAGTGTCGAAACTCAAAGTTTTTCTTGACTCCAACCTGGCCTTTGCTATCAGCTTCCTTTGGTATTCTGCTATTGTCTTAGCACTTTCTTGGGCCAGCCACTCATCCAAGTCTTCCACAAGCTCTTCAGTTGTTTTCTTTTGTGCTGCTAACGCCGCTTTTCTTGATGCAAACAGTTGAAAATTCGTAGCAGCCTGCTTCTGATTCACATTCTTAGTCACCGTCGTTGGTGCTCCTGTGTCTTGATTCAATTGTACTCCATCATCAACAGTGATGGGGTCGGCACGTTGTTCGGCTCCAGAATCCATTGGCACTAGTTTGAAAGATTAGTAGACCGTAAGTGATGGCGCCAATGAAGCTTCTCCAGAATACAACCCCGCGGAATGACTCTCCGCGCAGAAAGGAAGCTTCTCCAGCAAGCAAAGCGACAACGACTCTCATACAATCACGGAGTGATGCCCGCGCGCGTGAGCGGTAAAAGCGGTAATCGTTCCATGTTTCCTTATTTATAGTTATCTCTTAACTACTTTACTAATATAGTCCTTGGGTAGTGGAGACAACCCTAATCGGGCCTGGCCCATTACGATTAGGGTTTCGGGTAATGGTGGCATACGTCCACCTCTATATAAGGGATCATATCCCTAATAGAGAGGACACTTTTGGCTAACCTAAGAGCTATCATACTTGATAGTATCCCCATTCACCCACGTTTTTGTTATAAACTACTACCTTGTGTAGTCGTCTCCCTACCCACTTAATCTTTACTTGCAGGTTACTCCAATCCAGGAAGTGCTAGTGAAGGATCAATCCTGTAGTAGCATCTAGTCTATCATCCCTACAAGGAGGTTAGACTATTTGTTTCTTCAATTTCTCTCTTGCCATATAAAATACACCATGGCAGCCAAGACAAGCCTCTGAATAATACTTTTAGCAGACCTCCATAACTGAGTAGAGGACAAAATTTGCACACACTCCAACAGCCTAGCAAGAACATCCTCCAGCCCAGCCATCCCCTTCATTCCTTCCCAAACCAATGCTGAATAAGGACACTCAAAAAACAAATGTGAATGACTATCTCTTGTTTCCCCACAAAAAGCACATAATAGGTTGTCCCTGGCATCCCAACTCAACAACCTATCCTAAGTAAGGAGCTTTGATGGCAAGCCAGCCATAGAATAAAAGCATGCCTAGGGATAGATTGGCTAAACCACACCACTTTAGCCCATGGGACCTCATCCCTATGCAGACTCAAGTCCTTAAAAACAACCTTAGTTTCAAAAGACACCAGAGTTTCTTCCTTGGTCTTCCAAAAGACACTATCCTTCTTCCCTTCTATCAGTAAAGGAGGTCTCATCTGGGAAAGACAAGGATATTTGCTATTCCACTCCTCTGGCCATACCCAATTTCCATTACTAATGACATCAGCAACTGTGGAGGTAAGAGACAGACCACTCCTATAAATATCCCTAGGAGAAATAAAAGAGCACAAAGGACTTAAGGGGCACCAATTATCATACCAGACAGAAGTAGAATGACCATCCCCTATACTTTTCAAACAATGAGCCCAAATAACTTCCCTATTTTTCAAAAGACTTTTCCAGCTCCAACTAGCCTCACCCTTTTTAAAAAAGCCCCAAAAACTCAACCCTTTTAATCTAAACAATCTAATCCACTTAGTCCATATAGTATCCTTCCCTGAAATTAAATTCCAGATATGTTTTGCCAAAAGAGCTTTATTCTGGACTTTTAAAGACTTAATACCAAGTCCCCCTGGCTCTTAGGACAACACACAGAATCCCAGGACACTCTAACCTTTCCCTTAGCAGAATCAGATTGGGTCCATAAAAACCTATTCATGATCCTCTCAATATCCTCTATGACACCACTAGGCAATAAGAACACAGAAGCCCAATAAATGTGCATAGAAGACAAAACAGACTTTATTAGCTGTAACCTCCCAGCAAAAGAAAGGGATTTATTCTTCCAGTCATCCACCCTTTTCCTCACTTTCTCCGCTAGAACTGAACAGTCCCTAGAATACAACTTTTTTGACAGTAATGGAACTCCTATGTATCTCACAGGAAGAACAGATACTGAGCTAAACTCCTCCAAAGCCTCCTTTACCACCCTCACAGAAGCAGCATCAGCATAAGAAAAAACCAATAGGTCATCTGCAAAACAAACATGAGTCAAATTTAATTCCTTACAACACCAATGGTATTTAAAATTTCCACTCTCAGCAATTCTTCTATCAAAGATAAGCTTTAGAACCTGCATCACAATGGTAAATAAATAAGGAGACATAGGATCTCCCTGTCTTAAACCTCTCTTACCCTTGAAATATCCAAACATCTCACCATTAACATTAATAGAGTATGCAGCAGATCTGATGCATGTCATACTCCATGCAATCATACAAGGGTGAAAACCAAAGTTCACCAAACTGGCCTCCAAAAAATCATGTTTAACAGTATCATAAGCCTTCTGAAGATCAATCTTCAAGGCAACCCTAGGGGCTCTAACCTTCCTATGATAATTCCTAAGAGGCTCCTGGGTAAGTAAAATGTTATCACTAATCTGCCTACCTAGAATAAAGGCACTTTGACACTCATTAACAATTAAATCCAAAGAACCCTTAATCCTCTCACAAATGATCTTAGTTATGCACTTATAAAGCACATTACAACAAGCTATGGGTCTGAATTCAGTAACACTCCTAGGATTGGAGCATTTAGGGACCAAGGAGATAATGGTAGCATTCACCTCCTTCAATAACTTCCCATTATAGAAAAATTCCTTAATAGCACAACACACTTCATTCCCAATGACAGGCCAGGCAGATCTAAAAAACTTAGAGGAATACCCATCAGGCCCAGGGGCTTTATCAATATCAATATCAAAAATAGCCTTCCTAATTTCTTCATTGGATACCTCCCTAACCATCTGATCAGCCACCTCTCTTGGCAACTTAGCAGCAAAGAGAGCACTAGGATCCCTTATAGCTAAAACCTCACTATTACTCCCCATAAACCCTTCAAAATGTCTCACAAAGGCATTACCAACCTCCTCCCCCTCAAAAAAAGACCCATCCTTATCCAGGACAGAGTTGATCCTATTCCTACTCAACCTACCTTTGATGGCCTTATGAAAATAAGAAGTATTCTGATCCCCAACCCTTAACCACTCAACCTTAGCCTTCTGTTTTAGGAATAGCTCTTCATCCAAAGAGGCTTTTTTGAGGGCATTGACCAGGATAACCTCCTCCTCTCTCAGCTCAGAATTGTGAGGATCATCCACAACAGCAGATTGAACTTTACCTAATTCCAAAGAAATGGTCTTAACCTTCTCAGTAAGATCCCCCTGCATCCTTCCAAGCTTCCTGAGAGGCTTTTTCAGCTTCTTTAGCTTAGACACAACAGAAAACATAGCACAACCCTGCCCAGAACACTTCCAGTTAGATTCAACAATAGGTAAAAATTGAGGCTTACCTGCAAGATGATTCATAAACTTGAAAGTCTTTGGTTTCCAAGGCTTCTGGCCCTTCAAGGAAATAAAACCAGGGGCATGATCATAATGAAAGAAAGGAAGAAAAGAAGCAGCCATATCTGAAAAAATATTTAAAAATGAGTTATTGCTCATTATTCTATCCAATTTCTTTAGCAACCCAGTAGTTTTCCCCGTACACTTGTTCCAAGTAAACTTCAACCCTGAAGAAGGGACATCACCCACACCTATATTCTGACAGCACTCCCTGGAATCTAAAATAGCAGAAGTCACATCAGAACACCCCATAGACCTCTCAGAAGGATCCAGAATGACATTAAAGTCACCCATTATAAGCCAAGGATCATCCTGAGTAGAATATCCAAATTTTTGCAAATCCTGCCATAGCACTTTCCTTTGAAAAATTCCTGGTTGACCCATATAAGAAAGAGCAGAAAAAATTGGGAGAACCATTCAAAGGTTTGACTAAACAATGAATGACCAGAGAAGTAACTTCAATGATCATAACATCAACAATATTAGGCTTCCAACCTATAAGGACTCTAACCCAACTAGCACAGTATTCCTTATTAGAAAACCATTGCCAGCCATTCAAAACCCTATTACACACCTGCCCAAGATTTTGACCTTTGACATGAGTTTCCAACAAACAACATAAACTAATTTCCCTATCATTCAACACATTCATAACCTGGTTCTGATTGGAATGCTTCATCAAACCTCTAACATTCCAAGATAGAATATTAAGATTTTGAGCAATCATTGAGAACCAGATTTAACAGAAGAGGAGGACAATACCTGACCCACCTCTGAATGAACACCTTCATCAAGCTTCATGAATTTAGCAGTGTCATCATCCTCAGAGAGCACCTCATTATTCTCAGTCTCCAAAACATCCTCATTATCAGATTCTAGAACAATATCTTCCACTTCATCATAATCCATACCCTCAGGAAAATCATACTTCTGACACATCAGGAAGAAATATTTAGTTTGGACCACATCCCATTCCAAAACTTGCTCTCTAGAAAGGATAACTCTGCAATTAATATAAAACTTAACATCCTCAATCTGCTGTGGAGTTAAGTCAAAAGAATAGTCCTCAATAACAGCATCTCTAACCAAACTAGAGCCAGGGGTATAGGGCTTGGCAGGGACACCATTGTGAGGAGGACAATCAGAAGGCTGATAAAGAGGGGCATTAAAAGGATTGGGGGAGGAACAGTAAGGGCAGAAGTGGACACAGATTTAGTTTCAGGTTGTTTAACAGGAGAAGGTTTAGAAGGTTTAGATGTTTTAGGTGAGGGGGGTTTAGTAGGCTTAACAGGGAAAGGTTTAGAAGATTTAGAAGTGGAAACAGAAGCAACATTACCAGCTTCAAGACCATTGCCTTCATCAACCATATTCTCATCATCCAAAATACTAAAACTATTCTTGACCTCAATACGTTTAGCCACAAGATTAGTTTTCTTCCCTTTAATACCATCAGTTCTTATTTGAAAGACTTGCTTCCCCTTCCTAACTTCATTACCAATGCCCTCCTTCCCATCCTTTTTAACCCCAGAAGAAGATGCACCATTAGAATCCTTCCTGACTTGATCCTTCTGAAGATCATACTCCATAGCAGCTTGATTCATTTTGAAGCTCTTAATCCTATCCTGAAGTTTAGCCTCCTTTTCCTCCTTGTTACCCTTAAACATATTTCTTTGCCTCAAATTACCTCCTCCATAAGCCCCACTACCATTCCTTTAAAACTACAAATTTACCGATAGTTACGTCCTTTAAAACGCGAGCCTTTTCTTCTGTACGAATCTCTATGTCATTGTCGCATCGTGAGTCCGAGTACCATCTGAACAGCTTCGTATCCTTTATCTGAGTCTGTTGCATGATAAGATATCTTATGGCCTTCCCGTTCTTCCATTTAGTTGCCCGAAAATTCAAATGTACCGATAGTTACGTTCTTTAAAACTTGAGTCTTTTCTTGTGTACGAATCTCTATGTCGTTGTCGTATCGTGAGTCCGATTAACGTCCGGTCTGCTTCGTAACCTTTATCTGAGTCTGTTGCGTGATTAGATATATTCTGGCCTTCCCGTTCCTCCATTCGGGTGCCCGAAACTTCAATTGTACCGATAGTTATGTCCTTTAAAACTTGAGTCTTTTCTTGTGTACGAATCTCTATGTCATTGTCGCATCGTGAGTCCGATTACCATCCGGTCAGCTTCCTATCCTTTATCTGAGTCTGTTGCATGATCAGATATCTTATGGCATTCCCGTTCCTCCATTCGGGTGCCCAAAACTTCAAATGTACAGAAAGTTGTGTCCTTTAAAACGCGAGTCTTTTCTTCTGTACGAATCCCTATGTCGTTGTCGCATCGTGAGTCCGATTACCATCCGGTCAACTTGGTATGCTTTATCTGAGTCTGTTGCATGATCAGATATCTTATGGCCTTCCCGTTCCTCCATTCGGGTGCCTGAAACTTCAAATGTTCCGATAGTTACGTCTTTTAAAACTCTACTCTTTGCTTGTGTACGAATCTCTATGTTATTGTTGCATCGTGAGTCCGATTACCATCTGCTTAGCTTCGTATCCTTTATCTGAGTCTGTTACGGCAACAGATATCTTATGGCCTTCACGGTCCTCCATTCGGGTGCCCGAAACTTCAAATGTACCAATAGTTACGTTCTTTAAAACTTGAGTCTTTTCTTGTGTACGAATCTCTATTTCATTGTCGCATCGTGAGTCCGATTACCGTCCGGTATGATTCTTAACCTTTATCTGAGGCTGTTGCATGATCAGATATCTTATGGCCTTTCCGTTCCTCCATTCGGGTGCCCAAAACTTCAAATGTACCGATACTTACGTCCTTTAGAACACGAGTCTTTTCTTCTGTACGAATCTCTATGTCATTCTCGCATCGTGAGTCCGATTACCATCCGGTCAGCTTGGTATCCTTTATCTTAGTCTGTTGCATGATCAGATATCTTATGGCCTTCCCGTTCCTCCATTCGGGTCCCCGAAACTTCAAATGTACCGATAGTTACGTCTTTTAAAACTTGAGTCTTTTCTTGTGTACGAATCTCTATGTCATTGTAGCATCGTGAGTCCGATTACCATCCGCTCAGCTTCATATCCTTTATCTGAGTATGTTGCATGATCAGATATCTTATGGCCTTGCCGTTTTTCCATTCGGGTGCCCGAAACTTCAAATGTACCGATAGTTATGTCCTTTAAAACTTGATTCGTTTCTTGTGTACGAATCTCTATGTCACTGTCGCATCGTGGGTCCGATTACCGTCCGGCTGCTTCGTATCCTTTATCTGAGTGTGTAGCATGATTATATATATTATGGCCTTCACGTTCCTCCATTCGGGTGCCCGAAACTTCAAATGTACCGATAGTTACATCATTTAAAACTTGAGTCTTTTCTTGTGTACGAATCTCTATGTCATTGTCGCATCGTCAGTCAGATTACCGTTCGGTCAGCTTCGTATCCTTTATCTGAGTCTGTTGCATGATCAGATATCTTATGGCCTTTCCGTTCCTCCATTCGGGTGCCTGAAACTTCAAATGTACCGATAATTACGTCCTTTAAAACTTGAGTCTTTTCTTGTGTACGAATCTCTATGTCATTGTCGCATCGGGAGTCCGATTACCATCCGGTCAGCTTTGTATCCTTTATCTGAGTCTGTTGCATGATCAGATATCTTATGGCCTTCCCGTTCCTCCATTCGGGTGCCCAAAACTTCAAATGTACAGAAAGTTGTGTCCTTTAAAACGCGAGTCTTTTCTTCTGTACGAATCCCTATGTCGTTGTCGCATCGTGAGTCCGATTACCATCCGGTCAACTTGGTATGCTTTATCAGAGTCTGTTGCATGATCAGATATCTTATGGCCTTCCCGTTCCTCCATTCGGGTGCCTGAAACTTCAAATGTTCCGATAGTTACGTCTTTTAAAACTCTACTCTTTGCTTGTGTACGAATCTCTATGTTATTGTTGCATCGTGAGTCCGATTACCATCTGCTTAGCTTCGTATCCTTTATCTGAGTCTGTTACGGCAACAGATATCTTATGGCCTTCACGGTCCTCCATTCGGGTGCCCGAAACTTCAAATGTACCAATAGTTACGTTCTTTAAAACTTGAGTCTTTTCTTGTGTACGAATCTCTATGTCATTGTCGCATCGTGAGTCCGATTACCGTCCGGTATGATTCTTAACCTTTATCTGAGGCTGTTGCATGATCAGATATCTTATGGCCTTTCCGTTCCTCCATTCGGGTGCCCAAAACCTCAAATGTACCGATGATACGTCCTTTAGAACACGAGTCTTTTCTTCTGTACGAATCTCTATGTCATTCTCGCATCGTGAGTCCGATTACCATCCGGTCAGCTTGGTATCCTTTATCTTAGTCTGTTGCATGATCAGATATCTTATGGCCTTCCCGTTCCTCCATTCGGGTCCCCGAAACTTCAAATGTACCGATAGTTACGTCTTTTAAAACTTGAGTCTTTTCTTGTGTACGAATCTCTATGTCATTGTAGCATCGTGAGTCCGATTACCATCCGCTCAGCTTCATATCCTTTATCTGAGTCTGTTGCATGATCAGATATCTTATGGCCTTGCCGTTTTTCCATTCGGGTGCCCGAAACTTCAAATGTACCGATAGTTATGTCCTTTAAAACTTGATTCGTTTCTTGTGTACGAATCTCTATGTCACTGTCGCATCGTGGGTCCGATTACCGTCCGGTCAGCTTCGTATCCTTTATCTGAGTGTGTAGCATGATTATATATATTATGGCCTTCACGTTCCTCCATTCGGGTGCCCGAAACATCAAATGTACCGATAGTTACATCATTTAAAACTTGAGTCTTTTCTTGTCTACGAATCTCTATGTCATTGTCGCATCGTCAGTCAGATTACCATTCGGTCAGCTTCGTATCCTTTATCTGAGTCTGTTGCATGATCAGATATCTTATGGCCTTTCCGTTCCTCCATTCGGGTGCCTGAAACTTCAAATGTACCGATAATTACGTCCTTTAAAACTTGAGTCTTTTCTTGTGTACGAATCTCTATGTCATTGTCGCATCGGGAGTCCGATTACCATCCGGTCAGCTTTGTATCCTTTATCTGAGTCTGTTGCATGATCAGATATCTTATGGCCTTCCCGTTCCTCCATTCGGGTGCCCAAAACTTCAAATGTACAGAAAGTTGTGTACTTTAAAACGCGAGTCTTTTCTTCTGTACGAATCCCTATGTCGTTGTCGCATCGTGAGTCCGATTACCATCCGGTCAACTTGGTATGCTTTATCTGAGTCTGTTGTATGATCAGATATCTTATGGCCTTCCCGTTCCTCCATTCGGGTGCCTGAAACTTCAAATGTTCCGATAGTTACGTCTTTTAAAACTCTACTCTTTGCTTGTGTACGAATCTCTATGTTATTGTTGCATCGTGAGTCCGATTACCGTCTGCTTAGCTTCGTATCCTTTATCTGAGTCTGTTACGGCAGCAGATATCTTATGGCCTTCACGTTCCTCCATTCGGGTGCCCGAAACTTCAAATGTACCGATAGTTACGTTCTTTAAAACTTGAGTCTTTTCTTGTGTACGAATCTCTATGTCATTGTCGCATCGTCAGTCAGATTACCGTTCGGTCAGCTTCGTATCCTTTATCTGAGTCTGTTGCATGATCAGATATCTTAGGGCCTTTCCGTTCCTCCATTCGGGTGCCTGAAACTTCAAATGTACCGATAATTACGTCATTTAAAACTTGAGTCTTTTCTTGTGTACGAATCTCTATGTCATTGTCGCATCGGGAGTCCGATTACCATCCGATCAGCTTTGTATCCTTTATCTGAGTCTGTTGCATCATCAGATATCTTATGGCCTTCCCGTTCCTCCATTCGGGTGCCCAAAACTTCAAATGTACAGAAAGTTGTGTCCTTTAAAACGCGAGTCTTTTCTTCTGTACGAATCCCTATGTCGTTGTCGCATCGTGAGTCCGATTACCATCCGGTCAACTTGGTATGCTTTATCTGAGTCTGTTGCATGATCAGATATCTTATGGCCTTCCCGTTCCTCCATTCAGGTGCCTGAAACTTCAAATGTTCCGATAGTTACGTCTTTTAAAACTCTACTCTTTGCTTGCGTACGAATCTCTATGTTATTGTTGCATCGTGAGTCCGGTTACCATCTGCTTTGCTTCGTATCCTTTATCTGAGTCTGTTACGGCAGCAGATATCTTATGGCCTTCACGTTCCTCTATTCGGGTGCCCGAAACTTCAAATGTACCGATAGTTACGTTCTTTAAAACTTGAGTCTTTTCTTGTGTGCGAATCTCTATGTCATTGTCGCATCGTGAGTCCGATTAATGTCCGGTATGATTCTTTACCTTTATCTGAGGCTGTTGCATGATCAGATATCTTATGGCCTTTCCGTTCCTCCATTCGGGTGCCCGAAACTTCAATTGTACCGATAGTTATGTCCTTTAAAACTTGAGTCTTTTCTTGTGTACGAATCTCTATGTCATTGTCGCATCGTGAGTCCGATTACCGTCCGGTATGATTCTTAACCTTTATCTGAGGCTGTTGCATGATCAGATATCTTATGGCCTTTCCGTTCCTCCATTCGGGTGCCCAAAACTTCAAATGTACCGATACTTACGTCCTTTAGAACACGAGTCTTTTCTTCTGTACGAATCTCTATGTCATTCTCGCATCGTGAGTCCGATTACCATCCGGTCAGCTTGGTATCCTTTATCTTAGTCTGTTGCATGATCAGATATCTTATGGCCTTCCCGTTCCTCCATTCGGGTCCCCGAAACTTCAAATGTACCGATAGTTACGTCTTTTAAAACTCGAGTCTTTTCTTGTGTACGAATCTCTATGTCATTGTAGCATCGTGAGTCCGATTACCATCAGCTCAGCTTCTTATCCTTTATCTGAGTCTGTTGCATGATCAGATATCTTATGGCCTACCCGTTCTTCCATTCGAGTGCCCGAAACTTCAAATGTACCGATAGTTATGTCCTTTAAAACTCGATTCTTTTCTTGTGTACGAATCTCTATGTCCTTGTCGCATCGTGAGTCCGATTACCGTCCGGTCCGCTTCGTATCCTTTATTTGAGTCTGTTGCATGATCAGATATCTTATGGCCTTCACGTTCGTCCATTCGTGTGCCCGAAACTACAAATGTACCGATAGTTACGTCTCTTAAAACTCGAGTCTTTTCTTGTGTACGAATCTCTATGTCATTGTAGCATCGTGACTCCGATTACCATCCGCTCAGCTTCATATCCTTTATATGAGTCTGTTGCATGATCAGATATCTTATGGCCTTGCCGTTTTTCCATTCGGGTGCCTGAAACTTCAAATGTACCGATAGTTATGTCCTTTAAAACTTGATTCGTTTCTTGTGTACGAATCTCTATGTCACTGTCGCATCGTGGGTCCGATTACTGTCCGGTCTGCTTCGTATCCTTTATCTGAGTCTGTAGCATGATTATATATATTATGGCCTTCACGTTCCTCCATTCGGGTGCCCGAAACTTCAAATGTACCGATAGTTACATCATTTAAAACTTGAGTCTTTTCTTGTGTACGAATCTCTATGTCATTGTCGCATCGTCAGTCAGATTACCGTCCGGTCAGCTTCGTATCCTTTATCTGAGTCTGTTGCATGATCAGATATCTTATGGCCTTTCCGTTCCTCCATTCGGGTGCCTGAAACTTCAAATGTACCGATAGTTACGTCCTTTAAAACTTGAGTCTTTTCTTGTGTACGAATCTCTATGTCCTTGTCGCATCGTGAGTCCGATTACCGTCCGGTCCGCTTCATATCCTTTATCTGAGTCTGTTGCATGATCAGATATCTTATGGCCTTGCCGTTTTTCCATTCGGGTGCCCGAAACTTCAAATGTACCGATAGTTATGTCCTTTAAAACTCGATTCTTTTCTTGTGTACGAATCTCTATGTTCTTGTCGCATCGTGAGTCCGATTACCGTCCGGTCCGCTTCGTATCCTTTATTTGAGTCTGTTGCATGATCAGATATCTTATGGCCTTCACGTTCGTCCATTCGTGTGCCCGAAACTACAAATGTACCGATAGTTACGTCTCTTAAAACTCGAGTCTTTTCTTGTGTACGAATCTCTATGTCATTGTAGCATCGTGAGTCCGATTACCATCCGCTCAGCTTCATATCCTTTATCTGAGTCTGTTGCATGATCAGATATCTTATGGCCTTGCCGTTTTTCCATTCGGGTGCCCGAAACTTCAAATGTACCGATAGTTATGTCCTTTAAAACTTGAGTCTTTTCTTGTGTACGAATCTCTATGTCATTGTCGCATCGTCAGTCAGATTACCGTCCGGTCAGCTTTGTATCCTTTATCTGAGTCTGTTGCATGATCAGATATCTTATGGCCTTCACGTTCTACCATTCGGGTGCCCGAAACTTCAAATGTACGGATAGTTATGTCCTTTAAAACTCGAGTCTTTTCTTGTGTACGAATCTCTATGTCATTGTCGCATCGTGAGTCCGATTACCGTCCAGTCCTCTTCGTATCCTTTATTTGAGTTTGTAGCTTGATCAGATATCTTATGGCCTTCACGTTCCTCCATTCGGGTGCCCGAAACTTCAAATGTACCGATAGTTACGTTCTTTAAAACTTGAGTCTTTTCTTGTGTACGAATCTCTATGTCATTGTCGCATCGTGAGTCCGATTACCGTCCAGTCCTCTTCGTATCCTTTATTTGAGTCTGTAGCATGATCAGATATCTTATGGCCTTCACGTTCCTCCATTCAGGTGCCCGAAACTTCAAATGTACCGATAGTTACGTTCTTTAAAACTTGAGTCTTTTCTTGTGTGCGAATCTCTATGTCATTGTCGCATCGTGAGTCCGATTAATGTCCGGTATGATTCTTTACCTTTATCTGAGGCTGTTGCATGATCAAATATCTTATGGCCTTCCCGTTCCTCCAATCGGGTGCCCAAAACTTCAAATGTACCGATACTTACGTCCTTTAGAACACGAGTCTTTTCTTCTGTACGAATCTATATGTCATTGTCGCATCGTGAGTCCGATTACCATCCGGTCAGCTTGGTATCCTTTATCTGAGTCTGTTGCATGATCAGATATCTTATGGCCTTCCCGTTCCTCCATTCGGGTCCCCGGCACTTCAAATGTACCGATAGTTACGTCTTTTAAAACTCGAGTCTTTTCTTTTGTACGAATCTCTATGTCATTGTAGCATCGTGAGTCCGATTACCATCCTGTCCGCTTCGTATCCTTTATTTTAGTCTGTAGCATGATCAGATATCTTATGGCCTTCCCGTTCTTCCATTAGGGTGCCCGAAACTTCAAATGTACCGATAGTTATGTCCTTAAAACTCGATTCTTTTCTTGTGTACGAATCTCTATGTCACTGTCGCATCGTGAGTCCTATTAGCATCCAGTTAGCCTCGTATCCTTTATCTGAGTCTGTTGCATGATCAGATACTTAATGGCTTTCCCGTTCGTCCATTCGGGTGCCCGAAACTACAAATGTACCGATTGTTATGTCCTTTAAAACTCGATTCTTTTCTTGTGTACGAATCTCTATGTCACTGTCGCATCGTAAGTCCGATTAGCGTCCAATTAGCCTCGTATCCTTTATCTGATTCTGTTGCATGATTAGATACTTAATGGCCTTCCCGTTGGTCCATTTGTGTGCCCGAACCTACAAATGTACCAATTGAATTGTCCTTTAAAACTCGAGTCGTTTTTTGTGTACGAATCTCTATGTCATTGTTGCATCGTTAGTCCGATTTCCATCCGGTCAGCTTCGTATCCATTATCTGAGTCTGTTGCATGATCAGATATCTTATGGCCTTCCCGTTCCTCCATTCAGGTACCCGAAACATCAAATGTACCGATAGATACGTCTTTTAAAACTCTAGTCTTTGCTTGTGTACGAATCTCTATGTCATTGTTGCATCGTGAGTCCGATTACCATCTGCTCAGCTTTGTATCCTTTATCTGAGTCTGTTGCGGTAGCAGATATCTTATGGCCTTCCCATTCTTCCATTCTGGTGCCCGAAACTCCAAATGTACGGATAGTTATGTCCTTTAAAACTCTAGTCTTTTCTTGTGTACGAATCTCTATGTCATTGTCGCATCGTGCGTCCGATTACCGTCCGGTCCGCTTCGTATCCTTTATTTGAGTCTGTAGCATGATGAGATATCTTATGGCCTTAACGTTCATCCATTTGGGTGCCCGAAACATCAAATGTACCGATAGTTACGTCCTTTAAAACTTGAATAATTTCTGGTGTACGAATCTCTATGTCACTGTCGCATCGTGAGTCCGATTTCCCTCCGGTCCGCTTCGTATCCTTTATTTGAGTCTGTAGCATGATCAGAAATCTTTTGGCCTTCCCGTTCCTCCATTCGGGTGCCCAAAACTTTAAATGTACCGATAGTTACATCTTTCAAAACTCGTGTCTTTTCTTGTGTACGAATCTCTATGTCATTGTTGCATCGTGAGTCCGATTACCATCTGCTCAGCTTCGTATCCTTTATCTGAATCTGTTGCGGTAGCAGATATCTTATGGCCTTCCCGTTCTTCCATTTGGGTGCCCGAAACTTCAAATGTACGGATAGTTATGTCCTTTAAAACTCGAGTCTTTTCTTGTGTACGAATCTCTATGTCATTGTCGCATCGTGAGTCCGATTACCTCCGGTCCGCTTCGTATCCTTTATTTGAGTCTGTAGCATGATCAGATATCTTATGGCCTTCCCGTTCCTCCATTCAGGTCCCCGAAACTCCAAATGTACCGATAGTTACATCTTTTAAACTCGAGTCTTTTCTTTTGTACGAATCTCAATGTCATTGTCGCATCGTGAGTCCGATTACCATCTGGTCAGCTTGGTATCCTTTATCTGAGTCTGTTGCATGATCAGATATCTTATGGCCTTCCCGTTCCTCCATTCGGGTCCCCGAAACTTCAAATGTACCGATAGTTACGTCTTTTAAAACTCGAGTCTTTTCTTGTGTACGAATCTCTATGTCATTGTCGCATCGTGAGTCCGATTACTATCCGGGGACCCTAATTTTATACACCTAAGGGAACGGCATCCCGGGACATACCCCAAGGACCAAAACCCGATCCCAAGCCATGGTCTAACAATGGGACTATCCAAACGTCCCGACCATGAGCTCAACTATACAATCAAAACAAAACAAAACAAAAAAACCACACAGCTAGAGACCCAGCCACAACCGGCTAAAGTCTAAACCTATCAAGTCCAAACAAAGAAACAACCAAAACAAAACAAACAACTACAAGTCAAAGCAAACAAAACAGCATCCATCTTTAAATCTTCAAAAAAACTCCAGCAGCCAAACTGCAAGTCTTCAAGAAATTCCAGCAGCCACAATCCACATCCTTCATCAGCCATCCATCAGCAACATACAGCATCAGAACAACCCAATACCTACAAACTGACCCATAATACCACTCACCCATCTGACCCATTAACATTAACACAATCATACCACCCCAATTCCTGGATCAAAAGGGAACCATATATCATCCTGCTGCCCAATACAGAAATCCCACCAATATAATCCACACTCTAACCCATTATATCTAATAATGAGTCTTATAGCAATATCCAACCATACCATCAGAATCAACAACCAGCAGCCTCCCAACCATCCATAATCATTCCACCAATAACAAACAACATTAAGATAAAGGGACCTCCACTCCATGTTTACTGATTTCAAAATTCCACACTGCAGCAGCCAATCTAGCCTGCACTCCATCTTTAACCTTTATACTCTTCATTTTTAAGGTGATCACCTCCTGAATTAATCCACACACAATCTTAGCATTCCTTCTCTTTTTGCTAAAAATTATTTGGTTCCTCTCCTGCCAAACAAAGTAAACAGCAGCAGCAATAACCAACTTCTGAATAGTACCCCAAATCCCCTTACTAGCCTTTCCCTTTTCCACAAAATCAACTATCCCATCCCACTCATCAGGAATATCTCTAAATCTAGCAAGTTCCCTCAATTTCCACCATATACCTCTAGCATATTCACACTTAAAGAAAAGGTGCTGATGACTATCAGGTTCCTTTCCACATAAACTGCAAGAAAGATTAACATCTTGTTTCCAACATGCTATCTTATCTTGAGTAGGCAGTCTACTTTTAAAAGCCAACCAAGTTATGAAAGTATGCCTAGGGATGCTACTTCCAAACCATACAAAGTTATGCCAACCCACTTCATTACTCTAACTATATCATCATAAACAGCTTTAGATGAAAAAGGAACAGATTTACCTCTTTTGTTTAGCCAACAGAATTCATCAGCTTTCCCAGCAACAATGATAGGCAAGTAATCTCTAAAAAACATAGGGTATTTCTCCCTCCATTCCTCAGGAACTATCCATCCATCAGCCCCAATCAGATCAGCAATCTTATTTTTTAAGTCAAAACCAGCAGCTCTAATTTCCCTTCTATTAATGTGATCTATCAATGGCCCATTAACATGCCACTGATCAAACCACACATTTATTGTCTTACCATTTCCAATTTTAGCCACACAATGCTGCCTAAACAGCCTTCTATAGCCCAGAATCTGCTTCCAATGCCAAGAATCAGAATTCACCTCTCCAATTTCCCAAAAACTCTTCCCATATAGCTTATAAAACTTAACCCATTCCACCCAAACAGATTTTCTATCAGTAACAATACTCCATATATGTTTAGCTACTAATGCTAAATTTCTTTCTTTTAATGAAGTTAACCCCAGACCACCCTGACTTTTCCTTAAACAAAGTTCCTCCCAAGCAACTTTAGCACTACCCTGCTTATACTCCCCTTGACACCACAAAAACCCTCTACACAATCTTTCCACATCAGCATTCAAGTTATCAGGTAGAATAAACAGGGATGCCCAGTATACTGTTAGTGAGGATAAAACAGACTTCAAAAGCTGAACTCTACCAGCATATGACAAAAATTTATTCCTCCAGTCTTCTATTCTTCTTTTCACATTCTCAAGCAAAGCCCCACAATCTTTTTTGATATAATTTCCTAGAAGCCAGAGGGATACCCAAGTATTTTAGTGGGAGTTGACCCACCTTAAAAGGAAGAATTCTCAAAATATCATCCTAAATCTCCTTATCCACATTGCCAAATATTATCTCACTCTTACCCATGTTTGGTTTTAAACCTGAATAAGCACCAAACTCCTCCAACACATCTTTTATAATCTTTATAGAGTCACCACAAGCACTACTAAATATGAATAAATCATCAGCAAAACACAAGTGTGTAAGCTGTAATTTATCACATTTCCAATGATAAACAAATTTCTCCTCAGACCTGATTTTCCTCTTCATCAACAGATTTAAGACCTCCATAACTATTGTAAACAGATACGGAGACACCGGATCACCCTGCCTAAGGCCCTTCTCACCCTTAAAATATCCAAACAACTGGCCATTAAGGCTTATAGAATAGGACACAGTCTTCAAGCAAGTCATAATCCACCCAATAAATTTTTTATCAAACCCAAAGTGTATCAGGCAATTTTCCAAAAAATTATGATCAACAGAATCATAAGCTTTTTGTAAATCCACCTTCAAGGCCACCCTAGGATATCCCCTCTTCCAATCATACCCCTTCACAAGTTCTTGTGCAAGCAGAATATTATCACTAATCAGCCTACCTGGCACAAAAGCACTCTGGGATACATCCACAATCTGATCCAACACCTTCATTAGTCTATTACAGATCACCTTACTAATACATTTATATATAACATTGCAGCAAGCAATAGGTCTAAATTGATTGACCACAGTAGGGGCTTGAACTTTAGGGATAAGAGAGATAACTGTTGCATTGATTTGCTTCAACATCTTTCCATTCTCAAAGAACTCCTGCACAGCAGCTGTTACTTCATCCCCAATAACACTCCAAGCAGCTTTAAAGAACCTGGCTGAATATCCATCAGGCCCAGGGGCCTTATTGTCTTCAATCTGGAACATTGCAATTTTAACCTCCTCCTTAGAAACACTTCTCACCATGTCTTTAGCAGAATTCTCAGAAATCCTTTTAAAAAACAAAGACTGAGGATCCTGAATAGTATCAACATTATCCCTGCTTCCCATCATACTTATAAAATAATCCACAAAGGCATTTCCCACATTCTTTTCTTCATAAACCAACCCATTAATATCCTCTATTTGCACCACTTTCCCCCTAGACTGCCTTTGCTTAACAGAGTGAAAGAAATATTTATTATTATTATCCCCCACTTTAAGCCAGTGCACTCTAGATTTCTGCTTCAAAAACATCTCTTCATCCAAAACAGCCTCATTATAAGCTTTAACATACACCTCTTCTTCCTCCCTTAGGTATTCATTATCAGGATCTTTTATCATTTCCCCTTGAATTCTTTCCAACTCCACTTTTAATAACTCCACCTTCTTAAAAAGATTTCCATTAAGAAAATTTAACTTTCTAAATGGTTTCTTCAGACTCTTAAGTTTGGTAACCACACTAAACATTTTGCATCCACTGATTTTATTACCCCAAACATCCTTAACAATCTCCAAGAACTCAGGTTTCTCAGCAAGAAAATTCCAAAACTTAAAAGGCTTTGGATCCTTCTTATGAGAGAGAGCACAGAACACAACCACTGGTGCATGATCCGACAAATAGAAAGGCAAAAATTTTGCATTAATATTAACAAATGATTTGAGAAACAAAGCATTACCCATAGCCCTGTCCAACTTTTCAAGAATACCATCAGTTTTGCCCACTTTTTGATTCCATGTGTACTCTAAACCAGTAAAAGGCAAATCCTCAACTTTTAACTCAGCCACACACTCTCTGAATTCTTGCATACCATAAAGAGAATACCCCAGCTCACAATTTTTCTCTCTAGGGTCTAAGATAGCATTAAAATCACCAGCCAATAACCAGGGATTATCACCAATCTTACCAGCCATTTTACTAAGCTCATTCCACAGAGTTCTCCTACCAGCCACATTAGTAAACCTATACACAAATGAACAGAAGAAACTATCCTTCCCCTCAACATGACAAATATAACACTGAATGCACTGATCAGATTTATGTGTAGATGCGTTTTGCGACTAATGATTAGATAGTTAACATGTGTTAGAATAGGCTGATGGGGCGAAGGTAGATGAGATGGGCGAAGGAAGAGAGAAAGTGGGCGAAGGTAGAGAGAAGTGGACGAATCTGGATGGAACAAGACTGAGAAGACACATTCGACCACTACAAGTGGGCGAATGTGGAAAGGCTTCACATTCGACCAGTCAAACTGGGCGAACGTGCAGTGCCTATATATAGATTTTGTGATTTTGTAAGTTTAAGCGAGTCATTAGGTGTGTGTGTTATCAGGTGTTGTTCCAGAGAGGTTTGAGAGAGTTTATGTGTGTGTTAGATTAACTGAATAGACATTGTAATCAAGTTTTTGAAAGAGTTAATCTATGAAAAGTATTGAAAATGACTTTGATTGTGTTTTGATTTGAGTTTACTTCAGTTTGTTCAAAGCTAGGGTTTCCGCACCTGGTTTTGTAACTTGTATGATCATATAATCCTGTTTTCGTGTCAAATTTCGCCTCTACAAAGTGGTATCAGAGCATAGAGGATCATACAACAACAAATTGATAAACTCAGAGCTGATTTGGACATTATTTTGATCAATTCACATCTGTTTTTGCATAAAAATGGTTTTTGAGTGTTTTTGAAAGAATTAGAGTTGATTTTGTGATTTAAATTCAAAATTCCAAGTATTAAAGTTGTTCCAAATCATCTCCGAAGCAAAACCTGATCAAGATCAATCAAATTCACAAACTTTTGAAAATCAGAGATCAAAATAACCGTTTTTCAAAGTGTAACCGTTTTTCAAAATCACAAAATGGGCGAACCTGGAAAGTTTTGGTCGAAGGTGTGAGTTTCTGGTCGAACCTGAGAATTTTCTGGGCGAATCTAGGATTAATTGGGCGAACCTGGAAAATTTTTGTTGAATTTTTCACATTCGGGTTACATTTTTTCACATTCGGGAGATCGTGCGGGCGAACCTGGAACAGAAACGGGCGAACCTGAAACTTTTTGGGCGAACGTGAAAAGTGTTAATGTGTTTTTACTTTCTGGTGAGATTTTACATTCGGGAAGTACTGTTTGGACGAACCTGAAGTTGAAAGGGACGAACCTGAAGTTCATTTGGGCGAACCTAGACTAGTGTTTTTGGAAAATTTTTCTAAGTGTTGAATTTCTCGAAGTTCGTGATCATGTGGAATTTTCCGACTACTCCGACACCAGCAACTACACAACCACAACAGCAGGTGATGGACCCATGGACGGTAGCAGCACAGAAGACGAGCACACAGTCTTCGCAGCCGGTTAACTACATGACTCAAAGTGCACCTCCAGCACCACAATCTGACTACTGGGGAGTAGCAGCAGCGGTGGTAAACACTCAAACTTCAAATGCTATTTCCACACTGATTAATGATTTGTCTTCAGGTAGCGGGAATCGGCCACCGAAGCTTATGGAGATTCTAGAATACAATCAGTGGCAGAAAAAGTTCGAGATACATTTGGAAGGCATGGGAGTGGAAGGTGCTGAAGCATGGAACATGATTGCTAAAGGTTACACACCACCAGTTTTGGAGAACACAGGTGAACCAGTGCCATTGGAGAGCATGGCTGAGGATGAGAAAAAGAAGTTTGCTGTGGAAAAGAAGGCGTTTTCCCAATTGACACAGGCAATCACAAATGATCTTTTGCATCAGTTTGGGACTTGCACAACATCTAAGGCACTATGGGAAATGCTTAAAAGGAAGCATGATGGGAATGAGAAGACTAGAAGTTTGAGGATGGAAGAACTTATAAAGGAGTTTGAGAATTTTTCTTATATTGGAAATGAAACTTTGAAAGAACTAACTCCTAGATATAATCATTTGTTATCTGAATTGTCTAGCTATGGTATACAGATTCCTATGGCAAAGCAGGTGGACAAGTTTGCAGATGCATTACCACCAAACTGGGATCAGCATGTGGAAGTCCTGAAGGAGAAGGATGCTTATCAATACTGGTCTATTCAAGAGTTCATTGAGAAGCTGGAAAACAAAGAATTGGAAGAGAAGAGGAAAGCTAGAAGAGCACAGATTCCTCAGAATCCCAACTTATACTTTGGAGGATCTTCAGTTCCAGCTAGTACAAGCTCAGGAAGGCTAGTTACACCACATGTTGCATGTATATCCAATGTTATGGATTCACCTACCATGAATTACCATCAACAAACATCATCCTTTTCACAACCACCACCACTACAACCATACAACAATTCATATATTCCACCATTCTCCCCAATGCAACAAGCAGCTTTCTATACTGCTAGTCAATCTCAACAACAACCAATGAACCAACCTAACCAACAAACGGTGGTTTTGGAGACATCTAACCTTGGAAATGTGACAGTTGAAGTTGCTCAGCAACACATTGCATTAGTCTCTGCAATGGTCTCATCCTACAATGGACTAGTTGCTAGTCAAATTGGGAATAACAACTTGACCAATGAAGACTACGCACAGATTGACAAGGAAGAGATGGAACTCATTGATATCCAATGGGCCTTTGCGAGCATAATGAGAAGAGCAACGGAGTTTATCGAGAAGACAGGAAGAACTGATTTGGGAACTTCTCCTAATACAACCTACGGGTTCAATAAGGAGAAAGTGACTTGTTTTAACTGTGGAGGGAAAGGTCACTTTAAAAGAGAATGTACCCAACCACCAAAACAAGGCAATAGGAATCCATTCAATGCCACCTATCAGAACCGTCAACAACAAAACCAAAACCAAGTTTCTTACCAAAACAACAACAACAACTACCAAAACCGTCAAAACAACTTTAATAACAACCAAAATAGACAACCAAACACACCAAACCAGACACAAAACCAAACACCAAACAATGCTAACCGAACAGTCATACCAATCACTACACCAAATGAACAACAACAGAATACCAATCAAGCATTGGTGACTCAACAAGATGAGAGGTTTGACTGGTCGAGTATACAGATAGGTGTTGAAGAAATTACTACTGGTGGCAATGTGGCTTGTGTTGCATATCAGGTTGATATTGAAGATTCAGTGTTGGTGGAGGAGAAGGTAGAAACTGAGGTTGAAAGTGATGAGTCTGAGGCTGAGATGGATGTGGAAACTGAACCTGTTAAGGTTAATGCTGAGGTTAAGGTTGAGAATAAAGCTGAAGAGACAAATTCTGGAGTTGTGATTGATACTATTTCTGATATTCCTAAGGAGTGTGAATCGGTTTATTCTGATTCAGACAGTGAATCGGATACAGAAGCAAGTGTTAATTCTCTGGATGAAGACATCGATCAGTTGCTTGCAGAAGCGGATTTTCTGATGACAAGGAAGTCGTGCATTGCAGATGATGCTTTCACAAAGATTGATTATTCAAGATTCTTTGCAGGAAAGGAAGCTCATTTCGCATTGATGGCCATGAATGATCCGCCAAAACCTGTAAGTTCTGAATGTAGCACTGATGTTACAAGTGACAAATATTGTGGTACTTGTGATAGATTGACTGAGGAGAATAAACAACTCCGTGTTCAACGTGATAGTGCTATCATGAACAGTCAATCTACTCGCAAAGAGTTGAATGCTTTTAACAAAGTATTAGATGGCTATAAAAAGGACATTTCCGACTTGAAAAATACTTTGTCTTTAAAACAATTGGCAATTAACAACTATATCAATGAAATTGAAAATACCAAGTTGGAAATGGCTGCCATCAAATGCTTTGCTGAGAAAGTAAACAAAAAGCTGGAAAGCTATAAGCATATTGCTTATGTGGTAGACCATATCATTGATGATAAAACCACCAATTATCGGTCTGTACCATCTCCGGTTCTTTTTGAAAACCATAATTGTCACCAAGTGACACCGGAGAGTTCGGTAAAATCTGATTCAGCATCGGAAAATGAATCTAATACTTCAAGTATTGGTGATCCAAATTCCGATGTTAGACCGATTTTGGGAATCAATGATGAGGGTGTTACTGCTGAGAGTGTAGATTCAGACACTGAGAGTGATGATACTGGGTGTAACCAAACTGTTAATGCTTGTGAGATTCCAAAAGAAAATCACATCATTACAAATGAACCAGTTTCACCATCTCAGATTGTGATTCCAATGAAAAATGTTCATTGTGAAAAGAAGTCTGAAAAGAATGTTGTGAAGAAAGATCTTAATGTGGTTAAGAAAGATCTTGAAAAGAATGCTAAGAACGAACAATGTGACAAACCTGTCAAAGTGTTCTATCGGATGGAAGGATCCGATAAGATCATTTCTGACGAGGACTTTCCAATAAAAAATGCCAATTATGCTAAAATAGAAAAGATTTGGCAAGAAAGTACCACTTGGTTCCCAAAACATGAGAGAACAAATGAGATTCCACCAGCTTTATTAAAGAAACTTTATTTGGATGTTCCTCAAGAACCAAAGGTCCATGTCACAGAGTTTGTTCGACCCAAAAACAGAGCTAATGGTATTAATGAGCCTACTTACTCAAAAGGGCCACTCCCTGAGAGTTTAAGGAAGCAACAGTACAATGATCAATACCCTGTTAGATCATTTGCTCAACCAAATGCTCCGAATGTTTTTGAAGAGTACCGTGCGTGCTTTAAGTGTGGGGAACGTGGGCATTTACTTGCTCAGTGCCCATATGTAAGGCACAAGAGGCACGAGGTTGAAGTGAGGAATTCCATGAGAAAACCGATTGATCATTATGTGCCACCACATAGGACAGTTGTTCCTCAACAACCACAACCGTTTTATAATCATAACAATTTTCAACAAATGAGGAACACTCGTCCAATGCACTATGATCGAAGGAATCGGATTGCTATGGAACACTCATGGAGGAAACCTGTGGTGAACGCAACAGTTGAAAGGCAAAAGGTTACACCAAAACCGATTGTCAAATCACATGTTGGACCTAAGTCTGTTAAATCAGATAAGGTTACCAAGAGAGTTACATTTGCTAACAATGTTCAGAAACCAACTGAGAACCCAAAGTCTCAGATTCGTATTTTGAAAAGGTCTGAACAATCTTGGACACCCAATGGTACTCCAGGAGCCTCAACTTCAAGAGTTAATGAGAAAAAGGAAACTATTTTGAACAATCAGAAAAAGATTGATCAAAAAGTTGTTCAAAATGCTTGTGAAAATGTTACTTTGAAACCTGATGTTCAAAGACCCAAGACTCAGGCTTGGGTCCCCCGAAAGAACTAACTGATTTACTTTTTGTGTGCAGGGAGCTTCAGCTGGCCCTATTAGCAGTCTTTGGATTGTTGATAGTGGAGCTTCAGGCCACATGACAAGGGATCTTGCGTTGCTGTTCGATGTGAAGAACATCAATGGAGGGTATGTAGCTTTCGCGGGAAATAAAGGAGGATATATCACGATGGAAGGAAGTGTGAGCAATGGGATAGTGAGTTTCGAGCGGATTTCGTATGTGAAGCAGATTGACTATAATCTGTTGAGTGTCAGTCAAATATGTGATAAGCAATTTACTGTGCATTTTGATGACAAATCCTGCTATATTCTGAAACCGGGCTTTACAATTCCTAAAGAGTGGATAATGTTGAAGGCACCTCGCGTCAACAATCTATACATTCTTGATATGTCCAAGGCTATGACATCACAGGGGCAGATAACATGCTTTTTGTCCAAGGCGACAGAGAAAGAATCAATAATGTGGCACCGAAGAATGGGGCACATTCATCTGAGAAAAATGAATCAACTTGTGAGAAATGGGCTTGTCGATGGAGTAAACGTGAAACATTTCCATCTGAATGACAAGTGTGTGAGTTGTAAAAAGGGGAAGCAACACAAACAGTCCCACAAAGTGAAAAAGGTTAACTCTGTTGAGATGCCACTTGAGCGACTGCACATGGATCTTTTCGGACCGGTCAAGCGCAAAAGTCATCTTGGAGAGCTTTATTGTTTAGTCGTCACTGACGATTACTCAAGATTTTCATGGGTGATGTGTTTGCATAATAAAAGCGACACTTTTATCAATCTAAAAGTTCTGTTCACTCGATTGGAGAATCTCTACAATGTGAAGATAAAGAGAATTCGGAGTGACAATGGGACGGAGTTCAAAAATGCCAAGATGGATGAACTTTGTGAAAGCAAAGGGATACATCATGAATATTCGGCTCCGTACACCCCACAACAGAACGGTGTTGCTGAACGAAAGAATAGGACTCTAATTGAAGCGGCTAGAACAATGCTTGCTGATTCAAATCTTCCAGTAATGTTCTGGAACGAGGCGATTTATGCAGCAAATTACACACTAAATCGGGTTCTAACAGTGAAGAAGTTTGGTAAAACATCTTATGAACTGTTACACCGAAGGAAGCCGAACTTAGAGTATCTAGAACCTTTTGGGGCGCCATGTACTATGTTGAATCCAAGCGAGAAGTTTAGTCCTAAAGCCGAGGAGGGTTACTTTGTTGGATATGCAACCCCGCTCAAACGGGTATACAACAAGCGAACTCGTCGTGTGGAAGACTGGGCTAACGTGGAAGTTCAACGATATACTCAAAATATTCAAGGCACGGGTCCTGATTGGATGTTTGATTACAAAGATTTCTTTGAATCATTCAATCTAGATAGTTTGGTTGAAGAAGCTGTTATTCGATTACTTTATGAGTGTGAAAATGCAACAACTTCACCGTTGGTGCGTCCGATCACTGTGAACCCCCTACCAGCTTCTAATGATACCAATGCTCCTATACAAGAGGAAGAAGTGTTTCAAGAGGCTTCAACTTCATTAGACACTTTAGAATCTGAAGATGAACAATTTGAAGAAGCTATTCTTGAACAAGCTGAAGAACCAGAGGCACCGCCAGTGAACCCAACTCCAACTTCAGATGTGGCTTCATCATCAAACACGGGTCATGATCTGGATGCTGTAGAGAACTTGACTGTTCAGACAGGAGTGCAAGTACCTGATTATCCGGAATCTCGGATTCATCGTATTCACCCACTGGAGCAAGTTATCGGTGATCCTGGAAGTAGTGTTATGACCAGAGGGCAGCTTAAAAGCGTTAATTCGCCAGAGAGTTTTGGTGCTTTAGCTTTATATGCCAAAATTCAACAATCTGGTAGTCAAAATGATTGGTCGTTTGCGTGTTATGTGTCGCAGGTAGAGCCAAGGACATACAAGGACGCTTTGAAGGATGATGCCTGGGTGGAAGCTATGCAGGAGGAGTTATTACAATTCCAGAAATTGGGAGTTTGGACGCTCACGGATTTGCCGCCGGATAGGAAGAAGATTGGCACCAAATGGGTGTTTAAGTGTAAGAAGGATGATCGTGGGGTTATTGTTCGTAACAAAGCCAGATTGGTCGTGCAGGGTTTCCATCAAATCGAAGGGATTGATTATAACGAAATCTATGCACCGGTAGCACGAATCGAAGCTATTCGGATGTTCCTCGCGTTTGCTTCTTATAAGAAATTCAAAGTTTATCAAATGGACGTTAAAAGCGCATTTCTGTACGGGAAAGTCAAGGAAGAGGTGTTTGTCGGGCAGCCACCAGGCTTTGAGGACCCAATCCACCGGGATAAGGTCTACGTGCTGAACAAAGCTCTATATGGCTTGCACCAGGCTCCGAGACAGTGGTACGAGGAGCTAAGTACATACCTCATCACCAAAGGATTTAAGCGCGGCCTCGTCGATTGCACCCTCTTTACGAAAAAGACGGGAGATGATTTGCTTCTAGTACAGATATACGTTGATGATATAATATTTGGTTCAACTAACGAGCTTTTATGCAGGGAGTTCGAAACTGTCATGCAGGAAAAGTTCGAAATGAGCGCAATGGGGGAGATGCAGTTTTTCCTAGGCTTGCAGGTGGACCAAAGACCCGACGGGATCTTCATTCACCAGACGAAATATGTCTCCGACATCTTGAGCCGGTTCCAGATGGAGGACTCAAAGCCGATGGATACCCCGATTCAACCCAATCACGGGATTGGAGTGGACGCTAAGGGGGAGCTGACGGAACCATTTACATACAGAGCAATCATCGGATCTCTGATGTATTTGACGGCGTCTCGACCAGATATTATGTACGCAACGTGTCTCTGTGCCCGTTATCAACGAAGCCGAAACAAAGTCATCTGACGGCGGTCAAGCGTATCCTTAGATATCTGAAGGGTTGTCCCTCAAAAGGACTTTGGTACCCTAATGATGATAATTTTGATTTCATATCTTTTAGTGATGCAGATTGGGGCGGCTGTGACAAAGATAGCAAATCTACTACAGCTGGTTGCCAGTTTTTCGGGAGTAGGTTAATCACCTGGCAATGCAAGAAACAGACTTCCGTAGCACAATCTACCTGTGAAGCCGAGTACATTGCAGCCTCGAGTTGCTGTTCGCAAGTACTCTGGATTCAACAACAAATGGTGGATTACGGTTTGCAGTTTCTTAAAACCCCTATTTACTGTGACAACGAAGCCGCAATTGCATTAACTAAAAATTCGGAAAATCATTCTAAAGCGAAACACATCCGGATCAAATATCATTTTATCCGTGATTGTTACGCTAAGGAATTGATCGATATGATCAAAATTCACACTGACTACCAACGTGCAGATCTGTTTACTAAAGCTTTTGACCGTTCACGCTTTGAATATCTTTTAAAAGTAAACAATATAAAGGAAAAACAGGACTAATCGGCACCTCGGTTTATCGCTTTTTAATTTTTAGCTTTTATTCTCTTTGCTAATTGGGAATTTCTCTTTACTATCGTAATCCTCAAAGAAGTTGATGCTTTCGAGGGGATTGTTTAATCCTCAAAGAAGTTGATGCTTTCGAGTGGATTGTTTCTTTCAATTTTTTTTTTAAAAAAAACAAAAACCCAAAAATATGTTCATTATTTTAGGGGGAGCCACTTTATCAGAAAAACCATACACATTATAAAATTCAAAAAGCCTAAAAATTAGAAAATCAAAAATGATTTCCTGGTAAACAGAGGAAATGATAGTACATCAGTGGGGATCTGACACAGGCTAAAGAATTGTATAGTATAATGAGGCGTGTGTTGACTACGTGTGATATGCTGATAGGCTTCGTAGACTAAATATTGCGTGCATTAGTGATACAAACATAACGAACTACGCGTTCGTGGCTGAACACCTCATGGGCATATGGTCTTAGTACCGTAATTTCGTTTGATAGGATTGCCAAAATCTGAGGTTTCGGGTCGTTATGTTATGGTTATCCAGGATATTCTGATAAACTTTTGTCGTATTGATTTACGGACCTAGTTTTATCAGAATATTTGCTAAAAGAGCTTAATTGCCAAAACCGGAAGTTACCGAATTGAGGAACTTTATGTTTTAATTGATCATAGATCATTATTACATCGTATTGATCATCTGATGCAAATCAGTGATTAATATCAGCCTCAACCTAGTGTATACGCACATGTTACTCTGCTGCATTCAATTGCTGACCTGTACACCTCTGTGCTATATACTTTGTAACTTTTACGGATAACTCTGGCATAATCACGCGTTACGACGAAGCTTTGTGCAATTACTTGATACGGGAGTATGTCGTGTGTGTGGGCACCACATCGTGTTAGTCTAATACACTTAACTCGTATCATTTTAAAGCATTGCGTAGTTGTCTGCATGTGAGCTTACGTGGACCACAATATCAGCAATTGCCGTGTCACATACTGTTTCTAATGATAATATTAAACATATAGATCAACGCTGTGATCAGATTTCTCAGAAAACTGATATGATCCTCTGACCGGATTTCACAAAAAGTTTACTGCTTTCATTTACTTTGCTGCATTTTATTGTTGCAATTTACTTTTATTGTCAAAAAGATACAAAATCCAAAAAGATTTTAGGTGTGTTTTGATAAAATTTCAGAAAAATCCAAAATTTTTGCATTTCTGCTTTATTTTTGATAACCGGGGATGCTTGATAGTCAATTTCTGAGATTTGACAACACCATCTGGGCTTTGTATCATTCTAAAAGTGAAAATTTGTGTTTCGGAAGTCTAACGGATTGAAAAATGTTGAACGGGATTCGAATTTGTGATTTGGCAAAATTTTCTATTTCACATTCGCCCTTAAATGGGACGAATGTAGAAAATTTTTCTACCTTCGGGCTGCTCCTAACGGGCGAATGTGGGTTGGGTATTTGATTTTTACATTCGGGTGTCTATTTCACATTCGGGCACATTAGCTTGTGGGCGAATGTGGAAAATTCCCACATTCGACCCTACGAACGGACGAAGGTGGAGCTTATATATAAGCCATTTTCAGATTCGACCAACCATTCCAAATTTTTTAAAATTTCTTAGAAGTACCAGACCTTGTTGCTTGTGTTTCTCTTGATTGTGTGTTTTATTCCTCTCTCATTACTGATCATTTTAGTATCAATTTCACAGGTAATGAACAAGGAATGTCGCCGGAATCGTCGTTTTTCTTTATCGACCTAGGGTTTAGGATTTCATGCATTTAGAGTGTCTGTTAATACCTCTTTTTGTTATACGATCAATGTATATCAGTTTTAGGGGGAGAGTGTTGATAGAATTAGGTTATTAACACTGGTTGATCGTTTGATTGATTGTTTGAAACTAATATAACCTAATTCCACTTAAAAACTGATATAGATTGATTAAAATGAACAATTGATGGTGCACGAGTGATATTCGGCCATGTTAGACCATGAATGAATCAAAATCAAAGGTTAAAAACATGTTTGAAAAATTTTCAAATTTTGGGGATAAACAAGTTTCTACATTCGGTTCATCGATTGGACGAATGTGAAATAATATGGGCGAATGTACCTCAAAAATGGACGAATGTGATATTGTACTTAAAACATTCCACATTCGGCCAACAGTTTTTACATTCAACCACAAGAAAACTACATTCGACTAGAAATTTTGGGCGAATGTGGAATTCCAAAATCCTAAAATTTTCAAGTTTTGTCGATTTTGTGTTTTGACTTTTGTTTTTGATTTTATGTTTTAGATAGCTGAAGAACAAGAAAATATAGATATTCCTGTTGAGACTGCTGTTCCTGATTCTGTCCCAGAACCTGTTCAGGAAGGTGAATCATCAAGCGGAAGTAAATGGCCATTTGAGAAGAATCATAACTGTTGTGCATATCTGGGAGATGTGGAGAAGAACGTGGAATTTACAGAGATAATCAAGTTTCTGAAGAGATGCAGGGTTGTTTATGCTTTGGCTACACCAACTATTATCTACAAGGATATAGTTGAAGATTTCTACAACAACGCGAAGTATGATTACTTTGATAATCAGACTGTTATCAGAAGCAAGATTCAGGATATGGAGATGTTCATTACTGAGACAGACATCAGAGAAGCTCTCCAGATCAAGTTTGAAGTTAGTGAGGATCCAAGAGAACTCTCATGGACTGAGCAGAAAGCCTGTTTTCTTAGGATGAAATACAAAGGACCTATCACTGATGGTTCGATGTATAAAGGGAAACTGAGCGTGCAGTTCAAGTATTTTGCTCACGTCATCATACATGTGTTTGGATGTGTTAGTGGAGGTTATGACGTGATGAGAAAGAGTTTGAGCTCATTAATGGTTGCATTGACTCTCAACAAACCATTTAATGTTGCTGGGATGATATTGGATCATATGCTGGAGATGCTGAAGGGTTTGAAGAAGAAGTATTTCATGCTTTACCCTAGATTCTTGATGATGATTTTTGATCACAAGTATCCTAATCTGAAGAAGGATCCAACACAGATACTTGCTATGGATCACATGAATATTAGAACCTTGGTGAGAATGAAAGGTTACAAAGGTGTGCCTGATAATGAGAGACCACCTTACAGGAGATTGTTTGGAGCCTTGGCTAGAGAGGATTACATGGATCCTGGAAAGAATACAGCAAGGCATCCTGATAGTGACTCTGACAATGATGATCCGTTGGTATATGCTGATGCAAGTACGAAGAGGAAAAGACAAGTAGTCAATCCTGGAGCCAAAGGGAAGGGCAAAGGAAAGACTGACCAGGGAAGTTCAAAACAACAAGTTGTGAGAAAGAAATCTACTGCAAAGAAAGGTACAAGTTTGGTGGATGAAGAGTCTGTAGATTCAGAGGAGACAGAGACTGAAGAACAATGGGATTCGGATGCTGAAAATGTCCGGACCACCAAACAAAAGGCCACTTTGGTTGGTGAGTCTGAATCACTAAACAGATCTATTGAAGAAGCTAGGAAGAGCAAAAAGTCTGTTGGTGCTGAAGATGAAGGGTTAACTGTGAATCTGGACGAGTTGAACGAAGGTGAAACTGTAGTAGTTAACTTGCCCAAGCCCAAACACAAAACCATGGCCAAGAAAACAAGTTCAAAGCAACTTAGAGAGAAAGAGTTAGCACAACTCTTGAGAGGGAAGAGATTACCTGAAGCTGGAACGTCATCAAAACAATCTTCACCAGCCACAAAGAAGCAAAAGACTAAGGAGGCAACAACATTACCAGTGGATCAATTCAATATAGCACTGGATAATGTACTTGATATGTTCACAAAGCCTCAGAAAGGGAAAGAAGCTGAAATTGAGCCATCAAAGTCAAAGTCTAAGTCAAAGAAAGTCACTGTGGATGACGATGTTATGAAACAAGTGAACAAGAAGATGGACGACATGATGAAGATGTTAGTGGCTCAGCAAGCTGAAATTGCCAAGTTCAAGCTGAATGAAGAAAAGATGCTTCAGATCGTAGTAGCTTCTAAGTCTAATCAAGATGAGATAGACGAGAAAGTGAAGAAGCTAGAAGCAAATAATAAGAAGCTTGAAGGAAAGTGTTTGAGAAACAAAAACAGATTCAAGGCGATTAAAGAAGATAATAAAGAGTTGAAGGCTGAGAACAAACGCCTTAGTGAGCTGATAGACAACCTGTATAATGTTGCACCCAAGTTGAAGGAGGGTGAGGAAGACAAAGAAAAGGAAGTAGAACAGGTTGATTTTGAACCATCTGAATCTGATAAAGAGGAAGATGATGATGAGGATGAAGAATCGGAAAAGAGTGATGATGGAGATGATGATAATAATGATGATGATGATGATGCTGAGGGTTCGGGAAGTCAGAAGGAGGATGAGAGTAGTAGTGATGATAATGATGGAGGAGATGATACTTTGAAGTTTACATTTGAGAAAAGACCACCTTCAAAGAAGAAGAAAGACACTGGTGAGTCAAGTTCGAAGAAGAAAGGAGAGAATGTTGATTCGGATGAGACTGTGTTCTGGAATGAGAAGGTGAGGTCCTTGACTGATGATGCTAAACAAGTATACAAGGACATGTTAGAAAGAAGAGAATGGACCATTGAGTTCACAGGTCGTTTTGCCGAAATATTCCAAACTGATGACATGCGATATGAATTGGAATATAACGATCCTGATTTGGAAGAAGGGGAAGTACCTGCATCTGTGGCAAAGGAGATCTTGGATCGGCTTGCACAGAGGGTAGGGAAAACATTTGAAGAGTTTATTGTTGATGAGTCGATTCCACATATTCCTGAAAAGGATATTGGAAGTCACTCTGATGATAAAGATACCCCTGAGTTTGAAGAAGTTGAAATAGAAGATATCACGCATGAGGAATACCCACAATACAGACAAACTGATGAAGATTTGGTATTTCCTGATTTTACTGAGATTCCTAATACGTCTGCGAAGAAAAAGGCAAAGAAGAGAAGTGCAGAGTTTGTAGAAAAAGTATTTGGAACTGATATGCCTGAATCTTCAAATAAGTCTGATGAATTGAAGAATTATTTGAAGAAGTTAAGATTGATGGATGAAAACCGACCGAAGCCTGAAGCTCAAGGAAACTTTTACAGATTTCACAATGCTAAGTTCAGAGGCAGAGCTCTCGGGTGGACATACTTAGGCAGGCTGAAGTGTCTAGCTGCTAAGTGGGAATCAGGAATCTTGTACTTCTACAAATTCATTGACTTGCTGACTCTACCGTACTGGGCGGTTAGAGATCTATGCAGATTCCCTATGTCGGGTGCTTCAGTGAATAATACTCATGTCGGTTGGTGCGCAGACAAGCTGGTTTGGGAAAGCAGAACTAGATGGAATAGATTCAAACCACAATATCCCCGGAGGAAAGTTCACAGGGATATTGATCCCAGAACCAAGCTGAAACGGGTTACCTTGATTTATAAGGCACCTGAAGTGATGAGAAAGATACCTTTGATGCCTATGCCTCAACACTTCAGTGCTGACTTCATTTTCTGGTATTATGATTGGAGGAAAGCAGAAGCGGTGATTGTGTTGAGAGATGGAAAGGATAAATACAAGCATGTGCATGTATTTGATCCTATGTGGTTGATAAATTGTACTTTCGAAGACATCATCATGCTCTTTTATAATCCGATTCATCATGAGCCGAACGATGCAGATCAAGCAAAGAAATACACACAAGTTGTTGGTGTTTGCTTTGCTTATGACATAAATGCTGGTAGTAGTTTGGAGGGTAAACTTGGTAAGATGGTGAAGATGGCGAACGTGTCAAAGCCTGTGAAGAGAAAATTAGAGCCTGAGATGACGACAGAGCAGAAGAAACAGCTAAGAATCAAGTTGCTGAACAAAGCCATGGACGAGGACAGAAAACGATCTAATCAATAGTCGAGGGGGAGTTTGTAGATGCGTTTTGCGACTAATGATTAGATAGTTAACATGTGTTAGAATAGGCTGATGGGGCGAAGGTAGATGAGATGGGCGAAGGAAGAGAGAAAGTGGGCGAAGGTAGAGAGAAGTGGACGAATCTGGATGGAACAAGACTGAGAAGACACATTCGACCACTACAAGTGGGCGAATGTGGAAAGGCTTCACATTCGACCAGTCAAACTGGGCGAACGTGCAGTGCCTATATATAGATTTTGTGATTTTGTAAGTTTAAGCGAGTCATTAGGTGTGTGTGTTATCAGGTGTTGTTCCAGAGAGGTTTGAGAGAGTTTATGTGTGTGTTAGATTAACTGAATAGACATTGTAATCAAGTTTTTGAAAGAGTTAATCTATGAAAAGTATTGAAAATGACTTTGATTGTGTTTTGATTTGAGTTTACTTCAGTTTGTTCAAAGCTAGGGTTTCCGCACCTAGTTTTGTAACTTGTATGATCATATAATCCTGTTTTCGTGTCAAATTTCGCCTCTACATTATGCAAAACCATAACATCCACCTTACTAGCATCCCAACCCACCACAATCCTGACCCAGCTAGGACATAAATCCCCATTATTCACCCAAACCCAACTATTCATAACACCCTTACAAGCCTTCTCAATCTCCAAAGGATTCACCCTGGTCTCCACAAGACTACAAACATTAACCTTATTACTCCCAATTAACCTATTAATCTGTCTCTGCTTAACAGTCTTGCACATTCCCCTCACATTCCAGGACATGATATTATTCTTCATAACAAACATCATTATACTTCTCAGAAGGCTTCAGACCTGAAGATCCTTCCCCACCATTATCACAACTCATATTAATCACCCCTGTGTCCATTTCAGAACTCAAATTTTCCAGCCTAACAAGATCATCCATCATTAATTTATCCCACTGTTCAAAAAACAATTTTACCTGCCCAATAGTCCATTTTCTAAGAGTGTCATTTGAAGGGTAACTTTTACTAGTAAGAAACTGAGCTACCTCCTCAAACTGCTTCTCAGTGATCTTAAAATAACCACTTTAGTATTAACTTTAGTATCAATTCTAGTTCGAGCATCAAACCCCACCTCTTGATTCCCCTTAGCTGGAATAGATTCCACACCCCCAGTCTTCTTAACCAGATTCTCACCCTTTATACTTTCCACACTTCCAACACTAGACCTCCCACTAGGCTTTTCTTCAATATGAATTCCCCCATCCCTAGGCTTTCCACCACTAAGACTACCCCCAGACCCTTCAACTTTTCTTTGTGCCCCTTGTTTAGTATCCCCAATGATAGACTTCCCCTTAACATCCTGCCTACCATTCTGTCCTACCACATTCTCCTCTTCCAAACAATTCTTATCATTCAAAATCTCAAACCTATTTCTCCCCTCAAACCTCCTCCTATTAGCCATTCCTCCTCTATTACCACCCTGAAAGCCACCTCTCACAGGCCTATACCCCTGATTACCCCTTCCCTGAAAACCACCTCTACCATTAAAACCACTCTGAACATGACCACCACCTCTACCCTGGTCTCCCCTTCTAAAGTCCCTGTTATAATCCCCAAAACTACCCTGATTACCACTATTCCTCTCCCCTTTATTATTCCTCCCCACAATTGTAAAACCATCAGTATCAATCCCTAACACAGGAAAGTTTTTGACAGCAGAACTATTAATCTCATCCAAAAGCCTTTTAGATTTCTCCTCCAATTCCTTCACAGTTAAGATTCTAACTGTGCAAGAATCAAAGTCATGCCCATAAACCTTACATTCAGTACACTTCTTAATAAGTTTCGGATAAGCCACTTTCACCTTACTAATAATAAATCCAGGCTTATCCTCATCAGGAGGATAATAGGCATTCACATACTCAGGCAAATTCTTTTCAGCTTTAACCTCAACAAGAACTCTAGAAAAACCTGCAGGCCCTTCCTTCTTTTTGCATCTTTCAGCTGTAATCCTGTCAAACAGGATAGGATTACCAATACAGCTAAGCATGCTGCATATACTCTTATTACTCCCCAATTCAGCAGGTAAATTAGGAATAGTGATCCACATAGGGATCATATTTGGCTAAGTCTTCTCTAGGCAAACTCCCACCTCCCATTTCTTTAAACAGAGGGGAACATCATTTACCAACCATTGACCCTTCTCCATAGCACCCCACATTCCAACATCATTCCTGAATTTGAAAAAGAACACCCCACTATTATTAGTAGAAACCTCCATTAAACCAAACTTCTTCCACATTCTCATCAAGTGAAATCTAACCATACCCACAGATAATTCTTTACCCACAAGGTAACCATATAAGTAGTTACTATAAGCCACCTTTGCCTCAGCAATCTGAATAGGACTAATCTCAGCAACAAGCTCACCATTCTCCAAAACCTTAGGGGGATAATACTGGACCTTCTCAGAAAGGACTTCATTATCATTACCCTTAGCAGCAGCAGCATAAGACTTACTCCCATTAGAACTAGAAGCAGCCTTAACATCATCCTTCTTAGCAGCAAATATCACACTATCCTTCAAAATCACAGAGCTCAAAGGTGATTTCTTAGGAAGTGGAGGTAGTGTCTTAATAATTTCAACATCTTGCTGAGACAAACAATAAGAACTCTCCTGCTTACTTCTATCACTAATCATCTTCTTCATAGACAATCTTCTAATAGCAAACTTCTTTCCCTTCCCAGTTATCACCACATTAGCTTCCACACCTGACTCATTTGGAATATCCATAGAGTCTGCCCCATCCCCTTCTTTACTCACCTTTTTCAAATCCTCCTTATTATTTTGTTTCAAAATTTTCTTCCCACAATCTTTTTTCAGAACATGAAAACCAGGATTAAACTCCATCTTCATAAGAGGTTTTTCATAATCAAACTTTAACTGCCCAGTAGTACCCTCAATTCTTCCCATAAAATCCCTCTTCTTAACAGCAATAACCTTCATATCCCCAGTCACATTTTCCACCAAATCCTTCATAATCACATTTTCAGAACTAGTCTTCTCAATATCATCTGAAGTAGAACTTATAGCAACTCCCTCTTTCTGAATAGCCTTCTTCTTAGGGAACACTCTTCTAGACTTTCCAGACACTTCTAACAAATAATCAGCAGGGGAACAATGATCAGGCAGCAACTCTAACTCATCTCCCTTCACCATGTATCCCAAATACTTAGAATCTCCAACAGACCTTCTACTAAATTTCACACTCAGCCCCTCATTTCTCACTGAATGTTTCTTCCTCTTGCTAAACACCTCAAACTTATCATACTGCATAGTTTCAAATACATTCAAATCTGGTGATAATTAAGGAAAACAAACCCTATTATTCACCACAGAAAATCCCCCTTTCTTACTAACATACTTAGCTAAAGCTTCCAGAATAGACATATTTCTACCATCATAAAGCATTTTAGTTTCAGTCATACCAACATCCATCTTAACAGATCCCCCATTAACAGTACTCTCATCCTTCTGAAGAGGATTACCATAAACATCACATTTAGAAGATAATTCAAACAGATCCTCCAGATTCTCATTAATCAATCTAGATTTCCAATTATCCCCCAACAAATTTCTCAGATACTGAATATGAACATCAGACAGAATAGAAGGATCAAACATACCTACACCAGCAAACCCTAGCCCAGTCTTCACATCAGAAACCCTAGGCTTCAGATCCATCTCCATATCGCTATCAACAGGCTTCTGGAAAAAACTATGATCAGTAGAAACTTGCTGCATCCAATCCTTACCAAACATACCATTCAAATACTCTAAATCCCCTGATGTGTACGAATCTCTATGTCATTGTTGCTTCGTGAGTCCGATTACCATCTGCTCAGCTTCGTATCCTTTATATGAATCTGTTGCGGTAGCAGATATCTTATGGCCTTCCCGTTCTTCCATTTGGGTGCCCGAAACTACAAATGTACGGATAGTTATGTCCTTTAAAACTCGAGTCTTTTCTTGTGGACGAATCTCTATGTCATTGTCGCATCGTGAGTCCGATTACCATCCGGTCCGCTTCGTATCCTTTATTTGAGTCTATAGCATGATCAGATATCTTATGGCCTTCCCGTTCTTCCATTCGGGTGCCCGAAACTTCAAATGTACCGATAGTTATGTCCTTTAAAACTCGATTCTTTTCTTGTGTACAAATCTCTATGTCACTGTCGCAGCGTGAGTCCGATTAGCGTCCAGTTAGCCTCGTATCCTTAATCTGAGTCTGTTGCATGATCAGATACTTAATGGCCTTCCCGTTCGTCCATTCGGGTGCCCGAAACTTCAAATGTAACGATAGTTACGTCTTTTAAAACTCTAGTCTTTGCTTGTGTACGAATCTCTATGTCATTGTCGCATCGTGAGTCCGATTACCGTCCTGTCAGCTTCGTATCCTTTATCTGAGTCTGTTGCATGATCAGATATCTTATGGCCTTCCCGTTCCTCCATTCGGGTGCCCGAAACTTCAAATGTACCGATAGTTACGTCTTTTAAAACTCGAGTCTTTTCTTGTGTACGAATCTCTATGTCATTGTAGCATCGTGAGTCCGATTACCATCCGGTCAGCTTCGTATGCTTTATTTGAGTCTGTTACGGTAGCAGATATCTTATGCCCTTCCTGTTCTTCCATTCGGGTGCACGAAACTTCAAAATGTACGGATAGTTACGTCCTTTAAAACTCGAGTCTTTTCTTGTGTACGGATCTCAATTTCATTTTCGCATCGTGAGTCCGATTACCATCTGCTCAGTTTCGTATCCTTTATCTGGTTCTGCTGCGGTAGCAGATATCTTATGCCCTTCCTGTTCTTCCATTCGGGTGCACGAAACTTCAAATGTACGGATAGTTATGTCCTTTAAAACTCGAGTCTTTTCTTGTGTACGAATCTCTATTTCATTTTCGCATCGTGAGTCCAATTACCGTCCGGTCCGCTTCGTATGCTTTATTTGAGTTTGTAGCATGATCAGATATCTTATGGCCTTCACGTTCCTCCATTCGGGTGCCCGAAACTTCAAATGTACCGATAGTTACGTCTTTTAAAACTCGAGTCTTTTCTTGTGTACGAATCTCTATGTCATTGTAGCATCGTGAGTCCGATTACCATCCTGTCCGCTTCGTATCCTTTATTTGAGTCTGTAGCATGATCAGATATCTTATGGGCTTCTCGTTCTTCCATTCGGGTGCCCGAAACTTCAAATGTACAGATAGTTATGTCCTTTAAAACTCGATTCTTTTTTTGTGTACGAATCTCTATGTCACTGTCGCATCGTGAGTCCGATTAGCGTCCAGTTAGCCTCGTATCCTTTATCTGAGTCTGTTGCATGATCAGATACTTAATGGCCTTCCCGTTCGTCCATTCGGGTGCCCGAAACTACAAATGTACCGATTGTTATGTCCTTTAAAAATCAAGTCGTTTTTTGTGTACGAATCTCTATGTCCTTGTCGCATCCTTAGTCCGATTACCGTCCGGTCTCCTTCGTATCCTTTATTTGAGTCTGTAGCATGATCAGATATCTTATGGCCTTCACGTTCCTCCATTCGGGTGCCTGAAACTTCAAATGTATCGATAGTTACGTCCTTTAAAACTTGAATCATTTCTTGTGTACGAATCTCTATGTCATTATCGCATCGTGAGTCCGATTACCATCCGGTCTACTTCGTATCCTTTATTTGAGTCTGTAGCATGATCAGATATCTTATGGCCTTCCCGTACTTCCATTCGGGTGCCCGAAACTTCAAATGTACCAATAGTTATGTCCTTTAAAACTCGATTCTTATTTTGTATACGAATCTCTATGTCACTGTCGCATCGTGAGTCCGATTAGCGTCCAGTTAGCCTCGTATCCTTTATCTGAGTCTGTTGCATGATCAAATACTTAATGGCCTTCCCGTTCGTGCATTCGGGTGCCCGAAACTACAAATGTACCGATTGTTATGTCCTTTAAAACTCAAGTCGTTTTTTGTGTACGAATCTTTATGTCCTTGTCGCATCCTTAGTCCGATTACCGTCCGGTCTCCTTCGTATCCTTTATTTGAGTCTGTAGGATAATCAGATATCTTATGGCCTTCACGTTCCTCCATTCGGGTGCCTGAAACTTCAAATGTACCGATAGTTACGTCCTTTAAAACTTGAGTCTTTTCTTGTGTACGAATCTCTATGTCATTGTAGCATCGTGAGTCCGATTACCATCTGGTCAGCTTCGTATCCTTTAATTGAGTCTATTGCATGATTAGATATCTTATGGCCTTCCCGTTCCTCCATTCGGGTGCCCAAAACTTCAATTGTACTTATAGTTACATCCTTTAAAACGCGAGTCTTTTTTTCTATATGAATCTCTATGTCATTGTCGCATCGTGAGTCCGATTACCGTCCGGTCTGCTTCGTATCCTTTATTTGTGTCTGTAGCATGATCAGATATCTTATGGCCTTCACGTTCCTCCATTCGGGTGCCCGAAACATCAAATGTACCGATATTTACGTCCTTTAAAACTTGAGTCTTTTCTTGTGTACGAATCTCTATGTCACTGTCGCATCGTGAGTCCGATTACCGTCCGATATGATTCATAACCTTTATCTGAGGCTGTTGCATGATCAGAAATCTTATGGCCATCCCATTCCTCCATTCGGGTGCCCAAAACTTCAAATTTACTGATAGTTACGTCCTTTAAAACGCGAGTCTTTCTTGTGTACGAATCTCTACGTCATTGTCGCATCGTGAGTCCGATTACCAACCGGTCAGCTTCGTATCCTTTATCTGAGTCTGTTGCATGATCAGATATCTTATGGCCTTCCCGTTCAACAATTCGGGAGCCCGAAACTTCAAATGTTCCGATAGTTACGTCCTTTAAAACACGAGTCTTTTCTTGTGTACGAATCTCTACGTCATTGTAGCATCGTGAGTTCGATTACCATCCGCTCAACTTCGTATCCTTTATCTGAGTCTGTTGTATGATCAGATATCTTATGGCTTTCCCGTTCCTCCATTCGGGGTGCCCAAAACATCAAATGTACCGATAGTTATGTATTTTAAAACTCGAGTCTTTTCTTGTGTACGAATCTCTATGTCATTGTCGCATCATGAGTCCGATTATCGTCCTGTCCGCTTCGAATCCTTTATCTGAATCTTCAGCAATATCAGATATCATATGGCCTTCACGTTCCTCCATTCGGTTGCCCGAAACTTCAAATGTACCGATAGTTATGTCTTTTAAAACTCGAGTCTTTTCTTTTGTACAAATCTCTATGTCATTGTAGCATTGTGAGTACGATTACCATCCGCTCAGCTTCGTATCCTTTATCTGAGTCTGTTGCATGATCAGATATCTTATGGCCTTCCCGTTCCTCCATTTGAATGCCTAAAACTTCAAATGTACCGATAGTTATGTCCTTTAAAACTCGAGTCTTTTCTCGAGTACGAATCTCTATGTCATTTTTGCATCGTGAGTCGGATTACCGACCGCTCCGCTTCGTATCCTTAATCTGAGTCTCTAGCATGATCAGATACCTTATGGCTTTCCCGTTCTTCCATTCGGGTGCCCAAAACTTCTAATGTACCGATAGTTACGTCCTTTATAACACGAGTCTTTTCTTCTTTGCGAATCTCTAAAATATTGTCCCATCGTGAGTCCAATTACCATCCGGTCAGCTTCATATCCTTTATCTGAGTCGGTTTCATGATTAGATATCATATGGTCTTCCCATTCCTCCATTCGGGTGCCTGAAACTTCAAATGTACCTATAGTTATGTCCTTTAAAACTCGAGTCTTTTCTTGTGTACGAATCTCTATGTCATAGTCGCATCGTCAGTCTGATTATCGTCCGGTCTGCTTCGTAACCTTTATCTGAGTCTGTTGCATGATCAGATATCTTATCTCCTTCCCGTTCCTCCATTCGGGTGCCCAAACCTTCAAATCTACCGTTAGTGACGTCCTTTAAAACGCGAGTATTTTCTTCTGTTCGAATCTCTATGTCATTGTCGCATCGTGAGTCCGATTACCATCCGGTCAGTTTCGTATCCTTTATTTGAGTCTGTCGCATGATCAAATATTTTATGGGCTTCCAGTTCCTCCATTCGGGTGCCCAAAATTTCAAATGTACCGATAGTTATGTACTTTAAAACTCGAGTCTTTTCTTCTGTACGAATCTCTATGTCATTGTCACATCGTGAGTCCGATTACCGTCCGGTCTGCATCGTATCATTTATCTGAGTCTGTAGCATGATTAAATATCTTATGGCCTTCACGTTCCTCCATTAGGGTGCCCGAAACTTCAAATGTACCGATAGTTACGTCCTTTAAAACTTGAGTCTTTTCTTTTGTACGAATCTCTATGTCATTGTCGTATCGTGAGTCTGATTACCATACGGTCTGCTTCGTAAACTTTATCTGAGTCTGTTGCATGATCAGATATCTTATGGCCTTCTCGTTCCTCCATTCGGGTGCCCAAAACTTCTAATGTACCGATAGTTACGTTCTTTAAGACGCGAGTCTTTTCTTCTGTACGAATCTCTATGTCATTGTCCAATCATGAGTCCGATTACCATCCGGTCAGCTTGGTATCCTTTATCTGAGTCTGTTACATGATCAGATATCTTATGGCCTTCCCGTTCCTCCACTCGGGTGCCCGAAACTTCAAATGTACCGATAGTTATGTCTTTTAAAACTCGAGTCTTTTCTTGTGTACGAATCTCAATGTCATTGTAGCATTGTGAGTCCGATTACCATCCGCTCAGCTTTGTATCTTATGGCATTCACATTCCTCCATTCGAGAGCTCAAAACTTCAAACGTACCGATAGTTACTTCCTTTAAAACTTGAGTCTTTTCTTGTGTATGAATCTCTATGTCATTGTCGCATCGTGAGTCTGATTATCGTCCGGTCCACGTGGTATCCTTTATTTGAGTCTGTTGCCTGATCAGATATCTTATGGCCTTCACGTTCCTCCATTCGGGTGCCCGAAGTTCAAATGTACCGATAGTTACGTCCTTTAAAACTTGAGGCTTTTCTTGTGTACGAATCTCTATGACATTGTCGCATCGTGAGTCCGATTGCCGTCCGGTCTGCTTCGGAACCTATATCTGAGTCTGTTGCATGATCAGATATCTTATGGCCTTCGAGTTCCTCTATTCGGATGCCCAAAACTTCAAATGTACCGATAGTTACGTCCTTTAAAACACGCGTCTTTTCTTCTATACGAATCTCTATGTCATTGTCGCATCGTGAGTCCGAATACCGTCCGGTCCGCTTCGTATCCTTTATCTGAGTGTATAGCATGATCAAATATCTTATGGCCTTCAGGTTCCTCCATTCAGGTGCCCGAAGTTCAAATGTACCGATAGTTACGTCCTTTAACATTTGAGTCTTTTTTTGTGTACGAATCGATATTGTCATTCTCGCATCGTGGGTCTGATTACCGTCCGGTCTGCTTCATAACCTTATCTGAGTCTGTTGCATGATCAGATATCTTACTGCTTCCCGTTTCTCCATTTGGGTGCCAAAAACTTCAAATTTACCAATAGTTACGTCCTTTAAAACGCGAGTCTTTTCTTCTTTACGAATCTCTATGTCATTGTCGCATCGTGAGTCCGATTTCCATCCGGTCCGCTTCGTATCCTTTATCTGAATCTATAGCATGATCAGATATCTTATGGCCTTCACGTTCCTCAATTCGAGGGCTCGAAACTTCAAATGTATCGATAGTTACGTCCTTTAAAACTTGAGTCTTTTCTTTTGTACGAATCTCTATGTCATTGTCACAACGTGAGTCCAATTACCGTCCGGTCCCCTTGGGTTCCTTTATCTAAGTCTATAGCATGATCAGATATCTTATGGCATTCACATTCCTCCACTCAAGTGCTCGAAACTTCAAATGTACCGATAGTTATGTCCTTTAAAACTCGAGTCTTTTCTTGTATACGAATCTCTATGAAATTTTCGCATCGTGTGTCTGATTACCGTCCAGTCCGCTTGGTATCCTTTATCTAAGTCTATAGCATGATCAGATATCTTATGGCATTCACATTCCTCCATTCAAGAGCTCAAAACTTCAAACGTACCGATAGTTATTTCCTTTAAAACTTGAGTCTTTTCTTGTGTATGAATCTCTATGTCATTGTCGCATCGTGAGTCTGATTATCGTCCGGTCCACGTGGTATCCTTTATTTGAGTCTGTAGCCCGATCAGATGTCTTATGGCCTTCACGTTCCTCCATTCGGCTGCCCGAAGTTCAAATGTACCAATAGTTACTTCCTTGAAAACTTGAGTCTTTTCTTGTGTATGAATTTCTATGTCATTGTCGCATCGTGAGTCCGATTACCTTCCGATCAGCTTCGTATCCTTTATCTGAGTCTGTTGCATGATCAGATATCTTATGGCCATCCTGTACCTCCATTCGGGTACCCAAAACTTCAAATGTACCGATAGTTACGTCCTTTAAAACGCGAGTGATTTCTTCTGTACGAATCTCTATGTCATTGTCACATCGTGAGTCCGATTACCATCCGGTCAGCTTCGTATCCTTTATTTGAGTCTGTTGCATGATCAGATATCTTATGGCCTTCGTGTTCCTCCATTCGGGTGCCTAAAACTTCAAATGTACCGATAGTTATGTCCTTTAAAACTCGAGTCTTTTCTTGTGTACGAATCTCTATGAAATTGTCGCATCGTGTGTCCAATTACCGTCTGGTCTGCTTGGTATCCTTAATCAAAGTATATAGCATGATCAGATATCTTATGGCATTCACATTCCTCCATTCGAGAGCCCAAAACTTCAAATGTACCGATAGTTACTTCCTTTAAAACTTGAGTCTTTTCTTGTGTATGAATCTCTATGTCATTGTCGCATCGTGAGTCCGATTACTCTACGGTCCACTTGGTATCCTTTATTTGAGTCTATAGCCTGAACAGATGTCTTATGCCCTTCACGTTCCTCCATTCGGGTGCCCGAAGTTCAAATGTACCAATAGTTACTTCCTTGAAAACTTGAGTCTTTTCTTGTGTATGAATTTCTATGTCATTGTCGCATCGTGAGTCCGATTATCGTCCGGTCCACTTGGTATCCTTTATTTGAGTCTGTAGCCTGATCAGATGTCTTATGGCCTTCATGTTCCTCCATTCGGGTGCCCGAAGTTCAAATGTACCAATAGTTACGTCCTCTAAAACTTGAGTCTTTTCTTGTGTACGAATCTCTATGTCATTGTCGCGTCGTGAGTCCGATTGCGGTCCGGTCTGCTTCGTAACCATTATCTGAGTCTATTGCATGATCAGATATCTTATGGCATTCCCGTTTCTCAATTCGAGTGCCCAAAACTTCAAATGTACCGATAGTTACGTCCTTTAAAACTTGAGTCTTTTCTTGTGTACGAATCTCTATGTCATTGTCACATCGTGAGTCCGATTAACATCCGGTCAGTTTCTTATCCTTTATATAAGTATTTTGCATGATCAGATATCTTATGGCCTTCCCATTCCTCCATTCGGGTGCCCGAAACTTCAAATATACCGATAGTTATGTCCTCTAAAACTCGAGTCTTTTCTTGTGTACGAATCTCTATGAAATTGTCGCATCATGATTCTGATTACCGTCCGGTCCGCTTCTTATCCTTTATTTGAGTCTGTAGCATGATCAGATATCTTATGGCCTTCACATCCCCCCATTCGAGAGCCCGAAAATTCAAATGTACCGATAGTTACGTCCTTTAAAACTTGATTCTTCTCTTCCGTATGAATCTCTATGTCATTGTTCCATCGTGAGTCTTATTACCGTTCGGCCGCTTCGTATCCTTTATTTGAGTCTGTAGCGTGATCAGATATCATATGGCCTTCACGTTCCTCCATTGGGGTGCCCGAAACTTCAAATGTAACGAGAGTTACGTCCTTTAAAACTTGAGCCTTTTCTTGTGTACGAATCTCTATGTCATTGTCGCATCGTGAGTCCGATTACCGTCCGGTCTACTTCGTAACCTTTATCTGAGTCTGTTGCATGATCAGATATCTTATGGCCTTCCCGTTCCTCCATTCGGGTGCCCAAAACTTCAAATGTACCGATAGTTACGTCCTTTAAAACTTGAGTCTTTTCTTGTGTACGAATCTCTATGTCATTGTCGCATCGTGAGTCCGATTACCGTCCGGTCTACTTCGTAACCTTTATCTGAGTCTGTTGCATGATCAGATATCTTATGGCCTTCCCGTTCCTCCATTCGGGTGCCCAAAACTTTAAATGTACCGATAGTTATGTCCTTTAAAACTCGAGTATTTTCTTGTGTATGAATCTCTATGAAATTGTCGCATCGTGAGTCCGATTACCTTCCGATCAGCTTCGTATCCTTTATCTGAGTCTGTTGCATGATCAGATATCTTATGGCCTTCCTGTACCTCCATTCGGGTACCCAAAACTTCAAATGTACCGATAGTTACGTCCTTTAAAACGCGAGTGATTTCTTCTGTACGAATCTCTATGTCATTGTCACATCGTGAGTCCGATTACCATCCGGTCAGCTTCGTATCCTTTATTTGAGTCTGTTGCATGATCAGATATCTTATGGCCTTCCTGTTCCTCCATTCGGGTGCCTAAAACTTCAAATGTACCGATAGTTATGTCCTTTAAAACTCGAGTCTTTTCTTGTGTACGAATCTCTATGAAATTGTCGCATCGTGTGTCCAATTACCGTCTGGTCTGCTTGGTATCCTTTATCAAAGTATATAGCATGATCAGATATCTTATGGCATTCACATTCCTCCATTCGAGAGCCCAAAACTTCAAATGTACCGATAGTTACTTCCTTTAAAACTTGAGTCTTTTCTTGTGTATGAATCTCTATGTCATTGTCGCATCGTGAGTCCGATAACTCTACGGTCCACTTGGTATCCTTTATTTGAGTCTATAGCCTGAACAGATGTCTTATGGCCTTCACGTTCCTCCATTCGGGTGCCCGAAGTTCAAATGTACCAATAGTTACTTCCTTGAAAACTTGAGTCTTTTCTTGTGTATGAATTTCTATGTCATTGTCGCATCGTGAGTCCGATTATCGTCCGGTCCACTTGGTATCCTTTATTTGAGTCTGTAGCCTGATCAGATGTCTTATGGCCTTCATGTTCCTCCATTCGGGTGCCCGAAGTTCAAATGTACCAATAGTTACTCCTCTAAAACTTGAGTCTTTTCTTGTGTACGAATCTCTATGTCATTGTCGCGTCGTGAGTCCGATTGCGGTCCGGTCTGCTTCGTAACCTTTATCTGTGTCTGTTGCATGATCAGATATCTTATGGCCTTCCCGTTCCTCCATTCGAGCGCCCGAAACTTCAAATGTACCGATAGTTATGTCCTTTAAAACTCGAGTATTTTCTTGTGTATGAATCTCTATGAAATCGTCGCATCGTGAGTCCGATTACCTTCCGATCAGCTTGGTATCCTTTATCTGAGTCTGTTGCATGATCAGATATCTTATGGCCTTCCTGTACCTCCATTCGGGTGCCCAAAACTTCAAATTTACCAATAGTCACGTCCTTTAAAGCGCGAGTCTTTTCTTCTGTACGAATCTCTATGTCATTGTCGCATCGTGAGTCCGATTTCCATCCGGTCCGCTTCGTTTCCTTTATCCGGTCCGATTTCCATCGTGAGTCTTTTCTTCTGTTGCCTTCACGTTCCTCAATTCGAGTGCTCGAAACTTCAAATGTATCGATAGTTACGTCCTTTAAAACTTGAGTCTTTTCTTTTGTACGAATCTCTATGTCATTGTCACAACATGAGTCCAATTACCGTCCGGTCCGCATCGTATAATTTATTTGAGTCTGTAGCATGATCAGATATCTTATGGCCTTCACCTTCCTCCATTCGGGTGCCCGAAGTTCAAATGTACCTATAGTTACGTTCTTTAAAACTTGAGTCTTTTCTTGTGTACGAATCTCTATGTCATTATCGCATCGTGAGTCCGATAACCATCCGGTCTGCTTCGTAACCTTTATTTGAGTCTGTTGCATGATTAGATATCTTACTGCCTTCCCGTTCTTCCTTTCGGGTGCCCAAAACTTCAAATGTACCGATAGTTACGTCCTTTAAAACGCGAGTATTTTCTTCTGTACGAATCTCTATGTCAATGCCGCATCGTGAGTCCGATTACCATCTGGTCAGCTTCGTATCCTTTATCTGAGTCTGTTGCCTGATCAGATATCTTATGGCCTTCCCGTTCCTCCATTCGGGTGCCCGAAACTTCGAATGTACCGATAGTTATGTCCTTTAAAACTCGAGTCTTTTCTTGTATACGAATCTCTAAGAAATTGTCGCATCGAGAGTCCGATTAACGTCCGATCCACTTCGTATCCTTTATCTGAGTCTATAGCAAGATCAAATACCTTATGGCCTTCATATTCCTCCATTCGAGCGCCCGAAACTTCAAATGTAACGATAGTTGTGTCCTTTAAAACCCGAGTCTTTTCTTGTGTATGAATCTCTATGAAATTGTTGCATCGTGAGTCCGATTACCGTTCGGTCCGCTTTGTATCCTTTAACTGAGTCTATTGCATGATCAAATATCTTATGGCCTTCACGTTCCTCCATTCGAGTGCCCGAAACTTCAAATGTACCGATAGTTACGTCCTTAAAAACTTGAGTCTTTTCTTGTGTTCGAATCTCTATGTCATTGTCACATCGTGAGTCCGATTACCATCCGGTCCGCATCGCATACTTTATTTGACTATGTAGCATGATCACATATCTTATGGCCTTCACGTTCCACCATTCGGGTGCCCGAAATTTCAAATGTACCGATAGTTACGTCCTTTAAAACTTGGGTCATTTCTTGTGTACGAATGTCTATGTCATTGTCGCATCGTGAGTCCGATTACCGTCGGGTCTGCTTCGTATCCTTTATCTGAGTCTGTTGCATGATCAGATATCTTATGGCCTTCCCATTCCTCCATTCGGGTGCCAAAAACTTCAATTGTACAGATAGTTACGTCCTTCAAAACACGAGTCTTTTCTTCTGTACGAATCTCTATGTCATTGTCGCATCGTGAGTCCGATTACCGTCCGGTTCGCTTTGTATCCTTTATCTGAGTCTATATCATGATCAGATATCTTATGGCCTTCACGTTCCTCCATTCGGGTGCCCGAAACTTCAAATGTACCGATAGTTACGTCCTTTAAAACTTGAGTCTTTTCTTGTTTACGAATCTCTATGTCATAGTCGCATCGTGATTCCGATTACCATCCGGTCTTCTTCGTAACCTTTATCTGAGTCTGTTGCATGTCAGATATCTTATGGCCTTCCCGTTCCTCCGTTCGGGTGCCCAAAACTTCAAATGTACAGATAGTTACGTCCTTTAAAACCTGAGTGATTTCTTCTGTACGAATCTATATGTCATTGTCGCATCGTGAGTCCGATTACCATCCGGTCAGCTTCGTATCCTTTATTTGAGTCTGTTGCACGATCAGATATCTTATGGCCTTCCTGTTCCTCCATTCGGGTGCCCAAAACTTCAAATGTACCGATAGTTATGTCCTTTAAAACTAGAGTCTTTTCTTGTGTACGAATCTCTATGAAATTGTCGCATCGTGTGTCCAATTACCGTCCGGTCCGCTTGGTATCCTTTATCTAAGTATATAGCATGATCAGATATCTTATGGCATTCACATTCCTCCATTCGAGAGCCCAAAACTTCAAATGTACCGATACTTACTTCCTTTAAAACTTGAGTCTTTTCTTGTGTATGAATCTCTATGTCATTGTCGCATCGTGAGTCCGATTATTGTACGGTCCACTTGGTATCCTTTATTTGAGTCTGTAGCCTGAACAGATGTCTGATGGCCTTCACGTTCCTCCATTCGGGTGCCCGAAGTTCAAATGTACCAATAGTTACTTCCTTTAAAACTTGAGTCTTTTCTTGTGTATGAATTTCTATGTCATTGTCGCATCGTGAGTCCGATTATCGTCCGGTCCACTTGGTATCCTTTATTTGTGTCTGTAGCCTGATCAGATGTCTTATGGCCTTCATGTTCCTCCATTCGGGTGCCCGAAGTTAAAATGTACCGATAGTTACGTCCTCTAAAACTTGAGTCTTTTCTTGTGTACGAATCTCTATGTCATTGTCGCATCGTGAGTCTGATTGCTGTCCGGTCTGCTTCGTATCCTTTATCTGAGTCTGTTGAATGATCAGATATCTTATGGCCTTCCCATTCCTTCATTCGGGTGCCAAAAACTTCAAATGTACAGATAGTTACGTCCTTCAAAACACGAGTCTTTTCTTCTGTACGAATCTCTATGTCATTGTCGCATCGTGAGTTCGATTACCGTCCGGTTCACTTCGTATCCTTTATCTGAGTCTATAGCATGATCAGATATCTTATGGCCTTCACGTTCCTCCATTCGGGTGCCCAAAACTTCAAATGTACCGATAGTTATGTCCTTTAAAACTCGAGTCTTTTCTTGTGTACGAATCTCTATGAAATTGTCGCATCGTGTGTCCAATTACCGTCCGGTCCGCTTGGTATCCTTTATCTAAGTCTATAGTATGATCAGATATCTTATGGCATTCACATTCCTCCAGTCAAGTGCTCGAAACTTCAAATGTACCGATAGTTATGTCCTTTAAAACTCGAGTCTTTTCTTGTGTACGAATCTCTATGAAATTTTCGCATCGTGTGTCTGATTACCGTCCGGTCCGCTTGGTATCCTTTATCTAAGTCTATAGCATGATCAGATATCTTATGGCATTCACATTCCTCCATTCAAGAGCTCAAAACTTCAAACGTACCAATACTTACTTCCTTTAAAACATGAGTCTTTTCTTGTGTATGAATCTCTATGTCATTGTCGCATCGTGAGTCTGATTATCGTCCGGTCCACGTGGTATCCTTTATTTGAGTCTGTAGCCCGATCAGATGTCTTATGGCCTTCACGTTCCTCCATTCGGGTGCCCGAAGTTCAAATGTACCGATAGTTACGTCCTTTAAAACTTGAGTCTTTTCTTGTGTATGAATTTCTATGTCATTGTCGCATCGTGAGTCCGATTATCGTCCGGTCCACTTGGTATCCTTTATTTGTGTCTGTAGCCTGATCAGATGTCTTATGGCCTTCATGTTCCTCCATTCGGGTGCCCGAAGTTAAAATGTACCGATAGTTACGTCCTCTAAAACTTGAGTCTTTTCTTGTGTACGAATCTCTATGTCATTGTCGCATCGTGAGTCTGATTGCTGTCCGGTCTGCTTCGTATCCTTTATCTGAGTCTGTTGAATGATCAGATATCTTATGGCCTTCCCATTCCTTCATTCGGGTGCCAAAAACTTCAAATGTACAGATAGTTACGTCCTTCAAAACACGAGTCTTTTCTTCTGTACGAATCTCTATGTCATTGTCGCATCGTGAGTTCGATTACCGTCCGGTTCACTTCGTATCCTTTATCTGAGTCTATAGCATGATCAGATATCTTATGGCCTTCACGTTCCTCCATTCGGGTGCCCAAAACTTCAAATGTACCGATAGTTATGTCCTTTAAAACTCGAGTCTTTTCTTGTGTACGAATCTCTATGAAATTGTCGCATCGTGTGTCCAATTACCGTCCGGTCCGCTTGGTATCCTTTATCTAAGTCTATAGCATGATCAGATATCTTATGGCATTCACATTCCTCCAGTCAAGTGCTCGAAACTTCAAATGTACCGATAGTTATGTCCTTTAAAACTCGAGTCTTTTCTTGTGTACGAATCTCTATGAAATTTTCGCATCGTGTGTCTGATTACCGTCCGGTCCGCTTGGTATCCTTTATCTAAGTCTATAGCATGATCAGATATCTTATGGCATTCACATTTCCATCGTGAGTCTTTTCTTCTGTTGCCTTCACGTTCCTCAATTCGAGTGCTCGAAACTTCAAATGTATCGATAGTTACGTCCTTTAAAACTTGAGTCTTTTCTTTTGTACAAATCTCTATGTCATTGTCACAACGTGAGTCCAATTACCGTCCGGTCCGCATCGTATAATTTATTTGAGTCTGTAGCATGATCACATATCTTATGGCCTTCACCTTCCTCCATTCGGGTGCCCGAAGTTCAAATGTACCTATAGTTACGTTCTTTAAAACTTGAGTCTTTTCTTGTGTACGAATCTCTATGTCATTATCGCATCGTGAGTCCGATAACCATCCGGTCTTCTTCGTAACCTTTATTTGAGTCTGTTGCATGATTAGATATCTTACTGCCTTCCCGTTCTTCCTTTCGGGTGCCCAAAACTTCAAATGTACCGAGAGTTACGTCCTTTAAAACGCGAGTCTTTTCTTCTGTACGAATCTCTATGTCAATGCCGCATCGTGAGTCCGATTACCATATGGTCAGCTTCGTATCCTTTATCTGAGTCTGTTGCCTGAACAGATATCTTATGGCCTTCCCGTTCCTCCATTCGGGTGCCCGAAACTTCGAATGTACCGATAGTTATGTCCTTTAAAACTCGAGTCTTTTCTTGTATACGAATCTCTAAGAAATTGTCGCATCGAGAGTCCGATTAACGTCCGATCCACTTCGTATCCTTTATCTGAGTCTATAGCAAGATCAAATACCTTATGGCCTTCATATTCCTCCATTCGAGCGCCCGAAACTTCAAATGTACCGATAGTTGTGTCCTTTAAAACCCGAGTCTTTTCTTGTGTATGAATCTCTATGAAATTGTCGCATCGTGAGTCCGATTACCGTTCGGTCCGCTTTGTATCCTTTAACTGAGTCTATAGCATGATCAGATATCTTATGGCCTTCACGTTCCTCCATTCGAGTGCCCGAAACTTCAAATGTACCGATAGTTACGTCCTTAAAAACTTGAGTCTTTTCTTGTGTTCGAATCTCTATGTCATTGTCACATCGTGAGTCCGATTACCATCCGGTCCGCATCGCATACTTTATTTGACTATGTAGCATGATCACATATCTTATGGCCTTCACGTTCCTCCATTCGGGTGCCCGAAATTTCAAATGTACCGATAGTTACGTCCTTTAAAACTTGGGTCATTTCTTGTGTACGAATGTCTATGTCATTGTCGCATCGTGAGTCCGATTACCATCCGGTCTGCTTCGTATCCTTTATCTGAGTCTGTTGCATGATCAGATATCTTATGGCCTTCCCATTCCTCCATTCGAGTGCCAAAAACTTCAATTGTACAGATAGTTACGTCCTTCAAAACACGAGTCTTTTCTTCTGTACGAATCTCTATGTCATTGTCGCATCGTGAGTCCGATTACCGTCCGGTCAGCTTCGTATCCTTTATTTGAGTCTGTTGCATGATCAGATATCTTATGGCCTTCCTGTTCCTCCATTCGGGTGCCCAAAACTTCAAATGTACCGATAGTTATGTCCTTTAAAACTAGAGTCTTTTCTTGTGTACGAATCTCTATGAAATTGTCGCATCGTGTGTCCAATTACCGTCCGGTCCGCTTGGTATCCTTTATCTAAGTATATAGCATGATCAGATATCTTATGGCATTCACATTCCTCCATTCGAGAGCCCAAAACTTCAAATGTACCGATACTTACTACCTTTAAAACTTGAGTCTTTTCTTGTGTATGAATCTCAATGTCATTGTCGCATCGTGAGTCCGATTATTGTACGGTCCACTTGGTATCCTTTATTTGAGTCTGTAGCCTGAACAGATGTCTTCTGGCCTTCACGTTCCTCCATTCGGGTGCCCGAAGTTCAAATGTACCAATAGTTACTTCCTTTAAAACTTGAGTCTTTTCTTGTGTATGAATTTCTATGTCATTGTCACATCGTGAGTCCGATTATCGTCCGGTCCACTTGGTATCCTTTATTTGTGTCTGTAGCCTGATCAGATATCTTATGGCCTTCATGTTCCTCCATTCGGGTGCCCGAAGTTCAAATGTACCGATAGTTACGTCCTCTAAAACTTGAGTATTTTCTTGTGTACGAATCTCTATGTCATTGTCGCATCGTGAGTCTGATTGCCGTCCGGTCTGCTTCGTATCCTTTATCTGAGTCTGTTGCATGATCAGATATCTTATGGCCTTCCCATTCCTCCATTCGGGTGCCAAAAACTTCAAATGTACAGATAGTTACGTCCTTCAAAACACGAGTCTTTTCTTCTGTACGAATCTCTATGTCATTGTCGCATCGTGAGTCCGATTACCGTCCGGTTCACTTCGTATCCTTTATCTGAGTCTATAGCATGATCAGATATCTTATGGCCTTCACGTTCCTCCATTCGGGTGCCCAAAACTTCAAATGTACCGATAGTTATGTCCTTTAAAACTCGAGTCTTTTCTTGTGTACGAATCTCTATGAAATTGTCGCATCGTGTGTCCAATTACCGTCCGGTCCGCTTGGTATCCTTTATCTAAGTCTATAGCGTGATCAGATATCTTATGGCATTCACATTCCTCCATTCAAGTGCTCGAAACTTCAAATGTACCGATAGTTATGTCCTTTAAAACTCGAGTCTTTTCTTGTGTACGAATCTCTATGAAATTTTCGCATCGTGTGTCTGATTACCGTCCGCTCCGCTTGGTATCCTTTATCTAAGTCTAGAGCATGATCAGATATCTTATGGCATTCACATTCCTCCATTCAAGAGCTCAAAACTTCAAACGTACCAATACTTACTTCCTTTAAAACTTGAGTCTTTTCTTGTCTTCGAATGTCTATGTCATTGTCGCATCGTGAGTCCGAATATTGTACGGTCCACTTGGTATCCTTTATTTGAGTCTGTAGCCTGAACAGATGTCTTATGGCCTTCACGTTCCTTCATTCGGGTGCCCGAAGTTCAAATGTACCAATAGTTACTTCCTTTAAAACTTGAGTCTTTTCTTGTGTATGAATTTCTATGTCATTGTCGCATCGTGAGTCCGATTATCGTCCGGTCCACTTGGTATCCTTTATTTGTGTCTGTAGCCTGATCAGATGTCTTATGGCCTTCATGTTCCTCCATTCGGGTGCCCGAAGTTCAAATGTACCGATAGTTACGTCCTCTAAAACTTGAGTCTTTTCTTGTGTACGAATCTCTATGTCATTGTCGCATCGTGAGTCTGATTGCCGTCCGGTCTGCTTCGTATCCTTTATCTGAGTCTGTTGCATGATCAGATATCTTATGGCCTTCCCATTCCTCCATTCGGGTGCCAAAAACTTCAAATGTACAGATAGTTACGTCCTTCAAAACACGAGTCTTTTCTTCTGTACGAATCTCTATGTCATTGTCGCATCGTGAGTCCGATTACCGTCCGGTTCACTTCGTATCCTTTATCTGAGTCTATAGCATGATCAGATATCTTATGGCCTTCACGTTCCTCCATTCGGGTGCCCAAAACTTCAAATGTACCGATAGTTATGTCCTTTAAAACTCGAGTCTTTTCTTGTGTACGAATCTCTATGAAATTGTCGCATCGTGTGTCCAATTACCGTCCGGTCCACTTGGTATCCTTTATCTAAGTCTATAGCGTGATCAGATATCTTATGGCATTCACATTCCTCCATTCAAGTGCTCGAAACTTCAAATGTACCGATAGTTATGTCCTTTAAAACTCGAGTCTTTTCTTGTGTACGAATCTCTATGAAATTTTCGCATCGTGTGTCTGATTACCGTCCGGTCCGCTTGGTATCCTTTATCTAAGTCTATAGCATGATCAGATATCTTATGGCATTTACATTCCTCCATTCAAGAGCTCAAAACTTCAAACGTACCAATACTTACTTCCTTTAAAACTTGAGTCTTTTCTTGTGTATGAATCTCTATGTCATTGTCGCATCGTGAGTCTGATTATCGTCCGGTCCACGTGGTATCCTTTATTTGAGTCTGTAGCCCGATCAGATGTCTTATGGCCTTCACGTTCCTCCATTCGGGTGCCCGAAGTTCAAATGTACCGATAGTTACGTCCTTTAAAACTTGAGTCTTTTCTTGTGTACGAATCTCTATGTCATTGTCGCATTGTGAGTCCGATTACCGTCCGGTCTGCTTCGTAACCTTTATCTGAGTCTGTTGCATGATCAGATATCTTATGGCCTTCCCGTTCCTCCATTCGAGCGCCCGAAACTTCAAATGTACCGATAGTTATGTCCTTTAAAACTCGAGTCTTTTCTTGTGTATGAATCTCTATGAAATTGTCGCATCGTGAGTCCGATTACCTTCCGGTCAGCTTCGTATCCTTTATCTGAGTCTGTTGCATGATCAGATATCTTATGACCGTCCTGTACCTCCATTCGGGTGCCCAAAACTACAAATGTACCGATAGTTATGTCCTTTATAACTCGAGTCTTTTTTTGTGTACGAATCTCTATGAAATTTTCGCATCGTGTGTCCGATTACCGTCTGGTCTGCTTGGTATCCTTTATCTAAGTCTATAGCATGATCTGATATCTTATGGCATTCACATTCCTCCATTCGAGAGCTCAAAACTTCAAACGTACCGATAGTTACTTCCTTTAAAACTTGAGTCTTTTCTTGTGTATTAATCTCTATGTCATTGTCGCATCGTGAGTCTGATTATCTTCCGGTCCACGTGGTATCCTTTATTTGAGTCTGTAGCCTGATCAGATGTCTTATGGCCTTCACGTTCCTCCATTCGGGTGCCCGAAGTTCAAATGTACCGATAGTTACATCCTTTAAAACTTGAGGCTTTTCTTGTGTACGAATCTCTATGACATTGTCGCATCGTGAGTCCGATTGCCGTCCGGTCTGCTTCGGAACCTATATCTGAGTCTGTTGCATGATCATATATCTTATGGCCTTCGAGTTCCTCGATTCGGATGCCCAAAACTTCAAATGTACCGATAGTTACGTCCTTTAAAACTTGAGTCTTTTCTTGTGTACGAATCTCTATGTCATTGTCGCATCGTGAGTCCGATTACCGTCCGGTCCGCTTCGTATCCTTTATCTGAGTGTATAGCATGATCAAATATCTTATGGCCTTCAGGTTCCTCCATTCAGGTGCCCGAAGTTCAAATGTACTGATAGTTACGTCCTTTAACATTTGAGTCTTTTTTGTGTACGAATCGATATTGTCATTGTCGCATCGTGGGTCTGATTACCGTCCGGTCTGCTTCATAACCTTATCTGAGTCTGTTGCATGATCAGATATCTTACTGCTTCCCGTTTCTCCATTTGGGTGCCAAAAACTTCAAATTTACCAATAGTTACGTCCTTTAAAACGCGAGTCTTTTCTTCTTTACGAATCTCTATGTCATTGTCGCATCGTTAGTCTGATTTCCATCCGGTCCGCTTCGTATCCTTTATCTGAATCTATAGCATGATCAGATATCTTATGGCCTTCACGTTCCTCAATTCGAGGGCTCGAAACTTCAAATGTATCGATAGTTACGTCCTTTAAAACTTGAGTCTTTTCTTTTGTACGAATCTCTATGTCATTGTCACAACGTGAGTCCAATTACCGTCCGGTCCCCTTGTGTTCCTTTATCTAAGTCTATAGCATGATCAGATATCTTATGGCATTCACATTCCTCCATTCAAGTGCTCGAAACTTCAAATGTACCGATAGTTATGTCCTTTAAAACTCGAGTCTTTTCTTGTGTACGAATATCTATGAAATTTTCACATCGTGTGTCTGATTACCGTCCAGTCCGCTTGGTATCCTTTATCTAAGTCTATAGCATGATCAGATATCTTATGGCATTCACATTCCTCCATTCAAGAGCTCAAAACTTCAAACGTACCGATAGTTATTTCCTTTAAAACTTGAGTCTTTTCTTGTGTATGAATCTCTATGTCATTGTCGCATCGTGAGTCTGATTATCGTCCGGTCCACGTGGTATCCTTTATTTGAGTCTGTAGCCCGATCAGATGTCTTATGGCCTTAACGTTCCTCCATTCGGGTGCCCGAAGTTCAAATGTACCGATAGTTACGTCCTTTAAAACTTGAGTCTTTTCTTGTGTATGAATCTCTATGTAAATGATGTACATATATGGATGCTATATCCTAAATCCCTATAGTTTAAACACAAAAACAACCACATAGGTGTGTGAAAGGCACACCTTTCCATAAAATCAGGGAGGGATCTACATCTAGGTTTAACTACCCAAGGTCTTCTCCAGTCCCTTATATCTCCTTGATTCCCATTGTACCCCCCCACCCCAACTCCAACTGGAGTAAAAAGACTCAAGACTCAAAAACAAGAAAAGGCTAAAATAATACAAATAAACCAGGGTTCCAAGGCCATATCTGGTGCTAAAAAATGATAAAAACCAGAACAACAATATGAACCTAAAGACATGACCTTGATCCATCCTTATGTCTCCCATTGTTTGTCTTATCCCAAGACCACAACTGCCTAGCCCCTTACTAAGAATAGCATAATTGATACCAGGTTTTTGAAGAAACCAAAGCATCAACAGATCAGACACAAAAACAAGAAAAAACATAAACCAAAAAACCCTCAACTCACAACCATTTTCATACCACTCATGATAACCAGAAAGAGTATAAGGAAGCCTTAAAGGCCAGATCTCTACCCCACGCTGAAACGAACACCTTATGACTCCCACAGGCCCAAAAATACCCCCTCCCCTATATTAGCAGATTTCATATATATATTACCCACACCTACCCTGTACCACCCTAAGCCCACAAGATTACCAAGCCAAAATGTACCGATAGTTATGTCCTTTATAACTCGAGTCTTTTCTTGTGTACGAATCTCTATGAAATTTTCGCATCGTGTGTTCGATTACCGTCTGGTCTGCTTGGTATCCTTTATCTAAGTCTATAGCATGATCAGATATCTTATGGCATTCACATTCCTCCATTCGAGAGCTCAAAACTTCAAACGTACCGATAGTTACTTCCTTTAAAACTTGAGTCTTTTCTTGTGTATGAATCTCTATGTCATTGTCGCATCGTGAGTCTGATTATCGTCCGGTCCACGTGGTATCCTTTATTTGAGTCTGTAGCCTGATCAGATGTCTTATGGCCTTCACGTTCCTCCATTCGGGTGCCCGAAGTTCAAATGTACCGATAGTTACGTCCTTTAAAACTTGAGGCTTTTCTTGTGTACGAATCTCTATGACATTGTCGCATCGTGAGTCCGATTGCCGTCCGGTCTGCTTCGGAACCTATATCTGAGTCTGTTGCATGATCAGATATCTTATGGCCTTCGAGTTCCTCCATTCGGATGCCCAAAACTTCAAATGTACCGATAGTTACGTCCTTTAAAACTTGAGTCTTTTCTTGTGTACGAATCTCTATGTCATTGTCGCATCGTGAGTCCGATTACCGTCCGGTCTACTTCGTAACCTTTATCTGAGTCTGTTGCATGATCAGATATCTTATGGCCTTCCCGTTCCTCCATTCGGGTGCCCAAAACTTCAAATGTACCGATAGTTACGTCCTTTAAAACTTGAGTCTTTTCTTGTGTACGAATCTCTATGTCATTGTCGCATCGTGAGTCCGATTACCGTCCGGTCTACTTTGTAACCTTTATCTGAGTCTGTTGCATGATCAGATATCTTATGGCCTTCCCGTTCCTCCATTCGGATGCCCAAAACTTCAAATGTACCGATAGTTACGTCCTTTAAAACACGCGTCTTTTCTTCTATACGAATCTCTATGTCATTGTCGCATCGTGAGTCCGAATACCGTCCGGTCCGCTTCGTATCCTTTATCTGAGTGTATAGCATGATCAAATATCTTATGGCCTTCAGGTTCCTCCATTCGGGTGCCCGAAGTTCAAATGTACCGATAGTTACGTCCTTTAAATTTTGAGTCTTTTCTTGTGTACGAATCGATATTGTCATTGTCACATCGTGGGTCTGATTACCGTCCGGTCTGCTTCGTAACCTTTATCTGAGTCTGTTGCATGATCAGATATCTTACTGCTTCCCGTTTCTCCATTCGGGTGCCCAAAACTTCAAATTTACCAATAGTCACGTCCTTTAAAACGCGAGTCTTTTCTTCTGTACGAATCTCTACGTCATTGTCGCATCGTGAGTCCGATTTCCATCCGGTCCGCTTCGTTTCCTTTATCCGGTCCAATTTCCATCGTGAGTCTTTTCTTCTGTTGCCTTCACGTTCCTCAATTCGAGTGCTCGAAACTTCAAATGTATCGATAGTTACGTCCTTTAAAACTTGAGTCTTTTCTTTTGTACGAATCTCTATGTCATTGTCACAACGTGAGTCCAATTACCGTCCGGTCCGCATCGTATAATTTATTTGAGTCTGTAGCATGATCAGATATCTTATGGCCTTCACCTTCCTCCATTCGGGTGCCCGAAGTTCAAATGTACCTATAGTTACGTTCTTTAAAACTTGAGTCTTTTCTTGTGTACGAATCTCTATGTCATTATCGCATCGTGAGTCCGATAACCATCCGGTCTGCTTCATAACCTTTATTTGAGTCTGTTGCATGATTAGATATCTTACTGCCTTCCCGTTCTTCCTTTCGGGTGCCCAAAACTTCAAATGTACCGATAGTTACGTCCTTTAAAACGCGAGTCTTTTCTTCTGTACGAATCTCTATGTCAATGCCGCATCGTGAGTCCGATTACCATCTGGTCAGCTTCGTATCCTTTATCTGAGTCTGTTGCCTGAACAGATATCTTATGGCCTTCCCGTTCCTCCATTCGGGTGCCCGAAACTTCAAATGTACCGATAGTTATGTCCTTTAAAACTCGAGTCTTTTCTTGTATACGAATCTCTAAGAAATTGTCGCATCGAGAGTCCGTTTAACGTCCGATCCACTTCGTATCCTTTATCTGAGTCTATAGCAAGATCAAATACCTTATGGCCTTCATATTCCTCCATTCGAGCGCCCGAAACTTCAAATGTACCGATAGTTCTGTCCTTTAAAACCCGAGTCTTTTCTTGTGTATGAATCTCTATGAAATTGTCGCATCGTGAGTCCGATTACCGTTCGGTCCGCTTTGTATCCTTTAACTGAGTCTATAGCATGATCAGATATCTTATGGCCTTCACGTTCCTCCATTCGAGTGCCCGAAACTTCAAATGTACCGATAGTTACGTCCTTAAAAACTTGAGTCTTTTCTTGTGTTCGAATCTCTATGTCATTGTCACATCGTGAGTCCGATTACCATCCGGTCCGCATCGCATACTTTATTTGACTATGTAGCATGATCACATATCTTATGGCCTTCACGTTCCTCCATTCGGGTGCCCGAAATTTCAAATGTACCGATAGTTTCGTCCTTTAAAACTTGGGTCATTTCTTGTGTACGAATGTCTATGTCATTGTCGCATTGTGAGTCCGATTACCGTCCGGTCTGCTTCGTATCCTTTATCTGAGTCTGTTGCATGATCAGATATCTTATGGCCTTCCCATTCCTCCATTCGGGTGCCAAAAACATCAATTGTACAGATAGTTACGTCCTTCAAAACACGAGTCTTTTCTTCTGTACGAATCTCTATGTCATTGTCGCATCGTGAGTCCGATTACCGTCCGGTCAGCTTCGTATCCTTTATTTGAGTCTGTTGCATGATCAGATATCTTATGGCCTTCCTGTTCCTCCATTCGGGTGCCCAAAACTTAAAATGTACCGATAGTTATGTCCTTTAAAACTAGAGTCTTTTCTTGTGTACGAATCTCTATGAAATTGTCGCATCGTGTGTCCAATTACCGTCCGGTCCGCTTGGTATCCTTTATCTAAGTATATAGCATGATCAGATATCTTATGGCATTCACATTCCTCCATTCGAGAGCCCAAAACTTCAAATGTACCGATACTTACTACCTTTAAAACTTGAGTCTTTTCTTGTGTATGAATCTCAATGTCATTGTCGCATCGTGAGTCCGATTATTGTACGGTCCACTTGGTATCCTTTATTTGAGTCTGTAGCCTGAACAGATGTCTTATGGCCTTCACGTTCCTCCATTCGGGTGCCCGAAGTTCAAATGTACCAATAGTTACTTCCTTTAAAACCTGAGTCTTTTCTTGTGTATGAATTTCTATGTCATTGTCGCATCGTGAGTCCGATTATCGTCCGGTCCACTTGGTATCCTTTATTTGTGTTTGTAGCCTGATCAGATATCTTATGGCCTTCATGTTCCTCCATTCGGGTGCCCGAAGTTCAAATGTACCGATAGTTACGTCCTCTAAAACTTGAGTATTTTCTTGTGTACGAATCTCTATGTCATTGTCACATCGTGAGTCCGATTACCATCCGGTCCGCATCGCATACTTTATTTGACTATGTAGCATGATCACATATCTTATGGCCTTCACGTTCCTCCATTCGGGTGCCCGAAATTTCAAATGTACCGATAGTTACGTCCTTTAAAACTTGGGTCATTTCTTGTGTACGAATGTCTATGTCATTGTCGCATTGTGAGTCCGATTACCGTCCGGTCTGCTTCGTATCCTTTATCTGAGTCTGTTGCATGATCAGATATCTTATGGCCTTCCCATTCTTCCATTCGGGTGCCAAAAACATCAATTGTACAGATAGTTACGTCCTTCAAAACACGAGTCTTTTCTTCTGTACGAATCTCTATGTCATTGTCGCATCGTGAGTCCGATTACCGTCCGGTCAGCTTCGTATCCTTTATTTGAGTCTGTTGCATGATCAGATATCTTATGGCCTTCCTGTTCCTCCATTCGGGTGCCCAAAACTTCAAATGTACCGATAGTTATGTCCTTTAAAACTAGAGTCTTTTCTTGTGTACGAATCTCTATGAAATTGTCGCATCGTGTGTCCAATTACCGTCCGGTCCGCTTGGTATCCTTTATCTAAGTATATAGCATGATCAGATATCTTATGGCATTCACATTCCTCCATTCGAGAGCCCAAAACTTCAAATGTACCGATACTTACTACCTTTAAAACTTGAGTCTTTTCTTGTGTATGAATCTCAATGTCATTGTCGCATCGTGAGTCCGATTATTGTACGGTCCACTTGGTATCCTTTATTTGAGTCTGTAGCCTGAACAGATGTCTTCTGGCCTTCACGTTCCTCCATTCGGGTGCCCGAAGTTCAAATGTACCAATAGTTACTTCCTTTAAAACTTGAGTCTTTTCTTGTGTATGAATTTCTATGTCATTGTCGCATCGTGAGTCCGATTATCGTCCGGTCCACTTGGTATCCTTTATTTGTGTCTGTAGCCTGATCAGATATCTTATGGCCTTCATGTTCCTCCATTCGGGTGCCCGAAGTTCAAATGTACCGATAGTTACGTCCTCTAAAACTTGAGTATTTTCTTGTGTACGAATCTCTATGTCATTGTCGCATCGTGAGTCTGATTGCCGTCCGGTCTGCTTCGTATCCTTTATCTGAGTCTGTTGCATGATCAGATATCTTATGGCCTTCCCATTCCTCCATTCGGGTGCCAAAAACTTCAAATGTACAGATAGTTACGTCCTTCAAAACACGAGTCTTTTCTTCTGTACGAATCTCTATGTCATTGTCGCATCGTGAGTCCGATTACCGTCCGGTTCACTTCGTATCCTTTATCTGAGTCTATAGCATGATCAGATATCTTATGGCCTTCACGTTCCTCCATTCGGGTGCCCAAAACTTCAAATGTACCGATAGTTATGTCCTTTAAAACTCGAGTCTTTTCTTGTGTACGAATCTCTATGAAATTGTCGCATCGTGTGTCCAATTACCGTCCGGTCCGCTTGGTATCCTTTATCTAAGTCTATAGCGTGATCAGATATCTTATGGCATTCACATTCCTCCATTCAAGTGCTCGAAACTTCAAATGTACCGATAGTTATGTCCTTTAAAACTCGAGTCTTTTCTTGTGTACGAATCTCTATGAAATTTTCGCATCGTGTGTCTGATTACCGTCCGGTCCGCTTGGTATCCTTTATCTTTATCTAAGTCTATAGCATGATCAGATATCTTATGGCATTCACATTCCTCCATTCAAGAGCTCAAAACTTCAAACGTACCAATACTTACTTCCTTTAAAACTTGAGTCTTTTCTTGTGTATGAATCTCTATGTCATTGTCGCATCGTGAGTCTGATTATCGTCCGGTCCATGTGGTATCCTTTATTTGAGTCTGTAGCCCGATCAGATGTCTTATGGCCTTCACGTTCCTCCATTCGGGTGCCCGAAGTTCAAATGTACCGATAGTTACGTCCTTTAAAACTTAAGTCTTTTCTTGTGTACGAATCTCTATGTCATTGTCGCATTGTGAGTCCGATTACCGTCCGGTCTGCTTCGTAACCTTTATCTGAGTCTTTTGCATGATCAGATATCTTATGGCCTTCCCGTTCCTCCATTCGAGCGCCCAAAACTTCAAATGTACCGATAGTTATGTCCTTTAAAACTCGAGTCTTTTCTTGTGTATGAATCTCTATGAAATTTTCGCATCGTGAGTCCGATTACCTTCCGGTCAGCTTCGTATCCTTTATCTGAGTCTGTTGCACGATCAGATATCTTATGACCTTCCTGTACCTCCATTCGGGTGCCCAAAACTACAAATGTACCGATAGTTACGTCCTTTAAAACTTGAGGCTTTTCTTGTGTACGAATCTCTATGACATTGTCGCATCGTGAGTCCGATTGCCGTCCGGTCTGCTTCGGAACCTATATCTGAGTCTGTTGCATGATCAGATATCTTATGGCCTTCGAGTTCCTCCATTCGGATGCCCAAAACTTCAAATGTACCGATAGTTACGTCCTTTAAAACTTGAGTCTTTTCTTGTGTACGAATCTCTATGTCATTGTCGCATCGTGAGTCCGATTACCGTCCGGTCCGCTTCGTATCCTTTATCTGAGTGTATAGCATGATCAAATATCTTATGGCCTTCAGGTTCCTCCATTCAGGTTTCCGAAGTTCAAATGTACCGATAGTTACGTCCTTTAACATTTGAGTCTTTTTTTGTGTACGAATCGATATTGTCATTGTCGCATCGTGGGTCTGATTACCGTCCGGTCTGCTTCATAACCTTATCTGAGTCTGTTGCATGATCAGATATCTTACTGCTTCCCGTTTCTCCATTTGGGTGCCAAAAACTTCAAATTTACCAATAGTTACGTCCTTTAAAACGCGAGTCTTTTCTTCTTTACGAATCTCTATGTCATTGTCGCATCGTGAGTCCGATTTCCATCCGGTCCGCTTCGTATCCTTTATCTGAATCTATAGCATGATCAGATATCTTATGGCCTTCACGTTCCTCAATTCGAGGGCTCGAAACTTCAAATGTATCGATAGTTACGTCCTTTAAAACTTGAGTCTTTTCTTTTGTACGAATCTCTATGTCATTGTCACAACGTGAGTCCAATTACCGTCCGGTCCCCTTGTGTTCCTTTATCTAAGTCTATAGCATGATCAGATATCTTATGGCATTCACATTCCTCCATTCAAGTGCTCGAAACTTAGATTGTACCGATAGTTATGTCCTTTAAAACTCGAGTCTTTTCTTGTGTACGAATCTCTATGAAATTTTCGCATCGTGTGTCTGATTACCGTCCAGTCCGCTTGGTATCCTTTATCTAAGTCTATAGCATGATCAGATATCTTATGGCATTCACATTCCTCCATTCAAGAGCTCAAAACTTCAAACGTACCGATAGTTATTTCCTTTAAAACTTGAGTCTTTTCTTGTGTATGAATCTCTATGTCATTGTCGCATCGTGAGTCTGATTATCGTCCGGTCCACGTGGTATCCTTTATTTGAGTCTGTAGCCCGATCAGATGTCTTATGGCCTTCACGTTCCTCCATTCGGGTGCCCGAAGTTCAAATGTACCGATAGTTACGTCCTTTAAAACTTGAGTCTTTTCTTGTGTATGAATCTCTATGTCATTGTCGCATTGTGAGTCCGATTACCGTCCGGACTGCTTCGTAACCTTTATCTGAGTCTGTTGCATGATCAGATATCTTATGGCATTCACATTCCTCCATTCAAGTGCTCGAAACTTCAAATGTACCGATAGTTATGTCCTTTAAAACTCGAGTCTTTTCTTGTGTACGAATCTCTATGAAATTTTCGCATCGTGTGTCTGATTACCGTCCAGTCCGCTTGGTATCCTTTATCTAAGTCTATAGCATGATCAGATATCTTATGGCATTCACATTCCTCCATTCAAGAGCTCAAAACTTCAAACGTACCGATAGTTATTTCCTTTAAAACTTGAGTCTTTTCTTGTGTATGAATCTCTATGTCATTGTCGCATCGTGAGTCTGATTATCGTCCGGTCCACGTGGTATCCTTTATTTGAGTCTGTAGCCCGATCAGATGTCTTATGGCATTCACGTTCCTCCATTCGGGTGCCCGAAGTTCAAATGTACCGATAGTTACGTCCTTTAAAACTTGAGTCTTTTCTTGTGTATGAATCTCTATGTCATTGTCGCATTGTGAGTCCGATTACCGTCCGGACTGCTTCGTAACCTTTATCTGAGACTGTTGCATGATCAGATATCTTATGGCCTTCCCGTTCCTCCATTCGAGCGCCCGAAACTTCAAAGGTACCGATAGTTATGTCCTTTAAAACTCGAGTATTTTCTTGGGTATGAATCTCTATGAAATTGTCGCATCGTGTGTCCGATTACCTTCCGATCAGCTTCGTATCCTTTATCTGAGTCTGTCGCATGATCAGATATCTTATGGCCTACCTGTACCTCCATTCGGGTACCTAAAACTTCAAATGTACCGATAGTTACGTCCTTTAAAACGCGAGTGATTTCTTCTGTACGAATCTCTATGTCATTGTCACATCGTGAGTCCGATTACCATCCGGTCAGCTTCGTATCCTTTATTTGAGTCTGTTGCATGATCAGATATCTTATGGCCTTCCTGTTCCTCCATTCGGGTGCCCAAACTTCAAATGTACCGATAGTTATGTCCTTTAAAACTCAAGTCTTTTCTTGTGTACGAATCTCTATGAAATTGTCGCATCGTGTGTCCAATTTCCGTCCGGTCTGCTTGGTATCCTTTATCAAAGTATATAGCATGATCAGATATCTTATGGCATTCACATTCCTCCATTCGAGAGCCCAAAACTTCAAATGTACCGATAGTTACTTCTTTTAAAACTTGAGTCTTTTCTTGTGTATGAATCTCTATGTCATTGTCGCATCGTGAGTCCGATTACTGTACGGTCCACTTGGTATCCTTTATTTGAGTCTGTAGCCTGAACAGATGTCTTATGGCCTTCACGTTCCTCCATTCGGGTGCCCGAAGTTCAAATGTACCAATAGTTACTTCCTTGAAAACTTGAGTCTTTTCTTGTGTATGAATTTATATGTCATTGTCGCATCGTGAGTCCGATTATCGTCCGGTCCACTTGGTATCCTTTATTTGAGTCTGTAGCATATTCAGATGTCTTATGTCCTTCATGTTCCTCCATTCGGGTGCCCGAAGTTCAAATGTACCAATAGTTACGTCCTCTAAAACTTGAGTCTTTCCTTGTGTACGAATCTCTATGTCATTGTCGCATCGTGAGTCCGATTGTCGTCCGGTCTGCTTCGTAACCATTATCTGAGTCTGTTGCATGATCAGATATCTTATGGCATTCCCGTTTCTCAATTCGAGTGCCCAAAACTTCAAATGTACCGATAGTTACGTCCTTTAAAACTTGAGTCTTTTCTTGTGTACGAATCTCTATGTCATTGTCACATCGTGAGTCCGATTAACATCCGGTCAGCTTCGTATCCTTTATATAAGTATTTTGCATGATCAGATATCTTATGGCCTTCCCATTCCTCCATTCGGGTGCCCGAAACTTCAAATATACCGATAGTTATGTCCTCTGAAACTCGAGTCTTTTCTTGTGTACGAATCTCTATGAAATTGTCGCATCATGATTCCGATTACCGTCCGGTCCGCTTCTTATCCTTTATTTGAATCTGTAGCATGATCAGATATCTTATGGCCTTCACATCCCTCCATTCGAGAGCCCGAAACATCAAATGTACCGATAGTTACGTCTTTAAATCTTGATTCTTCTCTTCCGTATGAATCTCTATGTCATTGTTCCATCGTGAGTCTTATTACCGTTCGGCCGCTTCGTATCCTTTATTTGAGTCTGTAGCGTGATCAGATATCATATGGCCTTCACGTTCCTCCATTGGGGTGCCCGAAACTTCAAATGTACCGATAGTTACGTCCTTTAAAACTTGAGTCTTTTCTTGTGTACGAATCTCTATGTCATTGTCGCATCGTGAGTCCGATTACCAATCGGTCTACTGCGTAACCTTTATCTGAGTCTGTTGCATGATTAGATATCTTATGGCCTTCCCATTCCTCCATTCGGATGCCCAAAACTTCAAATGTACCGATAGTTACGTCCTTTAAAACTTGAGTCTTTTCTTGTGTACGAATCTCTATGTCATTGTCGCATCGTGAGTCCGATTACCGTCCGGTCTACTTCGTAACCTTTATCTGAGTCTGTTGCATGATCAGATATCTTATGGCCTTCCCGTTCCTCCATTCGGGTGCCCAAAACTTCAAATGTACCGATAGTTACGTCCTTTAAAACTTGAGTCTTTTCTTGTGTACGAATCTCTATGAAATTTTCGCAGCGTGTGTCCGATTACCGTCTGGTCTGCTTGGTATCCTTTATCTAAGTCTATAGCATGATCAGATATCTTATGGCATTCACATTCCTCCATTCGAGAGCTCAAAACTTCAAATGTACCGATAGCTACTTCCTTTAAAACTTGAGTCTTTTCTTGTGTATGAATCTCTATGTCATTGTCGCATCGTGATTCTGATTATCGTCCAGTCCACGTGGTATCCTTTATTTGAGTCTGTAGCCTGATCAGATGTCTTATGGCCTTGACGTTCCTCCATTCGGGTGCCCGAAGTTCAAATGTACCGATAGTTACGTCCTTTAAAACTTGAGTCTTTTCATGTGTACGAATCTCTATGTCATTGTCGCATCGTGAGTCAGATTGCCGTCCGGTTTGCTTCGGAACCTATATCTGAGTCTATTGCATGATCAGATATCTTATGGCCTTCCCGTTCCTCCATTCGGATGCCCAAAACTTCAAATGTACCGATAGTTACGTCCTTTAAAACACGCGTCATTTCTTCTATACGAATCTCTATGTCATTGTCGCATCGTGAGTTCGAATACCGTCCGGTCCACTTCGTATCCTTTATCTGAGTGTATAGCATGATCAAATATCTTATGGCCTTCAGGTTCCTCCATTCGGGTGCCCGAAGTTCAAATGTACCGATAGTTACGTCCTTTAACTTTTGAGTCTTTTCTTGTGTACGAATCGATATTGTCATTGTCACATCGTGGGTCTGATTACCGTCCGGTCTGCTTCGTAACCTTTATCTGAGTCTGTTGCATGATCAGATATCTTACTGCTTCCCGTTTCTCCATTCGGGTGCCCAAAACTTCAAATTTACCAATAGTCACGTCCTTTAAAACGCGAGTCTTTTCTTCTGTACGAATCTCTATGTCATTGTCGCATCGTGAGTCCGATTACCGTCCGGTCCGAATCGTATAATTTATTTGAGTCTGTAGCATGATCAGATATCTTATGGCCTTCACCTTCCTCCATTCGGGTGCCCGAAGTTCAAATGTACCTATAGTTACGTTCTTTAAAACTTGAGTCTTTTCTTGTGTACGAATCTCTATGTCATTATCGCATCGTGAGTCCGATAACCATCCGGTCTGCTTCGTAACCTTTATTTGAGTCTGTTGCATGATTAGATATCTTACTGCCTTCCCGTTCTTCCTTTCGGGTGCCCAAAACTTCAAATGTACCGATAGTTACGTCCTTTAAAACGCGAGTCTTTTCTTCTGTACGAATCTCTATGTCAATGCCGCATCGTGAGTCCGATTACCATCTGGTCAGCTTCGTATCCTTTATCTGAGTCTGTTGCCTGATCAGATATCTTATGGCCTTCCCGTTCCTCCATTCGGGTGCCCGAAACTTCGAATGTACCGATAGTTATGTCCTTTAAAACTCGAGTCTTTTCTTGTATACGAATCTCTAAGAAATTGTAGCATCGAGAGTCCGATTAACGTCCAATCCACTTCGTATCCTTTATCTGAGTCTATAGCAAGATCAAATACCGTATGGCCTTCATATTCCTCCATTCGAGCGCCCGAAACTTCAAATGTACCGATAGTTGTGTCCTTTAAAACTCGAGTCTTTTCTTGTGTATGAATCTCTATGAAATTGTCGCATCGTGAGTCCGATTACCGTTCGGTCCGCTTTGTATCCTTTATTTGAGTCTGTAGCCCGAACAGATGTCTTATGGCCTTCACGTTCCTCCATTCGGGTGCCCAAAGTTCAAATGTACCAATAGTTACTTCCTTTAAAACTTGAGTCTTTTCTTGTGTATGAATTTCTATGTCATTGTCGCATCGTGAGTCCGATTATCGTCCGGTCCACTTGGTATCCTTTATTTATGTCTGTAGCCTGATCAGATGTCTTATGGTCTTCATGTTCCTCCATTCGGGTGCCCGAAGTTCAAATGTACCGATAGTTACGTCATCTAAAACTTGAGTCTTTTCTTGTGTACGAATCTCTATGTCATTGTCGCATCGTGAGACTGATTGCCGTCCGGTCTGCTTCGTAACCTTTATCTGAGTCTGTTGCATGACCAGATATCTTATGGCATTCTTGTTTCTCAATTCGAGTGCCCAAAACTTCAAATGTACCGATAGTTACGTCCTTTAAAACTTGAGTCTTTTCTTGTGTACGAATCTCTATGTCATTGTCACATCGTGAGTCCGATTAACATCCAGTCAACTTCGTATCCTTTATATAAGTATTTTGCATGATCAGATATCTTATGGCCTTCCCATTCCTCCATTCGGGTGCCTGAAACTTCAAATATACCGATAGTTATGTCCTCTAAAACTCGAGTCTTTTCTTGTGTACGAATCTCTATGAAATTGTCGCATCATGATTCCGATTACTGTCCGGTCCGCTTCGTATCCTTTATTTGAGTCTGTAGCATGATCAGATATCTTATGGCCTTCACATTCCTCCATTCGAGAGCCCGAAACTTCAAATGTACCGATAGTTACGTACTTTAAAACTTGATTCTTCTCTAGTGTATGAATCTCTATGTCATTGTTCCATCGTGAGTATTATTACCGTTCGGCCGCTTCGTATCCTTTATTTGAGTCTGTAGCGTGATCAGATATCTTATGGCCTTCACGTTCCTCCATTGGGGTGCCCGAAACTTCAAATGTACCGATAGTTACGTCCTTTAAAACTTGAGTCTTTTCTTGTGTACGAATATCTATGTCATTGTCGCATTATGATTCCGATTTCCGTCTAGTCAACTTCGTAACCTTTATCTGAGTCTATTGCATGATCAGATATCTTATGGCCTTCCCGTTCCTCCATTCGGGTGCTCGAAACTTCTAATGTACCGATAGTTATGTCCTTTAAAACTCGAGCCTTTTCTTGTGTACGAGTCTCTATGAAATTGTCGCATCGTGAGTCCGATTACCGTCGGTCCGCTTCCTATCCTTTATCTGAGTCTATAGAATGATCAAATATCTTATGGCCTTCACATTCCTTCATTCGAGAGCTCGAAACTTCAGATGTACCGATAGTTACGTCCTTTAAAACTTGAGTCTTTTCTTGTGTACGAATATCCATGTCATTGTCGCATCATGAGTCCGATTACCGTCCGGTCTGCTTCGTATCCTTTATCTGAGTCTGTTGCATGATCAGATATCTTATGGCCTTCCCATTCCTCCATTCGGGTGCCAAAAACTTCAATTGTACAGATAGTTACATCCTTCAAAACACGAGTCTTTTCTTCTGTACGAATCTCTATGTCATTGTCGCATCGTGAGTCCGATTACCGTCCGGTTCGCTTTGTATCCTTTATCTGAGTCTATATCATGATCTGATATCTTATGGCCTTCACGTTCCTCCATTCGGGTGCCCGAAACTTCAAATGTACCGATAGTTACGTCCTTTAAAACTTGAGTCTTTTCTTGTTTACGAATCTCTATGTCATAGTCGCATCGTGAGTCCGATTACCATCCGGTCTTCTTCGTAACCTTTATCTGAGTCTGTTGCATGTCAGATATCTTATGGCCTTCCCGTTCCTCCGTTCGGGTGCCCAAAACTTCAAATGTACAGATAGTTACGTCCTTTAAAACGCGAGTGATTTCTTCTGTACGAATCTCTATGTCATTGTCGCATCGTGAGTTCGATTACCATCCGGTCAGCTTCGTATCCTTTATTTGAGTCTGTTGCATGATCAGATATCTTATGGCCTTCCTGTTCCTCCATTCGGGTGCCCAAAACTTCAAATGTACCGATAGTTATGTCCTTTAAAACTAGAGTCTTTTCTTGTGTACGAATCTCTATGAAATTGTCGCATCGTGTGTCCAATTACCGTCCGGTCCGCTTGGTATCCTTTATCTAAGTATATAGCATGATCAGATATCTTATGGCATTCACATTCCTCCATTTGAGAGCCCAAAACTTCAAATGTACCGATACTTACTTCTTTTAAAACTTGAGTCTTTTCTTGTGTATGAATCTCTATGTCATTGTCGCATCGTGAGTCCGATTATTGTACGGTCCACTTGGTATCCTTTATTTGAGTCTGTAGCCTGAACAGATGTCTTATGGCCTTCACGTTCCTCCATTCGGGTGCCCAAAGTTCAAATGTACCAATAGTTACTTCCTTTAAAACTTGAGTCTTTTCTTGTGTATGAATTTCTATGTCATTGTCGCATCGTGAGTCCGATTATCGTCCGGTCCACTTGGTATCCTTTATTTGTGTCTGTAGCCTGATCAGATGTCTTATGGCCTTCATGTTCCTCCATTCGGGTGCCCGAAGTTCAAATGTACCGATAGTTACGTCCTCTAAAACTTGAGTCTTTTCTTGTGTACGAATCTCTATGTCATTGTCGCATCGTGAGTCTGATTGCCGTCCGGTCTGCTTCGTAACCTTTATCTGAGTCTGTTGCATGACCAGATATCTTATGGCATTCCCGTTTCTCAATTCGAGTGCCCAAAACTTCAAATGTACCGATAGTTACGTCCTTTAAAACTTGAGTCTTTTCTTGTGTACGAATCTCTATGTCATTGTCACATCGTGAGTCCGATTGACATCCAGTCAACTTCGTATCCTTTATATAAGTATTTTGCATGATCAGATATCTTATGGCCTTCCCATTCCTCCATTCGGGTGCCTGAAACTTCAAATATACCGATAGTTATGTCCTCTAAAACTCGAGTCTTTTCTTGTGTACGAATCTCTATGAAATTGTCGCATCATGATTCCGATTACCGTCCGGTCCGCTTCGTATCCTTTATTTGAGTCTGTAGCATGATCAGATATCTTATGGCCTTCACATTCCTCCATTCGAGAGCCCGAAACATCAAATGTACCGATAGTTACGTACTTTAAAACTTGATTCTTCTCTTGTGTATGAATCTCTATGTCATTGTTCCATCGTGAGTCTTATTACCGTTCGGCCGCTTCGTATCCTTTATTTGAGTCTGTAGCGTGATCAGATATCTTATGGCCTTCACGTTCCTCCATTGGGGTGCCCGAAACTTCAAATGTACCGATAGTTACGTCGTTTAAAACTTGAGTCTTTTCTTGTGTACGAATATGTATGTCATTGTCGCATTATGATTCCGATTTCCGTCCGGTCAACTTCGTAACCTTTATCTGAGTCTATTGCATGATCAGATATCTTATGGCCTTCCCGTTCCTCCATTCGGGTGCTCCAAACTTCTAATGTACCGATAGTTATGTCCTTTAAAACTCGAGCCTTTTCTTGTGTACGAGTCTCTATGAAATTGTCGCATCGTGAGTCTGATTACCGTCGGTCTGCTTCGTATCCTTTATCTGAGTCTATAGAATGATCAAATATCTTATGGCCTTCACATTCCTTCATTCGAGAGCTCGAAACTTCAGATGTACCGATAGTTACGTCCTTTAAAACTTGAGTCTTTTCTTGTGTACGAATTTCTATGTCATTGTCGCATCGTGAGTCCGATTACCATCCGGTTAGCTTCGTATCCTTTATCTGAGTCTGTTGCATGATCAGATATCTTATGGCCTTCCCATTCCTCCATTCGGGTGCCCAAAACTTCAAATGTATATCTATGTCATTGTCGCGTCGTGTGTCCGATTACCATCCGTTCTACTTCGTAACCTTTCTCTAAGTCTGTTGCATGATCAGATATCTTATAGCCTTCTCGTTCCTCCATTCGGGTGCCCAAAACTTCAAATATACCGATAGTTACGTCCTTTAAAACGTGAGTCTTTTCTTCTGTACGAATCTCTATGCCACTGTCGCATCGTGAGTTCGATTACCATCTGGTCAGCTTCGTATCCTTTATCTGAGTCTGTTGCATGATCAGATATCTTATGGCCATCCCGTTCCTCCATTCGGGTGCCTGAAACTTCAAAGGTACCAATAGTTACGTCCTTTAAAACGCGAGTCTTTTCTTTTGTACGAATCTCTATGTCATTGTCGCATCGTGAGTCCAATTACCATCCGGTCAACTTCGTATCCTTTATCTGAGTCTGTTGCATGATCAGATATCGTATGGCCATCCCGTTCCTCAATTCGGGTGCCCAAAACTTCAAATGTACCAATAGTTATGTCCTTTAAAACTCGAGTCTTTTCTTGTGTACGAATCTCTATGAAATTGTCGCATCGTGAGTCCGATTACCATCCGGTAAGCTTCCTATCCTTTATCTGAGTCTATAGCAAGATCAAATATCTTATGGCCTTCACGTTCCTCCATTCGATTTCCCGAAATTTCAAATGTACCGATACTTACGTACTTTAAAACATGAGTCTTTTCTTGTGTACGAATCTCTATGTCATTGTCGCATCGTAAGTCTGATTACCGTCTGGTCCGCTTCGTATCCTTTATTTGAGTCTGTAGCATGATCCAATATCTTATGGCTTTCACGTTCCTCCATTCGGGTGCCCGAAACTTCAAATGTACCGATAGCTACGTCCTTTAAAACTTTAGTCTTTTCTTGTCTACGAATCTCTATGTCATTGTCGCATCGTGAGTCCGATTACCGTCCGATCTGCTTTGTAACCTTTATCTGAGTCTGTTGCATGATAATATATTTTATGGCCGTCCCGTTCCTCCATTCGTGTGCCCAAAACATCAAATGTACCGATAGTTACGTCTTTAAAACGCGAGTCTTTTCTTCTTTACGAATCTCTATGTCATTCTCGCATCTTGAGTCCAATTACCAATTGGTCAGTCTCGTATCCTTTTTTTTTTGGTAAAGGAGGCTTAGCTCCGGTAAAATTTCATTAACAAAAAATATTTACAAACAAAACCCGGGCCAAGATCATTACACTAATAATAAACCTATCAAAAAACTAGATCGTTGGCCCAAATCAAAATCAAAACAAAACAACTCCCTATACAATCAATCTAATACCAGCCCATTACCCGTAATCCAGGATCACAATCCAGCCCAAAAGGGCTTTACCACCCAACCCATTACAAAGCCCAAAACCAAACATACATACAAACAGAAAATATTCAACTCTTATACTATTCTCCATGCCATTTCTGAAATCAGCCTTCATGCAAATCCTCCATTTTAAACCATTTTGACCCATCTTAATAACCACTTTAATAGCAGCTTTGTACAACTCTTTCTTTCTTTTCTGGCTGTCCATGTCTTCCATTTCTGAAACTATTACAGATTCTGTTCTTCTGACTTCGAATCCTGGTGAAGTATCATCTTTGCTATCAGACGGATTAAATGCTGATTCTTTTGCATCCCACTCTTTACAGCAACTAGCACTCTTTTTCCTATTGCAAAGCTTCAAAATTCTATCATCTTGCTTCCATTCCCACATGTCAAGTTACTGTTACAGGATGACAAGTTACTGACAATGACCATACAAATCATAACAAACTTTAACCATTCAACAAAATCAACCACCCAACCCCATGATAACCAAACCCCATAACAGGCCCAAAAACACTGACTCAAACCTATACTAAAAACAAGAAACAGGCTCAGAAAAAAACTTATTATTGTCAAGGTTTCCCATCTTTGCACGGCACTAGAAAATTCAAAACAATTGAGGGTGGAAATTAATGTCCTAATAGCAAAGATGGGGTCCATCCTTATCACTCCAGGTGTAATGCTCTCCCTGAGCTCAAAACCTATCCACCAATCCTCAAACGC